>JAULJL010000043.1:6424503-7674503 GCA_030761205.1 Fremontodendron californicum
CCTAGGCAATTTAGTGGATAGATCCTTGACCTCAGCCAGAAGGCCAAGAAAGACTTAATCCAGCACATGGATTTATATTCCATCTTCAAGAATCGATCCTGCTGCATGCTAACGCTCAGAAGTTAGCCAGATGATATAGTGGTATTATGGAGTTCTTGGTAGCATAGTCCACATTTTTGCTCTTCTTTGTTGCTTTTAAATAGTCCAGCTACATACTAAACAAAGATTGCTCAAAACCAAGAAACTTGCAGTTTATGTTTTTTTACCTCTCACTGTTTCTTCGGTCAATAATAATTAGTAGAGTCTAATACTGGATTCAACTAGCATCTTGCTATATATCATGGTAAGATAACTTTATGTTACTCTAAGTATCAGATACGGATATACTCAATTTTTTTTAAATTTTTTTTATATATTTGAAAAATTATACCTCATACTCATGTCCGTATATGTGTCGAATACAAGTATCAGACACGAATACTTTAAGAAAAATGAAGAGTTCGGATAACATAGAACAAATCCACAAATGATCTATAGAAATTTGATTAATCTTTTCTGCCAAGAAGGGACTTTACAGCTAGGGGCGGATCCAAGAGGGCAGGCAGAGGCTTTGGCCCTCTCTTGGCTCCTCCAAACTCCTTAAGTTCTTAACAATTGTCTAACTCAAAAATTAATAAAAATCTATTTTGGTCTCCAAGAATTTATAATTTGATCATCTTTTATCTCGATCCCCAACATAAAATTCTTGATTTCGCCCCTATTTACAGTAAGTGTTGTTATCCAACTTGATACAAGGGGGGGAAGCAACAATCTACCACACACCACAAAAAAAAAAGGGAAAATTTGTGCAAATTTACATGTTAAGGTGAAACATTCTCTATCCTTATTACCTATATTGTGGTGGAAAATATTTGCTATATACTACTTATAAACAGAATATAAACATAAGAATAGATATATAAAATCGAATATAAGGACACTTACAGAAATTGATTTGAAAAAATCAATATCGAGTCAAGGTTGGACCTCTAACCTTAAGACGTTTTTTGTCTGTCTAAGGTGCTTACAGTATCGATGCAAATCGTCTCCCAGGTTTCCTCGATATACGTTGCAAATGAGAGCACACTCGGATGCAACACGACGAACAGAAGAATGTTGAAGTCTCTCTCTCAGAAGACATGAATATTTTGGTGAATTAGTTTTTTTTAAGTGAATAATATAGACACAGGACGTCTGTATTTATAGGAGCCAAAGAACCTGTTCGGAAAAAACACATCAATTGGATGGAACCTGTTTGATCAGAACAGACACATCTTTTGTGATAAAATTGGTCCGAACAGACATGTAATGATCAGACTTCTTCCTCTTCAAGTGGGTACCTTTGAGATTAATATTTCATTCAAACATGATATCAATTGTGTACCTTAATTATACACCGTGTATCTAGTTACGACAACCTACGTATTGGAATACGTATTTCGTATATATACACCCAAAATAATACATTGATATCCAACAATCCCCCACATGAATGAAAATTATCTGATTAAAACGACGAACTGACTTGAAGTTTGAGAGAGACTTTTTTTAAAGAGTAATTGCATCAAGATAGGTAGCTTTTGGCTTTGAACCTTCCATAGTGAATAATTATCGGATTTATTCGGCTAACTAGTAAACATGATGTCTTGAACTATTCAGCCTTTAGTGTAAACCAAGACAATAATTATCACACAATTCCCCTTCGAACATCTTCGGTTCTCATGGTTGTGTCCATTTTGGCCTCGGAAACTTTCTGGTTTCTTATGAGTACTCTAGAGAATTTAGCCTAATCAATCTCATAGAAGTGGCCACGTTTCTTACTCATAATAGGTGATTGCTCATTAAGAGTATCCTGCAATACTCCACTTGATTATTTATCAAGCTATAAGAATCATTAAAAGCATAGCTTATCCTACCTTATTTGCAGGTAGCACTAAATCATCATAGGAATGGGTAAGAGTGTTTAACTCTTTTAGTGCTTACACTCAGTTACATAATTTAGTTGTCCCTTTTGAACCTAGCTCTTGGGATCTCCAGTCAGCTAGGTTGGGTTTCCACTATATAACTTTAATTTATAGGCTTAAGACCCATTCCCCTCAATGATATACTTGCTCTCTTATTAAAATATTTCGAAGCGGATCCGCAATATTATCCTTTGATTTTACATTATCAAAAGAGATAATCCCATTTGAGAGCAACTGTCTAACGGTATTATGTCTTCGACGAATGTGTCGAGATTTATCGATATACAAACAACTTTGTGCCCTATCAATTGTAGATTGGCAATCGCAATGTATACAAATTGCAGGCACAGGTTTCGGCCAAATTGGAATATTTTCTAAACTTTCGAAGCCATTCCGCTTCTTCTCCAGCTTTATCTAAAGCTATAACTTCATATACCAAGGTAAATCTGGCTATTCACGTTTGTTTAGAAGATTTTCAAAATACTGCAGCTTCTCCAATAATAAAGATAAATCCGTTAGTGGATTTGAAATCTTTAGTATTGAATATCCATTTTGTATCTGGATATCTTGTGTAGTGCAGTCCATAACTTTAGGTGTATCTTAAATATCTAAGTACCCCCACAATGGCCATCCAATATCCTTTCCAGGAATACTTGTAAATTTACTTAGTTTGCTAACTGAGTATGTTATGTCTTTACATTCATTTACAACCTAATGGTTTACTTTCAGGGTCTGTGCCATTCTTGGCACCATCAGGGATCACTGATCTCATGGACAAGGTTTCATCCTCCGCTTCACAACGGGGTAGCCATGGTAGCACCAAGGCATGCCGATACCATACCATGACACTCTTCCCCACTTACTATGTCGATACCATCATTGACGACAAGATCATACCTGAGTACCCTTGTTGCATAAAGTTGACATTTTCTCACATGTCCTTCTCTTGCCCTCAAGGACTAGGTAATGATCCCATCAAATGATGTAACGAACACAATTCTAGGTCCTATCATGACCTTTTATGTCGGAGAAACTTATACCTTCACAAGACACCCCTACACTTTCATGTATTTTTAGGATGGTCTTTGACCCTTCCATAATTCATATGGTGTCTTGTCTGATTTCTTTTGGGATATTTTATTTAAAATATAATTAGCTATTAAAATAGCCCCCCCCACAAGTTCTGAGGTAACCCTGAACTTATCAACAAAGCGTTCATCATTTCATTCAACGTTTGGTTCTTGCATTCTGCAATACCATTTTGTTGAAGTGAATAAGGAGCAGTGGTTTAATGGATGAAACCATTTTATGAACATAATTCATTAAATAATGAACCATATTCACCACCTTTATCACTCCTTATTATCTTACTTAGTTGATTTTCAACCTCATTTTTAAAGAGTTTAAAAACTTCCAAGGTCTCGTCCTTGCTTCTTAGCAAATAGACATAACAATATCTTTTTATCACCTCTAGTTTGCACAAACTTTAAGTCACATAAATCAGTGTGAATTAAATCTAGAGGTTTACTTATTCTTTCTACCGAATAGAAAGGAGCCTTAGCCAATTTGGATTCCACACAAATTTTCTATTTGTGATTTTTATAAAAAACAATTTGCTGAAGCAAATCCAAATCCAAATTGCTGATTCTCTGCAAGGTCTTGTAAAACACATGACCTTATCTATCATGCCATATGTTAGAGGATACCACCAAATAAACATAAGAAATAATTTAATTATTATTTATGTTCTTTTGCACAACAACTATTACATAAATATCCTCTACTCACAAACATACCACTTTTGGTGAGTACAAATTTATCAGACTCAAATACGAGTCCAAACTCGTTCTTGCTCAACAGAGAGCTGGAAACCAAATTCTTACGAATTTCAGGAACATGAACCACATTGTTCAAAGTTAGTTCTTTAACAGATGTCATCTTGAGCACCACCTTTTCATGGTCTCGTACCTTGTAAACCGAAAAGTTTCTCATAAATATTGCTTTTATATACTCGGAGAAACTCTTTCTATCAGAACAAACGTGACAAGTGACACCGGTATAAACCCACCATGTCTTAGGGTTTTTTTCTACCATGTTCACTTGTGACACTACAACAGCGAGCTCAATCTCATTGTCATCAACTAAGTTGGCTTGAGCTCTTTTTCTTGTTCTGACGGCAGCCCTTTGCTCGATGACCAGGCTTGTTACATGCGAAACAAGTTCCCGTGAACTTTTTGAAATCCGTTCCCTTTATTAGCTTGGGAAGAACCAGAACCAACAAATTTCCTCTGGTTGGTCTTGTGCAAATATTCTACAACATTTGTCTTAACTTCTATGATCTGAGCTTTAACCCTCTTTTCTGAATCATAGTTATCCTCCTCGATTCTTAACCGGATAATCAAGTCCTCTAAGGTCATTTCCTTTCTCTTGTGCTTTAGATAGTTCTTATAATCCTTTTACGAAGGAGTTAATTTCTCTATCAAAGCCTCTGTCTCAAATGATTCAATAAGAATCATTCCTTCGATATCAATCTCATGGAGGATCAACTGATACTTTTGGACTTGACTACTCACGATTTTTGAGTCCACCATTTTGAAATCTAGAAACCGGCCAACCACAAATTTCTTTGTGCCGGCATTCTCGGTTCTGTATTTTCTCTCTAAGGACTCCCACAGCTCTCTCGGTGTCTTGATCGGGCTATACACGTTGTATAACGTGTTGTCCAATCCTTTGAGGATATAGTTCTTGCATAGGAAGTCAGAAGACTTCCATGCTTGCACCGAGGCTACAACCGTAGGGTCGGTCTTTCCCTCTTTGGAACCAAGGCCTCCTCCCGTAAGAATCGGGCGAGGTTGAGGGTGGTCAAATAAAACAGCATCTTATGCTGCCAACGTTTGAAGTCCAGACCACTGAACTTCTCGGGTCTCTCACCATGTGTAACATGTAGAGGTTGTGACGCTATAGGCGCACTAGCATTATCGGTAGATGTTTCCACCATCTGTTATTTAAAAAATAACAGGATCAACTCGTATAATTATTACTAAATTATACTATTAATAATATTCACAAATACATATATATATTCACAAAAATATATTTTGAAAGCAGCAAAGTATCACCATTCTAATATATATATATATATATTAAACATATGTATATATAAAATATATAAAAATGTTGCCATAAAAGACAACCCGTAAAACGATATAAGCGCAAACATACAAAAACGTAAGCTTGTTACGAAAAAGGTTTAAAAGTGATATCAATATAAATATAAAAAATATATAGACATCGTGCTTACGGAATGGTGCCAATAGAGAAAGATGGTTCGGTGGGTTGGTTACCAACTGACCATCACATCTATTATTAAACATGGATATTTCACAAATGCCAATAGTGCCATCAAATTCTGACATAAAAACCAAACAATTAGGGCTGAGAAAAAAAATTGAGAAAATTGAAAATTGATCCGAACCGTAGTGTTCGGTTCAGTTTCGGTTGGTTTTTTTTTTAATTCTGTTAAAATTCGGTTCGGTTATTAGTTCGGTTTATTCGGTTCGATTCGATTTTCGGTTCATAAGTTAAAAAATCACAATTAACCGAACCGAACCGAATTCTATTTTTTTATTGATTTTTTAATTATTTTTTATTTTTATAATATAAAAATAAATATTTTATTTTTAAATTAGTGAAAAAAATAAAAATACTATAAAAAAAAAAGACAATTTTTAAAAATTTTAAAAACTAAGATACTTTGATTGTGGAAATAGCATGTTTGGCATAAATAACCTGTTAAAATAGCATGTAATAAAGCCCAAAAGTTCAAAAGCTCAAAAAAATATGAAAAACCGATAACCGAACCAATATACGACGGTTCAGTTATAACTGATCTTTTGGCTATTGCGGTTCGATTTTGGTTACCCATTTGAAAAAACTGAATTTCTCGGTTCGATTTGTAAAACCCGAAATAATCGATCCGAACCGAACTCACCCCTACAAACAATATATACAATACAGTATCGAAATATATATGTTATAACTTATAACAAGTATAACCACGTAATATATTGCATCAACAGTATGAATATACACAAGTTACTAAACAATATGAATAATATTGCATAAACTTTATGAAGACACGTCTTTTGATAGAAAAGAAGCCAAAACACTATGACTTAACAAGATGTTTCAAACCGGCCTGATCAATTTGCCAAAGGCAAATCAACAATACCATTTCCCTGACTTGTACAAAGACTCGTTCATAAAAAGGAAAACATGCCTTTGTTTTATTCTAAGAAAGAATGCCAAAAGTACGTAGCAATATAAACAGTATGGACAATATAAAATATACATACAGTTGCAATCAAGAACAATGTATTAAACACTATGTTCCCAAAGTTCATAACAGTAAGTATATTCGGTTTAACAATAGTATATAACAAATAATCAATTTGAGAACTCAAAAAAACATCTTAAGAATGTTGAAAAATATTTGCTATATACTACTTATAAACATAATATAAACATAAGAACAGATATATAAAATCGAATATAAAGACACTTACAGGAATTGATTTGAAAAAATCAATATCGAGTCAAGGTTGGACCTCTAACCTTAAGACGTTTTTTGTCTGTCTAAGGTGCTTACACTATCGATGCAAATCGTCTCCCAGGTTTCCTCGATATATGTTGCAAATGAGAGCACACTCGGATGCAACACGGCGAACAGAAGAATGCTGAAGTCTCTCTCTCAGAAGACAGGAATATTTCGGTGAATTAGTTTTTTTTAAGTGAATAATATAGACATAGGAAGTCTGTATTTATAGGAGCCAAAGAACCTGTTCGAAAAAAACACATCAATTGGATGGAACCTGTTTGATCAGAACAGACACATCATTTGGGATAAAATTGGTCCGAACAGACATGTAATGATCAGACTTCTTCCTCTTCAAGTGGGTACTTTTGAGATTAATATTTCATTCAAACATGATATCGATTGTGTACCTTAATTATACACCGTGTATCTAGTTACGACAACCTACGTATTGGAATACGTATTTCATATATATACACCCAAAATAATATATTGATATCCAACATATTGTTGATGCAACTGATGCTGGAAGGTTAAGCAGGTAAAAGGATTGCATGTTCCTGACCCTGTTCACTGAACAATTACTAGTCCATCCTTTGAGAGCATCACTGATAGGAGAATTTCATTCCATGTATCAGGTACTCCTGGTAGACACCAATGGCTACAACCGGGTACCGACGAATTGTCACTCCAAGTACCCACATGAGCATTGCTACGAAATGCCCCCATCGGGGTAACATGTAACACTGTCACAGGAGTTGTCATTTTCTTCACAACATCGATTATGATGTCAGACAATTGGCTACAGCCCCTCCCTCTAGTTTTCAGTCAAGGGCATCGAGTCACTTTACAGGAATTATGGTTTCGACCACTGATACAGTCACAAAGATGTATGGCTTTCGGAATTTTGACTCTTGGCATTCAAAATGACTTTTCATCCAGATGTAGAGCAACTGTAAACATCCGATCAAATGTCCTTTTCCATTTCTCATACAGTGATTCAATGACCTGATAGTCTCGGCTAATATAGCTGAAGCCGTATTGATCTGGTGTCGAACTTGGTCCATGAAATTCACCATAGTTGTTTCAATACATCCTAATATCTTTGGGAAAATCACAAGTCCGTAGATAGCCAAAGCCATCACCTCCAGACCTTTATCATCATCTGAGTGTTTGACAATGAAGTTTCGGAGAACAATCCATGGAATACCAGTGGTCTTACCCTTTGCCTTTACAATTTTGTCAACTTCTATCAAGCTGATTCCCATGATCTTTGCTAACTTCTTTCAATAACCTATCTTTTTCTTCCAGTAAACTTTGTCCAGATTAGGAGGGTCCGAACGAAGCAAGGATGAATATTCTTCTATATTTGGAACCATATCTACTTCATTGAACACGAAGCACCTGTATGATGGGTCCCAAAACTGCATCATGGCCCTTACCAAATTATTATCGACTTTTACAGATAGGAGTAAAGCCATATCCCCATATTTTCGTCTGAATGCCTCTTGTCGAGTTTCATCCCAAGAATGCCAAATGCTGATCAGACCTTCAAGGTTGTTCTGTGCCAGATCCATGTGAACTTTCTCAGGAAGAGTAGAGACATACCCAACTGGAAGGCAATCTCTTGTACTTTGCTGGATTGCTTCAGATCTAAGCTTCAAACTACTGGCAGACTCACGCTTGGCGACTGTCAGGTTTTCCATGGATCTAGTGGACATTCTTTTTATCTAGACCGTTATGTGGCAAGATGACTTTATGAAGAAGCATGATGTATGAAAAGAAAGAAACAAACAGTTAGATATTATATCAACAAGCTCATGAAAAGATAAAAATACAACAACATGTGTAAGCACTACATCATCATGGTGAGCATAAAATAAATGTGTCAGATATACAAGCATCATGTTAATGAAAAAGTATAGGGTAAGAAGTGTCCCTTCATGTGTCTTAAGTTCGGGTTCTTCTCTATATAAGGATGGACATGGCTCTATCTTAAAGTTTGGCCACTTAAGTGTTGTTTATATGCTGGGTTTAGGATACTTGACCAAGCTAAAAAGGTCCCCAAATTGCTCCTTAACATCATCCATGTAGAATGAGTAAGGCACCCCATTCCTCACCCATTATAGGCTCCAACAGGAAGGGTTCAATTCGGGTGAGAGTATTTTCCAAAGTTATGGTGGAGGTTATCACCTCTCGAAAACTTTGGTACTTTACACTCTAAAAGTGTTTCGCTAGCCGTTGCGGAGGTTTTCACCCCTCGAAGGCCTAGGTACTTTACCCCCTCAAAAAAGGGACGAGCCCGGGTATAGGGCTTTATGATATGCAACGTGCCGTGTGTGCGAAGGGACATTCAAACCTTCTTTTTTCCACAAACGTATAAGAAACAAAAGTTATTAGCACAAATAAAAAAATCAAAATCAAAATAAAGAAAGAAAGAAAGAAAAAATAAAGAAAAAAAATTAAACACTTAAGACCAAATATTAAAACCTAAGATATCACAAGACTAATTTATGGCTCGACTCTCTAATGTCCCCAGCGGAGTCGCCAAACTGTCATAACATGCCAAATGCAAATTCAGCATGCTAGACACAAATCAATGGAGTCGCCACTAATCATCTAATCTAGGTGTGATTAGTCACCTATATGAATCTATCCCTTTTAAAGTAATTCTAAGCTTGACTAAGGCACCTTAAAAAGAATAGGTTCTCGCCTACTTATCAGAACTAGGTTCGGGAGTACGGTTACGTGTGAGGAAGGATTAACACCCTAACAACGCCTATCTAAGAGATAATACCTAATTAGTCTTGTGATAAATGGTCTTATCTATCCTATTTCATTTTAATTGTTAAAGTTAGAAATCTCGGAAATTATTTTTTTAGGGCTTCCTTCCATTCATTCTGGAGAAATTACCAAAAAAACGTTTCCTCACCTCGAGAGTATTCAAAAGAAACTATTCGTTCTATTGAAGAGGCTCCGTCATCGAAAAAGTTAGATTATTTAACAAAATTATTTCTCTTAAATTAATCTTCCAAAATTAATCCATATTTTTATTAATGTTTATTCGAAAAATAAATTCTGATCTTAATATCGAAAATTATCCCTTAGAATATTCTTCCATTCGTTCTGAGAATTTTTAAAAGAATTTTTTTCACCTAGAAATTTCTTAAAAGTCAACCATTCGCGGCTCTCTTGAATTTCATCATCGGAAAAAATCTTAATTTATCCTTCAATTTTAATTAAGCATTTATTATGAAAAATCATTTTAGAGAAAGAGAATATTGAAAATTAATTGTTAAAAAAAAAATTCGATCTTTATTAGTATTGAAAATAATCCCTTAAAAAATCTTTCCATTCATTCTGGAGAATTTTTAAGAGAAATTTCTCACCTAGAAATTTCTCAAAAATCAACAATTCGTAATTTTTTGAATTTTATCATTGGAAAAAATCTCAATTTATTAATTTTAAAATAACTAAACATCAATTAAAATTAATCTAATCTTATTAATAAAATAAATCAATGGTTAATAATATTAAAAAATATACTAAAATATAATGATAATGATATAATAATATAATATTATAAAATATAGAATATAGAATATAATAATTAATAATATAATAATAGTAACTAAATACTAGTTTTTTTTTTTTTAACTTAATAAACATTTAATAATTAATGAACAATTAACCTGCAAAAAAAAAAAGTCAAAATATTATTAGTAATAATAAATACAAAATATAACATAAATAAATAAATAAATAAAAGAGAACCAGCAGCATACGGGTCGGGTCAGCGCGCGGGTCAACCTGACCTGACCCTGCTGCTGGTTATATAAACCAAATTTTTTTTCTTTCATTTTTTACTTGTTTTGAAAAAAAAAAAACTTCTTTTCTCTCTGATTTTTCCTCCTCAAGAATAACTGATGAATGTTCTTCAAAACTCAGATTTCGGTAGGTGTCGCCGCCATTCGCCGTCACCACCGATCTTCGATGGTCAAAAAATTTCGAAAAAAAATATCAAAAAATTTCTTTCGATCTCCCTAATTCAAAAACCAAACTGGTTTTACCCAAATCTCTCTAGAATTTCCTAGATCTGAAATCAAAACTCGAAACTTTACCTCCTCCGATCTACTCCGTTGACCGCCGAATGGCCACCACCTTCTAGCCTATGCTTCGTCTAATTAAAACATAGACTTTCCCTTACCAAAACTTTTAAAACAAATCCTAACACTAAACTCTCAAATTCGAATTTCACACAAAAAAATATTTCTTTTTTTTTTTTCTACTGATCTTCCTCTTGTATTTCGAAATTTGTATGCTTTCTGATGTGTTTTCTGTGCTTGATGTTTGGGTTCAATATATAGGAAAGGAAATTAAGTTTTAATCTAGTTAGGAGTCCTCATCTGATTAAGAATTAAGAAGGATATTTTGTTCTAATCATATTTTTTAGAGTCCAATTTCAATCCAAAGAAGAGATTCATTTCAAACCAAACTTGTTTTTTCATTTTTTATTTAATTTCGAATTTATCTGATTTTTTTTTTTTGGTTTTGAAATTATCTTTTTTTTTTTCTGATTTTCTGACTTTTTTTATTTAATAAAAAAATAAAAATAAAATTCGGATAAAATTAGATGTCTAAATCTAAAACTCAAAACCCTTTCATGGGATTTCCTCAACTTGCTTAATGAACACTGCTCAACCTCAAAACTACCCAGCATCTTAACTATCTATTCCAAATCGAACACTCTTAACCCAAAAAAAAAGAACCTTCCAACTTTTCATCAGAATTCAGAAATGAACCAACAAAGTAAAGCTAACCCAAGATGCAATTGAAACTAAAAACACTTCAAGCTCAAGATCCCACAATTTTCTCAAGCAAATAACCAAAGATAAAAACTTTTTTATAAACAATAATCTTACAGGTGCTTTCAAGCTTTTGGCTTGCTGGAGTAGCAAGTAAGGTAGTTTGAGATAATAATGAAATAAAGATGGAAGGTGAGGTGTTTTATGGGGTTTCAATTGGTAGTTCTGAATATGATGTAACAACTAAAACACTAAACAACAACACGGCAAAGACGAGAGTAAAGATCACGAAGGTCGTTTGAAAAAAAAGCAAATGAGAAATGTTGTCCGTCGGTGAGACAGAGAGAATCAGATGAGGTCGTCCTTAAATTATTGGATGACGTGGCCTCAGCCAATTGGTTACTTTGTTTAAATGATTTATATTTACAATTAATTTAAAAACTTTATGCTAATATTCATAAGAAAATTTTAAAATGATTGATAAACTAGAAAAAAAAAAAAACCCGCTTTGTCAGGCATATTTTTAATTAATTAATACTAATAAATTAATTATATATTATTAGATAATAATTTTTTATTTTATTTTTTATTTTAATATAAAAATAATTTTTTAACATTTTAATAATTTATAAATAGTAAAATGAGTTTAAGGACCGATCTGAAACGGACTTAGATAAAAAAAAATAATAATAATCACGATTCGATCTAATTCATGAACACCTTTAATATAAAATAAAAAGATAATGTCTAAATAAACCCTCAAATTTAAAAAAAAAAAAAAATAGGGATAAAGTCAAAATTTACCACCTACTTATATGAATGGTTCAAGTTTACCGAGTTCAAATTTACCACTTTAGCTGATGAATATTTTGTTAAAAATTATTTTATTATTTAAAATATAATTTTGAGCATGACATAAATAATAATAAAAAATAAAGCCAATTTGTAAAAGACAACTCATCTAAATTTTAAATACATATTGAACAAAAAAATTTTAAATACATAAAACATGATATTAATATAGGGTAAGAAAAGTTGTTTATCTCTTTACCAGCATCTAATATCATCTGACTTGAAATTCTAGACTACGTTTAACAAAAGTCTTACTCAAAAAAAGAAAAAAAAAAAACAAAAAACAAAAAACAAAAGTCATTAGTAAGCATTACTTTAGTTTATATTTAAAAGAAATTAAAATTTAGAGCAATAAGCGTTATTCATTTTTATGCTTGTAAAGAGAATAAACAATTTTTGTTTTCTATATTAATATCATGTTTTGTATATTTAAAATTTAGATAAGTTGGCTTTTCTAAGTTGATTTTACTTTTTTATGTCAAGTTCAAAATTATTTTTTAAATGATAAAATATTTAATAAAATATTCAAAGATATATTCTTTGTCTTGATTGAATTTGATTCAAATTTAAAAATAAACTGAAAAAATTGGACACATTTAAAGATTGATAGTAAATTTGAATCATTTATGTGTGGTAAAATTGGATTTTATCTCAAAAATAAAATTAAGTCCTCGATCTTTTATTATATGAAAATAAGGTTATAAACTTTCATTTTATTGTAATTAAAAAATATTAAATTTTTTGTTAAAATTATTTTAATTGGATGATACAAATTATAAAGGCTTATTTAAATTTATTTGTATAAGTTGAATGACGAATATTTAAGAGAAGACTATTTTAAAAATTCAAGCAATTTGATTTTATTCATTTATTTTGAAATTTTTGTAAGTATAATTATAATGAAATAAGAGTTCGTAATCTTAATTTCCTGAAATGAAAAATCAAATGTTTGTTTCTATTTTTAAGTATAATTAAAAGGTTTATTTAGATATTATTCTTAAAACAAATTATTAATAGGTTAAAATGATTCAAATAATTTTAATATTTATATATGTAAGAAATATCTACTACTATTATGATTTTTGAGTTCTAAAGGACCCAAGTGACTTATTTCAAATAGGTAAGGGGTAATTTTGGTCTACCATAAAAATAACTAAAAGGTATTTTTTTTTTTTTTTTTATTTTTAGTTTTATTTTTAAATGATGTATTTAAAGGGGTTCGTCTTAACTCATGACTCGATTAAGATTTGTACTGGACTCGTTCGAAAAAATAAATTAAAAATATATATTTTATTAATTTTTTTTTAGTTTTATTTTTTTAAATGATGTAATTAAATGGATTGATCCGTACATTGACTTGCAAGTCGATAAAAAAAAGTTAAAAAAGAAATATTTTATTTTATTTTATTTTTAAATAATGTATTTAAAGGGATTGATCCGCATGTTGACTCGCGGGTCAATTTAAGATCCATACCTGATCCGTTCGAAAAAAAAATAAACAAGAAATTTATTTTATTAATTATTTTATTTTTTTATTTTATTTTTAAATAATATATTTAAAGATGTTTGTTTGCACGTTTACTCGCGGGTCGATTTAGGATCTATACCCGAGCCATTCGAGAAAAAAAAGTTAAAATAAGAAATTTATTTTATTAATTACTTTTATTTTAATTTTAAATGGTGTATTTAAAAGGTTGGCCCATACGTTCACTCGCGGATCGATTTAGGATCCGTAATCAACCCTCTTGGAAAAAAAAATTATTTTATTAATTGTTTTTAGTTTTTTATTTTATTTTTAAATGATGTATTTAAAGAGGTTGGTCCACATGTTAACTTGCGGATCGGTTTAGGATCCGTACCCAATCAGCTTAGGAAAAAGTTAAAAATAAATTATTTTAATTTTAATTTTAAATGATTCATTTAAAGACGTAAGTCCGCACGTTGACTCACGAGTCGATTTAGGATCCATACCCAACCCGATTGAAAAAAAATAAAAAAGAAATTTATTATATTAACTATTTTTAGTTTTTTATTTTTATTTTTTAAAGTTATATATTTAGAAAGATTGGTCTGCATGTTGACTTGCGGATCGATTTAGGATTCGCACTCGACCCGCTTGAGAAAAAAAGTTAAAATAAGAATTTTATTTTTTTAAATTACTTATTTTAATTTTAGATAGTGTATTTAAAGGGTTAGTCCATATGTTCACTCCCGGATCGATTTAGGATCCGTAATTGACCCGTTTAAAAAAAATTAAAAAGAAATTTATTTTATTAATTATTTTTAGTTTTTTATTTTATTTTATTTTTAAATGATGTATTTAAAGGGGTTCATCCGCACATTAACTCGCGGGTCGGTTTAGGATTCGTACCCGATCCGCACGAATTTTTTTTTAAAAAAATAAACAAATTTATTTTATTAATTTATTTTTAAATAATGTATTTAAAAAGGTTAGTCCGCACGTTAACTAGCGGATCGATTTAATCAATACATGATCGGCTCGAAAAAAAGTTAAAAAACATTATTTGATTAATTATTTTAATTTTAATTTTAAATGATGTATTTAAAGGGGTTAGTTTGCACATTGATCCGAGGGTTGGTTTAGGACTCGTACCTGATCGGCTCCGAGAAAAAGTTAAAAAATTATTTTATTAATTATTTTTATTTTAATTTTAAATGATGTATTTAAAGGGGTAAGTTCGCACGTTGAGTAGCGAGTCGATTTAGGATCCATACCCCATCCGCTCATGAAAAAAAAGTAAAAAAAAAAAGTAAAAAACAAACTTGCTACTAACTTACGTGAAAAAATCAATCATACAAGAGAATAAAATATAAACAATTTTTTTATTTATTTTTTATTTTTACCTCTTATAAATAAAAATATACAGCATACAAAAAAAATTATTATTTTTAAATATATATATAAACAACATTTGAAAATGCATTTATCCCGAATCATGAAAATTTTTGTCCACACCCGACCTATTAACAGGTCTATTTTATACATACTAAAATCTTTTAAATGTGTTTTGAATGAAGAATTTAGAAAACCGATTTTGTAACACATTTTGAAAAGTTAGGATTCAATTGAACAAATATTTTTTTTTAAAAAAAATTTGGATACTAAATTGTAGTATATTTTATTGAAGTCTCAACTATCACCTACAAAAGCAAAAGTTCAGTGAGTAAAATCTTATGCAGCAAGGCCTGTACTAAAGATAATGAATCCAACTTAAATAGCAATAAGCCGATAACGTTCTAGACAAAAGATAGTAACTTTTTTATTAAAAAATTAAAAAAATTTGAATTATTTTATTTTTAAAATTTTTATTGTATTCAAATAAGTTTTTCTCTTTTGATTTGTATCAAATAAATTTTTATTTCGACTGAAAGATTAATTTATATTAAAAGTTTATTTAGGTATAAATTAAAAAGTTAAAGGTTTATTTGGGTATAATTAAAAGTGAATAACTTATTTGGATGAAAATTAAAGATTAAAAATTTATTTGAGTGCAATAAAAATAAAAAAAAATTACTTAAATAAAATGATAAAATTCAGGAATTTTTTTGATTACTTTAAACCTAACTTTTTATATTGGGAAATGCAAGGCTTTGAACCCACATTTTGAATTGAAAAAAGAATGTATGCAAAAACAAAACAAAATATGTTTATAATAGAAAAGAATAATAAATTAACTTGTTTAAGGCAAAAGGCAGAAAAATTCAATGAAGCAGCTGATAAGTCTATAACATACCCCTCCAATGGGCAATATCTTACTCTAGGGCTGCTAAGTCCTAATCTGTATGTTGTTCAATGCAGCAAAGACCGGCAACACCTGGTTTCCCTTTGGCACCTCGGGTGTAGGATTGTATAGAGAGACCTGGTAATATTGGACACGACACGAAAGAAATAACTAAAAACACGACACAACACGAAAAAAGCAAAAACACGACAAGAATACATGAATGTCTCAAAATCTATATAACACGAATTATTAACGTATCAAAATTTATATAAATATAAAATACCTGAAACACAATTATGATACGAACAAAATACACGAACACGACATGGACACATGAATTGCCAGGTCTCTTTCCTCCAGCTGTTTCTGCTGTCTGCCTTCTTCACATTGATACTTTAAGCACTATACTAACTGAACTTGTAAAAGGTTGTAGATTTCCTGGAGACAAAAAAACAAAAACAAAAAAACAAAATTTTCAACATTCTGCTTCTCTTGCCACGCAAAATAAGAAGCTAGATCCACCATCTGGAGAGAATTAGGGCAGAGCCAACTACATTGGCAGTCAACTCAAAAAGTGAGTTTTGTTATCTAGGCCAGCCGCTCCTCCTATGTAGTGAATGTAATAATCCAGTTACCAATCCCAGTTAATTGGATAAGTATATTGGAACCATTTTATCGAATTCTACAAACCAGCAACAACTTGACTGATGGAGGAACTCATGCAAATTTAGACCTCTGAAAATACCAGCACTGCCTCCTTGGCCACAGACTTTTAGCCAAATGTTTTACAGGCAAATTAAAGTTTGCTTTGACATGAATCGATCAATCGTGTACTGAAAAGTGAGACTTTTCTCTCTTCCTCGTGCAAAAATGAATCCACTTCTGGAGCATACCCGTCTTCTCTCATCAATACTACCAAATCCTTCAAAATTTCTTCAATTTCATCTGCTTTAGGATGAGACTTATCTCCTGCAATGAACAAATTTGTCTTATGTCCCACGACAATCCAGCTACAACCGGGGAACTTCTGCACTCTTTTTTCTCTCATTGCCCTCCTCAAAGCATTAACCTCATCCCAGTTTCCTGATGCAGCATATATGTTAGAAAGCAGCACATAGGGCGAAGAGTTTTGGGGTTCTAATTCAATCAGTTTCTCTGCAGCCCGCCGTCCCCTAATTTCATCTCCATGTATTCTACAAGCACCAAGTAGCGCAGCCCAAATCATAGCATCAGGTTCGAACTTTAGACTGTCAATGAAATCCTCCGCTTCTTTAAGAAACCCCCATCGTCCAAGAAGATCAACAATGCAGGCACAATGATCGACCCTTGGCTGAATCCCATAATTAACCATCATGTCAAAAATTTGACGACCTTCAGATACCTTCCCTGCATGACTACATGCAGTAAGAACACCAAGGAATGTGACATCATCAGGCATTACACGTGTTTTCTTCATCTCAAAAAATATTCTCAATGCATCTTCTGCATAACCGTTTTTAGCAAACCCAACTATCATTGAGTTCCAGCAACTAATACCATTCTTGCTGTTCATTTCCTCAAAAACTTGTGCAGAACATTTAACTTCCCCGCATTTAGCATACATGTCTACAAGGGCACTAGTTGTTAACTCATCTGAATCATAACCAGTGTGATAAATGAGAGTGTGGATCTGTGTGCCTTCTCGCAAAGAAGACAAAACAGCACATGCTCTAAGGACACTAACAAATGTAGCTTGGTCAGGTAAAACATTGTAGCTATGCATTTCTCGGAATAAGTGTAAGGCCTCCTCATCGCAATCATTTTGAGTATGACCTGAAATTAAAGCAGTCCATAAGACTGCACTTTTTCGGTTTTGGAACTCTTCGAACAGAATTCTTGCATCTGTATCTCTAAGGGAGTTTATGTACATGCGCAGGAGAGACACCCCTAAGAATTCTTCATCATACAAAAGGCCTCTCTTTACTATAAGACAATGGATTTGCCTTCCAACGTTCAACTTATGAGGTTCACTACAAGCATCTAAAAGGCTAGAAAATGTTACTTCAGATGGTTTCAATCCATCGACCTGCATCTCTCGTAATAGGATAATTGCTTCATCTAAATCTTTTGGTGCATATCCAGCAATCATAGCATTCATGGAGACAACACTCCGTTGAGGCATACCATAGAGGACTTTGCATGCATCCCCAATGGCCCAACACTTGGCATACATGTCAATAAGGGCACTTCCTGCATAAAGGCTCTTATCTAAACCAGATTTGACTGCAAGACAATGGACTTGCTTCCCTTGCTCGAGACTTTGAACATTTGCACAAGCACTGAGTATACTGGCCAAGGACACTTCATCAGGCACAACTCCATACAAGATCATTCTTCGAAACATGTTAAAAGCCTCAAGCTCATTCACATCCTGCACATATCCAACAATAATTGCATTCCAAGAAACATTATCTCGATCTTTTATGATCTCAAATTGCTGCCTTGCTTCCTTTAAAGCCCCAGATTTTGCATAAATATCAACCAATGCATTTGCCACAAATAAGTTTGATGCAAATTTGTTCTTGATAATAAATGCATGAAATTGGCGACCTGTTTCCAGACGTTCTAAGCAAGCACATGCACTCAAGATACTGGTATAGGTAAACTCATCAGGGTGAAAACCAGACCCCTTCATCTGAGAGAACATTTCAATGACTTCATCAGCATACCCATTTTGCGCATAACCTCCAAGCATTGCATTCCACAAGACAACATTTTTCTCATCCAACCCATCAAATACTTTCTTTGCAGCATCAATTTTCTCACACTTAGCATACATACTGATTAAAGAGCTTCCCACATAAACATTAGAATTTAACCCTTGTTTAATTGCCTCAGCATGAACTAATAATCCAAAGTCTAGAGCTGCTAAACTAGCAATCACACTCAACACACTTCCTAATGTGGATCGTGTGGACTTAACCCCAGATGCCCTCATATTTTGGAAAATTTCAATAGCCTCCACCTCATAACCTCTCTTGGCATGCCCTGAAATCATCACATTCCATGCTACAACATTCGGATTAGGCATCTTGGAAAACAAGGCACGTGCATCATCAAGTCTACATAAGCCGACAAATGCATTTATGATAGTAACAAAAGCCACCTGATCAGGAACATGACCAACTATCAGCATGCTTTCAAACACTTTTAGTGCCTCCTCAAGCAAGCCAGCCTGAACATAACCCGCAGTCATTGATGTCCAAGAAACTGTATCAAGATTCATCGACCCATCAAACACCTGCCGAGCGTCAATTACATAATTACACTTAGAATACATATCAATAAGAGCACCTTCACAAAAAGAACTCGCTTCAAGCCCCATTTTAACAACATAACAATGCACTAGTCTACCAAATTCAACGTCTTTCAACCTAGCACAAGCAGATAAAAGAGTGGCAAATGTGAACTCATTTGGCAATACCCCACTATTCAGCAATGGTCCGATGCACTTAACAACTTCTTCTACAAATCCTCGTTTTGAATACATCGAAATAACTGAGTTCCAAGCAAATACATCTCTCTTTTCAAGGCTGTGAAACGCCTTTTCAGCAGAACCCACATCTCCACATTTGGCATAAAGATCAAGAATTGCATTTCCCAACAACCCTTTTGACCAAAACCCAAGTTCCAAACCCTGTGCGTGTATCATTTTGCCGGCTTTTAAAGCCCGCTCTCTTGTCTGGGACATTTCGTCGAACGTGTAATGAGTTTTGACTTTTCTGCATTGTTGTAAACATAACCTTAATAGGTGGGTGTATCTCTCATGTTGTGGGCTTTGGCTCGAGTGATTTGACTGGGGAAGAATCGTTGAGAAGAAAGAGTGGTGAAGAAACGAGCTTGACTCGAAGGTGGGTAGAGGTCTGGAGAGGAATTTTAGACACATTGACTCGGGACGATTATGGCATGACTCGAACGAGTTAATGAGTTGGGGGAATAGGCTTTTCACTTTTGTATATATGCCGTTGCTAGTAGGCTTGACAACTGATTAGTTAATTGGGTTGTTTGAAAGCAATCATGGTTTTCGCGCCAAATATGAAAATGTTCATCTCTGTATGTGAATTGAAAAGTCTGGTAAAATTTAATTGGGATTACGAGAAAATTTTTCATTATAATATTCAATATTGAAATTTGACATTTGATTTCAATTTTATTGAATTTTATTAATATATATTTTCTTTTATTGATTTTTTTTTATAAAAAAAACAACAAAATAAAAATATTTTATTAATATAAATGTATTTTTTATTTTGTTTTTTTAGATAAAAATAATAAAATTAAAATATTTCATGAAATATTTTATTTATGAAATGATAAATTTTCATTAATTTTATCATTTTATATTCAAAAATCAACAAAATTTAGAACAGAATGAGAAATTTTAAAATTCAAATTTCAACTTATGTAATTTTTTTTTTTCTATTTTCAAATTGAATATCTTTTGTAAAAAAATAATAATAATAGAGGATATGCAATAATCCGTCTGGTTGAGCTCAAATTGAGCTGGACCGGCCTAGTGGGTAGACGTTTTCTTTTTGGAAGTTAAAAAGAAAATGGGAAACGCTGCGTTTTACTCAACACAAGATAGAGCGAAACGCTGCGTTTGGATCCGTCGCGTCTTTTCCCATTTTCCATTTCCATAAATTCTATTTCCCTCTACGCTTGAACAGATCTGAATCTTCAAAAAAAAAAAAATAATAACAAACAAACCGTTCCAAGATTCCAACTTCGCTGGAACATCAAAGCTGATTACCTGATCATCAATCACAGCCGTCGATCTTAAAGGGCTAAGTTTAGAGAAAAATCGACGATGGTGCTGATATCGGCCGTACGTGATTACGTCAATCGAATGTTACTGGACATCTCCGGCATGAAAGTCCTCATTCTCGATTCTCAAACGGTAATCTAATTTTTCTTCTTTTTAATCCGTATTTAATTTAATTTGATCTGAATAATTTCTAACTTAATTACTTTAATTTATTGATTTCATTTATATCATTAATTTCAAATATCTGTTCACTTTAATTGGAAATTGAGTAGTTTGGGAAATTGTTATGATCTGAGGGTAGAAATCTGGAAATTTGAGATGATTAGGAACTGAAGTGATCATTTTCAATTTGGTACAAACAGTTTTGGTATTTTAATTGGCAGTGAGGCCTCGGATTTTTGCTGCTAGTTAATTAGGGGGAGTTTTATTGTCATCGTTTTTAGGGTTTGCTTGTGTATTAAATGGATATTTTCTTATCCTGGACTCTGGGACTGATCAGCTGGTGTGGTTTATTGTCGCTTTTTGATGAGCAAATGACTCTTAGTTCTTGGTGGATGAAGCTTAACAGAGTTGGTTGAATATTTCTTGCATGATTGTTGTTGATTTTGCTGGTCGAGATTTGAGAATTTGTAGCCTTACTAAGTTTAGCTGTAAGTAATTTGACCGTTTGAGCTGGAAAATTGATAATTTTGTGTCGAATGAAGTAGTTGAAGAGGGAGATCCTCTCCATTCTATATAGCAGGCCTTTTAGGATTCATGTAAATTTGGAAGTAGACATGGTTGCTATGATGGTACACATGTTTTGTAATGCTTGTCAAGTTTTTTTTATCTCTCCATTTGATGATTACTACTGGTTTCAGAGTTGGACTATATCAAATTGATGGTCGTGAACTGCTGGAGGAGAAAATCTGACTTTTGTTCTTTTTTGAAGCGCTGGATAGTAGTCTATGAACTAGGAGGGCACTGGAAGGAGAGGAAGGGGGACTCTACAGTTCCCATTATTTGGATTTCTCAAAAAAAGAAAAAAAAAAGGGGGGGGGGAAATCAATGTAAGGTGAAAAAGGGAGGGAGGGGTATACCACTCCCACTCCCTCTCCCTTCCCTTCTCCTCAATCCAAACAAAGCTTAAATGCAGCTCTTCCCAAGTTTATGACAGCAAGGAACAAGCCAAGATAGAATATTGGGGAATTAGGTAGAGAAATTACCTCTTTACCTTAATAGATATAGTCCTATCCATACTTAACAATTTAAGTCCCTTAGGCCATCTATAACTCCTATAAACATGCGGTTCCAACCAAACACATCGGTGTAACATTCTTGTATTGGACATAATAATATTTATGTTTGCATCACATACTTTTGTTATGAGAATTGAAGATTTGATTTTGCATTTTTGTTGCTAGCATATGAGGTTTATTCATGAATCAACATAATACTAACAAATGAGTCTTCAAAAAGGAAAATCAAAATGTGGTTTTGATTATGGGTAATTATTCTGTTTTCTGAGTCCAGGTTAGCATTCTGAGTGTTGTTTATTCACAGTCAGAGTTACTTCAAAAAGAAGTATTTTTGGTAGAATTGATAGACTCCATTTCCAAGTCAAAAGAACCTATGTTGCATCTCAAGGCAGTTTATTTCCTTCAGCCTACATCGGAAAATATTCAGCATATGCGGCGTCAGCTATCCAATCCTAGGTTTGGAGAGTATCACATGTGTAAGTTCTTTGTATCTTTCAAATTTTGATTTTACTTTGAAAATATGCAAACTGTTTTATTACCAGTCTTAGATGTTTTCCTTGTAGTCCTTTTTCATTTCGTAGTGGGTTTTTGCAGTTTTCTCAAACATGTTGAAGGATACCCAGATTCATCTTTTAGCCGATTCAGATGAACAGGAAGTTGTCCAGCAAGTCCAGGTAACTCTAATATGAAGGTGCTATTTTTCTTCACTTTAAGTTATCTTGCTCTTCTTTATCTGGTTTTAGATTAACAATAGAATTGGTCAAAACTACCAAGTCTAGAATTTATCTATAGATGGGTAAACTATCATATAGCAAATCTGCTAGAAGGTGCAAAAGAGAGCCATTTCTGGTGCATCAGTGAGATCTCCGGATGCTAAGGCATAGGTTGAACTCTTGAGAGCACATTGCTTAATTGAAAAATCTTTAAGGACCGTGTTTAAACTTTAAACCACCCTATCGAGGAATCTGCTTTTCTAAGATTAGCTGTGTGTGACAGTGCTAACTCTTTATCATCATGAGGAAGTAATTCTAGTACTGTGATCTAAGTATCAATGGGGAATTTTTTTCTTTATGTCTATAAATGATGCGTCCAAAATTGAAAGGGTTGAGCGTTGTTGTTATGCTGGCTTGAATATGTTACATGTTTATAGTCCAATTTACCTACCTAATGGGAAAATGTGAATTTTCCTTAAAAGCATAGACTTGATCATACATTTCTGTTGCATATAATTACATTTTAAGAATATTCCAGAGATGCACTATACTTTTACACCAGAATTTGAAAGTTTACCTTTGGACCTTTATATAGTTTTCATCTTGGTCTTGCAGGAGTTTTATGCTGATTTCATTGCAGTTGATCCTTACCACTTCACTTTAAACATGCCCTCAAATCACCATTATATGCTCCCAGCAGTTGTAGACCCTTCTAGTTTGCAGCACTTCTCGGACCGAGCTGTTGATGGTATTGCTGCGCTTTTCTTGGCATTAAAACGAAGACCAATTATTAGATATTCAAGGACCTCTGATATTGCAAAAAGGATTGCGCATGAAACAGCAGTAAGTAAAATTGCACTACTGCAACTATTACAAACATTTATACCACCAATTAGCCGGAATTTCACTGATAAAAACTGGTCTAAGTTTTGCTTAATTAATTGTTTCATAACTCCTTCATTATATGTATGTGTACATCTTTTAGAATAGTTTTAAAATTTTGTCATGGATACGAAACTTTAAGTTTGTTCCATAAATTTTGGAGACATGAAAAGGAACTGATTTTCTTTTTCTTCTTCCTTTTTTCTTGTGTTCTGGGGATATGACAGAAACTAATGTACCAACAAGAAAGTGGTCTTTTTGACTTCAGACGGATGGAAATGTCTCCATTGTTGCTGATAGTTGACAGAAGCGATGATCCTGTGACTCCATTGCTGAATCAATGGACCTATCAGGTACATGTATTTTTCTGAGTTCTGACTCTTGTGTCACCAGTTCTTAAAGGTCAAGTATTCTTGTTGTTATTTTCACATCGATAGGAACATCACATTTACTGAATTACTTTTTGTAGGCAATGGTCAATGAATTGATAGGTATTCAGGATAACAAAGTGGATTTGAGAAGCATTGGCAACTTTCCCGAAGATCAAGAGGTTGATTGCATCTTCCCCTCTGCTAGACATATTTGTTTTAATATATTGCAGTGGTTTATCTTTGTAGTCTCATGCACACAGGAAGTCGTGCTTTCGTCAGAACAAGATGCTTTCTTCAAAGCTAACATGTATGAAAACTTTGGAGATATCGGAATGAATATCAAGCGAATGGTGGATGATTTTCAGCAAGTTGCTAAAAGAAACCAAAATATTCAGACAATAGGTTTGTATGAGACAAAATTGAGTATTGCAGATTTTAATAGTAATTATTTTTTATAATTATTACTGAGAGCTGAGGTAGGCCATTAAATATCATGCTTTAAATTTCTGCAGAAGACATCGCCAAATTTGTAGACAATTACCCTGAGTACAGAAAAATGCATGGGAATGTTTCAAAGCATGTGACATTGATAACGGAGATGAGCAAGATAGTTGAAGAGAGAAAGCTTATGTTGGTTTCAGAAACTGAGCAGGAGTTGGCTTGCAATGGGGGGCAAGTTGCTGCTTTTGAGGTAGTGTACATGTGTTTGTTTTATCTATGTTTCATTATTTGTAGCTCCATATTTGTTTATGAGTCTAAATATATCAATCAGTTCTACATTACAATTTGTTACTCCATTAAGATACAGAAGATATTTGCAAATCTAATTCTATTACAAGTGGTGATTTGCGGTAGAAGAAACAAGAGGAAAGACTAGCACTAACAGAGGATGAATCTGAAATATATTAAGTGGTGTTAGACCAAGGGATTGGATCCTAGGAGTTACTTACTGCAGGGAAAAGCAGGTTTAGGACTGAAATGTGATTGTATTTGTTGTTTAGGGAGGTTAAAAGTGAAAAGCTTCTTACAGGGGTTGGAATTGATTTATAAAAGCCACTGTTGAAATGAATAGATGAATGAGCTGCATAGGATATATCTGAAAGTGGAACTGTTCTCAAGTGGTGAATGTTGGTTCAAGATCTATGATTAAATGAGCGTATTTTTGTCTCTTACAGTGTTCTTGTTTTAAGAAAAGGAGGAATCTTGCGCTTTGGAGAAGACTGAGCTACACAACTCTGACAAAAGAGTTTATAGAAGAATATCTAAGCAGCAAATTTGTCCCTTGCACATATTAAATGATATAATTTTGGAAACAAAAATTTAGAATGAATAAATAATATATTAGTTGTAGTCAATATTCCTAGATACTATTTATTTATGTGCATGATTAAGACTGCAAACTCACAAAGCCTAGAAAGGTGTAAGAATTTGGTTACTAGCTCCTGTTTAATGTGGTTTACCATTCTGTTTTCCTGTTTATTTTCAATTTCTAATGCTTCACAAGCAGCTACAGAGTCTTGATATATTTGGAAATAGTGGCTAATAGAGAAAGGGATGAAATAAAAGAACATTAATTTTCCAAGGATGAGCAAAGACAGAAAAAATATAGGTTATCAGGACTATGTTTACGCATTGGTGAATTCTTGTTGGAGATGATCAATAGTGTATATTTAACTGATTATGATAAAAATAAATCCCACTATACCTACAAGGGTTGGTCTGGTTGGTAAGGTGAAGAGCTCCCTTTCCTCGTCATTGTGGGGAGCACTCCGAGAGTAAAATCATGAATGTATCAGGCCGATTGGGGAAATGCATCCTTAAGATCACCCGAGAAGGGGATTAGGGTTAGGCAAAGCCTAGGGATATGGGATGCCCCTGACGGCATTATAAAAAAAAAATACACTATACATAGGAATAGAAACCATGATTTATTTACAATACACATATTATGTAGCAATTATTTTTTAACTTAATTATTGCTCATCAAGTTCTCTATTAACCCATCATTTTATTAAATCTACTTTATGTTACCACTTACACATCAAAATTGGTCCTCATTATTTGTTTTATTCATTTGGTTCAGTTGTAGGTTTTTTAGTTTACTGGTCTGACATATAAATGATGCTCCATTTAAACTATTACATGTAGGAGATGATCACAGAATAAAATTTTAAATTGTGGTTTGGAATGATACTTGTTAACACATGGTGCAGTTGAGAATCTCTGACTATCTTCTTTACATGCTTCTTTGCAGGCAGTGACAAATCTTTTAAACAATGAAAGCATTTCTGATATTGACCAACTCCGCCTAGTAATGCTGTATGCTTTGCACTACGAGAAGGAGAGTCCTGTCCAATTGATGCAGCTATTCAACAAACTGGCATCTCGGTCTGCCAAGTACAAGCCTGGGGTAAGCATGCACATATTTCTACTTGGAATTCATGTGTCATCATTTATTTAGCATCTTTTCGCATGCACATATGCATGTCCATTTCTAAATGTGTTTATGGGTGATCGTCCTCGATCCAAATTTAATGCTCATCAGCATGATGGTTCATACAACCAGATCTCTCTTTCTTTTTGTTGGTAAAAGTTAACTTTCTATTTGAGCTGCAGCTGTTTTATATCCTAGTGCAGTTCTGTCATTGGTCAATTCTCTCTGTGAAGCTGAATCAGTCAGCAATTACGTTAAGAGCTATTTGATCCTTGTTTTGGTTAAATGAGAGAAAACTGGTTTTAATTTGTTGGCAATTGTGGAACAGCTTGTCCAATTTCTCCTAAAGCAAGCAGGGGTTGATAAGCGCACTGGAGATCTTTATGGAAATCGTGATTTTCTGAATATTGCTCGCAACATGGCTCGTGGACTAAAGGTTTGTTGGAAAAGGTTTTACTTATTTTCTTGGAAAAGCATTTCTACTCTTTGCTTATAGATCATTTTCAAACTTTTCTTACTAGGGGGTTGAGAATGTCTACACCCAGCACCTGCCTCTTCTGTTCCAAACTATGGAAAGCATAACCAAAGGACGGTTGCGAGATGTAGACTACCCATATGTTGGAAATCATTTTCAGCAGGGCAGGTTTGTTGCTATATAATAAAGTTTTCCAACTTTGTCGGGAAAGTTTGCAGTTCGTCTCTCTGTTTACTGAATAACCATATGGCTACAATAAATTTAATATCAGCTATTTAATGCTTTAAAGTGGATGCCTTTTGATATTTAAACTTGCATATCTAGTTCACTGCTGCTGGGTGCTGGCACCTTGTGAAGTTGATGCTAATTTTGAAAGTAGGAGGTATTTGATGTACTTCCGGACTTTCAGCCTCACCTGACTTTGTGCAAGTATAATTCAAGAGAAAAAGCCACTCCACAAAATCATGAAATGCTATTAATGATATAGCAAATGTTGCAGTTGTGATATGTAGGATGCACATTAGTAAAAAAAAAAATGGAACTTTATTTTAGTGTACATTCTTGCATACAAAACTCACAAGCTGAGCTCAAGTTTGCTCAGCTCGCTTGTTTAACAAATGAACACCAGCCATATGGGCTTGACTCATTTGCGGCCCTAGAACTATCATTGCTTGTGGTATTAACTGATTTCAGAAATGCATGAGAGCAGCCTTTATCAGACCACTCATTTTGGGTGGAATTTTGTTGATATTTAGAAAATCTCTTCCTTGCGTAAGATAATATTATTACTGATAAACACGTATGCGAGGAAAGAAGGATGTAAGAAGTACTTATTACTCAATGATGCATGTTCCATCTCTATACAGGCCACAGGAGGTAGTTATATTCATTGTTGGTGGAACAACTTATGAGGAGTCACGTTCTGTTGCTCTGCAAAATGCCCAGAATTCTGGAATTCGTTTTATACTTGGTGGCTCGGCGGTTCTCAACTCTAAGAGGTAGGCTGTGGATATTCTCTAATTCTTTATACATTCATGCATGTCAATATACTAAAAAAGGTATCATGATGACGTATGTAGTCCTTGTATTCCAGTATGAATTATTAAAAAAAAATTAATTATAAAAATGCTTTATAAGTAGAGTAGATGTCGGTTTAATGATTGCCGAACTTTGCCTAGCAGGCTCTTCTTAAATTATTGTGTTTCGGCTTAAAATGCAGGTATCTGAAGGACCTAGAAGAAGCTCAGAGGATAGCTCGAACCAGCACCAGTGTAGTATGAGTTCAAATTTCTGGTATATACTGCTTGAGAAGAGAACCATGTAAATAAACATTTGAGGCTTGAATTGATAAAGGAGTTTCCGAATTAGATGATTGCCAGTGATACTGTTTTGTCTGGAATTGCAACAGCAATATGAAAATGTAGAAACCGTGGAAATCAGCTGATTCACCATTTTGCACTTGCACAGAGTACCATGTCAAAAGGTAAATTGGCTAAAACCACATTGAATTCTTAAGGAAGGGGGGGGGGGGAGGGGGGAATTTGGGTCATTTCCATGGCATATATATATATACACCTTCACCGATGAATAGAGAAAATTTTGTAATTTTGTATACGAAAATTCTCTTTTTGTTGTATACCTGAATGATGTATTCAGCCATGTCTTAGTGTTTAAAAATAAGAACCAAGTTTAGTATATTAAATATATATTATTTTATACATTGTTAGTAGAGGTCTTAAATTTCATAAATAAAGTTTGAGGGTTGACTTGTTACACATCCCATTAGAGCATATTTTTAAAAAATTAATAAATATATTTGATATGTATATATATAATTTGTTTTTTATGTATTGACAATGAATGTTTTTAATTTTACAAGCGAAATTAAAAAATTATTATATTTTATTTTTGTAATATATCTTAAAAATATGTCTCTCTTTATTAATCCGTTTGTGAAGTATAATTTCTTTAGCAAATAGTGATCCAAATCTTAGATTTTCAAATTTTAGAATATGAAATTCTAGATTTTGAGTAGAGGTGGCAATTGGGCGGGTTCGGGTCGGGTTCATTTGGGTTCGGGCTCATTCGGGTTCGGGCTCATTCGGGTTCGGGTCCATCCGGGTTCGGGTCCATCCGGGTTCGGGCTCATTCGGGTTCGGGTCCATTCGGGTTCGGGTTCATTCGGGTTCGGGCTCATTCGGGTTCGAGCCTATTCGGGTTCGGGCTCATTCGGATTCGGGCCCATTCGGGTTCGGGCCCATTCGGGTTCGGGTTCGGGTTCGGTCTGGGTTCGGGTATGTTTTACATCATTTTATTTTATATTAGATGTAATCATTTTTACGTAATTTAAATATTTATATCTAAAAACAAATTATTAATTTATTATTATTTTTATACTTTTGCTATTATATGATATTTTTAATTATATTTATTTTTTAAAATTAATATTTGTTAGCACCAAAAGAATAAGAAATTAATTTGTTATATAAAATCAAATTTTGAAATAATTTATTATAAAAAATATGATATATTATAAATTAATCATATTGATATTTAAAATAATTGATTTGATGAACTCGAATTTCAAAATATAAATACATTATAATTTATATTCACTATAAAATAAAAAACTTTTAAAAATAAATCATGGCCTTCATCTATTCCTTTATATACTTATAAAATGCAAAAAATTTATGCTTATAGTCAAGATATATATATATATATATATATCGAGTACTTATATTTTTTTCATCAGTATAAAGTATAAATTATAAAGTAGTACTAAAAAAATATAATTTATATTTAAATTATACGTAATAAATATATAATTAATATGATTATTTATTAATATATAATAAATATACTCAAAACCAAAAGGCCATAAAACCCAAAATCTCATTAAACTCACCTGCTAAAATAAAATCACATGAAAGCCATAATCCAATTAAACCTATCCTAACCTAACCGTATAAGTATAACCCAAAAGGCCAAAATAATTGAATTATTGTCAATTTTTTTACCCTTATAGATTAATTGAATTATTGTCAAATTTTTTTTCACATCTCTAAAATTTTCAAGAATTTAAAATATTTAGATTGTAAATTCATCATGATATGAGACGTTAAAGTTATAACTTATAAGTACAAAATATAATTTACTTTTTGATAAAATTATTATTTCATCATCATCATCATCATCATCATCATATATATATATAATATATTAAATTTTAATTAAATTATTAAAAAAATTAGAATAAAATTAATAATTAAAGTTATTGCTTTGTAAAAAAAAAAATTAATTGCAATTTGATTATTTTTATTTTTAGTATTAAATTCGGGTTCGGGCCGGTCTCGGGTTCAGGTCCATTCGGGTTCGGGCCCATTCGGGTTCGGGCTCATTCGGGTTCGGGCCCATTCGGGTTCGGGCTTTTTCGGGTTCGGGTTTTTGACTTTTTGGTCAAATTGGGTTTGGGCGGGTTCGGGTTTTCCTGGGTGGGTTTTCGGGTTCATTTTGCCACCTCTAATTTTGAGGTGTTCTTTTTTGTCCTTTAAGAAGAATATACTATAAACCCATTTCTCTATTTGGGGTTTAAAGATAGTCTCGAAGAGGGTTTAAGTATCCATATAGTTTTTGTACTATAATGAAAAAAGTAATTTAGTTTCTGCACTATAAAAGTGAGTAATTTGGTTCTTGTACAATTGAAATATGTGCAAAAAAGTAAAATTGATAACAATGTTAATGAAAAATTGTTAAACTGCTGATGTGGACTCGTAAAATCTAACAGAATTAATGACTTGGAATAAAATATAACTTGAAATATATCTAAATCTATTAGATTTTACGAGTTCACGTCAGTATTTTAACGGGTTTTCATTAAAACTATTATCAGTTTTACTTATTTGTACCTATTTCAATTGTACAGAGATTAAATTACCCACTTTTATAATACATGAATTAATTTACTCTTTTTACTACAGTACATGAATTATATGAGTATTTAAACCCCTTGAGGAGGGATGTAACTAAGCAATTCGGAGAACAAAAAGCTTGGAAATTTGAAAACTACCATCGAAAGCCCAATGAACCAAAAAATCTGCATAAAGATTTGCGTTTTTTGTGTGGGCAATGAAACATTGCCAATCTTGCTCATCATCAGTATATAATATGTTGACACCTAGAAAAAAAATGATAAAACTACTACTAATAATAGCTTGAGAAATATATATATATATATATAAAAACTAAACAGTGGGAATATTCTATTGATTTTTTTTTTAAAAAAGAATATTATTTATTTGCAAAATCATTAGTGAAATTGGTTATAATGATATCTAAAAGAAATTACTTTAAAAGTAAAATAATTCAGATTTTTTTAATATTTAAATCTTTGTAAAAAATGTAATGAGCCAAACCAGTTGAGATTTTAAGGCTTGAGGCTTGAGCCCAGACCATCCCAAAAATCAAAGTCCAAGAAAAAAAAAGAAACCCATAATAAACGGGAAATAGAAAGGACAATGGAGGGTAAAATTGTGATGACAAAAAAAATAAAAAACGCGAGACGCGATTAGGGTTTAGATTTAGAGAGTTTCTTCCCCCTATAAATGTCAAACCCAGTTAGTACCTTAAATGAATCGACGACCTTCCTTGGTTATTTCATGGCAGCGCTCAGTTTAATCTGCAACTTTTTTCTTGGTTTCGTTTTTTATTGAAGATTTTTGGGCAATGATGAGAAATTAGAGAAAGTCATGCACCACGCTGATTCTAATTTGTGCTGATAATTCTTTCTACCCATATTTTTTTCTGAGCTCATTTTTCCACTCTTTTTCTTATTATCATCTTGTTTGTTTCTTTTTTTTTTTTTACTTTTATATTTCTAAAATTTGATTCATCTTCATGAAACCCTTTTTTACCCTTCCAGTTTTTCAATTCCAAACATTAAAAAGAAAATTAAAAATAAAGGAACCAAATGATGTGATCTTCTTTAAGGAGAAGATTGAACCATGATGCGGACCGTACAGCTTTTCTGCTTCTGGGGATAACTTTTGGTTTCTGATGGTTCCTCTCTTTTATAATTTTATATAAAGAAAAGTATGGCTTGATTCAATTCTTGTTTTTGGAAAATTTTACCTGTCTTTTCAGATAACTGTTGTTTGACTTGAAATACCACTCAAAATAAATAAAATATTGGGTACCCCATCTATAGATATTTGGAGATCGAATAAACTCAAACAGGATGATAAATATTTGATCTGTACTTAGCCTATAATCTGTGTTCTTCCCTTTCAAAGAACTTAAATATATTGGTATCAAATACATATTTGTTATTTCATACTCATTTTGAATCCGAATAATATAATTCATTCTTAGATTTAAGAAAATTGATACAGGAGTTGATCGATATTAATACTGCTATAATTTTAACTTCTGATGTTTCTTGTTTTAATTAAGCCTATGACTCGATAAGTTTTGCATCTGTAAACGAGTTCTTCAAGAAAGATTGGTAACAAATCCTATTCTTTTCTGCTTTCTGAGGAGAGGAGAATTGATACTGCCATTAGTAAAAACTCGGACAATTGATGCACACCATTGTGGTGTGAGTATTAATCGATTTGATTAATTCGATTCGATTTATTCGATTTAAAAATTAATCGATTTTAAAAATTTGTTTATTTGATTAATTTAATTGATTTTATAAATTTAATCGATTTAATTGATTTTAAAAATTTTGTAACGACCGAATGCTTATTCTTAACACAACACAAATCAAGCTATATATATATATATATATATATATATATATATATATATATATATATATATATTAGTCACAGTCTTAAACTAAGGAAAACGATAGGGAAAATATGAAAAACATGCATTTCATAAGGAATTATTTTGAAATGATATAATGAATAAAAGTTATTTGAAAAAGAAAAATGAATAATTAGAAATTATTATAAAAGATATTGTAAAGACAAAATTATCCTTAATGAAAAATTTTATTTTTCTTTTTTCCTTCATTAAGGAAATATTATTTTTAAAATATTAATTGAAAATAAATTTAAAAAATAAAATATTTAAATATATTTTTTTTTAAAATTAAAAAAAAATTTAAAAAATAAAGAAAAATTAATTTTAGGCATATTATTTTTATTTTTTTAAAATTTTTAATTAAAAAAAGTAAATAAAAAATTTATTTTTTAAAATTAAAAAATTTTTATTTTCAAAATATTTATTTTTTAATTAAAAAGTAAATTAAAAAAATAAAAGAAAAAGAGATAGTTTTGTCTTTACAATATCTTTTATAGTAATTTTTAATTATTCATTTCTCTTTTTCAAATAACTTTTATTCATTATACCATTTCACAATAATTTTTTATGGAGTGCATGTTTTTCATATTAACCCAAAAGGATATAGATATTGTGATTTGAACTTGCAAATTGAATTTTATCCCCAAAGAATTACATCTAAAATTTTTGAATTTTTCTTTGATGGTTATTAACCCCTGTGATTCTGTGAATTGCAATAGGTTTTATTATCTTCACCTACCTCTTAGTCCTAATCAACATTTCTGATCATGAATTTTTCTATGCTAATAATTTGTTTTAAAAGTAAGAAGTTGCAGGGAAAGTAGCAAAATTTTGATTTGAGTTCAAAACTCCCTACCTACAACAGCAGATTGGTAAGGTAAGGTAAGGTCAACAGTCTGTCAGTAACATAATAACAATACTATCTCTATAATATTGTTTATGTCATCCCACATAATGTCACTGCTTACACCTTTGATTTAATCCTATGTAGTATCCGACCTGTTGCTTTCCTTTTTCCCCATTAACGTCACCATGTGGACATTTCACAATTTTCTCATTATCATATAATTATTGACAATGTAAGAAGATTGCACATGCATTGAACGAGCTTAACATTGGTATTTGTGATTAATTAACTATAATTTAACCAATTATATGTTTATCTTCAAATGTTGACCTTTGATAGTAACTTAGTAACAACACTCGAGAATTATTCTAAATGTTAGGTAACTTTGCCAACTATATGTGTTCCTCTGCAAGAGTGCAAATAATCCTCAACCAGATCTTGTATAAATTCAGAAGCTGGCAATTATGTCAGGTTTTGAAGGAGACAAATATCGTTCTTTTTTGCAGGGAGAAGGAGAGCAGAACACAAAATGGAGATATGGAGGTCCTCCAAATTACGATATTGTGAACAAGCTCTTCGAAGACGAAAAAACTAAGGTCTTCCCCTTTCTCCCTCTGTATTTTGCTTGTTTATCTATCAATTTTACCAATCTTCAATCTGTTAATGGAAGGTATGGCCTCCTGGATCACTAGAAGAAAAAGTGCAGAACCTTGTAAAGACATGGGAAATGGAGCTTTTCCACAAGGCATCCCTCGATGATTTCAAAGCAATGGACGTAAAGAAATTTGTATTTTGCTTAAATGGTAACTATGTTACTCCGACTTTTTATTTTTTATTTTTTAAGTATCCGTCAGTCTGACACCCATGTCCAACACATATTCGGACATGGGTATGGAAATATGATCCTCCAAGAATCCTCCAAATACATTGGAAATCTTGGACAAAATTGAATTTAAGCATATTGGACACTCACACCCAAGTAACATAGAATGGAAAAACTAGAAGCTGAAACAGGCTGTACATTTTTACAAATGCATTGTCAATCATATTAAACATTGAGCTGTTGGTTGATATGTACAGGTCGGAAACCTTTAAACATGATGGATATAAAGAATCTTGGAGGAGGCTATAACCCACACTTGCAAACTTCCCTTCCTGAGGATTTCAGGTGTTACGATCCTGATAAAGAAACAGCAGAATCATCTCACAGGGCATTCATAACAACGTTTCCAAGAGGCTTTGCCTTGGAAGTTCTTAAGGTTTATACAGGACCTCCAGAGATTGTGTACAAGTTTAGGCACTGGGGTTACAATGAAGGTCCTTTCAAAGGTCACGCCCCTACAGGAGAATTGATAGAGTTTTATGGAATAGCCATCTTTGAGGTATTTATCCAAGAACATATAATATTACTGTCATTATTTTGCGATTTTGGTTCTATTTGCCACCGCAATTGATTTAGATTCTTGCCTCTAGTTCTTTATGTTTTGATTTAGATGAATAAAACTCTAGTATATGTTGTGAAATAGGTGGATGAAGAGATGAGAATTGGTAGAGTGGAGTTTTTTTACGATCGGGGAGAACTGCTTGGAGGCCTCCTGAAAGGTTCCACCGTGGATAGCTCTGCTCTGGAGGCAGCTTCAAGCTGTCCTATCCTGAGGAACACAGGGTAGAATTATTCCCAAAATTCTACAACTTCAATAAAATACCCTTTGGGGTTGCCTCTTTGTCTGTTGAAATAAAACACCATTTGCAGATTGCTGGTTTGGATTTTGTCTAATTTGTATAATGTTAAATAAGCAAATGCACAGTTTGGGCATTTAAGTGTGAAGATTGAAAAATTATTTCCATAGACATGGACCAATCAAGCTTCTGTACGATGCTTTCTTTAAGGTCTCATAATAAATTACCATGTCTTATAAGTTATAACAGCTGAAATGCATGTTTTAAATTCCATTCTGTGCTTGAAATACAAGGGAGAAGTAATCCTTTTAATTTTTTTGGTAAATGTAAGTGCAACAAAAAAAAAAATTATGTTGGATGTCAATTTTTTAAAGTTGATTGTATAAATCAATCGGATTAAGTTCTGAGTTCTCGTATAAAATAATTATACCAGGTTCAATGCTTCCAGTTAATTTGTAAATGGAATCGTTAATTTACAAGGTAAATCAGCCAATAATAATCTGATTCACGATATCAGTGTCGAGCTAAAACATTTTGATCATATACTTTTTCAAATTGAAAGGGAACTAAATTATTATTTAAATCCCAAAAAAAATTGACTATTCCTTATTATTATATGCAACTTTTTCATGTGTTTGGCGAAATAAACCTTGGGTCACAAGGATTTGCACTGCCAACTTCGACTACAAGCCATCATGGAGGTTGCTTGAAAAGAAATTAGGATTTATATCAGCCACAAACATGTGGTTACATTCAAATATTGATCTATTGGCTGGTGACACAATTTTTGCCTATATAAGATCCCTTGTTTGCCATATATAGTACTTCAAATCAGTAGTTAAGAGCTTGAAATTTTTTTCATAAAAATTCAGGTAGTTCCATAATATAACAAACAAGCAAACTGGCATAAGTTCATCTAAACCTGGTAATTTATTTTAGATACTATACGATTACACGATATGAACACTTCAAGAGGACGACGATTTACCGACGGAAAACATCCGTCGGTAAAACACAATATCACCGACGGATTTTTGATAATTACCGACGGAATTCATCGGTAATGTTTTTGGGAATTACCGACGGATTTTTTTGAGCATCACCGACGAAAAACATTTATTACCTACGGATTTTCAACGACTGAATAATTCTGCCAGCATATTCCGTCAGTAATACTTTGACGGGAAGCTAAATCGTTCTTGTCAAAATATTACTGACGAATTAACTTGTATTACAGACGAACAATTCCGTCGATAAAAAAAATACATGGATTCTCACACACAATAAATGAATATTTAAAACTAAACGGCCAAAATCTATTACCGACGGATTATCCGTCGGTAATATGCCTAATCCGTCGGTGAAACAAAATTCCGTCAGCAAAACATCACCGACGGAATTGGATAATACCGACGGAATTACTTTGTATTACCGATGGAATTTTTGTTGATAAAAAATTGCACGGATTCCCACACACAATGAATGAAAATTTAAAACTAAACGGTTACAAAATTTTACCGACGGATTATCCGTTGGTAATAGGTGTAATCCGTCGGTGAAAATGAATTCCGTCGGCAAAACATCATCGACGGAATCAGATATTACCGACGAAATTTCCATCGGTAAAACCTTTCACCGACGGACGGAATTTGAATAATCCGCCAAAAGTATTACCGACGGGAATTTTCGTCGGTAATAATGGAATTCCGTCGGTAAAAGTCTTGGGCATATTAATGCCAGAGACTCCTTCTTTTTCTTTCTTTCCTTTTTCTCTCTTTCCCTTTTCACTCTTCCCCGATTTCGAATCCGATCACCTTGCTCAGTCCTCCTGCTGTTGCCGTCCGACCCAGCTCCGTCATCGCCGTCCGACCCCACCACCACCAACCTCCGCCATTGGTCCCTTTCTTCTCTTTATCTCTTATTTCTCTCTTTATCCCGAAATTAACATTTTTTTTTTGTTGTAGATTTAGCTTCTAAATATCCCATTCTCCATCAACACTACACTATTTATTTGTAAGTATTTTTATTATTTATTTTTTTGTTAATTTTCGAAAATAATTAATTTTTATTATTGAATGTCGTTTGTTATTGTTTTTTGTGATTAAATGAATTATGAGTTATTGTTTGTTAATATTTATTAATGTATTTGTTAGTATATTTTTTATTGTTATTATTTTTGTGATTAAATGAATTATGAGTTATTATTTGTTAATATATTTATTAATGTATTTGTTAGTATATCTGTTATTGTTATTATTTTTGTGATTAGATGAATTATGAGTTATTTTTGTTAATATATTTTTTTAGTTATTATTTGTTAATCCGGATGATAGGTTTCGATTGTTAATTGTTGCAAACACGTAAGTTAATTAAATTATGATAATTCGATTATTTAAGTATTCTTTTAAATTATTATTCACTAACACGTTTCGTTTCTTTTAGAACTTTCAAGGAGAGTTGTGTAAAATCGACCATTGCCTCGGTGATCAGACAACACTATAACATACCATGATCTACTTGGTCAAAGATACCGACTGAGGTAAAACTGTCTATGTGGACTATATTTGAGGTATGATTTGGTTTAGAATCATATTATAATTTAACTATGTTTAAGACTGTCATATTAATCAAAATGTCTCATTGTAGAGAAAATGTCAGTGGCCTCCTGAGCAAACACCACTGGTTAGGAAATTATGGGAGGCCACATGCAAGGATAGATTCAAGGACATAATGAATTTTGAGAGGGATAATGCCATGACCTTCTTTAAGACGAATCGAATAGAAAACTGCAAGGGTTACAAGTGTGATTGGTTAGCAGTCGATATTTGAGATCAACTTATTGACAGCGTTTGGAGTACTGACGCTTGGAATCCCAAATGGCCAAGGGTAATAGGAACACAGAGAATGTTGGAAGCATTACGAAGCACACTGGTGGATCAGTTCTTTTTTTTGTTACAGGGAAAAGGATGATAAGATTTCTTTTTTGTTTTCTAATTTATTGTTTAAAATTTTATACTTTAAATATTATCTTTAATTAACATAATTTTCAAAAATTCTTATAATATGTAATCACAAGAGTTGAAACGCAACATGAGTTTCCTAGAATTGTTTAACAAAACCCATAAACGTGCAAAGGGTCAAGGTGATTACGTAGACAACAAGTCTATTAGCTGTTACTGTAAGTATTTAACTATATCAATACTTTATATATTACTGAATTGTTTATGTACGTGTTCATTACAATTTCATATATTAATTGTTTATATATTTCAATATTTGTGGTTGTAGGAAAACTATATTGCCTCGTTGCAGCAAAAATATGGGGACGATACGTCTTCATATCCCTATTTCGACCCTCAATCGTGGTCTAATGCTATTGTAGGCATTGAGACAACGGGGACACACGTTTATGGGTTTGGAACAAGGCCGAAGAATTGACAAATTTTTGATATGCTCGACAGCCAGCAAAGTTCAGATGTAGCCAGTTACACTCCATGTGGTCTTAGTACTAGAGAGCAGCAGTCATCAGTGTCGTCTGAGGACCAGTATAATGCTTTGAGGTCCGATGTTTCGCAAATCAAGTCATCAATCGTCAGACTTTAGTCTCTCGTCAGCAGTATTCTGCAATCACAACTAGCAGCTGGAGCTGGATTAAGTGGGATCGGAACAAGTGCTGCTGGAGTCGGTGATGGACTAACTGTTGCCGGAGTAGGTGCTGTCAGAGCCAGTGGTGCTAGAGTAGGTGCTGTCGGAGCCAGTGGTGCTGTCAGAAGCAATGTTGAGGTTGACAATGAAACCGACGACAGTAGTACCAAGTGATGACAGCATCTGCTTTATTTCGAGAGATACATTTCATTATTATTTTTATTACTAATATTGTAATTTATTAAAAAATATTTATTTTTAATAATTTTACAGATTTCAATTTATATTTTATTAAAATTATTTGTTATTAAAATATAATATTTTTATATAATATATTTTTATAAAATATTTATTATATAATTTTTTTTTGTTGGAAAATAAACAATTATCGACGAAAAATTCCGTTGGTAAATATATTTCACCGACGGAAGATTACGTCAGTAAATGAATTAAACCGACGGACACTTCCGTCGACAAATGTATTTCACTGACGAAATCTTCTGTCAGTAAACACATTACCAACGGAATATTTGGACGAATGTTCTTGTCACTAATAATCTCACCGACAGAAAATTCCGTCGATAGTAAATAATTACTGACAGATCATTCCGACTATAATACTTCATTACCGATGAAAAATTTATTATCGACGGAATTAGTATCACCGACTTAAGTATCACCAACGAAATTTTTCGACGGAATATTCCGTTCGTAATACTCTTTACAGATGAAATTTGGACTTTTACCGACAGAATATTCCGTCGATAAAAGTCCATTCTCTTGTAGTGGAACACAACAAGAAAAAAAAAAAACTAAAACACGACATGACATAAAAAATTAACACGAATACGATACAAATATATGAACATTTCAAAATCTATATAACATGAATTATTAATGTGTCAAAATTTATATAAAATATATAACACGAAGAAAAAAAACATAAAACACGATACGAGTATACAGATTGACAGATCATAGTTCTTCTTCTTTTTCTATGAATTTGGTAATTGAAATTTTATTTAACAAGAATTTAGATTATGTGGGTGTCTTTTTGAAGGTCTAGATGGGGTTAAGGTAAGTAAAGGCGCTATCAAGAGAAGTGCCATAGTTAATTTTGCTATGCCCATGGAAGAGAACCTGGATAAGGAGCAGTACCACAGTATCTAAACAGACCTTCAATTTCCGGGCATCCATTAGGATAAGGGATTGAACGATGGAAAGGATCACGGCCTACTCTTTTCCTCTTAAGCGATCCGATACATCCATATGGATCTTGTTGAAATTGAGTCCTCACCAAAGCCTCACCTTTCAAAGCCGCTTCTTTCGAAGTTGATGAACCTGGGGGGGTGCCTGTGTAGAAGAATCGTGACTCTGGAAAGCCAATGGCAGAGCGATGCAAGTTTGCAAATCTCTCTTCCTTGAAATCATAACTTACCACCTGATCCAAATGCAATAGGATTAGGATGGATTTTCTTTCCAAAACTGGAGGAGCAAACAATACTAGTTATAAATAAAGAACTAGCAAGTAACAAGTGATGTTGCTCTGACTCTTCATTTTTTTTGGAGTATTCGTGTCCGACATAGTTACAGGGATATCCAAAGATCCTCCAAATACATGAAAAAACTTAGAAAAAATTGAACAAACCCGTATTTGACACATATTAAGGGGAAAAAAAGAAGCAAGCCAAGTAGTTTGAGTTAACATGTCAGGGAAACCAATGGGCTTCCCTCCCCATCATCTAGATGTACAGATGAAGAGCAAGCCTCTACTAGTATAAACAGTTAGTACAATATCGAGCTCAAGTTTTTGAGCTGTATTGCTTTATGCCTCAAAATTATTCTTTGGCACATTAGAGATAAGTTGATGTAACACTCCATCATCAGCTACTTGACAAATGTGAAGAACATGTAATACCATGTTGCTCCGACTCTTCATTTTCTTGAAGTACCCGTGTCCGACGCATATACGGACATGAATATGAGGATATGACCCTCCAAATACATGGAAAAACGTAGGAAAAATTGAACATACCCGTATCGGACACATACCGTATCTGATACTCATACCTGAGTCCGAGTAACATAGATGTAATAAGCTTTTATGTAGAGTGATGTATACTATAGCTAATGCCTAAGGCCACATGTTAAACTATTTTTTTCAAACAAGTGAAGATATGTTGGGATTTAGATATTAATTCAAACAATTAATTTGCAGTGGAAGACAATCAAAGTAACCAACTTAGAAATAAGATTGATCAACCCGAGGCAACAACCATTCTAGAATCTCAAAATAAGAAAACAAACAGTAAAGAGAAAACACAAATAATATATTTGGTTTGGGAACTTATTCCTTACATCTATGGTGGCATCAAAGAAGAAATCGACTATCAAAGAATAGAGATTACAATGGTTAAGCTCTCCCCAGAACCCCACTTCTTGTCACTCACTTGAGATTTCTATGTGTTTCCCACCTTCTTGATAGTGGTTCCGCAACTAGACTCCAAAACTCAAGAGTAAGAGCTCTTAAAACTCAAAGCACTCTAAACTTTCTCGTCTTTTCTTTTCTTTTTTTTTTCTCTGTCAAGAATGTCGGCCATAAATCTCCCTTTTATCTTTACACATTTTCTTTTCATTCCCAAATTGCCATTTCCTTTCCAGACTACCCTTAAATCAAGATACAAGGATTAAAGGAGCAAGGACATAAAGGCTAAAAAAGGGAGACAATAATTGAAAAGGCAAAGAAGAAATGAATATGGTGGGGCCGATGAATTTTGAGTTCAAGGGACTGAGAATTTTTCAGCCACTTACACAACAAATTTCTCAAGGATGTTGTGAGATTGCAGTATAAGATCCTTCTTTGTCCCAAGGATGTGACAAAAGAATATAAGACCAAGGAGGTAGTCAAGGAGTTGTTTGCACAATTAGACCGTGGAGCTAGCATGAAGGTGGAGCTTGTCAAAGTGTGTAGCAATGAACTAACTCTATATTACCAGTCTCTCAGTACTAAAGGTGTATGTTGTTTGTCAGCATAATATACAGATACATATACATACATTTATATATATATATATATATATATATATATTATTTATGAGCTTAACTTTGATTTGGGTCAGCTTATTCCCAATTAGCATTTAGTTTCTATAAATCGGACGTATAAATGGTTCATCTAAAGAAGTGTGTATCACGATTTTCAGATTTTTAATAACTTTTTACAAATAATACTATATTTCTTATAATTAAGAAGTGTCCACGTACCATATCCTATTTTCAGACAGATTGGGTTCCTCTCCGTTACTTTTCTATCAATTACTTTTCAATACATCCATTATAACCATTCACATGTGTAGGACTCTCCAATGAATTCTGGAAGTCATACTTGTGAACAGTGATTTGTATTAGAAAATAATGGATAGAAAAGTAATGGTTGGGAGCCAAGCCCTTTGGACACTTTTTAGCAAAATGTTTGAATCGAAAATTTTAGCAAAAGACGAGTTAGACATGTGGACAAACACCCGTATCCGTCATTCATACTCGAGTCCATGTATAGAAGTTGGTTATTTTGATTGTCTTCTGCTTCTGCTGCAACTTAGTGCTTCGAATTAAGGTCTAAATCACAACAAGATGTTATATGAACCCACCCAATACCTTTTTGATTTGATCAAGCAAGGACTACATTGGATAACTTTGACGTGAGTATGCAGGAAATCTGATATGTTTGGATAACTAAAATGTATTATTCCCTATTGGTGGTTGCTATCATACTTATATGGCTGATTTTTCTGGTGTCAACAACTTTATTATTAGAACCAAAATCATAATTAGTCTTATGCTTGCCATTTTGTACTAAGCTATGTTGATCTGACTCTTCATTGTTCTTGAAGTACCGGTGTCGACATCCGTGTCCGACACATATCCGGACATGGGTATGGGGATATGATCCTCCAAGGACCCTCAAAATACATGGAAATCTTAGAAAAAAATTGAACATACCCATGCCGGACACATACCTGTGTCTGACACTCACATCCGAATCCGAGTAACATAGACTAAGAGTAGGAGCATTAGCTTAACTAAAAGTAAAAACAATTCACTGATTACCTTCCAGTTCATTCTTTCACCTTATCTAAACATGCTGATAGGAGGGAAGAAGAGTGGGGAGGGAGAAGTAAAAGTAAGAAAGATCAACGAAATGCAGAATGGTTCAAGTAGGATTTGCTTACAGTTATGTTGTGTGGGTATGTCCCAGTAAGCTCTCGAAACCGACAAACACTAAAGAGAAGATTTTCAAAGCTATCTCTTGCATGCTCCTCTGTTAATGCCCTCCACTTCACAACACCTTCCTTCCCTGAAAAACAATCGAATATAATAACAATTGACACTCAAATGAAAGCCTTCATGCTGTAGAAACAATTTCACAGAACGGGAATAAAGACAGGAAAGAAGCAAACTCATAGAACTTGACTAGGGAGTGGAAATTGCAGTGACAAACTCATTGTTTATAGATCAAAAGATGAAGGGAGTTCTTTAGTGCCATAAGGCATAATTATAAACTAGAACTAATCAGCAGCAAGGGAGTACTTCAGTGCCTTAAGGCATAATTATAAACATAGAATTGCAATTAACCAGTAACAAAAGCTTCACAACGACAACATGAAATTATTTCATAATATGATATAGCTGGTATCCCTTATTTTAACCCCTGTAAAAGGCAAAGTTCTTCCACTTATGAAGCGAACAGCTTCAGTGATTTAAGCACCAAGTGCTTAATGAAAGAGCAAGAAAGCACTTCATACTTCATTTCTCACTTTTAGTGATTATTGGAGTCAGGAAAGCATTGCAGAATGCAGTTACTTTTAAAAGTTCTTTCTCATTTCTACCGCTGCTTAGATTTTTTTTCTAACAATGTAACCTCCATTAATATAGTCAATTTTTTTTTTTTTTTTTTTATATAAATATGTGCTGAATTCGGTGCTAACTCTTGTCTAACTAGTATTCTTACTAACTCAATCAAACCAAGAGTTTCTTCTTTCCAAGAATTATTCTCCTCGATAATATCTGGTGGAAAAGGCCCCTTGAAAATTGTAATAATAGAACTCTCACTAGTGCGCTAAGATGGTTGTGAATTTGGATTTAAAGGGTCATGAACTTACTGGAACTAAAACTAGAGACCCTCAGTAAACTTGATACTGGATAAAAAAGCAACAAATATATAGAAAGAATCACCAGGTAAACAATCAGTGCAATCATTATAAATTGTCAAGTTCACATTTCATCCTTCAAACCAATGTGAACATTGAACTAGAAATAAGGCATGTCAGGACAGCATATAATCAGAAAAACAAAAGGACTGAATAAGTGAGCATACCAAACCATCCTTTTGATTCAGCAACTGTCCAATAACTCTGCGCCTCACTTCGAGGACCAGCATCTTTCCGAGTCTCTCCACCACTAAACAGAAGCAAAGCCTCACCATCTCGTGCAGAGCTTTCTATCCCTTCCTTTATGTGAGCCAAAAAAGTAGCAGCCTGGCCTGGATTCTTCTGATAAGACTCCAAAAACCAAGAATCCTCCTTATCAACTTTCCCACAACTACTGCTTGTATAAACTGAATGCCCAGCAACCATTACAAGATTCTTAAGCTTGGCAAACGGATAGTTATTATCGAACCCATCATCAAGTTTCCTATAATTACTCAGCATCCTATAGTGGTGCTCATATAGAGGTAAGACTATGAGGATTGTGACACCAAATGCCAAGGAAATAAAGAAAACAAGAAGTGGATGTAGCTTGTAATAGTAATGAAGCCGATTAGCCAAGGACTTAATCATTCTAACAGGGTAAAATGATGAATTTCTAGACCTTCTGATTCTTTTGATAGTACCTGATTCTATATCAAAGTCACCCCTTCGATATGCATTGAAGGACTTAGGACTACTTGACCCAAATGGATAATTGTTCATGATAATAGAAATCCAGCTGAAAAGCTTCGAGATTTATGTAAATTAAGCATACCCAGATAGGTAATTGGACAGATTAACGAATAAAGATCATGACTTTTGATTCAATTCCACAAAAATAAAGCATAAACTACTTAAAAGGAAAGATCTTGATCATCAAAGTTGCAGTTCTTTTTGCAGCTTAGGAAAGTAGAAATGAATTTTTTAAGGCAGATAAACAAAATGGGGTTTTGCTTCTCTTTGAATTTTCTTCTAAGAGTTGCATGAAAAAAGAAATTCTAAGGAGAGGTAGAAAGAGTAGACTTAGACTCACCAAAAACCTGGCAGGAGAAGGTTAAAGATCTAAATTGGTGGGAGAGGTTTAGTTTTAACTTTTAGTGAGAGTACTTGTTTATTGTTCCAGGGAGATAGTTTAAAAGATGGAAGAAATTCAGATCCAGAATTTCAGAGATTTATTTATAAAAATGTTTTCGGACTTTGTAAACGCTAAAATTGTTTTCTGAAAGTCAGAGATGGTGAAGGGAGGAAGACTAACACCAGGGACTGAAATTTTGGGTTTTGCACTTTTGAGGCCCAAAAGGAGATCCATTTGTTTTCTGAAAGTTTTTTGTTTATTAAAGTTGAGATGGAAAAAATATAGTTACAATACTAGCCCAGGTTTGAAGTTTGGATTTTATTTATGGCCAGCCTGCTAAACATTCCCACCTTTGAACCTTTTTAAAAAAGTGAAATTATCATACTAAACAATTGAAATTTGATCAGGTTTAGTATCCTTTTTATAGATAGTATCCTTAGGTTTAGTATAACGGTTAGTACAGGTTAAAAGATATATTTTATCGTAAACGTGATATTAAACGAATAAAAAAATTTGATTTTTACAATTGAAATCATAATTTGACAATCCAAATAAAATAAAAAAAATAGAGCTTTTGAATTTTAAAAACTGACTTTTAGATAAAACTATTTTATTATCCTTGCATCTCTACAATTTTATTATTTTAAACATATATTTTTTTTGACATTTCAATTTCTTACAACACTTTTTCACAACAATCATTTAAAAAAATTTAAACTATAATTTTTTACCAAACTTTTTAAACATAATTTTTCAATCCAAATTTTTTCTAACCTAAATTTCTTTTCAATAACAAAGCTAAACTAGCACTTAATTGGACAACCAGTACCATCAATTCAGCAGGTGCACTCTTCCTTAAGTATTTTATTTTTAAATTTTGCTCTTCAAAGTTTGACTATAGGGATTAGCAACTAAAAGTCCTTATTTCCCTCTAATAGTGTTGGATGCAGCATAAAGTGGCATCCATAAAAAAGTTCGTAATCTGCAACAACTTTTTTCCACTTATCTGAAGAACATGATCTGTGAGTGTAAATTTGTTCAGAGCAGTGATATTTCTTTTTAGTTCAAATAGATAATATTCAAGTGTAACTTATTTTCTTGTCATAAATGTTCCATAAACGAACTGGGTCCTTACTTTGGATTCCTGGAAGCAGTGGATATGGGAATATTTAACATGTAATTTTGAGCTGGCTTTTAGTTTTGTATATATCAATTGTTTTGCAAATGGATAAAAAGCTGTACAAAAGTGTAATGGTTAGCTATGTTATTCTGTCTTTGGTGTGAGTATCGGGTACGGGTATATTTAATTTTTTCTAAAACTTTTATATATTTGGGGAGTCCGTGGAGGATCATATCTCCATACTCATGTTTGGATATGCGTCGGATACAAATACTTAAAGAAAAAATGAACAGTCGATGGTTAATATCTCAGGCCTATGTTACTCGGACTCGTATATGAGTGTCGGATATGGGTATGCTTAAATTTTTTTTAAGATTTCCATGTATTTTGAGGGTTTTTGGAAGATCATATCCTCATATCTATATCCGGATATGCGTCGGATACGAATACTTAAAAAACAATAAAATCATAACAACATAATCTCAGGCATATCATCGTTGGCATGTAATAATCACTTGTAATTGATTACTTGGCTTCTTGCATGTATACTTCTGAGAGAGATTGAAAGTGGTTCAAGAATATATAACATTAACCAACAGTCTGAAAGTTTAATAATTTTGTTTGCAAAAAAGCCCTTGGGCATAGCAGATAACATAGTATTTGTATTTTCTTTTTCTTTTGGTGCAAAAATTGACTGGTGCATAGGATAGTTTTGACAATTAGTCTGTATACTGTGCATGGTGCTATGACACCGACAATTCTTAAATCTTCTCTTCACATCTTTTTTCATCCTACCATGGCCCCCAAACTTTGCCAATGCTAATATCTTTATTGTTACAAGTTCCCCACCATGCAAATACTGCAACATAAAGGTGTGAACACATGCAATAATGTTAGCACGTTGATACATGGTAGCTCAGGCTTGGTGATTTTTTTTTTTTTTTGTGACATTCTCTAGCATATTAAAAGGCTAAACCTACAGTTTATATGACTATGAAGATATTTATGCTATGTTATTCGGATTCGGGCGTAAGTGTCTAATACGGGTATGTATCCGAGACGGATATATTCAGTTTTTTCTTGTATTTGGAAGGTCATATTCTCATACTCATGTCCAAATATGCATCGGATACGAGTGTCGGACACGAATACTTCAAAAAATGAATCAGAGCAACATAATATTTATGTATCTTCTTGCAGCTGCTGCTTATCATTTGCATTTGGAATGCCACAAATTTTGAATGATTAATTTGGTTGTTGATGTAGTTTTTAACTAGAGTTAGGTTGATTCTTATTATTATTTTTGGTCCGAAGTTTTTTTTTTTTTTTTTTTTTTACATAGTAAAGTTGCATATTTCACAATATGGAAGTGTGCTCTGGCTACCATATATAGTACCACTGTTAATCTGTCATAATCGATATGTTTTCAGATTGATTATGTCATGTTTATTAGAGTACATCCTAAGCGTCTTGTAATGTTTGTTGAATGATTGATGGGGCCCCTATCACACTCTTAGATGAAACTTGAACCAAAAAGGCATTTATCCCCTTCTAATTAAGTTGATTCCTTCTGGTTCATAGGTCAGTTCCATGATTTGCTTGGTTGTTCACATCATGTTTCTGGTATGAGCTGGAATACGTTAAATTCCAGGATAATCAAAGATTTAGACTTCAGATTTTCTGAAACTGTTGAATTTCTCACACTTGGCTTTTACTTCAAAAAGAAAAAGCAAATCTGTTTGTTTGCTTGTGAGTTGTGAGTTGTGATTTGATTTAATTTAATTTTATTTTATTTTTAACCTTTGAAATTCTAAAGAAATCTTGTATAAACAATAATTGACTGATTGAAAGAAGAAAAAATGAACAGAAAATGTTCATTAGTTTTGTTATTTGCATGAAATTAAGAAGATAAGGAATGTATGGCTGAACCTAGATGAACTGCCTGCATACATGTAATAGTATTTTTAATATTACAGTTAATAAGGTTCAGATTGCTTGTAAGAAAAAGTTCCATAAAAATTATAGCTTTTATCATTGGTTGCTTGCATTCTTAGCCACTAGAGATTGATATGGTAGCTTAAGTTATAAGTGGGCCTAAGATAGCTTGAGTTCACATGACTAGGAGCAATGCACCCTTTTAAGAACATGGAGATTTAAGATCTCTATATCTTTACTGAAACAGATGTTGGGGAAGCTTGTGGGAGATGGTGGTCCTTTTGCATCCCCATAATTTCATGTTCTATCTTGTTCATGTTCTATGTTGTTTCAATTTTTTATTTTTTTTTTATAAAATATCTGTATCCAATACCTGTATCCGACGCATATCTGGATATGAGTATGAGATATGATCCTCCAAGAATCTTCCAAATACATGAAAATTTTGAAAAAAATTGAATATACCTGTGCCGAACACATACCCATGTTCGACACTCAGGACCCGAGTCCGAATAACATAACTCATGCCAACCAAGATTATGTCACTACCCTTGGCTATTCATTGGACCAGCTCGCCCAAGGACAATCCAATGGGCTTGAAAGCTACCCTTTCCCTATTGGTCCCCTACTTGAAAACTGCATCTGCTAAATAGTCATGTTTGATTGATTTTCTAACACTGTAGCACTTTTAATTATTGTATGCTTTCCGTGATCTATGCCATTGATGAAAGCCAACTTATTGGATGGTTGAGGACTTGAGGTGACCCTTGATGACATTTTGGTCTTGTAAAATATACAGTAGATGAGTGATAATTCTGAAAGATTTTAAGCTTTAATTAGTATCATATATTATCTTGTGATATGGAATATAGGCTACCAGCTTGATGGCATTTGGATCTTCTTTATGCTGCTGGGTCACCTGCATATCTTAGCAGTTGTAAATGTTCCTACTTTGGGGAAACAGATGAAAAACAGTTAGTTGGTCCGATTATAAAGTTCCATTATTCCTGTTTTGTTCCTTACTTTCTATCTTTTTGGCGTTTAGGTTAACAGGACAACCGCCCCCACATGTTCGACAGGAAACGAAAGATTCCATCTGGGTTCATGTTCATACCTTTGCCTCAAGATTATCGTCTTGCGTAGATGTATCAGGTTGTCAGTTTCTTTCATTCTTGTCAGCTTTGAAGTCTAACTATGTCAGGACTGACATGGATTTTATATGCATCAAAGAAATATAACAATACTGAGGAATGCATTCAAATTAATGAAGGAGCAGTTTTGAGTCAATGGTGGAGAAAAGAAGATACAAAATAAAGCCCTATGTTGCTACATATTATCAGACCTATACAAATCTATGTTATTTGGACTCGGGTGTGAGTGTCGGATACGGGTGTGTTCAATTTTTTCCAAGATTTCCATGTATTTGGAAGATCCTTTGAGGATCATATTCCCATACCCATGTCCGGATATGCATCGGACACGGATACTTTAAGAAAAATGAAGAGTCGGAGCAACATAGATACAATTGACTGTTAAAAATATACCAATGAACTAAAGCACAAGATTGGAGACTGGCAACTACTAAGGTGAAGTAATCAGAGGTTCTGATGATCTAGAGAAACTAGAACAATTAACTTCAGCTTTCGGGTTGTTTGCTATTCCTTTACCGAGAAGATTTGGTTTTTCAGAATCCTCATACTCGTGCCTGATCTCCTTCAACATTGCTGTTACATCTTTCATGGTGGGTCGTTCCTCTGGACATGGATTGACACATAAGAGAGCCACCCCAAGCACTTGAAGCATCTCTTGGATTTGTGTACCTGATCTTATGAGTAGCAGCTGGTCAAGAATTGTTGTGAAGTCTTTTTTCTTTTCACGAAGTTGTATGTTGATCCAAGTGATAATGTGGACGCCATCTGGAATACTGTCGTCCGTCGGTTCCTTCCCTGTTAAAACTTCCAGGAGAACTACACCAAAGCTGTACACATCGCTCTTCTCTGTGATCCTCATGCTGTATCCGTACTCTGCAAATTGTCATAATAATGTCAGCAATGGATTAGCTATGTACAGATATACTGATATACAGGTTGGAACTTGGGAACATGTCCCTAAGCACCTAAAAATCTGGAAGATTGTTGAAGCTGAAAACATGTTAGAACTTAGAAGCTATGTTACTCGGACTCGAGTGTGAGTGTCTGACACGGGTATATTCAATTTTTTCTAAGATTTCCATGTATTTGGAGGGTTTTTGAGATCATATCCCCATACCTATGTCCGGATATGCGTCGGACATGGGTGTCGGACACGAGTATTTCAAGAAAAATGAAGAATCGGAGCAACATAGCTTCGAAGGCAAATCTCAACAAAAATGAATTGTTCTTTGTAATCAAAAACGGTTGCAAGAAACTTTAAAACATAATGTAGGTTTATTGGAAGAAATCTTGGGAGATTTTTTTCATATAATTGTTGAACAGCCTGAAATATTTGTACTCACCGGGAGCAATATATCCATAAGAACCTGCAACAATGTTGGAAGCTCTCGGACTCTCTGAAGCATCAACCAGCTTTGCCAGACCAAAGTCTGCCAAGAAAGCTTCAAACTCTGGTCCAACCAAGATGTTGTTGGCTTTGATATCACGATGAACTATTGGTGGAATACAATCATGATGAAGATAAGCTAAACCTTGAGCTGCTCCAAGTATGATCTTATATCTTGCATCCCAATCCAAGAATATGTTCTTCTCATGCAGCAATCCAGCCAAACTCCCATTACTGATGTAATCAAACAAGAGTAATCTAGTTTTTCCATTATCACAGCATCCAAGTAGCCTCACTATATTTTTATGCCTTATTGATCCAAGAGTCTGAACTTCTGCAGAAAACAAATCCCTCTCTGGAAACTCACCATTTTTTATTGGCCATAGCTTCTTCACTGCAACAACATGCTTTGTGGGTGTCTCAACACGATAAACCATACCAGAACAACCCTTTCCGATGATGTTTGAATCAGACAGACTCGTCAAAACATCATTGACAGAAAAGTTAAGCTTTTGGAATGGGGTAAAATGCCAGACCAAAAAATCATCTTCATGTTTGGCTCTTCCATGAACTCTGATAAACAAAAACACAGCAACAATGACTACTACAATAGTTACAGCTACACTGAAAAGAGTGCGCATGATAAGGTTTCTGGTTGATTTTTTGGCATGGGGACTTCCACTCAAGGGACACTCGGTTCTGTTAATGCAGAGTTCTTGATTGCCAGAAAATGCAGTGTTGGGGAGATTATGGAATAACTTAGTATCTGGAAGGATACCTGAAAAATTATTGAATGAGACATCCAAAGAAACAAGATTGTCAAGACCACCTAGTACCATGAGGCTCCCAGTTAGCATGTTGTGAGAGAGATCTAAATTGGCCAGTTTTGAGAGATTTGAAAAGCTTTCTGGAATAGGTCCTGTTAAAGCATTCCAACTGAAGTTCAACAGTATATCGAGTCCTTGTAAACGACCAATCTCTTCTGGGATTGAACCAGCAATTTTATTTCTGCTTATATCCAACAACTGCAAATTCTTACAGTTTCCCAGTGACTTAGGGATCAAACCTGTTATGTAGTTTCCACTGATTACCATTTTGTTTAAGGATGTCAGCTTGCCCAAGTTCTGAGGAATGGTGCCTGCTATATTGTTCATTGAAAGGTCCAGGATGTTAAGATCAGCAAGAAATTCAAAAGACGCTGGAATTGTACCTTGGAGCTTATTTCCACGCAAATCTACCATTTCTAAACGAGTGCAGTTGCCAATATCAGGAGGAATTTCTCCAGTAAATTCATTTTCTGATAATTCAAGAAAGCTCAAACTATGCAAGAGCCCAATTCCTGATGGAATATGACCACTAAAGTTGTTTGATCCCAACCTTAAACGGGTCAAGCCGGTACAATTACCCAGACTTTGTGGAATTCGACCTGAAAGTCTGTTTGATAACAACAACAATTGGGTCAAATTCTTCAGATTGAACAGAGAACTTGGAACTGAACCAGTAAGGAAATTGTGTGAAAAATCCAAATGTTGAAGTTTCTCACAGTTGGCTAGCTCAGTTGGTATGCTTCCATGAAGCTGATTTTGCCAGGCAAAGAACTGTGAAAGCTCCTTTAGTTGTCCAATGGCTGGTGGAATCTCACCGGAAAATCTGTTGTTATCTAATTCCAGTTGCTTTAGGCTTGAAAAGTTGCCAATAAAAGGAGGTATCTTACCAGAAATGTTGTTCCCAGACAAAAGAAGCTCCTCCAATGCAACTAAATTGGAAAGCGACGAAGGAACCTCACCACTTAGATAATTCAATGAGAAATCAATAATAACCAAACCTGAACAGTTCCCAAGTGATTTTGGAATTCTCCCACTTAGCTGGTTCTGCCACAGTAACACCCTCTTGAGATTTTTCAATGAACCCAGTTCTTCAGGAATCTCACCAGAAAGTTGGTTTCCATAAAGAAACAAGTCCTCTAAGGCTGAAGAATTACCAATTTCTGGTGGGATGTGACCATTTAGATTGCTTGTATAGATTGAAAGAGTTTTGAGATTCTTCAGTTCCCCTAAACTACTTGGAAGTTGCCCTGAAATACCAGTATCTGCAAGACCAAGAAAAACTAGTTGTTTGCAATTTGTTATCTGCATTGGGATTTCACCCTGAATACCTGAATTCCCACCAGCCCGGAAAATCTCCAGAGCCACCAATTGTCCTATTTCTGCAGGAATCTTTCCAGAAAGATGGTTATCAAACAGTTCAAGCAGCTGAAGCTTTGAACAGTTTCCAATTTCCCGTGGAATTGCACCATGTAAAAAATTTGTATTCAGAGACAATGACTGCAACTCAGATAACTTTCCAATCTCAACTGGGATACTCCCTGTGAAAGCATTAAAACTAAGGTTCAGGGTGACCAGTGATGACAAATTTCCCACTGAAGCTGGAATTTCTCCAGTGAGGTTCCCACGTGAAAGTACAAAAGTAGTAAGATGCTGAAAAGAGATGATCTGAGTGGGAAAACTAGTATGGAGATTGATGTTGGATATTGTGATTTCACTAACAAATCCTCCATCGTTACATTTTATGTAATCCCATATGCATGGATTTTGGTGGGATGGATTCCATGAAGAGAAGAAAGCAGCAGAGGAGGAAGAAGAAGAATTAAATGTTGAAAGCCATGAAAGTAAAGAGAGGCCTTCTTGGTTCAAGGCAGAGATGGGTGGAAGCAAAGAGATGTTGAGAAACAAGAGAATAATGGTGATTGCATTGCTTGACATGATGAGGTTAGTAAGTATTCTACTACTGTTCTATCTCTCGTCTAGTTATAGATAGCAATGTCGGTTTCCATTTTTTCTTTTTCAGCCTTTCTCTTATCATGAAGATTGGGATCCTGAAATGAAATGCCCCCACTTTCTATCCATAATTACTGAAAACAATGTCACATCTTTACTTTAACCTTAAAAATCCTTTACACAGTTTCATAAAAATAAAAAAAATAAAAAAGAATCACATGCAGTGGTTGTTCTGAAGTGACTGAGATAGGAAGGAGGGGCAGATCAATACATGAAAATTCATGTATTTGTGTTATTTTTTTAATATTATAATTATTTTTAAAATATTATATGTTTATATAAATTTTAATACGTTAATAATTTGTTTCATATATATTTTGATACGTTTGTGTATTCGTATCGTATTCATATTATTTTTTGTATCGTATTATTTTTTTTATATCATATTTTAATTATTTTTTTATATTATATTTGTATCATATAATCGTGCCGTATTCAAATCTAAATAAGTTTAATTATGATTTTTGGGGTTATAAAAGCTTTTTTTTTTCTATTATTTGATTACTGCTGTTTGCCCTTCCCTCCTGTTAAGTACATGGAAACTTCTCAATTCTGATTTAGTTTTATTGTCAACTTTATATGTTGAAAATTGGAAAACAGCAGGCTATACTTATGCTGAAGTTTTGTACGGTAGTCCTGAACCATTTCGAGTCTTCTGCAAATTAATGAAAACTTCAATATATTATGTTTGGAATTCATTTTTACAATACGGTCATCTCTAAACTTTTTCTAGGTTTAATTCCTTTGTAGTTATGTTATTCGGTTCCGGAAATGAGTATTAAATATGGATATATGTCCTAAACGGATATGATTAATTTTTTAATTTTTTTTTCATCTATTTAAAATATCATATCCCATAACTCTCAGATAATTTCAAAGGCGTATTCTACATATAATTTGATGAATTCAAAATTTTACTCTCGGAATGCTTCTTACAAGAATCGAATCCCATTAACAGGGAAAGGCAACTCCTATCTTTACCAAATTGAAGAAATAATATATATACTGTACATGAAAAAGATGGTGTAGTTTGTATTTCTAGTACTTGTGTGTGTCCAAGACATATATGTAGTGAGTAGAAGAAGAGATTAGCAACAAACAAGGTACAAAAACAAAAGAAAATTCTCAATGTACTAGAAATTGACTTTGATAGAAATTCAGAATTAATTGGACATGCATGCTTTTCTTTACTGGTATTTGTACTGTAAATGTTTCTTTCATTACTGAGTATATATATATATATATAATTATATATATATATATGTATATATATATATATATATATATATGTATATGACAAAGTGATTGATTGTTACTTGTAACTTTCCAAACACTCTCAAACAAAGATGGCTCATCTTCTTTTTCAGAGTTAAGTTGCATGACAACCTTTGAGGGTGTCTGAAAATGACAAAACAACACCAAAAACAAAAGAGAGAAAAACAAGGTGGACACCACAGCTTTTCTTTATATATTTATTTATTTTTTGCTGTCATTTTTTAGAACTGATAAGGTTTCAAAATCAGTTTTTGCATTTGATATAAAAAGTTCTTAGCAACAAAGTAAGGCAATGCAATGATCTTGTGAAAGGATTTGACAGTGGGTATACCCCAGTTCCTTTCCCATGCATGAACCTTCCCACCACAATGGGCAAAACCCACTACAATATGATGCCAAATTTGGCCATTTTGTTAAATCTTATTGCCATTTTGCCTTTTATTATATACTTCAAAAACAAAATATTCTTAAACTTTTTGCATAGACAACCTGTACTGAAATTTTTCATCACTTTTTCGGGATATCAATCCACAACCACCCCCCCCCCCCTTTTTTTTTTTTTTTCCAGTTCACCAATTTCTTTTAAGAACTTCATTGTACCTAAAAAGAATGATGGCAAATGGTTGTCATAAAAAAAAGTTAAGGTTGATGTTTGGTTGGGATTGTGTAACTTAGATACTAATTATTAGTATGTTATTATCATTGTGTAATAATATTAGAGAAATTATTTCATACAGTACTGTCAATAGATCTGTCCAAAGACTCGGATTGAATTGGATTAGGTTTGGATAAGAATTTTCATAATTCAATTTGATCCAATCCAGTCCGAATTAATATTTATTAAATAAAAAATATTTTTTATTTAAATTTAATTATAAAATATATATTAATATAAAATAATATTTTAATATTTTTTTAAAGTAAAATAGACTTTTGGACTGGTCCGAATCAGGCTTAGGTAAGAAAATAAAAAAAAAAAACGAATCGCAGCTTGACCCGACCCATGGATATGTCTAACTGTCAGTGAAGTTTTTAAACTCCACAAGTAGAGTTAAAAAGGTGATACATACCCTTAAGGTGTAATAAAAAAAAAACTAAATAAAAAAAGAAATAGAGTATGTGATTGTTTTTTAATTTCACTTGTGGAGATACAAAAACTCCATTATCAGTGTATCAAAAATGAACCCGTAATGTTATATGATCTATACAAAGATTTTAGTATGCAAAATTGTAACAAAAAATAAAAGTGGTCAAATTCTAGATAATTAATACAAGTTATAATGTATCAATGATGGAACTTTTAAACTCTACAATAAAGTTTAGAAGATTAATACATGTTCAAAAACTATAATTAAGAAAATATATAAATTAACCCATAATTACAAAATGAACGTTCGATGATCTTATAATTTTTTCAAGACAAATGATCTTATAATTAAATCTATTTGTAGATTCACTATCTAACTATAATATAAAATGAACTACAAGAAACTACCTGGTGCTGACATATGACACCTTTGTGTTTTTTTTTTTGAATAGGAAAGGAAGAAAAGGAAGAAAAGGAAAGAGAAAGAGAAAGAGAAAGAGAAAGAAAAATGATATGAACCCGCGGGGTTAAACCCTTTGAACCCATTAAGAAAGTCAAGATTCAGGCAATAGAACTTAAACCCGGATCAAAGAACCTAGATTAGTTAAGCTAACTAAACCTCAAGAACGCTTGTTCTAGAACCTAAGTTTTATAGGTTGAACGCCATAAAGAAAGAATTCTTTGATAAGAACTAAAAGAGTAAATACTCACTTGAATAAAATTCAACTCTATAGATTAATAATGGTTGCTGAAATAGATGGCTAAACAAGGGTATTTATAGCATCCCTACTAACCTAATTCAACTAGCCTAAGAACTCCCAGTACAAATGAAACTTCTTGGCAGCCAAGACTTACTACTTACATAATTAAATGAAAGCTTAACTATGGGCTGAACAAGCTCAAGCCCAATCCTAATTAAATTTAAAAGATGTCCAATAGTATTAATGAAGGTAGTCCCCACAAGCTTATTAGACATGTTACATAATTTAGGCCTAAATGCCCAAAAAATTACAAGACCCAAATAACCCTTCTAATAGGCGCCACCTCATTAATGAATTGGTCCCACTTCATGTTAAATAAGTGCCACTTGTATTCTTCTAAGGCAGCCCATGTGAAGCTTGGACCACATGGACCAAGTCTTGTTCTCTCTTATTCAAGCAAGCCAACTTGAATGTCCTAAGATTGCTTAAGGGACTTGTAGAATCTGCCCAAGTCCTTTCCTTGCTTCTCTTCATAGATTCGGCCCATGTAGTCTTCTCTTTGCCTTTCTTCTTGATTCGGTCCAAGTAGACTCCTTGCTTAGCCTCTTGAAATCTTGATAGATCTTGGATCTCATCAATAAAGAAAAAAAAAAAAAAAAAACAAGAGAAGAGAAGAGAAGGAGGGAAGAAAAAAAAAAAAGAAAACATAAAAATTTGTGTGTTCGTGTTTGTGTTAATTTTTTATATGTTTAAAGATTATAAGTATAAATTTTTACATGTTAATAATTTGTTTTATGTATATTTTGATACGTTCGTGTATTCGAGTAGTGTTCATATTATTTTTCGTGTTATGTTTTAATTATTTTTATTATGCTATATTCGTGTCGTGTCTCAATTCATTTCATATTTTACATAGTTTGTCATTATGATTCAATTTAGAGAAAAATTTGTGTGTTTATGTCGTGTTGTCGTGTCTCAATTTATTATAAATTGAGCATAATTATCATAATGATTAAATTTAGAAAAAAATTGTATGTTTGTGACGTGTTTGTGTTATTTTTTTGTGTTCAAAATATTATAAATTATATATTTTTTACATATTAATAATTCATTTTATATAGATTTTGACATGTTCGTGTATTCAAATCATGTTCACGTTATTTTTTGTGTCATGTTTTAATTATTTCTCCATGTTGTGTTTGTGTCGTGTCTCAATTTATTTCATATTTTATTCATGTTATTTTTCCGTGTGTTTAAAGTATTATAAATTTATATAATTTTTACACGTTAATAATTCTTTTTATTTATATTTTGACACGTTTGTGTATTCGTGTCATGTTCATGTTTTTTTGTGTTGTTTTTAATAAATTTTCCTATATTTTGTTCGTGTCATGTCTCAACTCATTTCATATTTTGCATGGTTTGTCATTTTGATTCAATTTAGAAAAAAAGTTTGCGTATTCGTGTCGTGTCTCAATTCATGATATGTTTTGCATAATTTATCACAGTGACTCAATTTAGAGAAAAAATTTTCTGTTCGTGACATGTTATTTTTTTGTGTTTTCAAAGTATTATAAATTTATAAATTTTTACGCATTAATAATTCGTTTTATATAAATTTTGACACGTTCATGTATTCGTGTAGTGTTAATGTTATTTTTTGTATCGTGTCGTATTTTAATTAAGTTTTCATGTTTTGTTGTATCATATTTCAATTCATCCCATATTTTGTATAATTTATCATAATAATTCAATTTTAACTCTAAATTCGTTTACTTAAGATATTATAAAATATAAAAATTTATTTAAATAATTAATAATTATTTAATATAATTCAATTTAAATTTATTTATAATTATTAGTTTAATTAAAAAATTATAAATATTAAAAAAAATCTCTCAACGAAGCGGAGGAAAAATTCTAGTTAATGTATATAATAATAATCTTAAAGTAAAATCACTACTAATGAGTTTATTAATTTGCACACGTACATGATTTGGCTTTTTTCTATGTAAATGTCAGTTATTATGTGAGTAGACAAGTGAGATCCATCTATACTTAATACATTAAAAAAAAATTCTCGGGGGTCAAAGCTTGACAGAATTTTAGTTTTTTTTGGTTTTAAATTTTTTTAGGTTTAGTTTTTTTTTTTTTTTAATAATCTAATAATTATTTTTATTTTATTTTTAAATAATGTATTTAAAGGGATGGATCCGCATGTTGACTCATGGGCCAATTTAGGATCCGTACTCGATCCACTCGCAAAAAAAAAATTAAAAAAGAAAAGAAAATGAATTTGCTGCTAATCAGTGTGAGAAAGCCAAAAAATTCCCTAATGGTCATGTGACAAGATTATATATATATATATATATATATTAAGTATAGTTTTTTAGTTTTAATTTTTATAGTTTTAACCTTTTATTTTTATTTTTATTTTTTTAATTTATATTATATTATATTATTTTTAAATGATATATTTAAAGAGATTGGTTCAAACGTTGACTCGCAGATTGATTTAGGATCCATACCTGATTCGCTCGAAAAAAAAGTTAAAAAAAAAAAAATTGCTGCTAACCCAGAGTGAGAAAACTGATCAATCGAGAGAATTAAATATAAATCATAATTATATTTTAGTTATTTTTTATTTGAATAATTAAATATGCAAAATAAAATATATAAATGAGTTAGTAGTTCATTAAAAAAAAAAACGAACTTGCTTCTAACCTATTTGAGAAAGTCGACGAACGAGAGAACAAAATACAAAATACAAAATACAAATTTATTTTGTTATTTTTCATTTTTTATTTTTTATCTCCTATAAATAAATATATACAATAAAATCTAAATATGTTTAAAAAATGCATATAAATAATAATTGAAAATGCATTTGTATTACATAATTTATAACTAAATAATTTTCATAAATTTAATTTTCATAATTCAAAAAATATAATGATATTAATATTATTAAAATTTATAAATAAATAAATTATTATTATTATTTAATAAAATTTAATTTAAATTTAATTTATTATTAATTTTTTTTATCTCTTATATATAAAAATACGCACTATATAATAAGATCTAAATATATTTAAAAATACATATAAATAACAATTGAAAATAAATTTGTATTATGTAATTCATAGATAAATAATTATAATAATTTGATTTCATATTTTAAAAAATATATTAATATTAATATTATTAAAATTTTAAAATAAAAAATAAAAAATAAAAAAATATTATTTAATAAAATTTATTTTAAAAATTTATTATCAATTAATTAAAAAAATTAAAAAAAATTTAAAACCCCCTAGTGAAACGGGGGGCGGGGGTTCTTAATAGAGGTGATCATGGGCCGGGCCGGGTTCGAGCCGGCTCAGACTATATGCTAAGAGCTTTTATGTCTGCCCAGGCCTGGCCCGGCCTGAAATATGGGCTATTTTTTCTGTCCAAGCCCGGCCCATATTATTACTACAATATCCAAGGCCGGCCCGGCCCATGATAAATTATTAATTATTAAATATAAAATAATAATATTATAAATTATTTAATTATTATTTAATAATCAAAATTTAATAAATTTATTTAATAATCAAATTTTTTTTATTGAGTTGTATTTTTTTATAGGTTAAAATTCAAGGATAATAAAGTAATTTCATATTATAAATTATTTAATTATTAAATATAAAATTTATTTATTTTTTTATAATACTATTCGGGCCGGGCCGAGCCGAGCCCCGCCTAAATTTTTCTGCCCAAGGCCCGGCCCGTTTAGAAAACGGGCCTAAAATTTTGTCCAAGCCCATTTTTCGGGTCTAGTATTTTTGTCCAAGCTCTCCAAAATATCGGGCTGGCTTCGGGTTTAGACGGGTAGCCCGGCCCATGAGCAGGTCTAGTTTTTAATTCTAGTTTCTTAATAAACGTAATCAATATGTGGAAAAATAAAAAGTGTATTCAGAAATAAAGCAGATAAAATTAATATCAAAAGTGATATGTTGAGCCGTATTTGAATAGTAAAAAAATTATTTATTTAAGTTCGATTCAATTTATCGGATATGTAAATTTTATTTTATTATTTAAAATATATTAAAATTTTTTTTTATTTTTATATTAATATTAATATATTTTTATAATTAAATTTAAATAAAAAATATTTTTTATTTATTAAATAGTAATTTGAGTCGAGTTGACTTAGATTTAAAATATTCTAAAGTTATACTTGATCATGGGTCGGACTGGGCCGCCGCCCGACTTTTTTTCACATTCTTTATCCAAGTTCGACCTGTAGGCTCGAATCGCTGTTTAAAAAAATATTATTTTATATTAATATTTTATAATTAAATTTAAATAATTTTTTTTTTATAATTAATAAATAATAATTCGGGTTTGGTCGGACTGCCCGAACTAAAAAAATTCTTGTTCAGACCCGACTCAATACGAACTAAATGAGTAATTCGATCCTTGAACAAGTCTAAACACAATCCAATTGAATTCGAACTTACCCAAGTACTCTTGAACATATATGATTGAGACATTAAACATTTAGTTCAATGGTATAATCCTTTATTTAAAAAGTAAAATTCGAATCACCTCTTATTAAATTTTTAAAAAAATGTCATATCGGGGAAGGAAAGTTAAATAAAATGATAACTTACAGCAAAAGGGTATATGATGCAATCTAGAAGATGTTTCAATTCAATATGAAAAGGATGCTGAGTATATTGCTAAACTTTATGCTTTATGCTTAAATTAGGACATTTAGATTCGTTGTTTTAGAATCATTCTAAATCAAGTTGTGGGTTAAGGTGCTTGGTTAATTTTTATGGTTTGTTTCCTTATGATAATAATTTTCTTTTTTTTTTTTCCAAAATCAATGCAATTAATTGGATTTTTTTTTTCCATTAGTTGCTTGAGTTAAATAACTAATAATCATGATTTTTAAACCGAAATTTAATTCAATCAGTTCATACAATCACTCTTAAAATATGAAATTAAAAAAATCTGAATTCCAATTTCAAAACTCACAATTTTTCTTCTATCCCAAATTATAGCATACTTTTAGAAAAAATCATGATTTTTTTGTTGGATTTCTATAAAAATATGTCTTATAATTGGGATGTGTCGGCCAACTTATGAATTATTTCTGGCAACACTTATTTTTTATTATAGAAAATTGTGTGCACGTTATAATGGAAAGCCCATAAAAAAAAATGTGCTAAGTCGTTATCTTTGCCCAACAACATTCTCAAACATTAAGATATTGATAATGACCTATTGATATTTGATCACATGAGTTTCTATTATTTTTTCAGAAATAAATTCCAAGACATTACTAACTCAAATCTTATAAATATAAATGAAAGTTATCCCTTCAATTCAAGGGATAACTTTCCTCAATTATTTCCAAATTGCTCGCCAAGTGACGAGCAATTTTTTTTTATTTAAAAATATAAATACTTATTTTATGTTTATGTTAATTTTTTATTTTAATTATATTTCATGTATTATATATATATTGACACGTTAATAATTCATATTATATAGATTTTGATACATTCGTGCATTTGTATCGTGTTAGTGTTATTTTTTCGTATTGAATTTTTTTATTTTTTCGTTTCGTGTCTGAAATTGTCAAATCTAATTGTCATTATTCAAATAACTTTCAATTTTGTGTCACGTTGGTTTTATATAAATTTTGACACGTTCGTGTATTCATGTCGTGTCTGTTATTTTTTCGTTTATCTTATTTTATTTTTTTTCATGTTATGTTTGTGTGTGATACTATTCAAATAACTCCTAATTTTGTGCCAGGTGTCGTATAATGATTGGTTCTTTATTATTATATTTTTAAAATATGGTCATATTAATTTTTTATTTTGATATTATTGAATAAAAAATTATTGTATTGATAAATTATCGATAAAAATTAAAATATTGAATAATAATATGAGATGGGTTGATGTAAGTAAATTTTTTTTTAAAACTTCAGGTGTTGAAGCAAAAGAAAAAAATATTATGATGATTGAATAGTAAAAAAAAAAACTATGTTAAATGATCTTATAAGCTACGAGTTATTATATGATAATTGTTAAATTTATATTTTATTTTTATTTATTAATATGAATATAAATGATAAATATCAATATAATCTAAATGAATTAAATTTTGATATCCATCTTAAACTTTTTACAAATAATGTACATATAATGAATTAGATTCGTGTATTCGTGTTGTATTCGTGTTATTTTATATCTATACTTTACTTTAAAAGTTATCTTCAAGTTGCGATATTTTATATAATTTGTTATAGTAATTCAATTTTAACTATAAATTCGTGTCATAATCGTATTAAATATATTATTAATGACAATAAAATCTAAGCAAAGTGAGGATTCAAACACTAATTATTCTATTAAGATTGTGGTTGTTTTTAATTTAAATCACCAAGAACAATTGTAATGTCAAATTAAACCAAACTCAATATTTTTTTTAAGTTATAAAATTATTTAGAAACTAACTTAAATAATGTATGGGAATGAATTTAAATCATAGTGCCAAAAAACATACTCTTTATATATATATATATATATATATATATATATATATATATATAAGAAATTCATTTACATTAGTGTAAAATTAAATTGACTTTATATAATTTTTTAATTTTTTATATGATTTATATTTTAACAAATCAACCGTTAGATATAATAATATAATAGTACTCGTTAGATATAAATCCTTCACATACACATAAAATATATATAAACGATTATTTAGATCTATCCACTAGGGTCGGACGATTCGTTTGTGGACTTGGCTCGACTTCAGTTAGATCTTAAATAGGAATTTTCAAGTTCAAACCCAATTCAAGATATTATTTTATTAAAGAAAAATTTATTAAAATTTATGTTAAAATATTAATATAAAATTATGTTAATATAATGGGCCTAAATAAGTGGAGTGAGCTCCAACCGAACTTGGCATTTGCATGATCCATACATAGTTACATACCTCTAATTACTCTTCTAAATTGATTTTCATTTCTTACAATCTAAGTTTTGGTTATATGAAAAGTTTTCTTTTGATTTCTAAAAAACAATTAAAGAAGAGAAATTTTGAATAAAATGAAGATTTTAGTTTAAAATCAATTGATAATAAATAATTATATTTTAAATTATATATATTTTAAATTATTTGATCAATTAAATAAAAAAATATATATTATTTTCATTATCAGATCGATTTTTATTTTTTATTGAATCAATCTTATCAATTATTTGAATTTTCAATCATGTGATATTTTGATGACATTTTGATATAATTTTTTTTTTTTTTTTACAAAACTTAGTAATAGTACGATGGATCTTGTATAAATATAAGATAACACTTAAAAATAGTAGGATGGATCTTATATAAATATAATATTATGATTGATTAATTGTATTGCGATAAATTATTTCATAAATTAATATAAGCTTATTAAACTCGTATATTTGTCAACCACCAACTTTTTAAGTGACACTTATGGCAAACAGTTAAGACCAAAATCTTGAGATGGTCCCCTGAGGAAGACAATGGGAGGAATATTTTTGGAAAATGCATTAAAAAACAAACAAATAGAGAGGCAAAAATAAATTGATTTTTCATTGGGGAAAGATCAATGTTCAATGAATAAAAAAGGTGATGGGAATAAGTTGGATTAACTGTTAATTAAGGATGCTATGGCCCATAAATGGAATAAGTTAGAGAAGGGTGGGGGCGAGTGATGCCCCAACCGTAACTAGTGGGGTGATTTCATTTTTCCTTTTCTCAACATTTTCATTTGGATTATTAATTTTTTGATACTGACCCATCATCCATCAAGATTAGAACTAACAAAATTATCTTAGTAAAACACAGTAACTTCCTCAATGTCTCTTCATACTGAATTTCTGGTTTAGAACTGTTGAAATTGAAATCGGATTCACTACAATAAAGTAGGTCTTTAGCTGCGGTTTTTCCGAACATTAACCGCGCTTAAAAATGGATGAAACCATTCTAAGTAAATGAATTGTTAAATGTGCATGGCAGTTATTGTTTTGTCTTTGTTGATGTCTATTTGTGTCGAGGTAGTTTTCTTGGTGGTCTGAGGTCCTGCGAACAAAGAAAAAAGGTCAGAGGACATCGGAGGCTGAGCTCCGGGACACGCTCCGATGCCTAAGTCAGTATTTGGAGAGGAGGGTCTGAGAGGGAGCGAGAGAGAGAGTTCTTCGAGCAAGAGAGATTACCTTGGACAATCCCAAGAGGGACATATATACCTGTTCGGGTGACCTGTCCTGTTCCATGTGTCCGATCCTGGTTGGTCATCGGGAGTGAGCGGTCTCGGGGGGCCTTGTCGAGGAGACGGCTGCATTTAAAGTCCGACGAGGAGAGACTGTGGCATTTAATGCCCTGCACTGTCTCAGATGGACGCCGAGGTAACTGGTGGTGTGATCGCTGGGAGAGAGGGAGGCATCCACGTGTCCCGAGACTTCGTACCAATGGTTCTTGGGCTCGCCGGGTTGGTTCTTGGCCTTGGGCCAGCTCGCTGGGCTTGCTTGGTTTCTCCTAGGCTTTATGGCTGAGTGGCTTGGTAGGCCTGGCAGGACAGACTCAACAATTGCCTCCCAAGCGAGGTGGAGGTTATAAAGTGGCCGACGACGAGCCTGTGATAGCCTGTGTTGAGTACTTTGGCGAGTTCCCTATGGTGGCGAGGAGGCATGTGTATGTTGCCCTTTAATGAGAGTTTCAATTTCTGGCGAGGGCGAGCTTCCTTTCTGTCCTTTGGTTGGTACGATGCGACGTTTGATGTAGCCGCTTTTAATGAAACCTTTAATTTTTGGGCGTGTTGTTCGAGGAAAGGCCACGTGTTGGTTATCGACTGGCGTGATGAACGGCTAACAGAGTGCTATTTCGCCAGATTTCCTGCTATAAATAAGGGACTTGGTGGTGTCAGGTTTCATTTTTTTTTTGATTTTGCTGTCGAAATGCTGTCGGTCTGTATTCTCGATGTGCTTCGTGCTCCAATCTGCCTGTATCATTCTCCGATTTGCTGTTGTCAAGCTCTGACGAGATAGTTGAGAGGCTGCATAGGTATTTTCGGTGTTATTTCCTTGATTTTCTTTTGATTTTTGTGTTTGTTTGTGGTGGTTTGGGTGCTGTGTTGGTGGAAGTCAAGGTTTTACAGGACGATGATGAGTGATAACGACGGTTTTGAGGCTTTGGAGGGGATAGAGGGAAGGTCCTATGATGGTGGTGTTCAGGACATCGACGATATGTTGGATGAAATTGACCGGGACATCGAAGAGGGGGCCAGGGTGGTTGGTGGTGGTGGTGTTGGATCGAGTGGTGGTACTGGGGTTGGTGGTGGTGGTGCTATGGAAGTAGACCAAACGTCTTCTGAATGGAGGGGGAAAGCTGCTAATGATGATGGCATGGAGTGGAATGATAATATTCCCTATACCATGGTCGACCAGGAGATTGGCGCACTGCTGTTGACTCGTAGCATCTGTCTCCCCAACTATCATTACGAGTTCTATGTCCCCATCGAAGGTCGGCGTCCTAGCTAGATTGAGAATGGTGGGAGGAACATCATCTTCTTTAAGCATATGTTCAAAGGAGGCTTCCACCTGCCCTTAAATCCTTTCTTCGCCATTTGCCTCGAAGGGTATGGGGTCGTCGCTGCTCAACTGACAGGGTTGTCGTGGCCTGTTATGGTGGCCTATTTTATTGATTGCCAGAAAAAGGGTGAGGTTCCCCTGTACGCCGTCTTTCGCAACTTGTATCAGTTGAAGTTGAAGAAGGATAGCTACTGCTATCTAAGTGCTCGCCATAGGGTGGCTCTAGAGAAGGCTCCCAATAACAACCACATCGCCAGGTCGCAATTTTTTTCTGTGTAGCTAAAGTTGGAGGAGGAATGGGGCTCCAAAGTGAAGTGGTGTACACCCCCGAAGGATGAGAAGAAAAATATGATGGACATGAACGACTTGGAGAGGAAGCAGTTTGAGTACTACATGGGCTGTATGATAAATTGGGAGGCTACCGTGACGGGCACCCTCATCTATAAATATTGCCTGGAGAATATCAGCCCAAATAGGGTTGCGGCTAAGTTTTCCAATCTCGATCCTCCTCCAGAAGGTAATGACTGGCCTGAGGGTGGCCAGGATTATATGGCGAAGCTCTTGACAGGTCGTGTTCAACCTGTCAAGAAGAAGGGTAAGAAGGCGGGTACCTTTGGTCATGGTGGAGCAGGGGTTGTTCCTCCGGGTGAGGCAAGTGTTGTCCTTCAGGGCGAGGTGGGTTCAGAAGAGGTCAGTGATAACTCGTATAATTATATAGTTTTTAGTTATGTTTTATTATTGTTTTGTGTCAAATACGAGTTATTATTGTTTAGTCTAATTGTGTTTATGATCTTTTATATTTTTATGTAATTTGGTGTTTTTCACAAGTTTCTTTGAGTGATTTCAGATTACTAGAATTAAGGGCAAATCCAGTTCAGTTCCAGTTCCGACACCTTTTGCCATATCAGCTATATCTGGAGTTTCACTGAAGCAATAAGGCTGAAATTTGTATCCGTGCAAAGCTAAGAGGCATATCTATCTTTTTCATGTTTTACACTTCTTGAAACGGAGTCGTTTTCCCTAGCGAAATCGACCATCAAGTTGGCTGATGTGCAATGACGTCTGTGCTGACCTGTTTTCGTATTTTGCCCATATCTGCTTATCCACATCAGCAAATGAGCTGATTTCAATGGCTATGGATCCGTAACTGATACGGGAACCTTTGTCTAGAAGACCATATGATCAGATCAGGCCTCTAATATTGACGAAATCGACCATCAAGTTGGCTGATGTGCAATGACGTCTGTGCTGACCTGTTTTCGTATTTTGCCCATATCTGCTTATCCACATCAGAAAATGAGCTGATTCCAACGGCTATGGATCCGTAACTGATAGGGGAACCTTTTTATTGAAGACCATGTGATCAGATCAGGCCTCCAACATTGACGAAATCGACCATCAAGTTGGCTGATCAAAATTGTCATACAATATGACGAAAATTGTTAGAAAAATTCACCCACCTATTATACCTACCTTTGAAATTTGTAAAGCTTGTCTCTTGTCATTTAGCCCTCCAAAATGTGTATAAATAGAGGGCCTTGGATGATTGTAGAGAATCATATTGTACATAGGTAGGATATTAGCCATTTTAATAAAATTCTCTAAGTTTTCTTCTTCTTTCTTTTCTCTAGTTTTCTTTCTTTTCTCTAGTTTTCTTTTTCTTTAGAGAGAGCAAGAGGTTGGATAATTAATATTCTTCCTCTTCTTCTTTCTTTCTTTTATTTTCTTCTTAGATTTTCTTTAATTTTATGTTTATGTTTACAATGCCTATGCTAGGCTAAACTTCTATTTGGTTAAGGGTGATTTCAAAGCCCTAGACATGTTTTGTGATTGATTTTCAGATTCTATCTATCATTAATTTTCTATCAAAGTTGCTTATGTTCTTCTACAAGAATTGTTCATGATGTTGTCTTGATTTATCTAGGTGTACAACTAGATAGATCTTGATAATTATCTATTGCTAGTTTAGGAGTCTTGATCCGTGTAATTGTCTTGATTTCCTATTCATAAGTGGCAATTTGTGATTAATGATTATGGTCAAGTTTTCAATAATTGCAAAGTGGAACATAACCTAAGTTGAACAATCCGAGCTTATGTGTTTGTTGCTTAGATCAACCTATCTTTCTCATCATAAAGCTGCCATTAAATTGAATTTAGAGAGCTTATTCTAGGTTGTTTAATGGTTAGAGATTAAATAGAGAGCTTGTTCTATTTAACGACAAACTAAGGAAAGATTGGGGTAACAGAGCTTGTTGTTATCTACGGTTGTTAACTTTGATAGTTGGTTGATATTGATAGATCTGAAATTGATTCTTAATGATGTCTAGTGGTGGAGAATGAAACCTTAACCATATTTTTCATATTTAATTCTTCTTACTTACTTGTTTTCTTACTTTTAGTTTGCTTATTTTTTATATTTATTTTTATTGGCTGGTTATACCGCCTAATTTGTATATTAACTTTGTTTTATTTTTATTGGCTGGTTATACCGCCTAATTTAGTATATATATTTTTATTGGCTGGTTATACCGCCTTGCATCTTATTCTTATTATTTACTTAGTTTAAATCTGGCTTCAAAAACCCCTTTTCTTTTATTGTTCTTGAATTTAAGTTTTAAACTATTAACTTATAAACTAAAACCCAATCCCTGAGGACTCGACCCTTGCTAACTACTATACTTACAATTTATCTTTTTAGTGCAAGGTTAAATAAGATACACTCTTTTGGGTGCATCAAATTTTTGGCGCCGTTGCCGGGGATTGTTTTTTTTAGTTTATTTGTTACTTGGTTTATTCTTATTTTCAGTTCTAATGATATTTATTTTCTTGTAAATACGGGTTTTTCTTATCAAATTTTGAAAAAAAAAAAAAAAAAAAAAAAAAAAAACGATGGAATTGAGCAATCTAACACTTGAAGAGTTGGTGGCATACATGAACATAGAGAATCAACAAGCCAAGCTCACCTCCCCAGTTCAACAATTGGCCATGGGAGGATGTCAAGGCCATCAAGTGTTCCAAGACCAACAGTATGATCATTACTCAAATACTTACCATGAGGGATGGTGGGATCATACTAATTATGGCTACTCGAAAAATTACCAAGAAGTAGATCCTTATGCCAATTACACTCATCCATCTAGCTTCAATCAATCATGGTCTCAAGAACCAGATCTTTTTCAACCACCACATATGATTCAAAACTCAGGTACTTATTTAGAAGATCTTGTACATTCTCTTGTTACTGATACTTTGCAATTTCAACAGGAAACAAGGGCAAGCATCCAGAGTTTGGAAAGGCAAATGAGCCTATTGGCTAGTAGTATGGTGGAATTAGTAGCAGAAAGATCTCTAGCACTCCCTTCCCAAACGGTGATTAACCCAAAGGAGAATGCTACTATTGTGACCTTGAGAAATGAGGAACAAGATGAGGATGAGACAAAACCAAAGATGGATTCACTTCTTGAGGATAATGAAGCCACCATTCAAAAGGAGAGTACTTTGACACCTCAGGTAGCTTTTAAGGTTCTTATTTCTACTAATGTTCCTTCTCCATTTTTTCCTAGCAGATTTGCAAAGTCCAAGAAGGAGGAACATGAACAACAATTTTTGGAAACCTTAAACAGCTTGCTTGTGGATGCCATTAGACAAGTACCAAGATATGCACAATTCCTCAAAGAGCTATACCCCACCAAGAATGATGAAATAATAAGTGTGGGGGAGAAGGCATTGGCTGTTTTGCAAAGAAAACTTCCTCCAAAACGCAAAAATCCGAGAAGTTTCATGTCTAAGCCAAAAGATCCTAAAAAGCCAAGAAGGGGAATTGGCTAGACTGGAAACAATCAATCAAGTGCTAATTGAGGGAGGCAGCCTAATTAGTGAAAGCATTGCCAAAATGCCCTCCTCAGATTTGCTCTCTTTTTCTTTATCTTTTTCTTATGTTTCTTTGTTAATTGTGTTTAGTGTTTTTAAGTTCATTTAGGCTGCATAAATTTATTTTGTTTAATAGTTCTTTTCTCTTACATATAATTCTTGCATTGGGGGATAATAGCATTATATTGAGGACAATGTAAAAATTATGTGTGGGAGGAAGAATTTAGGATTTTATTTAGAGTGTTTTGTTTTTGAGTCTTTTTATGTTGTTTTTCTTTCTGATCCTTGTTTTGAAAATAACTAGATGTAAATATAATTTTTATTTTTTTTTACCCCGGTTAAATGGCGGATAACGGTACTCCGTGATTATTTAAATCGGTTCCATCAGCTACCCAAAAAACTGATATTGTATATAAATTTCTCTTCCAATTTCTCTTTCAATTTTTTTTCATTTTTTTTTTCAGGATGGATGATATTCTCACAAGATTGCAGAAACGATTTCCTCCTTTTCCTCGAAATATTTTACTGAAGCTTTACCAAGTTCGATTTGAAAGATTAAGAATGCTTATGCACAAAGGGATTCCTGGAGACATACGTTGGATAATTGAAGCCAAGGTACGTGAAGATGAATATCTTCCTGTTTTGCATTTACCAGGTACAGGTAGAAGCACTTTTGCAAAGAAGCGACGAGCAAAGCGCATGAGTTCAAATTGCCACAAATGTGCACGATGGACGTGTAACGGTAAATGTCGTTCTATTGGGATTCCTTCCTCTAATCGAGATGATAAAATTGAATTCATTAAGGATGGACTGAGTAAGGAGAATTTGGGTAATATCCAACTTTCTCTTGAGACGCATCCTAGTGGAGACGTACAAAGAGAAATTCTTGATTTATGGCCGCAATTCCAAAGGGAATGGCAACATCTTGGGAATCTGATGTTAAAAGACCTTGTTTGCCAGCTTGTAAGAAAACTGGATGGGAAGCATATCCTCGACTCATAGAAGGCGTTTAAGCCGTTTCTGGACGTAAAACCAGAGGAAGATGTGAGCCACAATCACAACTACAATAAATGACTTCTCAGTTTTTGGTTTGATTTGCAATAACTTTATTTCGGTTTAATTTACGTGTTATTCGATTTGTGTAATTATTCTCATTTTTTTTATTTGTCTTTTACGGTTGATTTTTCTTCTCTTTTTGATTTTCTTCCTGAAATCACGCAAAAATCTTTTGTTAGGTTAACATTTTCTTCTGACAGGTCAGATACACTTTCGGCGACATTATTACTCTTGTCTGATTCACTACTCCGTCCTCTATATATTACACCATGTACTCATTCTCTTTCAGGCACTCGAAAAAAAAAAAAGAAAAAAAAAATGGAAAGTACTTCGTCCCAACGCATTAAAAAAATTTGTGTCTTTGGAGGTGCTTATCCAGGGAAAAATAACATATTCGCTGATGAAGCCATAAGAGTTGGAGTAATACTTGCCCAACAAAAGATCCAGTTGATTTATGGAGGCGGTAGTACGGGTTTAATGGGAGCAGTCGCTACAGCAGCACACGCCGGAGGAAGTCCAGTTCTAGGAGTCGTGCCAAAACTATTCACAGATTTTTGTGGACCTACCGTGGGTAAGGAAATACAAGTCTGGAGTATCCCTGAACGGATAACAATCATGTACCATTCTGCCGATGCATTCATTGCTTTACCAGGAGGTCTGGGTACATTGGAAGAAATAGCTTGCGTGGCTTCTTGGTCATCTTTGGTCACAAATAAGAAACCCATTGGTTTGCTTAATATTAATGGTTATTTTAGTAATTTGCTTTCATATTTAGATAATGCTGTGGATAATGGATTCATGTTTTCAGAGGCAAGGAGAACCATAATTTCTGCTACAACCATTGAAGATTTACTCAAAAAGCTCCAAGCTTATGAGTATTTATCTGCTACGGTTGTTTCGCAAACGCTCGGAAAAAGAAAAAGAGATATGGACGAGCAAGGAGTGGATTGCACTTTGTCTTTGTGACATTAGCTAACATTTTGCTTGTTGTGTCTCAGTTATAATAAGTGGTTAGCAACCTCTGCAGGTAATATCTCCTAAATTCTACCTTTAAAATTTGACATTGGGGACAATGTCATATTTTAGTAGGGGGTAAGGGACATATTTTGTTAATTTAAAAAAAAAAAAAAATTGTTGTGTTTTAAGCCATTTAGAAGTATTCATTCTGAACAAGGTCTGAGTAAGGGAGACTTGAGACATACCTTGTCAGTTTGATTTCTTCTTTTCAAAAAAAAAAAAAAAGTTTGTTGTGTTTTAAGCAATTTAGAAGTATTCATTCTGAACAAGGTCTGAGTAAGGGAGACTTGAGACATACCTTGTCAGTTTGATTTTAATCTTTTTATGTTTACTTGTTAATTTTTGTTTAGTATTTTAGGATTATTTAGGTTGCATGAGTTTGTTTTGTTTTGTTTTGAGTCTAGTTATTCCTATTCTTATGTTATTAGTTCTTTTCTCTTACACATGATTCTTTCATTTGGGTTAATAGACTTACATTGAGGACAATGTAAGAATTAAGTGTGGGGGGAATGATTTAGGATTTCTTTTATTTTTGTCTACTATTTTTTTTATGAGTCTTTATTATTATTATTATTATTATTATTTTTTAGTGTGTTTTAGTTCCTTTTTAATACAATGATGAGATATGAATTGCATAAGTCTAAAACAGATTTATTAGTGAGAAGATTTTCATGAGAATTGAACTTGATGTCAACCTTTTTATGAGCCAATGTTAATATGATATGTTGATTGAGAAAGAAGCATGTTTAGACTTAATCTGACTTGTATAATCATCCTTGTGAGTTTTTGAGCCTATAATGATTGATGCATTATACAAATCAATCTAATTTCTTTCTTGAGTGCTCTTATGATTACATGATTCTCTACAACTTGCTTTAAACCGTTTGAGACTATATTGATACATGTGACAACATGAATATGATAGAGGCATTAGGATTATAACGAGAGCCAAACAGCCATCCATTATTAATGTTCCAAGAGAACACACCCTTAGTGAACCAATTTGAGCCTACATTGAATAAGCTATCTCTTTGGTAACCATAACTTGTCCCTAACCTAAATATACTTATATCTTTACCTTTGTTCCAAAGATTAATTAGCATGTTTTGAGACAAGTTGCAAAGACAAAGAAGATTTATTGAAAATTTGGGTTAGAAACAAGAAATAAGTGTGGGGGGAAAAGAAAGAAAAAAGTCAAGAGAAAAAGAAAGGGATCATTGTCAAATACATTCCCATATTAAAAAAAAAAAAAAAAATCTTCTCTTGAACTTCTAGTTAAAGTAAAGAAAAAGATGTTACAAAGTTGGTTAGAATGATGCAAAGGCTCAACATGAATATTTAGCCTATGTTATTATGTGCTTTATAAGAGTTTTGAGAAGTTTTATTTGTATGATCTTATTATGTCTCTAAACTCTATGAACTCTTTGGAACCTTTGTGATATCTTTATCCTTTTGTTCTTTAATTACATTATAACCCTTTGGCCCCATTACAACCTTGAATAAAGACCTCTTGATTTATGAAGTTGTATGATCTAAATAGTGGATAATAGGTGGACAAGCAAGCATATGGTAGAAGTGTTTTCATGAGATTGATTGAGTGTAAACACTTTACCACTACTTTAAAAAGTGAAAATCAAGAGAGTATCCCATGTGAGAAGTTGAGATTAAGTTTGAATATGCACTATTTTGATTGAAATATGTTATGTTAATATTGGCTTAACTCAAACAATTTACATTCAAGTATGATTTTTTGTGAAATTCTTTAAGCTATTGATTAGTTTATAAGACTTGTTCAAAGATTGTCTCTAATTTGTATTGAAAGGATTAGGAATAAATATTTTTAGTATATGTAGTTTATTTATATTTTAGTTTTTCAATGTTTGTGGGTATCGTTCTAGTAAACCCTCACGAGACTAAACTCGTCCACTAGGGACACCTAGGGGTTTAAAGGCTTGTGTCACATGCTAAGTGCCACCGTGATTTCCTACGAAAGTGGATTAGATTAGATTTTCTTATTTTATTTTTATTTGATTTTGCTCGAGGACTAGCAAAAAGCTAAGTGTGGGGGTGTGATAACTCGTATAATTATATAGTTTTTAGTTATGTTTTATTATTGTTTTGTGTCAAATACGAGTTATTATTGTTTAGTCTAATTGTGTTTATGATCTTTTATATTTTTATGTAATTTGGTGTTTTTCACAAGTTTCTTTGAGTGATTTCAGATTACTAGAATTAAGGGCAAATCCAGTTCAGTTCCAGTTCCGACACCTTTTGCCATATCAGCTATATCTGGAGTTTCACTGAAGCAATAAGGCTGAAATTTGTATCCGTGCAAAGCTAAGAGGCATATCTATCTTTTTCATGTTTTACACTTCTTGAAACGGAGTCGTTTTCCCTAGCGAAATCGACCATCAAGTTGGCTGATGTGCAATGACGTCTGTGCTGACCTGTTTTCGTATTTTGCCCATATCTGCTTATCCACATCAGCAAATGAGCTGATTTTAATGGCTATGGATCCGTAACTGATACGGGAACCTTTGTCTAGAAGACCATATGATCAGATCAGGCCTCTAATATTGACGAAATCGACCATCAAGTTGGCTGATGTGCAATGACGTCTGTGCTGACCTGTTTTCGTATTTTGCCCATATCTGCTTATCCACATCAGAAAATGAGCTGATTCCAACGGCTATGGATCCGTAACTGATAGGGGAACCTTTTTCTTGAAGACCATGTGATCAGATCAGGCCTCCAACATTGACGAAATCGACCATCAAGTTGGCTGATCAAAATTGTCATACAATATGACGAAAATTGTTAGAAAAATTCACCCACCTATTATACCTACCTTTGAAATTTGTAAAGCTTGTCTCTTGTCATTTAGCCCTCCAAAATGTGTATAAATAGAGGGCCTTGGATGATTGTAGAGAATCATATTGTACATAGGTAGGATATTAGCCATTTTAATAAAATTCTCTAAGTTTTCTTCTTCTTTCTTTTCTCTAGTTTTCTTTCTTTTCTCTAGTTTTCTTTTTCTTTAGAGAGAGCAAGAGGTTGGATAATTAATATTCTTCCTCTTCTTCTTTCTTTCTTTTATTTTCTTCTTAGATTTTCTTTAATTTTATGTTTATGTTTACAATGCCTATGCTAGGCTAAACTTCTATTTGGTTAAGGGTGATTTCAAAGCCCTAGACATGTTTTGTGATTGATTTTCAGATTCTATCTATCATTAATTTTCTATCAAAGTTGCTTATGTTCTTCTACAAGAATTGTTCATGATGTTGTCTTGATTTATCTAGGTGTACAACTAGATAGATCTTGATAATTATCTATTGCTAGTTTAGGAGTCTTGATCCGTGTAATTGTCTTGATTTCCTATTCATAAGTGGCAATTTGTGATTAATGATTATGGTCAAGTTTTCAATAATTGCAAAGTGGAACATAACCTAAGTTGAACAATCCGAGCTTATGTGTTTGTTGCTTAGATCAACCTATCTTTCTCATCATAAAGCTGCCATTAAATTGAATTTAGAGAGCTTATTCTAGGTTGTTTAATGGTTAGAGATTAAATAGAGAGCTTGTTCTATTTAACGACAAACTAAGGAAAGATTGGGGTAACAGAGCTTGTTGTTATCTACGGTTGTTAACTTTGATAGTTGGTTGATATTGATAGATCTGAAATTGATTCTTAATGATGTCTAGTGGTGGAGAATGAAACCTTAACCATATTTTTCATATTTAATTCTTCTTACTTACTTGTTTTCTTACTTTTAGTTTGCTTATTTTTTATATTTATTTTTATTGGCTGGTTATACCGCCTAATTTGTATATTAACTTTGTTTTATTTTTATTGGCTGGTTATACCGCCTAATTTAGTATATATATTTTTATTGGCTGGTTATACCGCCTTGCATCTTATTCTTATTATTTACTTAGTTTAAATCTGGCTTCAAAAACCCCTTTTCTTTTATTGTTCTTGAATTTAAGTTTTAAACTATTAACTTATAAACTAAAACCCAATCCCTGAGGACTCGACCCTTGCTAACTACTATACTTACAATTTATCTTTTTAGTGCAAGGTTAAATAAGATACACTCTTTTGGGTGCATCAGTCAGCGCAACTCTAATGGTTGAGGCGAGCAACCCTACCGTCGTTGCTGTCGCAGGATCGAAAGAGAGCAACGCTGACGAATATAATGGCCTCGGAGCATCTGGCCATATGCTCGCCCTGGTACCTTGGGTTCCTGGTCCAACCCCTCTTACCTTTACCCCCGCTGTGATAGAACTACCACCCTCCTCGAGTTCGCATGAGAGTGAAGCTGGTGACAATCTGAAAGTTGTTACCCCGCCAATTGAAGTTATTATTTTGGATGATGACAATCTGATGTTGAATATGGAGAGCTTTATGAGCTCTGATACTTCTAATACTAAGGATGGTATAGAGTGTGGTAGTTCTACTGCGATGGAGGTGTACTTAAGATGTTGATGAGCTGGTATATCTTGCTTGTTTTTGTTATTTGGGGCTTTGGTGAGCTCTCATCTTGATTATTTCTCTTTGTATAGGTATGTCAAGCGCTGCCATTACTGAGAAGATCCTTCTTAAGGAGAAGGAGAAGAACAAAAGTCAGGTCCAAAATAAGGACCAAACTCCTACTGTTGCTCACAAGCACCTCGCTTTGAAGAAGAAAAAGAATGATTCGTGATTGAGCCTAACCCAAAGAGGCAGAAGGTTGGCGAAGACCCTAAGAAGCAGAAGGCGGGCCTAGACTCGTCGAAGTAGAAGATGGGCCTGGATCATCCAAACAAAAGATAGGACTGGACTCGTCCAAGCAAAAGGTGGGATGGGGTAAGTATGATGTCCCGGTTGATCTCCTTCTGAAGTCGAAGAACGCTTTGGAGCCCTCTGCCAAGAGTAACAGGGCTCTTCCCGTCGTCCCAGCCCTTTTTGGTGGGGATGGTGCCTCCTCGACCCATATTCCTCGGGATGATGTGGTGGAGCGTTCTGGGCATTCTTCGCCTTCATCCCGGGGGCACACTTCATAGTGCTCACCAAGAATCCAGCTCGTACTTTAGTTATCGCGGTTGCATGCCCGTCGAATCGCTGCTTGACGACGTGGATAAATGCGTTAATTGGGTTCGTGATCACTTTATCGCTCGAGAGGTGAGGGCCATTGAGGAGTGTTCGTTGAGGACTGCTCAACGTGGTTTGCTTGCTAGTATGGTGGAGGTAAGCGTTGTTTTGTGGATTGTCTTTTTAGTGTTGGTCGAGATTGCTTACTTGTTTTCCTTTTTTGCTTAGGGTCTTGCCACTGGTATGGCCATATATAATCGTGTTGGAGAGGCGGACGCCCGTCCTCGTGAGGTGGAGAAGGATTCCTAGCTCAAGACCGCTCGTATTTCAGAGTTAGAGGCTCTGCTGAAGGCCGAGAAAGAGAAAACCGCAACGACTGATAAGAAAACAAAGGTTGCTGAGGATAAGGTGGTCTTTCACGAGAAGGCCTGTGTTGCGAAGGTGGCGGAGGCTGAGCGCCAGACCAAGATTGCTCGTGGACAGCTCGCCAAGATGGAAGACCGTCTTTCTGCGAGAGAGAAAAGAGATAAGCCTCCTGAAGCAGAGTTTATTGGAGGTAGATGAGAAAAGGAAATCAGCCATTGCTGGCGAAGGGGCCAAGGATGTGGAGGCGGAGAATGGGAAGTTCGCCCTTGTCCTAGAGGCGGAGAAGGCAAAGCTTGATCATGCCTTGAAGGAGAGAGAGAACAAGGTGGTCGAGGTGGCGGTCAATATGGTTGGCCAGTTTAGGGCGATAACCCTCACTGGTCCAGTTGGTTTACGAGCCTTTGGATTTTAAGGGCATAGATTTTACTACCATCGGGATGCCGCCTGAGGGCTTTGATCCCTTTTTTTTGAATGCAGCCTCTCTGGGACAGTTGAGGGAGAAGTTTGGTATGGTTTCGATCCCCGTTGTTCCTTAGACGCCTATGAATGAGACTGCACCTCCGATTTCCCCAGGTGATCAGCTCCCACCTCCTACTGCTGCTGAGGATGCTCTTGCTGCTGACTCGTTTATTATGGATCCCTCTGGGGGAAGTAATGTTGGCGGTCCCTCTGTTGAAGATGGGGAGAGAAAATGTAATTTGGGGGTAGTGGTCCTGTAGTCGAGGACCTTGTAAATAAGGCTTAAGATCATGTAATCACCTTTTATTATAAATGAAAAGTTGTGCATTTCATCCCTTGTTCGCCTTATTTTGATCGTTTGTACTTGTTGAATTTATTTAGTTAACTCTGTCAATGTGTACTTCTGAATTTGGTTTTTGAACATCTGTTCTCATTGTGTTAGCGAGGTGTTGTTGTTTGTTGCAGGTTGCTACTTTGTTGATTACAGGATGGGGGGACTTCCATCATGGAATAGAATGATGAGCCAGTTGGAGGCTATTGGGCGCGATACACGATGTCTTGTGGCTAGCACACTGGATTGAACGCATGGAAGAGCCAATTAGAGGCTGTTGGGCATGTTATACGGTGTCTTATGGCGATCACATGTGATTGAACGTGTGAAAAAGCCAGTTAGAGGCTGTTGAGCGTGTTACACGGTGCCTTATGGCAAGCACACGTGCGTGAACACATGGAAGAGCCAGTTAGAGGCTGTTGACCGTGTTACACGGTGTATGGAGAGCACACGTGATTGAATACATGGAAGAGCCAGTTAGATGCTGTTGAGCGTGTTACACAGTGTCTTATGGCGAGCACACGTGATTAAACGCGTGGAAAAGCTAGTTAGAGGCTGTTGAGCTTGTTACACGGTGTCTTATGGCGAGCACACGTGCGTGAATGCATGGAAGAGCCAGTTAGATGCTGTTGAGTGTGTTACACAGTGTCTTATGGAGAGCACACGTGATTGAAAGCATGGAGGAGCTGATTAGAGGCTGTTGGGCGTGATTTCGGCTAGGTGTTGAATCTAATGATTCCTACAAAATACGACTTGTATTATTACTTGTATGAAGGTAAGTACAACTTTACAAGAAATATTTTTTCAGGTGGATCGCATTCTAGGTCCTTGGTACGGGGCTTCCATCCATTCGTTCCAACGTATAGGCTCCAAAGCCGATAGTTTTTGTCACTTTGTAAGGGCCTTCCAAGTTTGGGGCCATCTTTTCCTGTTCGCCCGCTGGTCTGCTATCTTTGCAGTTTCTGAGGACAAGGTCGCTAAATTAGAATCGCCTTCCTTTCACCTTTGTGTTGTAATAGCTGGCGACCTAGTGTGATCTGGAGGCCTATTTTACTTGTGCCCAATCTCTGGTTTCTTCTAGGACATCTAGGTTTGCTCTGAGTGCTTCTCCATTCGGGGCGGGGTCGTAGTATGTCGTTCTGAGGGAGTTGATGCATATCTCGGCTGGTATCACAACCTCTGTCCCGTAAATTAGGTTGAAAGGTGTCTCGCATGTGCCTGAGTGGGACGTGGTTTTGATGGCCCACAAGATTTCGGGCATCTCCTCCAGCTATGCCCCTTTGGCGACGGCGAGCTTCTTTTTCAGGCCTTGGAGAATCTTCTTGTTCATGGCCTCCACTTGTTCGTTCGTTTGAGGGTATTTAACTGAGCTGTGAGCCAGCAGGATTTTGAAGTTGTCACAAAATTTCATCAACTTTTCCCCTTGGAACTGTGTACCATTGTCCGCTATAATGGTGTTGGGAACTCCATATCTGTACACCATAGACTTTCAAATGAAGCTCTCAATCACCCTTTCCGTGATAGTCGCTACCGCTTTCGTCTCTACCCACTTGGTAAAGTATTCGCAGGTGACGACTACGAATTTCTTCTGGCCGATTGCTATGGGGAATGGTCTTAGGATATCAATACCCCATATTGCGAATGGCCAAGGGCTCGATAACTGGCTGAGTAACTCTGTCGATTGCCTTGGTACGAAAGCGAACCTTTGGCACTTATCACATTTTTTTACCAGCTCTGTGGCGTCTTTCTTCATCGTCGGCCAGTAGAAACCCTGTCTCAGTGCCTTTTGTGCCAATGACCTGCCCCCCATGTGATTTCCACATACACCTTCATGGATTTCCCTGAGGATGTAATTGGCCTCCGTTGGTTCCAGGCATCTCAGTAAGGGCTCGCTGAATGACTTTTTATACACGACATCATCTATTATTGTGTATCTGGCGGTCCTTCTTCTCAACCTTAACTGCTTTTTCGGGTCATTTGGTAGCATTCCATCTTTCAGGAAGTTCGCGATGAGGGTCAACCAACTCTATTCGTCAGTTAGTTGAAGGAGTTCTTCCCCATCTTGGTGGCTTGGTGTGGGGCGATGTTCGAGGAAAATCTTTCTCCTTTGTCTGATCTCGATGACGGAGGTGAGCTTGGACAGCGAGTTAGCTCTAGTATTCTATTCTCTAGCGATCTGCTTTATTGTTAGATGATTGAACTGTTGCTTCAAATTTAGTACCCGTTCATAATACTTTACCAAGCCTGGATCCCTGACCTCATACTCTTCATTTACTTGTCTGGCCACCAGCTGAGAGTCAGTCGACACAAATAGCTTCTTCGCCCCGAGTTTTAGTGCTAACTCTAAGCTCGCCAAGAGGGCTTCGTACTCTGCCGCGTTGTTGGAGGCGGGGAAGCCGAAGGATAACCCATATTGTCATTCGCTTCCCTGGGGGTCGGTTAGTAGGATCCTAACCCCTGATCCCTCTTTTCCTGAGGATCCGTCAACATATAGTGTCCATGTGCCATTGGTGGCGAGCTCCAACTGCTGGGGCTTCTGTATTAAGGTTGGATCTGGAGGTGGTGGTGGTGTCTCTTTGTCATTGGGGTTAGGTGGTGGATCTTCTAGGTAGTGGACCGGTGCCGTGATAGCGTTGGTAAATGAACATTCAGCTTTAAAGTCTGCCAAGGCCTGAGCCTTGATAGCCTTCCTTGGCCTATAATCTAGATCGAATTCGCTCAACTTGACACTCCACTTGGCCATTCCGCCTGATGTGTCCACCTTCTATAGGACTTCCTTGAGTGGCTGGTCCTGTCAACACTGTGATGGGATGAGCCTGGAAATATTGTCTCAAGCGTCTGGCTACCATTATCAGAGCAAATGTGATTTTTCCCAACCGAGTATAATTAATTTCCCCGTTCTATAGAGCTCGACTGACATGGTAAACTGGGGTCTAGCGGGCTTCCTCTTCTTTAAGCAGTACAGCTGCTACGGTTTCATTTGAGGCTGCCAGGTAGATACACAGCTGATAACCTAGCAAGGGACTAGTGAGTAAGGGTGGCAAGCATAAATACTTATTCAATTCTTCAAAAGCCTTGTGACAGTTTTTAGTCTATTGGTACTTAAAGGCTCCCTTGAGCACCTTGAAAAGGGGAGGCATTTGTCGGCAAGTTTCAGGATGAATCTATTAATGGCGACCACTCTACCCATTAGCCTTCCATTTTCTTGGTGTTTTTCGACGAAAAAATGCCCAAAATCGCATGGATCTTTTTTGGGTTTGCTTTTATTTATTTGTTAGAGACCATGAAGCCAAGGAACTTCCCCACCCCTATTGCAAACGTGCATTTCTCTGGGTTCAGCCTCATGTTGTGCTTACTGATGACGCCAAAGACTTCTTCCAAGTCGAGGATGTGTTGGTCTAGCGAGGATCTCTTAACCAACATGTCGTCCACATATACCTCCATGTTTCGCCTAATTTGGTCATTGAAGAGTCTGTTTGTTTACCAGCCTCTTGTAGGTGACTCCTACATTCTTTAACCTAAAGGGCATCACTTGGTAACAGAATAGACATTCTTCTGTGATGAATGACGATTTGTCATGATCGTCGGGGTCCATTCTAATTTGATTGTAGCAGGAGAAGGCGTCCATGAAGCTTAGATACTTGTGTCCTGCAGAGGAGTCGACCAGGTGATCTATGGCGGGTAGGGGGAAGCTGTCATTAGGGTAGACCTTATTCAAATCCGTGAAATCCACACACATTCGCCACTTATCACTGGTTTTTTTCACTATCAACACGTTGGCGAGCCAGTCTGGGTAGCTCACCTCCGTTATAAAATCAACGACGAGTGGTTTCTCAACTTCTTCTTTCATTGCTCTGACTCGCTCGGGGGCTAACTGACGCCTCTTCTGTTTGATTGATTTTGCTGTTGGATTTACATTCAAAGAGTGGGTGATGATCTTCGGATCTATGCCTGGCATGTCGGCCGTCGACCATGCGAAGACGTCGATGTTTCTTACAACATAGTCATCAGGGGCTTTCTTTCCTCATTCCCCAAAGAAGACCCGACCTTAGTTGTTCTAATTGGTTTTTTCGAACGCAGAGGGATTATCTTCGTCAGTTCTACGGGCTCCGTCTTATATTAACTTGTCTATTCCCTGTTATTCAGGCTTTCCATGGTGAGCATGATTCTATCGATGAGGTTGCCCCCTGTCTCTTCTATGTGCCCTCGACTTTTGTTTTCTCAAGATCTATTTCAACCTTTTGATTCTTTCTGACAAGCTGTATGGATAACACGTGGCATTGCTGTGCTGTTTGTTGATCTATCTTCATGTAACCAATTCCCATAGGTGTTGGGAATTTCACTGTCAGGCAATAAACGACGGCCACCATTTTGGCTTTCCTCTTTACAGATTTTCCAAAGATGGCGTTGTAAGCTAAAGGTTGATCGACCACTAGGAATTCAAAAATGATGGTGAGAGTGTGGTCGCCATCTCTATTGTTATCGGCAAGGTGACCAAACCATTAATGATGATTGGCTGGTTGGCTAAGCCGAAGATCGAGATTGTTGGCTTCAAGTCCTTCTCAGGGATGCCCATCTTTTTGAAGGCTTCCCATTGGATAACTTCTAGTGCACTGCCACTGTCGACGAGTACCCTTTTTACTCTGAAGTTTTCAATAGTGGTTACCACAATGATTGGGTCATTTTCATTATCCTCGAAGATGTCGATGTCGTTGTCGGTGAAGTCTACCATCTAGTCTTCATTCTGTTTTGCTCTCTTAGGGGTTACATCGATCGTTATTACACTTATGAGGTGGGCTTTTCTCTTGGAGTTACTGGCGGTCCATTCTTCTGTGCCCTCGACTATCATATTTATCACCCCCTGCACGGGTTTCTTCCCCTCTACTCTTCCTGCGTTTTTTTGACTGTTCATGGATGACTGCCCCTGATGGGTGCTTGACTTTCTCACAAACTGTTTGATCTGCCCCTTTTCTTATGGTAATTTCGGTTGCGTCTTTTGAGGATCTGTAATCTTCAGTGTTATGCCCCACGTCATTGTGATACTAGCACTTCTCCTTGGAGTTAAGACGGGCTAGGTTATCTTTCATAGGGTATGGCACCCTCAGAATGCCCTCATGAGCTACTGTATTCAGGATGTACGCCCTTGAGGCAGTAAGGGGGGCTATATTCCTCAAACTTAGAATATGAGGCCTTTTCTGCCCGTCGTCCTCGCACTTAGCCAGTTCAACTTGTATCAAGTTGGCGAGTCGCCCTGTTAGGTAATCTAGACCTTTGACGACGTGAGTCGAGCCCCAATTGCCTCCTACTCTCTTGGTATCCTTGTCTATTTTTTGGGGGACGGCCTTGGCTCTATTGGTAATCCGTTCTTTCTTTGGGTCTCTCTGCTAGTTTTATTTCCTCTGTTTTGGCGTACCTTTAGGCCTTCTCATTTAGGTTGTAGAGCTTTTTCGGCTTCTCATCGGTCAAAGCGTACCGGAGGTGTTAGTGGCGAACATCGGAGATGAACGCTTGTATGGCCTAGTCATCGTGCAGGTCTTTGATTTCCATGGTGGCATAGTTGAATCTGCGGATATATTCTCTCAAAGTCTCGTTTTCCTTTTGTCTTACTGCGAGAAGGCTTGCTGGTGTTTTGAAAATAGCCTTATTGGAAAGAAAGTGGGCGATGAACGTCCTCCCGAGCTTTTAAAAGCTGTCAATGGAACCAGCTAGCAATGAATGATACCAAGTTCTAGTGTACACCATGAGCTTCATCGGAAACACCCGGCACTTTTGGGCGTCGCTAGCCCCTAGCAGATCCATGTAGTTCTTGTACTGGATGAGGTGGTCTGTGGGGTCCTTAGTGCCATCATAGTCTCTTTTGGGAGTTTGATTGTCTTAGACACCTATTCCCACCGGATTTCCAAGGTCAAGGGGCTATTATCACCAGTCATCCACTCTACTTCTTTAGTTTTGTCTTTCATCATGACGTGGACCTCCTTTTTAAGGCGGCCATTTAGGCCTTAACAATACCCACGGTGGGCTCCTTCTGGGTGGGCGGGTATTCTTCGTTCTGGGGTCGTTCCTCCGAGTGTTTCTCCTTGTTATTCCTTCACACCCTGCTTGCAGCTGTCCGGTGACTGCCTCGATAGAATGAGCTAGCACAGTTTTCCTCCAGGTTTTTATCATTACTTTTGTAAATTCGTCTGGCCTGCTGGTTTGTCTGTTGGGCAGCCTGCTACTACTCGGCCAACTGAGCCTGGAGGACCTGTATCTGCTCATGAGCATTTGGTATGTCGGGTCGACGTACGATAGTGCTGGGGAATAAAAGGTGGTGTTGGGTGGTTGTATGTTAGGGTCTACACCGGTGGAGGTGGTTGGTGGTAATGTGGCTGGTGTGTTTTCTTGGCCAGTTGGTGGGGGGTCGACTCTGGTGGTGAGGGAGATGCTCATTTGTCTCATGGTGTTGGGTTGGGTTTCCAACGGATTGGCCGGAGCCATATGGTTGGTTTGTTGGATGGTTGGTGAGGCATCTCGCTCCGTGGTTGAGGAGGTGGAGAATGTCAGAGAAACGGCTGTGAGCAGGTTTTGGTAATAGTTCAAGGGGTAGTATGGTTGTTGGAGCCAAAAGTTAGGTAAATAGGGTGTTTGGTAGCTGGTGCCAGGTCCCGACGAGTTGACGAAGGTTCGTAGGGGTAGAGACTAGAAGTTACCCGTAACCGGGGGTATGGAGGGGCTGGTGTTGGGAGGGATAGTGCTTGGACCTCTAGGTGAGGTGGTTTCTTGAGATGGTGGTAAAGACATGGTGTGTCGTTTCCCACAGACAGCGCCAAATGTTGATGTCTATTTGTGTCGAGGTGGTCTTCCTAGTGGTTTGAGGTCCTGCGGACAAAGAAGGAAGGTCAGAGGCCGCCGGAGGCTAAGCTCCGAGACACGCTCCGATGCCTAAGTCAGTGTTTGGAGATGAGGGTCTGAGAGGGAGCGAGAGAGAGAGTTCTTCAAGCAAGAGAGATTACCTTGGGCAATCCTATATACCTGTTCAGGCGACTTGTCTTGCTCCATGTATGTGTATGATGCTGGTTGGTCATCGAGAGTAAGCGGCCTCGGGGGCCTTGTCAAGGAGATGACCGCATTTAATGTTCGTCGAGGAGAGGCTGTGGCATTTAATGCCCTGCACTACCCCAGGTGGTAGCCGATGTGACTAGTGGTGTGACCGCTGGGAGAAGGGAGGCGTCAACGTGTCTCCAGACTTGGTACCGATGGTTCTTGAGCTCGCCAGGTTGGTTCTTGGCCTTGGGCCAGCTCGTTGAACTTGCTTGGTTTCTCTTGAGCTTTATGACTGAGTGGCCTGGTGGGCCTGGCAAAACAGGCTCAACAGGCTCCAATGACAGATAACTGTTTTCGAGCAGTTAACATGTATAATAATAAAAAAGGAAGTTTAACTTTCAAAAAGATAATTTTAATTATCATCCGAAAATTGAGAAAATTGAGAAGAAAATTTTATGAAAAATCAAAGATAATAAGAAAATGTCCGCAATTTTTGAAAAACTTAGGCTGTGGTTAACAAAAAATTTATGTCTTGTGATCTTATTCGTGATCAATGAATCTAACAATTTCTATTATGAATGATCCTCTAAATTATTCCGCATTTGTTATGATTATACAGATTACCCATTATTACAGTAGAGAGAAATACTAAGCTGCTCACATAGTTCGATTACTTAAAAGAAATAAATCATTTGTAAGTGATCAGACAGTTGAAAGTTGAAATGTTGGTCGAGACAACATTACTCCATTACAATAAGTCGGAATTGACTTAATTATATCTTGCAAAATTAATTGAGTTACAAACTTAAATTTCTCTCAAACTATATAAATAAATAAATAAAAAAAACCGCTTCGTCAGGGTATTTTAATTTTTTTTACAATTTTTTAATTAATTAATAATAATAAATTTTAGTTTATATTTTATTAAATAATAATTATTTATTTAAATATAATATTTTTAAATTATAATAATATTAATATAATTATTTTTTTAATTATAAAAATTAAGTTTATGATAATTGTTTATTTATAAATTACATAATACAAATGCATTTTCAAATGTTATTTATATGTATTTTTAAAAAATGTTTAGACTTTATTGTATAGTATATATTTTTATTTATAGGAGGTAAAAAAATAATAAATGAAAAATAAGAAAATAAAATTGTAGTTTATATTTTATTCTTTTGTATGATCGATTTTTTCATATATGCTAGCAGCAAGTTTGTTTTTTTCTTTTTTCCCAAGCGAGTCGGGTACGGATCCTAAATCGACCCACGAGTCAACGTGCTGACCAACCCCTTTAAAATACATCATTTAAAATAAAAATAATTAATAAAATAAATTTATTTATTTACTTTTCTCGAGCAGTTCGGGTCACGGATTCTAAATCGGCCCACCAGTCAACATGCGAATCAATCCCTTTAAATACATCATTTAAAATAAATAAAAAATAATTAATAAAATAATATATTTTTTAATTTTTTTCGAGAGGATCGGGTACGGATCCTAAATCGACTCGCGAGTCAACGTGCGGATCAACCCCTTCTAATATATCATTTAAAATTAAAATAATTAATAAAATAATTTTATTTAATTTTTTTTTCCTGAGACAATCTGATATGGATCTTAAATTGACACGCGAGTCAACGTGCGGACCAACTTCTTTAAATACATCATTTAAAAATAAAATAAAAAACTAAAAATAATTAATAAAATAATTTTTTTAATTTTTTTCCTGAATGGGTCGGGTATAGATCCTAAATGACCTGTGAGTCAACATGCGGACCAGCTCTTTTAAATACATCATTTAAAATTAAAATTAATAATTTGTTTTTTTACTAAAAATTAAAATAAAAAAAAATTCCTAGACGGTCGGGTGCGGATCCTAAATCGACCGGCAAGTCAACATGCGGACCAACCTCTTTAAATACATCATTTAAAAATAAAATAAAAAACTAAAAATAATTAATAAAATACAATTTTTTCCGAGCGAATCAGGTACGGATCCTAAATCGACCAGCGAGTCAATGTGCGGACCCCCCTTTAAAGCATCATTTAAAATTAAAATAAAAATAATTAAAAAAATATATTTTTTTTTAATTTTTTCCCGAGACGGTCGGGTACAGATCTTAAATTGACACACGAATCAACGTGCAGACCAACCTCTTTAAATACATCATTTGAAAATAAAATAAAAAACTAAAACTAATTAATAAAATTTTATTTTATTTTTTTCGAGCAGGTCGGGTACGAATCTTAAATCGATCCGCGAGTCAATGTGTTGACCAACTCTTTTAAATACGTCCTTTAAAATTTAAATAATAAAAAAAATTAATTTTTTTTTCGCACGGGTTGAGTACGGATCTTAAATTGACCTGCGAGTCAACGTGCGGACCAGTCCCTTTAAATAAATGATTTAAAAATAAAATAAAAAACTTAAAACTAAAAATAATTAATAAAATATTTTTTTTTTAACTTTTTTCCGAACGGATCGAGTGCGGATCCTAAATCGACTTGTGAGTCAATGTGCAAACCAACCCCTTTAAATACATTATTTAAAAATAAAAAAATAAAAAACTAAAAAAATTCACCACATGTCGAGCAAAAGAGCTCGACACGTGGCAAGTGACTCATTGTTTTTTGGTGTTATATAACCGGACGAAATTGTCTTTAGTCTATTTCAAAAATCTCCTTTGAATCTCATAGACTCAATTTTAATATATAGTAGATATTGTCATTCCACATATCCAATTGGAATTTTGATGTATCTGTCAAACACCTTTTTCTGTATGATTTTCATATTTTAACTCAATTAATAACATTTCTAATAAATTCATCAATATGTTTGTATTTTGACATACTTGTGGGATACTTTTAATTTGTCAAAACAATATTTGAAACATTGGTTAGATTTGGGTTTAGGAGCTAGGTTTACATTATTAGGAGCCGAATAGTAACCAATTTGGTTCTAAATATATTGATGATGGGAAAGTTGGGTGCCACTAGAGATAGTGTGAAGTTTGGTTGCTCAGCACATGGCATTAGCAGCTTTAGAATTTTAATGCTTAGGACAATGACAGGCCTCTGGCTTTATATGCTTCAGAAATTCCAAGCAGTGACATAGTTGAAGCAATGATTGAATATATGAAATACTAAACTGATAAATTTGAACATAATATGAAAATATTATAAAAATACGACACGTTTAAATAAAATTAACATGATATGTTTAATATATTAATTGTATTTGTATTTAGAATATGTTTATATTTACACGATTAACAAAAAAAAAATAAGACAACATGTATATACGGATTATCAAATAACATGGAATGGAAAAGTTGTAACCAATAAAGAGATCAAAATGGCCCATCAAATGCATGTTCATTGAAATTGGTTGGGACCGAGATGGAATTGAAAGTTTGAGGTATGCAATATCAAAGCCACTTCTGTACCATTTGATACATAATTTCAACATAAACAAAACAGTAATGTCGGTTTTAACCACAAATATAGATATGCTTTTGGCAATTATGTAGGAGAAACATAGAACAAATGACAAAGTAAAACAAAAAAACATAAATATAAAATTGGTCCTCAAATTATGGAACTTAAGTTATTTTGACCATTATTCTTTTATTTGAATCAATTTGGCCCATTATATTATTTTAGTCAATATTGTATGATTTTAACGAAAATTAGTCACGTGCGAGTGTCACGGGCTCGGAACTTTAGCCTTGCGAAACCGTGCGGCCTTAGACTGGAAATCGCTTCCTTGTATACCTAAGTCAGCCTATTATCACTCAAAAATAGGGTCCGTGCCTAGACGAACACTCCAAGACAGTGAAAACTGAAAGTTATTGGAGCTAAGCAGAAAAACAAAACAAGGGAAGATAGAGAAGAATGCTCAGTGTCTATTGATTCTCAAGTGTTGAATGATACAAATGAGGCTGGGGGTGGCCTCTATTTATAGTTGAGTTCCCCTTACATCAACGGTTCAGATCTTTAAAAGTGTACAACTAAGATACATTATCTAGAGTCACAAAGAATTTAAACTCTTAACCTACAGTCCTAGATAAGCTGAAACTGTTGGCTCTCCAAGCTTCTAGAATTGTCAGGAGAGTTCTATCTTCTAGGGCCTTCTAGAATGCTCCAAGGACTGAGTCTGATCTGGTGGGTCCGGATACTCCATGTAAATCAGATCCTGGTCCAGGACCTGTTATGTGCGTAACAGACCCGAGCAGGCTCGCGCGGGCCATGACATTCTCCCCCACCTGTTCCAGCGACGCCCTCGTCGCGTCCTCTAAATGAAACGGCTCAATCTGATCCTGGAACTACCACAATGCCTCGGCTGGTTCCCAACTTGCCTCACTGTTGGGTAGTCCCTTCCACTGGACAAAGTATTCATGCCTTGGCCTGTAATTTTTCCGTCGTACTACTCTATCTGTAAGTATACACTGTATATCTCTGTCGTAGGAGGCCTTCACTCCTATTGGTGCACACTGCGACTCATTCCTGGTTGGGTCCTCCTGTTCTACCTGAAAAGGCTTAAGCATACTGACATGAAAAACTGGGTGTACCTTGAGTTTCGTTGGCAGCCCAAGTATGTAGGCCACCTTGCCAACCCGTTTCAGAACTCTGCAATGCCCCTCGTATCTCCGCACAAGCCCCTTGTGCATGCCTGGGTGACGTAACACCAAGTGCAGTTTGACAAGGACCAAGTCTCCAACCTGAAACTACACATCCATGCGCTTCCGATCTACCCACTTCTAGGTGCGCTTCCCTGCCTTGTGTAGACATACCCTGGCTAAGTCAGTCAGCTCCTGCTAAGACTTAGCAAACTTGTATGCTGCTGGATTCGGTCCAGTGTAGCCTATTGTAACAGCACTGGGTGTAAGTGACTGCTGCCCGGTCACCATCTCGAACGGGCTCTGGTTTGTGGCCTCACTCCGCTGCAAGTTGTAAGAAAATTGTGCCACATCCAACAGCTTTGGACAACCTCGCTGATAGGATCCAAGATGGCCCAATCCCATGGCAATTTCTATATGGGCCAAGATCCAAGAAGATCTAGGAAACGTAGCAAGAATGAGTGGAATTCACTTGGGCCATGTTGCAAGTTATTCAGGAAAGGCTTCAACATGCAAGATGGGCTTGCATCCAAGTTTGGTCCATGTGATTCAAGAACACAAGGTGGCACATTAAGAGGACTTATTTGGGCTTATTTTAATTCTTATAATTACTTAGGTATTTGGGCTTATATTATGTAACATGGACATCTTTTAATTATTTAGGTTTGAGCTTGAGTATGTTCAGCCCATATTTTACATATTATAACTTAGTAGATTAGGGTTATTGTAGGGAGGCTATAAATATATGTCTTAGCCGCCTACTTCAATTATCTTTTGATCAATTAAGTCTGATTTTATTCAGTGAGAGTTTTCTCTTTTAGTTCTTGAAAGAACTTAGGAACTTATCAAAGAATTCTTTCTTTGTGGCGTTCAACCTATCAAACTTAGGTTCTTGAAACGAGAGTTCTTAGGGTTTAGATTACATGCTTAATCTAGGTTCTTTGAAACAAGCTTTTAAGGGTTTAAGTTTTCTTTGCCTAAATCTTGGCTTTTCTGGGTTAGGTATTTCAATTTGTTAGTGGGTTCAAAGGATTTAACCCCTAGGGTTCACATCAGTTGGTATCAGAGCTTAGGAACCAATCAGGTCAAATCTTTTTATCTTCTTTACCATAGGGTATTGGAGTTTTTCTCAACTTTTTTTGTTTTGGGGTTTCAGACATACTTGTCATAGGGGTTATAGCTTTAGGCTTTCTTTGTCTAATAGTTATAGTTTTTAGGCAGTTTAGTTTGGGGTTTCATTCTGAGAGTTGGTTTAAATCAATATTTCGTTTCTTGAATTCTTGATTTATTAAAATTTCTTCTTATTGATTCTTGATCCGAATCTTGAAAAAAAAAATCCAAGAATTCAGAGGGGCATTCGAACAGTCCCAAGAAAGAAAAAAGAAGTTCATCCGAGATTTCAAGAAAATCAAGAAGTCTCGTTCTTGAAAAAAATAAAAGAAGAAGAGTGTTCGAATAGGCAAAAAAACAAAGATTCGAAAAAGATTGAAAAGAAAAGGAAAGAATTGACATTCATTTTTTTTTTACTAACCAAAGTTGTTTTGCAGCGACTTTAAGATGTCTCTCACATTATGCGACGAAGTAAAGCAAGCTCTACAAGAGATGAAAAAGATCACCTTATCGTTTGAGAGGTTTGTGCAACAAGAGGAAGAAAGATGGAGAAGAAAAAAAAGAAAAAGAAAGTGAGCTGGCTGCAAATAAAGAAAAGCAAGAGGAAACAAAGAGTAAAAAAGAAAGTGAAAAAGAAATAGAGGAGACTGAAATTAAAGAAGTAAAAAAGGAGCCACTAGTGGAAAAAGAGACAATTCCTGCCAAGGGAAACAAAGAATTTGAGAATTTTTCTGATGCAAAGGAGAGTATGGTTTTTATTCTTGATGCTCCTAACCAATCTCTTCCTATTTTTCTTGTTTCTTTGTTGAAAGATTGTGAAGATTTATTTTCGAAGGAGTTGCAGGATGGGTTGCCACCCAAAAGCGGCATTGTACATCACTTTGATTTAGTACCTAGCGCCGTCATTCTCACACACAAGGCTAAGATTCGAGGGCGAATCTTTTCGAGGAAAGGGGGAATGATAGGATCCAAGATGGCCCAATCCCATGGCAATTTCTATATGGGCCAAGATCCAAGAAGATCTAGGAAACGTAGCAAGAATGAGTGGAATTCACTTGGGCCATGTTGCAAGTTATTCAGGAAAGGCTTCAACATACAAGATGGGCTTGCATCCAAGTTTGGTCCATGTGATTCAAGAACACAAGGTGGCACATTAAGAGGACTTATTTGGGCTTATTTTAATTCTTATAATTACTTAGGTATTTGGGCTTATATTATGTAACATGGACATCTTTTAATTATTTAGGTTTGAGCTTGAGTATGTTCAGCCCATATTTTACATATTATAACTTAGTAGATTAGGGTTATTGTAGGGAGGCTATAAATATATGTCTTAGCCGCCTACTTCAATTATCTTTTGATCAATTAAGTCTGATTTTATTCAGTGAGAGTTTTCTCTTTTAGTTCTTGAAAGAACTTAGGAACTTATCAAAGAATTCTTTCTTTGTGGCGTTCAACCTATCAAACTTAGGTTCTTGAAACGAGAGTTCTTAGGGTTTAGATTACATGCTTAATCTAGGTTCTTTGAAACAAGCTTTTAAGGGTTTAAGTTTTCTTTGCCTAAATCTTGGCTTTTCTGGGTTAGGTATTTCAATTTGTTAGTGGGTTCAAAGGGTTTAACCCCTAGGGTTCACATCAGTTGGTATCAGAGCTTAGGAACCAATCAGGTCAAATCTTTTTATCTTCTTTACCATAGGGTATTGGAGTTTTTCTCAACTTTTTTTGTTTTGGGGTTTCAGACATACTTGTCATAGGGGTTATAGCTTTAGGCTTTCTTTGTCTAATAGTTATAGTTTTTAGGCAGTTTAGTTTGGGGTTTCATTCTGAGAGTTGGTTTAAATCAATATTTCGTTTCTTGAATTCTTGATTTATTAAAATTTCTTCTTATTGATTCTTGATCCGAATCTTGAAAAAAAAAATCCAAGAATTCAGAGGGGTATTCAAACAGTCCCAAGAAAGAAAAAAGAAGTTCATCCGAGATTTCAAGAAAATCAAGAAGTCTCGTTCTTGAAAAAAATAAAAGAAGAAGAGTGTTCGAATAGGCAAAAAAACAAAGATTCGAAAAAGATTGAAAAGAAAAGGAAAGAATTGACATTCATTTTTTTTTACTAACCAAAGTTGTTTTGCAGCGACTTTAAGATGTCTCTCACATTATGCGACGAAGTAAAGCAAGCTCTACAAGAGATGAAAAAGATCACCTTATCGTTTGAGAGGTTTGTGCAACAAGAGGAAGAAAGATGGAGAAGAAAAAAAAGAAAAAGAAAGTGAGCTGGCTGCAAATAAAGAAAAGCAAGAGGAAACAAAGAGTAAAAAAGAAAGTGAAAAAGAAATAGAGGAGACTGAAATTAAAGAAGTAAAAAAGGAGCCACTAGTGGAAAAAGAGACAATTCCTGCCAAGGGAAACAAAGAATTTGAGAATTTTTCTGATGCAAAGGAGAGTATGGTTTTTATTCTTGATGCTCCTAACCAATCTCTTCCTATTTTTCTTGTTTCTTTGTTGAAAGATTGTGAAGATTTATTTTCGAAGGAGTTGCAGGATGGGTTGCCACCCAAAAGCGGCATTGTACATCACTTTGATTTAGTACCTAGCACCGTCATTCTCACACACAAGGCTAAGATTCGAGGGCGAATCTTTTCGAGGAAAGGGGGAATGATAGGATCCAAGATGGCCCAATCCCATGGCAATTTCTATATGGGCCAAGATCCAAGAAGATCTAGGAAACGTAGCAAGAATGAGTGGAATTCACTTGGGCCATGTTGCAAGTTATTCAGGAAAGGCTTCAACATGCAAGATGGGCTTGCATCCAAGTTTGGTCCATGTGATTCAAGAACACAAGGTGGCACATTAAGAGGACTTATTTGGGCTTATTTTAATTCTTATAATTACTTAGGTATTTGGGCTTATATTATGTAACATGGACATCTTTTAATTATTTAGGTTTGAGCTTGAGTATGTTCAGCCCATATTTTACATATTATAACTTAGTAGATTAGGGTTATTGTAGGGAGGCTATAAATATATGTCTTAGCCGCCTACTTCAATTATCTTTTGATCAATTAAGTCTGATTTTATTCAGTGAGAGTTTTCTCTTTTAGTTCTTGAAAGAACTTAGGAACTTATCAAAGAATTCTTTCTTTGTGGCGTTCAACCTATCAAACTTAGGTTCTTGAAACGAGAGTTCTTAGGGTTTAGATTACATGCTTAATCTAGGTTCTTTGAAACAAGCTTTTAAGGGTTTAAGTTTTCTTTGCCTAAATCTTGGCTTTTCTGGGTTAGGTATTTCAATTTGTTAGTGGGTTCAAAGGGTTTAACCCCTAGGGTTCACATCACTCGCTACGTTCCACTCACATAGTGCCTGAGATATACCTCCAATAAAGCATTCACTCTCTCGGTCTGCCCATCTTTTTGAAGATGCATACTAGTGGAAAAGTTCAAGTCTGACCCCAACAGCTTGAACAACTCAGTCCTGAACTGTCCCGTGAATCGCCCGTCCTAATCACTGACAATGGTCTGTGTTACTCCCTAGTACTTCACCACATTATTTAGGAATAATCGGGTTGCTTCCTCGGCTAGGCACTCACTGATTGCTGGAAAGAAAGTCCCATACTTGGAAAATCTATCCACCACTACCATGATGCTCCCAAACCCATCTGCCTTGGGCAAACCTACAATGAAATCCATGGAAACGCTCTCCTATGGGCACTCCAATATGGACAATGGCTACAAGAGTCCGGCTGGTTCAGCTCAACCTTGTCTTGTTGGCACACTAGAAAAGTTTTCACATAGACCTTAATATCATTGCTCATGTGTAGCCAATAGTAATGGTCCTCCAAAAGTGCTAAGATGCAGTGCACACCTGGATGGCCAGCCCATCTCGAATCATGGCACTCCTGCATGATCTCCTTGCTCAACTTCCCATACTGTGGCACATAGGTGTCCCTTAGTGTAGAGCAAGTCTCCCTCGAACCAAAACTGTCTAGTCTTCGCCTCTTTAGCATACTCCATCAGGGTCTTAGCTGTGGGATCATGGGGCAACCCTTCCTTAATGCGCTCCAGCAGTGAACCTTCAGGGTGACTGATGGCTGCAAGATCTACCTTGGCTTAGTGCATCAGCCACTGCATTAGTTTTCCATAGATTGTACTCCATGCTGAAATCGAATTCTGCCAGGAAAACCTGCCAACAAGCCTGTTTGGGGGATAACTTTTGCTGGGTTAGAAAATAACTGTTTGCAACATTATCAGCAAGCACAACGAACCTAGACCCCAACATGTAATTTCTCCATGTACGCAAGCAATGCACCACTACTGTCATCTCTTTCTCCTGGACCGTGTACCGTCGCTCAGTCTCATTGAGCTTTCGACTCTCAAATGCCACTGGATGTCCATCTTGCATCAGCACTCCTCCAGTCGCAAAGTCTGATGCATCAGTATGAACCTCATACTGTTTAGTGTGATCCGGCAAGCAAGTACGGGCTTCTCCGTCATTGCATGCTTCAACTTATCAAAGGCCTATTGACACCCCGGATTCCAGTCTTACACTCTCCCCTTCTTGAGCAAGTCTGTCAATGGTGTGGTGATATTGGAGTAGCCTGTGATGGAAGCGTTTGTAGTATTTATCAACCCAAGGAATGACCATAACTCTGTTACCTTGGTTGGTGGCTCCCAGTCAAATATGGCTCGAACTTTGCTTCCATCCATCCGGATCTTGCCACCTCCCACAATGTGGCCTAAAAATGGCACCTCGCGTTGGGCAAATGAGCACTTCTCCCATTTTACATATAGCTCATTCTCGCGCAAGACCTGGAACACTTCCCGCAAGTGCTCCACTTGAATCCTCTAGTGACTTACTGTAGTTCACAATATCGTCAAGGTAAACAACCACAAAACAATCTAAGAAAGATTAAAGTACCTTGTTCATTAAAGTGCAAAATATCGTTGAAGCATTGGTAATGTCGAAGGGCATCATAAGGAACTCATAAGAGCCATAGTGCATCACACATGCTGTTTTTGGCTCATCTCCCTCGGCTATCCTCACCTGATAGTACTCTGATCGCAAGTCTAGCTTGGTGAAGCATCTCTCATCTCCAAGCTGATCAAACAAGTCTGTGATGAGTGAGATTGGGTACTTGTTCTTCACAGTGAGCTTGTTGAGTGCCCGGTAGTCTATGCATAATCTCAAGGACCTATCATGCTTTCGCTAAAACAAAACTGGTGCACCGAACGAGGCTTTAGATGGCATGATGTAACCAGCATTTACAAGCTCCTTCAATTGTCTTTACAACTCCTCTAGCTCTGGGGGTGCCATCTGGTAGGGGGCCTTGGCTGGAGGTTCTGCATTGGGCACCAGCTCAATCTTGTGATCCACCTCTCTCTTGGGTGGCAGCCTCTTAGGAAACTCTGCAGACATCACATCACTAGAGGACTGCAACATCTCTAGTACCTCCAGAGGGGTCTCGTCCATGGGCTTCTAAGGCTCATCAAACTTCAGGGTTGTCAAGTACGTGACTTCATCTCTGCCCATACCCTTGGCTAGTTGGATTGCGGACAACACCTTGGCTCCAACACATGTCTCTAGATTCATCGGCACAATACATTGGCGTCGAGCATCCAAGATACAAATGCAATCGATAAAAGGCACATGGAGAGTATTAATCTGGTCAAGGAAATTTAAGCCAAACATATAATCATCGTCTTCTAATGGGATTACCTCAATGATTTCCTTGCCTTCCAGTCTCCAAGTTGTAGCTCCGCTCCTTTTGCAACACCTATGGTTGGGACCTCATTTGAGTTGACAGTCTTGATCTAGCCGACTGTCTTCTTAACCTTGAGGTCAAGCTTCTTAGCCGCCTCCTCGAACATGAACTAATCTGATGCTCTTGTGTCAACTAGAGCACTCATTTTCTGGCCTGTAATGGTGATGTCTACGAACATCAGCCTTTTCTGCTTTCGATATCTCCTTGCCTTAACAGAACTCATGATAGAACCAAGCTTCAGGGTCTAATTCTCTGCCTCATCATCCTCCCTATTGATGGCAGAAAGCTTGGCTCGTTTTGGACAGTCTCGCATCCGGTGCGGACTATCACATAGGAAGCATTGCAATGGCTCCTTGTCATTCTTCTTGTCCGACTGCTTGTTGGACTTTCACTTCCCTGTCGGTGGCTTTCCATTACCATTCTTAGACTGTCGATCCTTGTCTCCCCCACCATTGCCCTTAGGCTTGGAAGACTCAAACTTGTCTGACTTCTTTGAACTGAGGTCGATCAAGGACTCAACTGTAGCCATGGCTTTGGTCAGATCCTGGACACCTCTCGGTTGCAACTCTTGCTTTGCCCAGGGTTTAAGTCCATCCATGAATGAGAAGAACGCCTTCTTCTCCCCTAGATTTGAAATCTAGAGCATGAGTTTACTGAAATCCCGAACATACTCTCGGATTGTGCCTTGCTGTGTAAGCCATCGCAATTTCGCATGCGCCTTATCCTCGACATATTCAGGGTAAAATTATTGCCTGAACTCAGTTTGGAACACCTCCCAAGTCCCAATGGCAGTGCCTCCTCACCTCTCATCGCTGCACCTACGATGCCACCATAAGAGAGCAACATCAGTAAAGTACATGGAGGCATTTTTTACCTTAGTGGCATCATCATCGATGCCCATTGCACATAAGTATTGTTCCATCCCCCACAAGAAGTTTCCACTATTGTCAGATTTCACTACATAAGTGCACGTATCGCAAACAAGTAATAAAATGGAAGTAAAGTGTCGAACCCACGAGGAATTGTTATTAAATTCGTTAAGTACTAAAATTAACACAGCTTAATCTTATCTAAACAACTAATTAAAAATGATAATTAAAAACTAAATTAAAAGAAACTAATACTGAAAGCAAGTAAATTAAAAAGGATGAATTCAATTAATTATAAAAGCCTAGGATTACAACTTCCTCAACACTTCGCTTGAATCTCTCTCTACCTATTCACTTGATTAATGATCCTGAGCTGTTAACCTAGAGTTTTATCTTATTTATAAGTATCTGCTGATGGTCTCATAAAAATATCATTCTTAACCAATTAACTATATGTCTATGATAATTGAATTAAAGAAGAACTCATTAAGCTTAGACTCTAACAATGGTTACATATGACAAGTAAGTATATTTCTAACCTACCTGCGGATCAACTCGTCCTAATAAATGAGTATGAAACATGTGTCATTCAATCCATGTCTAACACTAAACTCCATTTGTCTAGTTGTATTTAGGTTAACAAATCAATCTAATTGGTGATCAAGCAATTAGAAGAGTTAAGAACAAGAATGAACAAACAACTCAACAAACCATTAAATCAAGCTAGAGAGAGAAAGTAAATTCAAAGTATGTGTTGAGTTCCATTGAAATCTTAGTAAAAGAAATTTAGTTCATGATAATAAATGAAAACAAATAATCAAATAGTTTCAACATCATCAACAACACAAGAAAAATAAAGAAGAGAAAAGAGAAAACTAAGAGTTGTCAATTCTTGAATTTTCAATCTTCACAAATCTCCCAATCTTCTAGAGAGCTTTTGATGGCAACTATTCTCTTGAGAGAATTAGGTTTTTAGAACTCCAATCCCCTTTATCCTGACCTAAAAGAGTCCTATTTGAAGTGTCCAAGGCCTCCTAGAGTCCGAAACTTTGCGCACAAGCAAACAGGTAAGTATCAGTGTTTTTGTGTTTTTTCTTAGTTTACTATTCATGCCTGGCACCGCGGCACCAGTGCTACTGGCCTATGGCGCCAACTCCCCTTATCTGTCCTGGGTTGGTTTCGCCATTTTTGCGTACTTTGTTAGCTTTTTTGACTGGGCAAACCTCGTCCGATTTTGACAAGTCTTAGATCGTTGGGAAGGTATGGAAGTCAGCTTCAAAAGTCAAGTAGGGAGTTTTCTCAAATGAAGTCTTTAAGATCAATTTTTTCTTGAAAAAAGCTCTGGTGGTTGAATCTGCCTACGAGAGTTGCTTTGCACCGTTGTTCATCGTTTTGCATCTTGAAGCTCCAGATCACCTTGGACCTATAAAAACACATAAATAATAACTAAATAACTATTTTAAACATAAAATGGATAAATAAAATAAATATAAAAACATCTAAAACTAATAAAATCCTAATAAAAGCCTCAAAGACTTAACAGATTTAAATATATAAAAGGTGGTAAAATAACTATATTTCGTAGAGTTATCATCCACATCCTTCGCCGACTTGGTTCCCTTGAACTCCTTTAGCTTAGGGACCTCCATCTTTTACTTGGGTGTCACAGCTAGCATGACCCCCCTATGGCTGTTTTGCATGATGTGAGCTCTCTTTTGAGCTCCTCAATCTACTTTCGCATGGCCACCATCATAGCCTCTAGAGCATCATTCTTTTGAGTCAGCATGTCTATCGCCTCATTGAGAGCACCCTGCATCCCCCCTTGAGCTCCTCCCCCGCGGAGTCTAGCTCTTCGATGCGACCCTCAACGATCTCAAAGTTCTCTCGCATGTCTCCAAAGGTCACCTCGAGCTTGGCCACCCTGCCATCCATGGACAATAGAATGTCCCTCGAATTGCTGGCTTTCTTGGCTCTCCCACGAGTCTCTAGGACCACTTGTGACTGGTTTTCTGCCAGAGATGTCATCTCTATGGTCAACAATTTTCACGAACCTGCCTCTAATACCAACTGTCATGGGCTCGAAACTTTAGCCTTGCGAACCGTGCGGCCTTAGGCTGGAAATAGCTTTCTTGTATGCCTAAGTTAGCCTACTAATCAAAAAGAAGGTTCGTGCCTAGACGAACACTCCAAGGCATTGAAAACTGAAAGTTACTGGAGTTAAGCAGAAAAACAGAACAAGAGAAGCTAGAAAAAGAATGCTCAATATATATTGATTCTCAAGTATTGAATGATACAAATGAGATTGGGGAAGGCCTCTATTTATAGTTGAGTCCTTCTTACATCAACGGTTCAGATCTTTACAAGTGTACGGCTAAGATACATTATCTAGAGTCACAAAAAATTTAAACTCTTAACCCTAGAGTCCTAGATAAGCTGAAACTGTTGGCTCCCCAAGCTTCTAGAACCTTCAGGAGAATTCTATCTTCCAGGACCTTCTAGAATGCTCCAGGAACTAGGCCTGATCTGATGAGTCAGGATGCTCCATGTAACTCAAATCCTGGTCCTAGGCCTACTATGTGCGTAACGGACCCGAGCAAGCTCGCGCGGGCCGTGACACAAGCATGTGACTAACAATTTCATTAAATTCAAGCTAATTTTATCATAAATTAACCAAAAAATAGACGAAAAAGTAATCAAAAATTTAACGTTTTCATTAAATTTAAACTAAATTGATCGAAAATAATAATATGGGGCTAAATTGATCAGAATTAATAATATGGGGGTCAAATTGATCCAAATAAAAATATAAGAGTCAAAATGATTTAATTTATATAGTTTGAGAACCAAATTTATATTTATGCCAAAAAAATTTATTAGGAAGAAATTAATGATCCGTTTTGGTGTAAATTTGTGCAGGAAACATTAGTAAGAAGAGACGAGCCATATGGCTCTTGCAGCAGTGTCCAAGTTAGTTTCAATAATTGAAATGATGATAATTTGTTTGTGACTTGGGACTCTATTCATTAGATTGGTTTGCTTGAAATTTGCCTTGAATTAATTTTCAGAAATTGTGATCTCATCTCATCTGGAGGATCTCCGTTTCAGTTCATTGCTCTTCCTTCTGCTGTGGTCCTCGGCCTTTTATTTCTAGATGGATACAAAACCTTAATTGAAGAACATCAATCAGAGAACCCATTCATAACAAGTTGTCAGTCTGATTACATTCAGTCAAAAGCTAGCTGTTCAAGTCTACATCTAAACTTTAAAACCCTGGCCCTAATCGATATTAAAAAATCAGCAATCTCATTTTCATGCTTTGAAAGCAAAATTTTAGTTTGAAGTCTTATTATTTTTTTTTTTAAATATTCGTATTTAATATTTATTTTTAATATATATTTAAATATAAATATAACAATATAATATTTCGAAACATATACTTTTAAAATCCGAATAACATAACTCTTAAATCCTAATGCACACCAAAGCTAAGAGTTGTTAAAAATAGTTAACTTTTTTTTGGCAGAATACGTGTGCTGTTCTACTTTTCTTGTCATTTTTGACGTGATTTGCATAGATTTGATAATTCATATACAATTTTTTATGTGTTTGTATATTTTTATGTGTCATAATCGTATTTAAAATATTATATAAATTTTGATACGTTAATAATTTGTGTTATATAAATTTGGACAAATTTTTATATTTGTTTCGTATTCGTATTTTTATATCATGATTTAATTATTTTTTTTAAATCGTATAATTATATCGTGTCCAAAAGTACTCCTCTAGGGTTGCATTTGGTGGGAAATGTGAAGTCATGAAAGAGGGCTAAAACTCTCTTTCTAAATAATGTGGTAGGGGTTCCTTATCTTCTTCTCTTCCCTTTTTCTTGTAATAATTCGGATGAGAAATTCGAACCGAACTCTTATTCAGAATATGAGAAACATGTACACCAATTATTGACCTAAAGATTTGGGTGCCTCTTCTCTTGCTTTGGCTTTGTAAAAGTGGAATTCTGCAAAGATAAAAGCTTGTTGGACTAGGTCAATTGAACTCTGACCTGACTTCGATTCCGAAGTAAGCCTTATATCTATAGGAAAGGAAAGCCCGTTATTATGCATGGCCCATTTGAGCCGACCAAGCCCACCAAAAGGCTTGAATGCTTGATCAGATCCTAGCTCTTTAATAATGTGAGAAGTGTAGTACCACCAAGTACTGAAAATAATCATATAAAAGATAGAACTTAAGGTTTAGTTCGGTTGATTCGTGCAGTTACTTTTAAAAAATGATATTTAATAAATTTGAAACAATGTTAAAAAAATCAGATTAGAAGTCGAACTGATCGGATCAGCCGGTTTGATGGAAATCTTTTTTCTTAATATTTAAACACTAAGTTATATTAAATCTATATAATAAATATATAAAAAATTTTGAGTTTAGAGAGGATGTCCACGTCGCCTGACACTGTTCACCCATTTTTTTGGGGTTGGTGGAAGGAAAGGAAGAGAGAGAAAGAAAGGAAAGAAGAGAAAAAAAAAAAAAAAAAAAAAAGGAAGAAGGGAAAGAGAAAAAAAAAAATTGTATGTTCGTGTTTTTTATATATTTAAAGTATTATAAATTTATATAAATTTTTACACGTTAATATTCATTTTATGTATATTTTTACACGTTCTTGTATTCGTATTGTGTTCATGTTATTTTTCGTGTTGTATTTTAATTATTTTTCTTATGTTGTGTTCGTGTCGTATCTCAATTCATCTCAAATTTTACATCATTTGTCATAATGATAAAATTTAGAGAAACAATTGTGTTCAAGACATGTTCGTGTTATTTTTGTGTTTTTAAAATATCATAAATTTATATAAATTTTTACACGTTAATAATTAATAAAAAGCATTATAATTTATATAAAATTTTACATGCTAATAATTCATTTTTTTTTATATTCTTACACGTTCGTGTTTATCTCATATTTTATATCATTTGTCATAGTGATTCAATCTTGAAAAAAAATTGTGTGTTCAAGACGTGTTCGTGTTATTTTTTTATGATTCCAAAATATTATAAATTTATATAAATTTGTACACGTTAATAATTTATATAAAGTATTATAAAATTAAATAAAATTTTACACGTTAACAATTTGTTTTATGTATATTTTTAGACGTTCATGTATTTGTGTCGTGTTCATGTTATTTTTCATGTTGTGTTTTAACTACTTTTCTTATGTTGTGTTCGTGTAGTGTCTCAATTCATCTCATGTTTTACATAGTTTGTCATTGTGATTCAATTTAGGAAAAAATTTGTGTATTCGTATCATGTCTCAGTTCATGACATATTTTGCATAATTTATCATAGTAATTCAATTTAGAGAAAAAATTTGTTTGATCGTGATGTGTTCGTTTTTTTTTTTTTTTTGTATTTTCAAAGTACTATAAATTTATATAAATTTTTACACGTTAAAAATTCGTTTTATGTATATTTTTACATGTTCTTGTATTTGTGTCATGTTGATGTTATTTTTCATGTTGTGTTTTAATTATTTTTCTTATATTATGTTCGTGTTGTGTTTCAATTCATCTAATATTTTACATTGTTTGTCATTCTGATTCAATTTAGAGAAAAATCTGTGTGTTCGTGTCGTATCTCAATTCATAACATATTTTTCATGATTTTTCATAGTGATTCAATTTAGAGAAAAATTTGTGTGTTCTTGATGTGTTCGTGTTATTTTTTTTTTTGTGTTTTCAAAGTATTATAATTTTATATGAATTTTTACACGTTAATAATTTATATAAAGTACTATAAATTTATATAAAAATTTTCACGTTAATAATTTATTTTATATATATTTTTACATGTTCGTGTATTCTTATCGAGTTTATGTTATTTTTCGTATTGTGTTTTAATTATTTTTTTATGTTGTGTTCGTGTCGTGTCTCAATTCATTTTATATTTTACATAGTTTGTCATTGTGGTTCAATTTAGGAAAAGATTTGTGTGTTCGTGTCGTGTCTCAATTCATGACATATTTTGTATAACTTATCATAGTGATTCAATTTAGAGAAAAAATTGTGTGTTCGTGTTCGTGTTATTTTTGTGTATTCAAAGTATTATAAATTTATATAAGTTTTTACACGTTAATAATTCGTTTTATATAGATTTTGACACGTTTTTGTATTCGTGTCATGTTCATGTTATTTTTCGTATCATGTTGTGTTTTAATTATTTTCTCATGTTATGTTTATGTCATATCTCAATTCATCCCATATTTTGCATAATTTATCATAGTGATTCAATTTTAACTGTAAATTTATTTATTTAAATAAATGATATCCAAAATTTATTGTAAGAATTATTTTTTCACTTTCACTTTGATTTATCTTTTAAGCTGACTTTATAAATTGTTTAGAACTTTAAATTGTTATAACAGTTCTCTTTTGCTATTTTATAAAATATTAATTTATTTTTTTTGTTTAATTGTTAATTTTCGTTTTTAAAAATGTTGTCATTGTATATCTAATATTTGATTTCTGCAAAATCGCGTGGGTATGATTCTAGTAAATATTAAATATAACTAATAATTAATAAAAATATGTATTTGGCTTAATGGTATGATCTTTAATATACTACTAAGAGATTAAAAGTTCAAATCTCATTAATTACAAATAAAATTTAAAAAAAAATAAAAAATACATATAAAACCCTTTTTTACCGGTTTGGTAAAAATTTGTTTCTAATAACTCGCCGGACTGGACAAAACATCGATTCTCGGATCAATTGATCCAAAAAAAAAAAAAGCATTAGACTTTGATATTTTCTATCTTAATTCTTTTCCTTTTCCATATAGTATAACTAAATCCCAATCACATGATGCACCCAGAACCCCCTATATGGTCTTGCAGGAAAAGCTATTTCCCTTGCCAAGAAGAAAAGAAACATAAGTTCTTTGCCTGATTAACAATCTTAGAATAAATACCACAAATTGGGTTATCTTTAAGACATCATCAAATGCAATTAAAATCTACTTCTCCCTTTCTTTCTCATGGCTTCTGTTCAATATTCTTTAGGATCTTGCCTGGGCCAAAACAAAAAATTCAAGCCATTATCTATTGTTCAACCAGGCAATGCCAGGCATTCCATCAACCTAGTTACAAAACAGCCCAACTCTATAGCCACATTTTCACAATTATCAATAGATGATGGAGAGAAACACTCAAATTTATATGGCAGTAAGAGCAGCAAAGAAGATCAATGGAGGGTCTGTTGCAGTAATGATGGGTCATGTGGGATTGCTCCCCAATGGTCCACGCCTTCAGTGTTAGACTTGATCCAGGATTTCTATAGTGCCATCAATGTCAAGGACACCCAAAAATTGGACCAAATTCTTTCACAAGATTGTATATTCCAGGACCTCATATTTTACATTCCCTTTGGTGGAAAACAGGTCTTTCTTTCACCTCTTTCAATGTTCAGTAACTTTTTTTTTTTTGTAATTTGATTTGTTAAAATGATATTATCTTACATTCATTAAAATTTGGATTGTCTATGATCTTGTATTCAAGTTGAGCATTTTCATCTATTGCTAATTGATTTTAGGTTGGATGCTTAACATGGTATCAAAGTCAGGTTATATTCTATTGTTCTTGCATTCGTTTCGAGTAGGTTTTTCTGTTTCCGCCTACACGTGATGAAAGCATGTTAAAGTGGTGTTATTCCACATTGGTTAAATTTTGGATTGTTTGTGGTCTTATATTCGAATTGGAGCTTTGAATGCTTAATACGATTAATGTTAGCCTTTAGTATTATCCTTCTATAGTAACCAAATGGTGCATTTTTCTTTTGGAAAAGAAAAGCAAACCAAATGCTACAAATGGAATTAACCTGGTCTGATATTGCTATTTTCAGAGTATCATAAACTTTCTGCAAAATCTAATGGAGGCAATGGGACAAAATGTTCATTTTGTGATTGATAGTTGGATGGAAGGAGAGAAGTTAACTGCAAGTGTAATTTGGCATCTAGGTGAGCATTTGCAGATCTTTCATTTTTGTCCAATAACATCCTTATAAATCCAGGTTGAGTCAGCTTTGTTTGAACATTGAAACTTCTCGCATGAACAACCTATCAATCAGGTTTTTAAACCAGGAAGCCTGCTTCTTTAATTGAGCATGGAAAACAAATTTTAGACACAATGAAATGGGCATTGAAAGCTTAGTTTCTTCTGATATAATTAATTACATTTAGCTAATTTGTCATTGAATTGAGGACAGCCGCGTCACTAAATAACATTTCTACTGTCAATTTTTTGTAGAGTGGAAAGGCAAAGAGATACCATTTACTACAGGTTGTAATTTCTTTGAATGTCAACAAGTTGATGGAAAGCTTATTATCAGGTTCAATTTCTGTCATCTGGAGTAAAATTGTGATATATAATGTAAGCAAATGAGACTTAAGAGTTTCTTTGCTAACAAGGAATTCTGAATGAATCCGGATTTAATTCAGTTAGTTCATGCAATAATTTTTAAAAGGAAACATCCAGCAGGTTTGGGATTCGAATCCTAAACCTGCAATCCCTTCTTATGTCTCTAAATTATGGTGTTTTTTATTAAAAAAAAAAACAAAACAAGGAAATCTGAATTCTGGAAATGACAACTTGTTAAATATACGCAGCAAAATCACCGGAGTGGAAGAATTTCCTGTGAAACCTGGAGATTTGGTGCTGGTATGGAAAAAAACAAATATAATTATTTGATTAACAAAAATTCCAATTGCTCTCAGGTTTTTGATATTTGTCTCATTTTTTTGTTACTTTGCAGAAACTATTGAAGGCAATAAGCACTGTTTTTGACAGCTTCCCTTTTGCAGCTGAACGTATGTAACATTTTTTTCCAATCAAATCATTTTATTAGGGAATAATTATCTTTTTCCAATCCTCAGTGATATCCTCAACATTCCTTTATACATCTCAAATTCAAATCTTCCCTCCTCTAATGTAATTACAAAATTCACCAGAATTCCTGATTATTAAAAAAATTATACATTTAGAAAGTAGGATGACAATGGATAATAAAAAAATTAGATATCCGACATTATTCAATCTGATTTTTACGGATTCGAATATTGTGGATTCATATAATTTTTAAATTTGGATATTAGATTTACTATCCATAGTGGATTCACGTATAAGATATATTCGAATTCAATATCCATTTACATATTTAATTTTTGTTTAATTTTATATTTTTATCTTTAAAAAAAATAATTTAATAAATTCAGATATTTAGCGGATTCGGATATACAATGGATATTGATATATAAATCGGATACGAATTCGGATAATAATATTCAGATAGCAAACAGATAAGAAACGAATTCGGATATCATAAAAATTAAATGGATTCGAATTCAAATATTTCAAAAATTATAAATATCCGATTCGCTGTATCTCACACAAAACTCCCATGGCTGATATTGTTTCTAAATTTAAAAAAGAAAAATGTATAATATCCTCTCTCTGCATATAAAATATATACATATGGCTAATATTCTTTTCTTATATTCTTTGCAGAGATGCTGACAAGATCCCAGGGAACACATGAGGGAATAATCAAGCTTCTAGAAATGCTGGGTGCTTATAAGAAGAACTAATCCCTAGAGTTGTCACAATTCTGCTGTTAATTAATTTGAATCATGTTAAAATGTCATGATTCAAATTTCTCATTATGCCATTTATTTTTTTGAATAAACAAAAAAATTATGTTGTTCTTAAACTAACATCCCAATATTTATCTAATTTGAAAATTTGATATTGAGGATCCTGAAAAAGAAATTTCATGAAATATGAGAAAATTAACTCTGATTCTGTAATTTAAGATGTACAAATTAAAAATAATATATAATCTTACCCTTACAAAGTTCAACATTGCCAAAAGTTTTAAGATTAATTCTCATTCAATTAGTAATTTGAACTTTTAGATCAAATTACCTTTCAATTAGACCTGTTCAAGAGTCGGATTATCCGTCGGCTCGAAAGACTTGGCTCAAATTGGGCTGAGCCTGGACAAGATTTTTTCTATTCAGGCCGGTCCGCCCAAATTACTTTTCATCTAATAAAATATTATTTTTTATTTAAACTTAATTATAAAAATAATATAAATATTAATATAAAAATAATTTTTTATATATTTCAATATTTATGAATAGTAAACCAGATCTATTAATCGGATCGGGTTTGAGTATGAGAAGAAAAAAAATCAAATCGCGATCTGACTTGACAAATCTACTCTCAATTCACGTCATCATCATATAAGCATATAATTCGACAACATATGATCCTTTTAACATATATTCAACACAATAAATATCTAATAATCTTGTAACATAGATATATTCGACAACATCATGTAATGGGTCGACATGAGAAAGGTAAACTAGTTCCTACTTCCAAAGATATTCCGGATCTTCATTGAGGTGGACTCACCCCCAACCCCAACAGTGGACAAACATTAATCCCCCCCTGACCTGTTTTTTCCTATGATCATTAAGGCATCTACATTAATCTCGTACGTTACTTCCATGTGTTACTCTTTGTCTCATGTATATGCTTACAGATACATATATATATATATATATAATTATTCATAGTATTCATACAGCTTAACATGCATGTGATGTGAGTGATGGAGACCACCTCTAATTATTCCTTACATCCCTCATCCATTGCTTTGCTGGGGGTATTATCGTTACCATAGATCATATGATCCTCAATTTCTTTACATTAATTCTAACTGTTCCCATTAGATCTGTTCACGGATAAGATTATTTGTTCTATCGATAAATCCAACTCAAATTGAGCTAAGTTTGGGATATGATTTTTGTAATTTAAACCGGTTTAATACGGTTCAGATTACTATTTAATTAATAAAATATTTTTTTATTTAAATTTAATTATAAAATATTAATATTAATATAAAAAATTTTAAATATTGTAATATATTTCAAACAGTAAAAATGAACTTTCAAGCTCAAACCAAGCTTGGACAAGCAAATTTTTTTTTACTATTCAGGTCTAACTCAGTCGACCCATGGACACCTCTAGTCCATCCACATATTCATTTAATTTCTCTGTACCTGCTTATGATCATAACATGTTATACATATTTTTTTTAGTTATCCATATTCAATATTGTAGAAAAAATAGAAAATAGTAAAACTGAAAATTTACATGGAATTAAAAGCCTAAATTTGGTGAATAAATGGCATTAAGTATTTGGTTCAATGATATATACGTGTATCTATTTTCATATTCAAAAGTTGAGTTCGAATTTTGTTTTTACAAATAAAAAAATAGTGATACATGAATAAAATTGATTCAATACAGCTATAGCATTTGCAAATTTTGCATATGGTAACAATCCTTAAATGGGTTCCAAGCTACCAATTAATGGGATATATAAACGAATTTTGTTTGATATTAACAATATGAGAAAGCTTACTACAAGCACAAGAGAAAGAAGAAGGAAAAACAGATTAAAGAGGAAAAGATGAGTAGGTTTAAAGTATATAAGATTGTATTACAAAATTTTAGAAAATTTAAACAATTCACTTATATTTAAAAAAAAAAAAAAATCGAATCAATTGAGTATTAGCTCAGATGGCATGCATGTTGGACAGACTCTTGAAGATTACGGATTCAATAAGACTTAGGCACATAATATCATCTTCGGATGAGTTAAGTAGATAAGGATTATGAGTTAAGAGTAGATTAAGAACTCAAAATAAAAAATAAAAAATCGAGTTTCCAGCAGCAAATTATTCATATTTTCTTAAAATAATATAATTTCCATAACACGAGCCAGTTCATGTGGGAATGTAATAGTAAAGCTACCTTATGATTAAGTAGATTAAAGAAGGAATACAAAAAATATAGTATATGAATTACTATATAAAATTGGAAAAGTCTCTTTAACTTGAAGGTTTTGAAAGAAGTCCAAACCCAGAAAGATCAAAGGAACCCCAATCTTCGGTCATTAAATTTGCAGAAATCTTTAGTTGATCATCCATTGGAAAGGACTCAAACTGTTGCAGTTGCACCATTGGTTGCCATTCAAAGTTTGGGGCAGTTGCAGCAGCAGCATCATCAGACCACAAACCATCCTGCAATACCATTTCATCAGCTAACAAATTTTGTAACCCAAACGCTTCGATCTGATCAGTTTCCAACATTTCCTGAGGCATTTCTTGAACCATATAAGACTCTGGAAGTGAATGAACTACTGGTTTCTGCAGGCACTCCATCGATGAGTAGTCATTTTGGCTGTTGTTATCTTGTTCTAAAGAACTCCTCCATACATCAATATTCCCTTCATTAGCTTCATTAGGCGATTCTTTAGTAACAATCTCATGATCAGGCTGATCAAAACTTGCACTATGGTTCAAGAATTTAGCAAAAACAACTGCTAGATCAATATCTGACCCACTAGCAGGCCCTGGTTGATTCCCTGATGAGTCGTCCCCATCAGAACTGCCAAAACTACTTGAATTCTTACTATAATTCATGGAAAATTGACCTCTTTTCTCGACCCTGCTAGACTTGCCTCTTCGACTACTCTTCCGACAGGCACCAGCAGCAGGCACATTCCTAAGGGAACCACCTTTAGTCCAATACCTTCTACAACCTTTGCAAAGGTACCTAGGCTGTGACGAACTATAATTGTTGTAGTAACAGAATTTGGTGTTGGCAGAGGCACAACGTGGACAATTCGGAGCAACTTCAACGTTGGATTTCCACATTCTCTCAATAGCCAATATTGGCCTCTGCAACATCTGGTCACTAACTGTGAACATTTTGTTGCTATAACACACACCCAAAGCAAGCAAAAATGCCAAAGACTAATTGCTATATATATATATATATAAATATTTAATTGTAAGGGGAAGGAAAGGAAAGGAATTTTGGGAGAGAGAGAGAGAGAGAGAGAGATAGAGAGAGAGATCTAGATTAGTGGAAAAGGGCATGTGGGAGGAAGTTTGTAAGAATTGTAAGGTGTATATGTATATATATATATATATATGTATGGCGTTGATGGTGCAAAAACGTGGGCGGTTGCCGAGCCGTCGGGAGTTGGAAGTGCGCATTGGTGTGTTGTTTCTACTTTCTAGTACAGTACGTGTGATCGATTGTGATGGGGTGAGTGTTTTTTGTAGGCTACTCTAACTGGTTTAATTACCAAGGTGGATGGATCGCGTTCGTCTCTGGCTCTCTCTCTATATTCAATCATGTGCCATTTCTTCATTGCCTCCATATCTAGATTTGATAATCCGTGGATTTATAAGGTGTTCGTGTTTTTTGTGTGTGTATTTTAATGATGTTTAAAGTATTATAATATATTTGTATAAATTTTAATACGTTACTAATTTATTTTATATGAATTTTAACACATTTGTATTATTTTTTTCAAATCATATTTTAATTATTTTTCATATGTTTATATCATGTAATCATATAGAGTCCAAAATTATTGATTGAAGTATTGATAACTGATTTAATAAGGAAGTTTTCAAGTGTGAATGAAGCTTTGAAAATTAAATTTGCATATTAAATCATCATGATGAGCTAGTCTAGCAATGGAAATGGAGATGTTTGGTTATAGTCATGATTGATCTTATACCATTTATTCAATGAAATTATTTTCTTGGAAAATTGTAATTCTAAAGTCTAACTGTCCACATGGGTAGCATATATAACAAATTATTAGGAAGAAAAGAAGCGAGAAATGTCGGCATGCATGAACTGACTATATGAAGTATGAACTTAATACAGTGTACTTTACTCGATCGTGGTGGTCACGGGGAAATATTAATAATCTTCGATTTGATGAAGGAAAGGAACGTCACAGCAGCACAGGCCATGTTTGCACGTGCATCAATGGCTACGTGCCCTCCTTTCCTTCCTTTCAGTTCCATTAAAAAGTTATATATTGTACATAGATTTGTTTAAAGGTTAAGATTAGATAATGATTTTAGTAATTTGAATGGATAGACTTGAATTATTATTTATTAAATAAAAAAATATTTTTTATTTAAATTTTATTTTAAAATATATAAATATTAATATAAAAAATAATTTTTTAATATTTTATGAATAGTAAAATAGGCTTTCGAAACCAATTTGAGTTTGGGTAAGGAAATAAATAAAAATTCTGATCGCGATCTTACCTATGAACAGATCTAATTAAGAATTATGCTCGTACTTGATAATTTGTATATGTCTCGTGTTTTATGTTTTTGTATGTTAATTGTGTAAATATAAAAATAATATAATAAATTATTAAATATATCAAAATTTTAAATATATATATGATATGTGTATTAAACGTATCATGTAAATTATATTAATCATGTTTAAACATATCGTATTATATTTATTATATTATTTTTCGTATTTATATCATATTTCATATTGTATCTAAAATTATAAAATCTATTTATGCTTGCCGCACGTCCTTCTTGAATCCATCACTTTCTTGGTCAACCAATCCGAACCATGAAAAGTCTCCAAGACAATGACGTTGTTATTAAGCGCTAGCTTTAAAATTTAAATTCACATAAATATATATTTGTCGGTGTGACTTTAATAATAATATCATCTATATTGGAATAAGCGATTTTAGAGCTCCTTAAAAACTTAGAATAAAAAGAATTTGATTTTTAAAGATGAATTTAGTTTGAGTGCAATTGAATAAAGTAAAAGTTATTTTTCTATTTAATTGATATCATTTATCATTTTCAAGCATAAATAAAATTAATGCTTTGTTTTTATTATTATTTTGGTATAGAGTATGCATACATCCACAAATTAATTGATTAGTTGAAAATTGGTAAAATAATTATCTAAAGAGACAATTTAATTAAAAAATTAAATTTACAATTATTTAATGATCAATGGGGTAATTTATATTTTGAGTCACTGAATTTAGTATTAACTTTTATATAGGTTAAAAACGTTTAATTTTATCAAATTACATTATTGAACTTTTATTATTAATAAATTAGGTCACTTATATTAATTTCGTTAAGTAATTCTAACGAAAAAAGCAGACTCAACGTGAATTTTTTTTACCTAAAATGTCAATCAGACATTATCTTGATGAGATTAAAAAATATATGCATGCTGAATCAGTTTTTTCGTTAGAATTACTCAACGGAATTATCATAAGTGACCTAATTTATTAATAATAAAAGTTTGATGATGTAATTTGATTAAATTAAATGTTTGTGATCTACATGAAAGTTGATGTTAAATTGAGTGACCCAGAATGTAAATTATCCAATTAATGGAGCTGGCTAATTATTTTTTAAAATAAATATTTAATTTAAAATTAGTTGATAGTAAACAAAGGTTAGATATATATATATATATATATATTGTTCAGAATACCTCCAACCTATATCAATATGAGACTTAAATATCTTTCATACGATTATACAAAGAAAAGAAATAAGAATAATGGGTAGCTATTATTAAAACATGTAACGCAATCTCGAATTTCTTGTAACACAAGTTACATAAGGTTTTATGTGATCGAACGAGTTTGTCATGATTATTCAATATCTTAATTTTAAAGCTCGTAGCTATTTGCATTTGATTTTAATTAATATCGAGTATAAAAAATTTGATAATTTTAGATATGATACAGAAACACGACATGAAAAATATACGTTTAATAAACATAAAAATTATATAATAAATATGATACGACATGTTTAATACACATATCATATTTATATTTAAAATTTTGATACGTTTAATAATTTATATCGTATTTATATTTATACAATTCGCACAGAAAAAAAATGAATCATAACACATACACAGATTAATTATCAGGTCTAGAGGATATATATCTTCGTAGTTTCATATTCAAAGAAGTGAGGCTTCAAATCTCTCTTCTCTAATAATAATAAAATTCATGGCTATTTAAGTGGTCAGCATTTCTTCATGTTTACTTCCTAGTTCCTACAAGCTGGAAGCAACTGTAGTACTATGTAAAGCCTTTTTTCTTCTTCTTATTTTTCCTTTCGTAAAGCCTTATGACAACCATAAATACATATTCACATTTCTTTTCTCAATGTCACTTTCCTACAAAGCCCAAAACAAGCTACTAGCTTGCATCAACCGGATATACTTTTTTTTTTTCGGCGAAGGCAGCTGTCGGTTGCATATATTATTGGGATTTGGGTACATTTTACAATTATACATGATAAGTCATAAAAATACACATTTTATACACTTTCTATTCTTAGTTTTAGTTATGTCTTATATCTTTATTTTGATTAATTATATTATGTTTTTGAATTTTAGGTACAATAAGAAAAATAAAATCAAAAGATGTCAATAATGATGGTAAAGAACTTACAAAATCATAATCACAAGATGGAAGAAGACTTGGGAGTAGAGCTGCTCATGGGCCGGGCCGGGCTAAGGCCCGATTTTTTTTGAGTTTCCTTATCCAGGCCCGGCCCGCCGACCCATATTCACTGTTCATCTATATTAATTTATTTATTTATTTTGTCTATATATTTTTATAATTAAATTTAAAAAATAATTTTTTTTATTCGGTGAACAGTAATCTAGGCCGGGCCAGGCCGACCCGGATCACTAAAATTCTTGTCCAGGCTCGGCCCAATATGGGCCAGGCGGGTTTCCCGGACAGTGAGCAGGTCTACTTGAGAGTCAAAAAGATCAACTTTTGGTTATAAAGCAAAAATGCAGATTTGCTCTTCGGAGTTTGTTGCAAGGAAAACGTGATGTTAAACTCTCTATTTGAAGAAACTCCCTTCTTGACTTTTGAAGCTGACTTGAATACCCTTCCAACAGTTGTTTACACGCTCAAATCGGATAAGAAATAGTTATCCAAATCAGCTAACAAAGTGAAGGAAGATGCAGTAGAAAAATGGAAGATAGAATGCCCGGCGCCGCGGCGCCCAAAAACCTCAAAAACACTGGAAAAACGTGATTTTTATGCCTCCTGACTTACTTGTACGGCAAGAACTTGTTCCCAGGGTTTTAAAACTCTATAAATACCATATTTTGAGCCACAAACTAGACATCTTTTGAGGAGACTTAAGGATCATCATTCTTCTTCTTCTTCTTCTTCTTCTTCTTCTTCTTCTTCTTCTTCTTCTTCTTCTCCATTCTCTTATTTTTTCTTTTAGTTTTTCCTTTTAGTTTCTTTTATGTTTATTTTAATAATGCCTATGCTAGGCTAAACTTTTCTTTGGTTAAGGGTGATTTCAAAGCTCTAGGCATGTTATGTAATTGATTTTCAAATTTTATCTATCATTAATTTTCTATCAAAGTTGATTATGTTTTTTCATAAAAATTATTCATGATGTTGTCTTGATTTGCTTAGGTTGCAAACTAGATAGATCTTGATAATTGTCTATTGCTAGTTTAGGAGTCTTGATCCGTGTAATTGTCTTGATTTCCTATTCATAAGTGGCAATTTGTGATTAATGATTATGGTCAAGTTTTTGATAATTGCAAAGTGGAACATAACATAGGTTAAACAATCCGAGCTTATGTGTTTGTTGCCTAGATCAACCTATCTTTCTCATCATAAAGCTGCCATTAAATTAAATCTAGAGAACTTATTGTAGGTTGTCTAGTGGTTAGAGATTAAATAGAGAGCTTGTTCTATTCAACAACGAACTAAGGAAATATTGGGGTAACAGAGCTTGTTCTTATATACGGTTGATAATTTTGATAGTTAATTGATGTTGATAGATCTGATTATTGATTCTCAATGATGTCTAGTGGTGGAGAATGAAACCTTAACTATATTTCTCTTATATTTGATTTCATCTTACTTATTTGTTTTTTATTTTTCTTGTTTGCTTTAGTTTTAAAAAAAATCTCAAAATTCCCCTTTTTACTTTTGTTTTCTTTGAATCTAATTTATAACTTAATGATTCTTAAACTAAACACCAATCCCTATGAACTCGACCCTTGCTAATCATTATACATTACAACTGATCTTTTTAGTGCAAGGTTAAATAAGATATACTCTTTTGAATGCATTAATACAAATTGGTCATTTAATTTTGATCAATCTTTTTATTTTGATCGTTCAATTATACGATTTAATAATTTAGTAACTAAAGTTTTTATAATTTTAATCACGAGCAACGAAATGATGATATGATTTGTCACGTATAAAGGCAATGATCATAAGGGTGAGCATTCGATCGTTTCAATTTTAAAAATTGAATAAATTAATCAAACATAAAAAATCGGTCGAACTCTATATAAAAAATCGAATCGAAATTAATTAGCTCAGTTCTATCGATAATGTCGGTTTGAGTTTTTTTTTGGGCTTACAAAATTGAGTTTATGAAATTGGATAATGTGATTATTGGTTGGATAAGATAATTGGGTTGAACATGATGAATATAAATAAAAATATATAATTTATTTATTTTTTATTTAGGTATCAGTTTATTCAATCGGTTCGGTTTGAAAAATAAAAACTACAAATCGATCGAATAAATTTATTTAAATCAATTTGCCTAATCGTATTTTATCGAAATCAACTAAACATAACCGAATAAACCAATTAAAATCGATTTCGATCGATTGAATCGATTCACCCGACTAATACTCACCCTTAAGTGATCATATCTTCTGAAAAGCCACATAACTTTAAAAAATTTAAAAAATTACCAAAGTTTTCTCCTTATTTATTTTGGCTAGGAAGCCTTTCTACTTGGGTTTGCCTAATTTTCTCCTTTTTATTTCTCTCCCCCTTCTCTCTCTAAACTATCAATTCCCAACCTGCATCCCAAGAAACCCAGAATCTGATGAAATCTCATCATTGTCACCACCGTCCGTCACTTGTCACCGTTCACTATTGAGTCAGTAAAACCAAAAAAAAAACCTTCTTTCAACTCCTCTCCACCTCCTTAACACTTTAGCTAACTTAGATTTTTACAAAAACCATCCACACAATGAATATATTATTAAATTTTAACTTTTTTTATAATTTTTTTATATTAATATATATATATATATATGCAAGTAATATGCTAACAAAAATAAACACGCTTTCAAAATTATAAATTTGACCAATTCATAAAAAATATATAAAAATACATAATACATAAAATAAATAATTTTATACATAATACATCAAATAAATGATCTTAATTTTAAAACTATGGATTACTTTCTTTTAAAAAATATATAAAAATATCAATTGCTTAACAATATATTTTTCATCAAAATAAGAAAAATAAAATATTTTATTAAAATAATAAAATTGGAAGTTTGAGTTTAAAAGTTATGATATTTTATAATTTTTATAAAGTGGTTTTAATTTGACTTTTATGTTAACGAAAAGTTGTATGGTTACAGGAAATAAAAAATTTAAAATTAAATTAAATATGAAAAATTGTAGTTAGCTAAAAATGAAAAAAAAAATATATATATTTGGTACTTAGTTAGAGACTTATTGAAGAAGTTAGAAAATTAATTTAGCTTTTGTTAAATTTACATAAATGTGATTTAACCTTTGTGACAAATTTTTTGATTTTAAGAATTTGTGAGTTATGATTAGTTAGTATAATAAATAGACAAATAATAATTTGATTTTAACTATCTTAAATCATAATGCATAATGCATCAAATTAAAAAAAAAAGTACATAAATAAATAAAATTAACAATGTTCATTTAAAAAAATCATTTAAATTTATTTAATATATATTAAAAGGAATTTAAAATTTTTAGTAGGGTCAAAGCCCCCTCGACTCCTGGGCCGCCACTGCCTTCACAAAATTCTAAATCTAAGCTCAAACCAATGTTAAAAAAATCGGACCGGAGGTCGAACCGGTCATATCTCCGATTCCTAATCGGTTGAATTGGTTGGACTGGCCGGTTCGATAAAACTATTTTTTTTAAATATTTAAACACTAAATAAATATTAAATATAGTTAATAACTAACAAAAAATTTGAATTTGGCTTAATAGTATGGTTTTTAATCTAATACTAAGAGGTTAAAGGTTCAAATCTTATTAATTACAAATAAAATTTTGAAAAAAAAAAGAAATACATATAAAACCGATTTTTTACCGATTCAATCCGATTTTTAACCGGCTGAACCGGTTCGATAAAATTTCGGTTTTATTATGTTCGTCGGCCCGGACTGACCACCGATTTTTAATTCAACCAGTCTGACCGGCCGATCCGATCCGATTTTTTAATCGCTGCCTAAAACACCTTGGCCAGTTTGGATTGGACTAGTTACACTTTCCAACCTGTTGTTTTCTCACACACACATATATATATATATATATATATATATATATATATATCTTTCTTCAACTTCAGTTTTTTCGACACCAAACAATCTATACTCTATAGGTCTTAATGGTTTTCGCAATGATTAGAAATTTTATTTTATTTTGAAAGATATTTGGATATAAATTTTGGAAGAAACAAAAATGAGATTTTATATATAGAATAGAAGAGGGGATTACCTCTTATTTAGTAATACAGAACCCTGAAAGAAGTAAAATGAGGTTTTATTTCAATAACAAAGGCTTCTTCATTCTTTCCTTGAAAGTTCTGGGTTTGAAGCACTTCATAATCCCATGTAGGGGTGTTCATTCGGTTAATTCGGTTAATAACCGAACCGAATTATCCATAACCGAATTAACCGAAATTATTTTTTTATTAACCGTTAACCGAACCGAATAGTTAGTTCGGTTAATTAACCGAACCAAAATTATTTCGGTTAATTCGGTCGGTTTTCGAATTAACCGAAATAAATAAGAAATTTATTTTGCTAACCTATTTTTTACATGATTTTGTATCCAAATTATCCATCCAAGTCTAACCAATCAAAAAAAAATAATTTATTAATTTATTAATATATTAATATATAAATTAATTAATTTTTTTTTTATCTAAACGCATAAAATACTGCCGTTTTGAAGAGTTTCGGTTAATTCGTGTAATTCGATTATTTTCGCTTAACCGAAAACCGAAATTCTTCAAAACCTTTAACCGTTAACCGAACCGAATTTTATTCGGTTAACCGATTAACCGAACCGAATTAAATTTCGGTCGATTAATTCGGTTAAAACCGAATAGTGAACACCCCTAATCCCATATGAGGTTGCCATGTTTACATCTTGAAGTAGCTTCGTTCATGGTGAACCCTTAAGCTATGGTCTCGATGTAGGTGCGGTGGGAGTGATTCAGATGTGTGTGAAGGGACAATGTTCTTTGGTTACTTCGTAGCCAAAGAGCCTCCCCATTTTTTTTTTTAATAAAAAAAGATAGAGGTTTTTAGATATTTAGATCTCATGTTAAAATCTTATTTATGTGAATTTTCTCCATTTTACGTTAATTTGTTAATTTATTTATTGATTTTTTCTTAAATATAACAATTACTATGTCATATTTGTGAAATGAGATCGATATGAGAAGAAAAGGAAAATATTTAGGATAATAACATGTCAGATATCTATAATTTTGAAATATTTGAATTCGAATTTGTTTAATTTACGTGATATCTGAATATATTTATTATCTGCTTACTATCCAAATATTATTATTCAAATGTGCATCCGATTTAGCTAACAATGTTTGATATCTGAATCCGCTAAATATTTGAATTTATTAAATCTATTTTTTTAAAGATAAAGTATAAAATTAAATAAAAATTATATATATATAGACATCAAATTCGAATATCCAAATCGATTATTTGTATAAGTAAAGCGAATTCGGATATTACATATCCAAAAAATTCTCTCAAATTCGCTATAAATAGTAAATCTAATAACCAAATCTGAAAATTATCAGAATCATAATATATGAATCTATAAAAAGCAAATCGAATAATATTGGATATCTTATTTTTTAGTATCCATTACCATTCTAAAAATGTTATGATAAGGCTTGATATGTTTTTTTAAGGATAATATCACAAATGGTTCATGAAATTTATTCAAATTTTCAATATAATATATGTACTTTAAAAATGTCTATTATGATGCGTGATTTTTTTATGCAATCATAAATTGACATCTGACACCACATAATGATGTCACGTGTTATTATTTTAATCTTATAAATAAAAATAATTTTCTTTTTCTTTTTTTCTTTTTTTTCTTTTTTTCTCTCTCTTCTCTTCTCTTCTCTTCTCTTCTCTTCCCTTCCTTTCCTTTTCCCCTTCCCCTTCCCCTTCCCCTCTCCCTCTTGATTCTTTCTTATTCTAGGCCGTTTTCTACCAAACACCAGCCAGGTTTGGGCAAAAAAGGTAAAACCCGACGCGGGTAGGTCGTATAAGCTTGAAATCAAGCCAGATCTAGCGTGAGTTCTGACATGTTTTCAGGCCAATTTGGCCTATCGGCATCAGGTTCAGCCTTCACTGGCCAGACCTGATCGGAGGCTAGTCGAAAATAGCCTAAATCAGGTCCGAAGGGGGGAGATCAGGAGGGAAGGGAGAGAAAGGAATGAAGAAAAGAAAAGAAAAGAAAAGATTTTTTTTTATAAAAAAATTAGTTTTATAGTTTAATTTTTTAATAATTTTTTAAAAAAAATTAAAATATTTTAATTTTTGGAATTTTAAAAGATAAAATTTTCTTTTTAAAAATATTTCTAAAAAAGTTCAAATATTATAATTTTTTAACAAGTAATTTTAAAATATTTTATATTTTAAAAATAGTTTTAGTTAAATATTTTAATTTTAAAGTAATTTTGTAATTTTTTAAATTTTTTTGAAAAAATAGATATTAATTTTTAAAAATATAATTTTAAAATTTTTATATTTAAAATTATATTTTTGAAAATTAAACAAATTTATATTTTTAATTTTTTTTTTTACAAAAATTCAAATATTAAATTTAAAAAATCAAGTGATGTAACGTGTCATCACTTGATTGATCAATACTATATCATCATCTATATTTAATGATGTTAAATTAAAATACCACATTGATACATAATTTAATAACAGATATATCATATTGACAAATTAATAAATTTAAGAAGTAATTCATGATATTATTTTTTTTTTATATATTTTTATATGAAGGCTTGATTATTTTCACCGGAACCCAACTGATGCAACTTGTGTGTCCATGATCTTAACACACGTGTCCCTCACCGAAGAAAAAAAGCTACCCCACTTGGGTTAGGTCAGCCGGCGCAACACAACACACACAATTCACACGTACACAATAGTTGGCTGATTTTATTCATCCCAGCAACTTAACTACAATCTTAATTTTGTCTTACTATCAATTTCAATATTCGTTTTTTCTCTTAGGATCAAATTTATCTTTGTAAAATCACTTATCCAATTTTTTATTTTTATTTTTGTAATCATTTTTATTTTATTACCATTTGCAAAGTATACTTCTTTTTTTTTGGATAAATTTAAAAAACATATCATCAATCATACAATAATTGTTAAAAAATTTAATGAATAAGAATTATTTAAAAAAATTTAAAAATTTTAAAAAAAATTATAAAAAAAATTACTTTTAATGGTAATTAATAGAGAAAATTATCATTTAATAAGAAAATATTATTTTTTTATTTTTAAAAATTCTAATTAAAAATAAATTTAAAATTTAAAATTTAAAAAATAAAATATTAAAATATTTATTTTTTAAAATTTAAGAAAATAAAAAAATAATTTTCAAAAATATTATTTTTTATTTTTTAATTAAAAATGTAAATTAAAAATAAAAATAAAAATAAAATATTTATTTTTTAAAATTAAAAAAATATTTTTTAATTACAAAAATAAATTAAAAAAAAGTTTTTTTTATGAAAAGTAATTTTGTGTTTATAATTTTTTAAAAATATTTTTTAATTTTTTTTAAATAATGCTTACCCATTAGATCGTATTGATGATGATATATTTTTCGAATTTACCCATTTTCTGTTATGTAACCCCGTCGACTTCCAAGCTTTCTCTGTTGTGTAAAAATGGCAATTTGTCTTGTCGTAGCAAACTCTTTATTTTCCTCTCCTCGTCCACCCAAACTCATCGCCCAAAAACATCATCTTCAACCCATCTCCTGTCTATCTCTTCTTCACTTCCCCAAACCCAAAAAACCCATCAACCCAACATTCCTTAAAGCCCCTTTTTCCCGCTCAGATTCTTGTAGAATTCGATTTCTTGCCCGAGCTTCCCTTGGGGAAACTGATGCCTCCTCGGACGAGCCTCTGCCTTTGGTGGGTGAGGACTCTGCAGCCTTCGATTTGGGGACCCAAAACATTGTTTCTTGGGTTTATTTTACTGTTATTTTGGGAGTTGTTCTTTATGTTCTTGATGTTGTCTGGATTGATAACTCTACTGGCTTTGGAAAAGCTTTTATTGATGCTGTTTCAACACTCTCTGACAGCCATGAGGTTAGTTTTTCTTGGCCTAGTTTTGGATACTTATCCTGGTGAATTGTTGTTTTGGTTTGGATAATTGTTTGCCAAATTTATGCCCTTGCCTTAATCCATCAAAATGTTTAATTTTAAATGAAAATATTGTTTATACTGATATTGAGTTTAATGCATATTTATAATTATATTATTATTTGGATTATTATCTTATACACCATGCCTACAAGCAATTTTAGATACTTGCCACAACTTCATTTAACTAAATGTTTTTATTCAATATTTCTCATTTATAGTAGTTCATACTTCATAGACATGTGACAAATATATGAACTTGCTGTGGAGGTTTTAAACTCCAAGTCCGGATAATAATCCTATTTCTACTGAAGAATTATGTCCAACAAAGCATTGGTTAGGTTTATTTCTTTTGGTTTAGAAATTGGAGTTCTAAAACAATTGCTGCTGGTTTTGAATTTCTGTATCTGTGAGAAATTATCAGTCTATTGCATTTAATTGTTGAAGGCAAGATACAAAAATTAAGATGCATCCTGGAACTCATTCTGAGGTATGTTTATGCACCAATTTAGACGGTCTCAACTCTCAAGCAGTCCACTAGTAGGATAGATTTTCTTAAATTAGGTATTTTTTGGGCTCTTTAATGATATCATTAGTTATTGATAATCTGCGGCTAGGCTGAAGCAGAATTTACTTCTAATGTAATATAATTTCACCTACTTTCTATTTAGTTAAGGTAGGCCTTGGCATATTAGACATCCAGGAACTTTTGAAGTTTATATAAACTTGTTGCATATAAGGGCTGTAGTGATGAATGTACCTGTTTCTAGGACAGAGAAGTAGAGCAACGTAATTCTGAAAGTGCAGAAATAAAGGATTTAGTATAAAAGAATGAAATAAGTGATGAAGGAATTCGAATAAAAGAACGAAATAAGTGATTCTGTGAACCATCGGAGAGTTAAAATTTCAACCCAACACATGGATGTTCTCATTAAATCTCTCTGCAAACTTATTGTGAACTGTGAATGGTTTTTACGGAACTTTTAACTGGGAAGTTAAAGTTCTATTTTTGTTGGAAGGGGAAGGAGGAATTTTAAAATGAGTTACTGAGAGAGCAAATGGCCCGTGACTTGACAAAGTGGAATCTTTGGAATTTATATTGTTAACATATTGGAGCAAAGTGACTGTGGCAGAAAAGAGAAAACAAGAATGCATTTTTTTTTTCTTTTTCTTTTGAACACTACTTGAAGGTAGATGCAGAAAGACCAACTGACAAGACAAGAACAGACATTGTTATTGTGATGATGTGGCATTCAGAGATCTGTTTGATTTTTCCATTTCCCTCTGTATTTTTTATATCTGGTAGAGTTTATTTTTCTAAGATTTGTGTTATTTAGGACTTATTTGTACTCATACTGATCGATTAGTTGGCCCTTTCTATCTCTCTTTTTTTCTTCCTTAATTTTCTACATTTCAGCCTGTCTTATTTCTCTAAAATATGGCCCTAGGTCATTGGTACTTTTGAAAAGGTAAAAATGGTGTATGTGATCAAGATTGAGCCACACTTATGGCATCATGTGGTAATAGGCAACGGCATATGGGTTGTCAAGTGGAGCATATTGTTTGAAACGTGTTACTGATAGTGCCATTTTTCTGTGGTTAGGCATTATGAGTAACACATTTCAAACAATATGCTCCACTTGACAACCCATATGCTGTTGGTATTGCATGTAACATGTTTCAAACGGATGGAAACAGATAAGTTGTTTTATTCTTTTAAGTAGTAAGTTGGTATTGCATGAGGAAATGAGTACACTGGCAATTACATTTGGATTTTGGAGAAGTTAAAGTTGTTTGAAGAATTAACGTGGTTTAAAGCTGTTTGTTGAACTGACACTATACTTGGTAAGAGAGTATTGTAGAAAGATGAAAAGTGGAGTTTGGGAAAATGGTTAATGGAAGAGCAGACACATTTTTCTCATGATTGGTAGGAGAGAAAAGAGAAGGAAAGGTCATAGTATTGATGAATGATGATAATTTTCTACCTAGCTAAAGAAATCAAGCTTTCGAAAATTTGGAGGATTGGGAGAGAGAATGAGGGATGTGGTTCAAATTCTATAATCTAATTAAATTGCTTATTTTAATGGTCATTCCTTCCCCCCCCCCCCCCCCCTTTTAAATCTCTCCACTGACAAAAGTTTATGGTAAATTTCGTTTCTTTCTCTCTTGTCAATTTTCGAGCCTACCAAGCAAAGAAAGAACACCGTTTTCTTTCCATATAGTTGTCCATCTTTCAATTTAGCAATCTAGTTGAACAAAAAGGTTTATTTCACCTTTTATCTTTCTAACTTTCTAACTGATAAAAGCATGATGCCTTGGACCATGTGAGTTAGGAATAAGTTTAATGACTATAACATAAGATCTAAAGGCAGCAACTATGGTCTTTTATGAAATATTATGAAAATCACCACATTACCCTAATCATTAGAACTTCATTAAGTTACTAGAATAATGGACCCAACACATGAATCGCGGGCATGAACATATTTCCTTAGACTAAAGAGTTCTAGTTCTAGAACCTATGGCTATAACTTTTGCTATTGATTCAAATGACCTTGACTGCTTTAACCCTGCCCCATTCGTTTATAGGATACATTCAACAAACTAACTTCTGCTCATGAGTGATCAGCTGCATGTACTTTTGAAATTATCAAAGCTCTTTTCCATTACAAATGCAGATGAGTGATGCCTTGCTCTTGCTGTGTGTTTGGTATTAGCTTCTTCATATTTACCGTATACAAGAGATTGACTAATTTTACTGTGTCTTTGGAATTAAATTTTACCTCACAGTATATTTGGTATGAGCTCACAAGTGACACAGTTGTTAAATGTCATTAACTATCCATGACTTCTTGCTTTGTTGTTGTCATTCATGATGTTTCTTTAATAGGGCTTTGATAATATGAATTTGATCCTCAAAACGTTCTTTTGCAGATTGTAATGTTGATCCTCATTCTCATATTTGCCACTGTCCATAGTGGCTTGGCTAGTTTTCGGGACACGGGTGAGAAGCTCTTGGGAAAACGTGCGTACCGTGTTCTATTTGCTGGTGTATCTCTTCCATTGGCTGTTAGCACAGTTGTGAGTTCCAAATTTCTTACACTGAATGAAGGCACACTCATCTAAAGTTGATTTTCATTGTCTTGCATCTTTAGTTTGAAATTCTTGGCCTCTCAAAGGCATGGTGGAGTTTGTTCCAACTGTTTGACTTTCCGTGATTGTCGTTGCAGGTGTACTTCATCAACCACAGGTATGATGGGGTGCAGTTATGGCAGCTTCAAAATGCTCCAGGAGTCCATCAACTTGTATGGCTCTCAAATTTTATTTCCTTCTTTCTCCTATATCCTTCTACCTTTAATCTATTAGAGGTAGCTGCTGTCGACAAGCCTAAAATGCATCTGTGGGAAACTGGCGTCATGAGAATCACCCGGCATCCACAGGTTCACCACTATTATCTTGACATTAATGTCCATTTTCATATGTTGGGACTTTGCAGTCATTTGGTGTAGCAAATCTTAGGCTGACCTTGAACGCCAATTTGATGTTCTTGACCGTCCAGGCATCACTTTGTGTTTCTTCTTCGATGTTTTCATATCGTGCACTTAGTAAATTTCCTCTATCTTTTCAGATGGCAGGGCAGGTAATCTGGTGCTTGGCCCACACAATTTGGATCGGAAACTCTGTAGCCGTCGCAGCCTCTATCGGTTTGATCGGACATCATCTGTTTGGTGTTTGGAATGGTGATAGGAGACTAGCTGTGCGACACGGGGAGGCTTTCGAAGTTGTAAAGAAGCGAACAAGCATCATTCCATTTGCAGCTATCCTTGATGGCCGCCAAAAATTGCCCAAAGATTACTACAAGGAATTTATTCGATTGCCCTATTTGACCATCACTGCATTGACACTAGGTGCATATTTTCTGCATCCAGTAATGCAGGCAGCTAGTTTCCGGCTCCATTGGTAGTATGAACAGCTTTATTCTAGCATGAAAATTGTATATAAAGATGGACGAAGGGCACTCATTGGGGCTGAGATCATGGTTACACAGGCAGAAAACTTGTATTCTTTGTTGTATTTTACAAATCTATAAATGATATATTATATTTTTGTGCCAAAATCTGAAACTGGTGACTCAGGAGTGCCAAAATGGTGAAGAAACCCTTTGAAACATTGAACTTTACAAAACGAACCACCTTGTTTCATATATATATATATATATATATATATATATATATATATATATATATATATATACATGTGATTTATGTACTCATATTGTTTCGAAACATTGTATAAAATATAAATCATTTCCAAGCAGCATAAACAGGAAATGAATTATTGGATATCGAAAAGTGCAGATTTTTTGACCCAGTAAAACACAGTGACCCAGAAGGCCAGGCAGTATTAAAAAAAGGGATCCCGACCGGCTGATCGGGTTGACTCAATCAGGAATAGATGGTTTGTCAGGTTTGATACATATCAAAAATTTGAGAATTTTGTGAACAGGTAAAAATCGATAAAAATGGGTTTTATGTTAATTTTATTATATTTTATAAGTGATTAGATTTGAACATTTCATTTTTTAATCATATATTAAAGATTATATCATTAAGCCACGTATATTTTTTATTAACTAATTATTATATTTAATACTTATTTAATATCAAAATTATATATTAAATATTTAATTATTTTTTAATTAAATCATCTAGTTTACTCGGTGATTCGGAAATCTTACTGATTTAACATCCAATACGGTTTTTTATTGATTGGTGATGGATATTGAATTGATCGACCAGCAAATTGGAGTTTCTTGACCGGCATTTCAAGGATGAAATTTGCTTGGCAAAAGTCAAATCTTAGACACAGATTGTCAGCTATAGCATTTAATGAAACATGGACTTAAAGGAGCTAACTTCCTTGAATTCAACTCTACTGATGCCAACTGGTGTGGTGATCTCAAGTTCTGGTTATATAAATACTTGGTCTGAACCAAACCTCATCACTAAAATATTTTTCAGTAGAAATCACCATTTTCTTTCTTAATTATGGATTTAACAAAATGTTCCTCTCTAAGGCCACCCAGCTTATTCTGATGGATCTTCTTGTTGCAATTCTTCTGCTTATTTATTCAGAGGTAACTACTGCTTTGCTGGATAATGCAGCATCCGAACTTAAACTTGGTTTGTCAATAACTATGTTGCTCCAATTTTTTTTTTTTTTTTTTTTTTTTTAAGTATCAGTGTCCGGCACCAGTATCTGACGCATATTCAAACATGGGTATAGGGATATGATCCTCCAAAGACCCTCCAAATACATGAAAAAACTTAGAATAAATCAAAAATACCCGTGTGGGACACATACTCGTATCTGACACTTACACCTGAATTCGAGTAACAGAGGTCGATAAGTACCAATTTGGATAAGTTTTAGTACATATTTTGCCTTAATTTAGCCATGCTTCATATTTTATCAGAACTATATATAGCAAAGTTATTCACTGCAACATTCATTAGAATTCAGCATGAACTAAGTGCTCACCACATTTTGTTTTGCAGGACGACGGGCTCTTCTAGCTACCTACAACACAAGTGGTAGAGGAGGGTACAACTAACTGCTAGTTTTCTTATGGATACGGATACGGATACGATGACGATATTAAATTAAATACTAAATAAAATTATCGAATGAAATGAATACCTAGCAAGTATATGCTAAGGGGTTTGTAAGCTTTGATGCTTGCAATCAGAGCGAGCTTGGCTTGAGTTTCAGGTTCATGTTGTGTAGCCTAGAAAAATATATATAATATCGAAAATATGCTCTTATTGTATGATAAATATGCTCTTATTGAATAATAAATTGGATAGTAAATTATGCAAACAGAACATTTCATTTCCTCAAGGATTCCCTTTTCTGGGGTAGTGGGGAAGGCAGCTTGTGAAGCAAAGAAGAAATGCTTTTGAAAAACTCAACATTAATTTCAACTTATTGAGGTTTTTAACACATACCCTTTTCTTCCTACTTAATTATTGGCTTGACTTAGCTGATGTCTACAAATCAAAATTATTGAAAGATATAAACTAAGTTAAAGTCATTAATTTCATTCTCCTTAAGAATGCATAGGCTAGCAGCCGATATCCTACAATCATTGCTATCATAGTACCGACTTCCATGCCATCCCAATCGAGTCGTAATCCTTTGAAAGGAGACGTACATGAACGTGATCCATCATCTGAATCAGAGCAACCGTAGTGAGTCTTAAGTAACAGCCTGTATGTATGATATGAAAATGAGATGTATCGTAGCCATGACATAAACCCTGGAACTTTCTGCAACCAAATTATACATCAAAGGTCAAAATCCGATAAACTATATTGCTCCGACTCTTTATTTTTTTTAAAGTATCCGTGTCCGACACATATCTGGACATGGGTATGAAGATATGATTCTCCAAGTACCCTCCAAATACATGAAAATCTTCAAAAAAATTAAACATACTCGTATCAGACACATATCCGTGTCCGATACTCACCCAAATCCGAATAACATAGATTGTAAATGTAACTATCCTACCCTTTTAGTGACTTGTGCATGCGTTTACTTTCGTCTCAAGAAATAACATTAACTAACTAGAGTATAGGAATCAGACCTGGATAAAGAATCCACCAGATAACATGGAGGCCATAATAATAACAGAAGCCAATGTAGCTGCTTTCTTCACATCCATGAATGCCGCTCCTATAGTAAGGCCAAGACCCTGCAATTTTAGACAAAAAACTTGTTATATAGTTGTATAAAAATCTAAATTTTTTCTGTCAGAGGTGATTGATGTTTGATTAGAATAGTTTACCTGGGAAGCAACAACACTTAGGTAAACTGTAAGCATTGTCAGAGAAAATGCTGTAAATGTTGGCTTCAAGCCTGCCATGAGATAAACAATCACAAGAAACACTAAAGGCAATATGAGATCCAAAGGAAGATCACTAGTCATTCTCGCCAATAAATAGGCACTGAGTCTGTACATGCCTACAGATCTTTCCTTAGCTAGCATCGCTCTCTCTTGAGGGAACGTGAAAATGGCAGTAAACATAGGAAAGAAAGCCCAGAACACTGAAATGAAGAATAACAGTCCTGCCTGCAACCATTGATATATATGTTGCAAAATGTAAGAAAAGATTTTACTGAAAAACTATTTAACCAAAACCCATGTTATTCGGATTCGGGTGTGAGTGTTGGATACGAGTATGTTCGATTTTTTCCAAAATTTTCATATATTTGAAGGGTTCTTGGAGGATCATATCTCCGTATCCATGTTCGAATATGCGTCGGACACTGATGCCGAATACGGGTACTTCAAAAAAAAAAAATTATTACAAGAGATGGAACTGATAGTTGCCTGATCCTGAAGTCCCTTTGGAGATGAAGCATCAGAATGCCACCAAAGTAAACCCATGATTATAGCAGTTGATAAAACTTGGGTTACACGCATGCAGCTGAAGTATTCGTGGCGTCTCTCCTTAAGGCCCCTTTTGAAAAGAACTGAGAACTGATCCCACCAAGTTGCTCCCCATTCCGTTGAACTCAACCTTGTCAGCATTATCTTAGGTTCAGCATCTATGAGCAAGGGTTTTAGGAGCTTATTTGTCTTCTTCAACTTTGCTACCCTCACTGCATAGGCTTCCACCAGATACTGCAGTGGTGAAAATTCAAGATTGTCTTAAAGTGAGATGGTTTTAAGATATATAAAATGAAACTTAATCTGGGCATTCGATGTTGACCTCATGGACATCAACTTGGCAAGGTTCGTTTCTAGGCAAAAACCTGTCCTCCAAATCTGATGGAACTGATTTGTCTTTTATGTTTCCATTGGCCAAATCAATAAGAAACTCAGCTGGATTCATAGCTATGAGTGGAGAACAACCCATTGAAGAGAAATATAGCATTGCATCTGAGGCTTTGCCAAAGTACAAGGAGCTGCCTTTACCCAACAGAATCAGCTTGTCAAATTTACTAAATAGTCTACTAGATGGCTGATGTATTGTAGTCACTATTGTCTTGCCAGACTATAAAAGCACAAAGTAAAATAAGCAATTAGTTACAATATTTACAAATCTTGACATTCAAGAAAATTACCAAGTATTTTTCTGTACCTCTGCAATGTTCCGTAGCAGCTGAACAATTCGAAGCGCGGTTGTTGAATCCAGACCCGATGTTGGTTCATCTAAGAATAGAAGTGATGGATTCAGAAGAATTTCATTGGCAATGCACACCCTTTTTCTCTCACCACCAGAAATTCCTCTCAAAAATGTGCCACCAATCACAGTATTTTGGCACCTGAAAACATGCGATCAATGTTTTGTTTTACAACCAAGTAGAAATACTTACAGCATCCTATATGCAATAATAAATAACCTACTGTTTGTTATGTTACCCTCTAGTCAAGCAAGTGGTAGTATCCAAGGAATAAAAAATTGAACCGGATCGATCGGTTGAATCGATTGTCTGTTCAGTCCGATTGATATAATAAAATTGGATTTTAATCGAATTCAACAGGTTAAAAGGATGTAAAAAATCGGATTGAACCGGTACAAAACCAGTTATACATATATATTTTAAAATTTTATTTATAATTAATGAGATTTGAACCTTTAATCTCTTAATTTTATAATAAAGATCATACCATTAAATCAAATACATATTATTTTTAATTTATAAACTATATTTAATATTAAACTTAATATTTAAATATAATTTTTTTTATATCAAATCGATTAATCCAATCGATTAGATTTTCAATCCGATTTTTTTAACTATCCTTACGTAGTACCCGTATGAAACTTTTGAACCAGAAATTCTAGCAGTAAATGCAACTGTATTGGCCAATTCCATCAGCCCCAACATATGTGGCTGAAATTAATTTTGAGAAGCCCCAATTCGGTCATTTTAATAGCGGAAAAGACTTAAAGTTTTTTTGGCTTATTTCCTTTACCAGCTCTCGAACCTTTGCTCTTAAAATTTAAATGACAAGCACCTAACCCTTTAGAACAAGAGGAGAGCCAGTAAAAAAGAGAGAAAAGACTTAAAGTTGAGTCACAAAATTGCATATAATAAAAAGATTAATGAAGAAAGCACCTTTCGAGGCCTAGCTCGCTAATGACACTCATAGCTCTTTCCTTTTTCTGCTTCATAGTTAAGGTCTTGGGGAGACGGAGCAAAGCAGCATATGTTAGAGTTTCCTTGACTGTAAGATGAGGAAAGGCAACATCATCTTGCAGTACAAAACCAATCCTGTTGCATGCATATCGATCAATGACTCATTAGTTTACAACTCAACATCTTATGCAGTAACATACTATGTTACTCCGACTCTTTATTTTTCATGAAATATTAATGTCCGAAATCTGTGTCCGACACATATTCGTACATGGATATGGGATACGATCCTTCAAATATATGAAAAAATTTAGAAAAAATTGAGCATACCAATGTCGGACACATACTTATATCCGACATTCACCTCCGAGTCCGAGTAACATAGGTAACATATGCAAGCATGCATCAGTATGCACCTCCACTTTAGTGACTTGAAATATGGTTGGTCATTGTAAGTGATGGTGCCGCTGTCAAACTTTGCTCTTCCACTAAGTAGATTAAGAAGAGTTGTTTTTCCCCCTCCTGATGGTCCCATCAGAGCAAGAACCTCTCCTGGATGTGCCAAGCCAGTTATTCCATGAAGTATGTACTTCTCTGCATCTGAGCTTTTTTCACCTTTAACCGATATCTTATATTTAACATCTTCAAACTGCACAAAAGTGAAAATTGGTTATCCATTTTCATTGCACATTTAGAAGAAACAGGACTATACCAACAATAACAGAACTATAGTGTAATGCTATGTTGTTTCGATTCTTCATTTTTATTGAAGTATCCATGTTCGACGCATATCCAGACATGGGTACGAGGATATGATCCTTTAAGGACCCTCCAAATACATGAAAATCTTGAAAAAATTTGAACATACCCGTGTCGGACATATACCGGTGTCCGAGTAATATAGGTGTAATGGATGCCACAAAATATGATCTATTATGGATCATTGAGTTACCATTAGACAGATTGGCAATGTAGGCTCAAACTGTATTTTCCTCCAAGTGCATGATTCTGAATCTTCATCAGCTGGCTGAGACTGGCTTGTTGGATCATCTCCTGTATGAGAGAGGATAACTAACTTGCCTCAATTACAAGTCACCAGCTCAACTTATTATCAAAAAAATTAAGAAAGAAATCATCAGCTCAACTACGTTGTAGATTCCAATATTGTTTATCTTTCCATTGTGACAATCAAAATGAATTTAAAATGTAAAATATAACAGCTACCATGAAGATAAGAATCAAAATGTATGGCAGAAGATAGATGGTTGCTGTTTTCTTCTTGAAAACATTGGCTTGTAGGAGCAACAATAAATATTTTGATAAGTTATCAAATGAGCTAATGGTTCTAACTTTTACCATTAATCTGTAGAGTTGAGCCATCTGGGGCAACATCTGAAGGTAAGGGGACTTCAGGATGCAAGATAGATGAGCCTGTATCATTAATGCTGGAAGCCCCAATACGAACAGAATCTATCTCAGCAATAGTGCTCTCCATATTAACCAAGAATCGGGTATTTGATGGCTTTGTTTCACATGTTTTCCGAAATGGCAGTTCCAATTTTGCACCATGCGTCCCTTCTGGTATGACAACTACAGCATTATTTTCGTCTCCTGGCTGGTCAATAGTTGAGGCTTTCCTGATTGCATCCGTACCATCCCTTGTCACCTTTGAATCATTAACCACACCTTCAAATGTCTGAATTTGAAGCTGAGAGTACTGCTCCCCTTCCATTTGAACTAGCATCTGGTTTCAAAAAATATATGAATCACATACATACCAGTGGTCAAAGCTCAATTTAAACTAGCTGCAAAATCATGAAAATAAATTCTAGTTAATTTATATCTTGATAGAAGTTAAGAGAGCTTGTTGTTTTGTTTGAATAGTATATAGTTGTCCAAATGTATTACCAAAACTCGGGTATGAGTGTTGGATACGAGTATTTGTCCGACATAGGTATATTCAATTTTGTTTATGTTTTTTCATATATTTGGAGGATCATACCAATACCCACGTTCGAATATGTGTCACAAATATCGGATATGGATATTTTAGAAAAAAATGAAGATACCGGGTAACATAACTTAAGGCCATATATCAGAAATTCAGACGAAGATATATACCACAAAAGAAAAAGAAGGGGGAAAAAAAAAAAAAAAGCTTGGGAGAATGTAAACAAATTACCTGAGGAAAGTGGAAATGAAAGCCAAGAAGGGAATAGAACTTGCAAAGAAAGTAGGAGGGTGATGAATATTATGGGAGAATGTTGAGTAATCATGAAGATTATATAGGCTCAAAATAGATAACTCATGTGCTGTGCTGTCCTAACAAGACTCATGAACATGTCCGAGACAATTGCACCAGCAAGAAACATGGAATTAGACCTGCTCATTGGCCGGGCAACCCACCCGGCCTGACCTGTATTGAGCCGGTCTTGGGCAGGATTTTTTTTTCGGGCCGGCCTGATCCAGACCGAAACAGTATTTTTATTATAATAATATTATTTTATTTAATTTTAATTATAAAAAAATAAAAAAAAATATTATTTTAATCCGATGAACAGTAAATTCGGACCTACGGACCGGCCTGGCCCGACCCAGGATCGGGCCTGAGCAAAGAAATTGAAAAAAAAAGGGGCCGCGGCCAGGCCACGAGCAGGTCTACATGGAATTGTACTCCTCTACTATTTAATTTCCTTCCTGCAATGGCGAAAAGATCAATCATCATCTAGAAAAGATGTGTTTTCTTTTTCCATTGTTATCTTCTGGAAAGCAACTGCTATATCATTAAGTTTCCATAACATTTTTTTCTTTCAAGAGGGAAATCCCTCTGATTCTAGTGATCTCTGCTTAAAATCACAGATCCTGGCAGAAAATTATATCATAAACTAGTCATACTGACATGGTTTTATTGAACCAAAAGATCATTTATGCTCTAATTATTTATTTGAGCAAAGATGGAAAAATGGAACAATTCAAAGCACGTACGATTTTATTGATTAAGAGAGTAGACATACTATGTTACTCGAATTCAGATGAGTATCGGATACGGTACGTGTCCCCCACGGATATGTTTAATTTTTTAAAAAAATTTTCATAAATTTGAAGGATCATACCTCATACTCATAACAGAGTTGAATACACAAGTACTTTAGAGAAAATGAAAAATTCAGGTAAGATAGGCCATACATGCTAATTAACCTTGAGTCCAAGCTGCTTTGATATATATAGGAATCAAACTTAGCAATGCACAAATTTGCTTCTTGTTTTTGGAAAAATCATAGTCTAAAGGGTTTTATAATACAAGACAATTTCATTACCCATGTTAAGAGAGGCTCATTTCTCTATTAAGCATTTTATGTTTTCACTGATATATTTGACTTAATGATCCTGAGACAGTTAAAAGTCAAAATGAAGCCATGCCCATGTATCTATTCTCATCTGTCAATGTCTAAGTTACCAACATAATTTCATTACACCAATTTCTGGCATTAACATGTCTCATCCCGAATCAACTAGAAGGTGAAAAATCAGATAATATTCGCACCTGTATAGTTTTCACTTTTCACAGTTTGTAAGTGCATGTTCTGATTTTGTCTTTTTAGATAACTAGCAGCATTGTAATTATATATCCAAGAATGCTGGGAAATCCTTCTAATAAAACAACAGAACAACCGGAAAAGAAAGTTTAGTGACTGCCTCTTATAACAATGTGCCAATTCTAATTTTGTCATTATTCACTAATCAGAGACTAATTAATTTGTTTGAGTTGGAATTTAACATGCGCTAACTTATGTTACTTGAACTCGGGTACGAATGTCGGACACGGATATGTGTCTAATACAGGTTTTTCAAGATTTTCATGTATTTGGAGAGGTCTTGGAGGATCATATTTTCATACCCATATCTAGATATGCGTCGGACACGGATATTTCAAAAAAAATAAAGAGTCGGAACAACATAGAGTGCAACCAAGAGCTACCATGATTCTAATATATATATATCTTGACCTACTCGGGCCAAAAACCATGATTCGGATCATGCATGGTCAGTAAATAGATCCAGGTAAACAAGTTCCATTCATTTGCGTGACATGCAAAGTAAAGTAGTACTGGCTGAACCATCACTGCATGCATGTGCACTAAGAACCAAAATCCAGGCGGTGCCCTGGATGCCACGCTAAAGTTCCTATACAAGATCAGTAAGAGTAGGGCCAACGTACGTACGTTCTGGCTGGTGGAACCAAAAAAAAAAGGGTACCAAGAGCTGGAGCTAGACTCAAAAAATTGGTAATGCCTATATATATATATATATATATGTCCTTTGCTCCCACAGTGGCTGTTCTGTCGTTTTACTGACTTTGTGAAAGAAATCAGTTGTCAATGATCGTTCCAAATTCAGGTCTTTTATTGCACCTTTGTTTGGAAATCCCCATTTCTCTAGTGAAAATGAATACTCATTAGATGGTTTTAAAGATAGTGGCCAACAGGGACGCTTCCCATCAATGAGAGGATATTGATGAGTCTTTTTCATCTTGACCCATGAAAAATGTTAGCAACTTTAAATATCTTACGGGTTGGATTCAATGATAATCTTTTACCTGATTAATCCAATCAAATGTTTAATATTAATTACCCAATAGTATGACAAGGTTTGCAATTATTGGCTTTCATAATTTAATGTAATACATGAGACTTCTGTAACCAAATTCTCTGAAATTGCATTTGATTTGAAAGATCTTGGAAGCTTCATGCTTCTCTAATTTAGATCTTAGAATTTTGTACATAATATGAAAATATGATACGGATATAAAATATTTAATAAATACAACATGTTTAAATATGATTAACATCATATATTTATACATGTATCATATTTGTGTTAAAAATTTTAATATATTTAATGATTTTTGTTATTGTATTTATATTTACATAATTGACACGAGAAAAAACACGAGACTTGTTACGTATACACAAATTTTGTCTTTAAAGGAATACTTTAACTGTTATAATTTTAGAATTAATTTGGAGATTCAAATTTTCAAATTCTGAAATTTGACGAAAGATTTATAAGATAGGAAAGATTATCTTCCCATCCTATATTTTTGGGCTACACACACAATGAGTCTCTCACAAGTCACACCTAATAAATCCTATTCTTGTTTATCCTATGATTCAAATTAGACCCTTTTAAATTAGAGATTTTAACCATTTAACCGTTTAAGATCCAAATTTTGATATTCCCTAATTACTTATGTACAAAAAAAAATCTAATTATTAAAAATAAAAAATAAGGTTAATTGTATTAATATTAATTGAGATGAAATAATTAAAATGCCCCACTGATAAAAAAAACTGAAAACCACCTTGTTCATGAAAAAAATCAATATTAAAAAAATCAGATCGGATCGGTCGAACCGATTGAATCGAGAATCAGGGGCCTGTCTGGTCCGGTCATATCATAAAACTGGAAATTCTCCGAACCGGTTGAATGGGTAAAAAATGAGTAAAAACCAGGTTTTAAACTTATTTTTTTTAAATTGTTTAAAAACATTTATTGTATGTAATGAGATTTGAATTTATAACCCATGAATTTATTTTAAAGATCATACAATTTAGTCAAATACATATTTTTATTAAATATTTACTATATTTAATACTTATTTAATATTAAAATTAATTATTTAATATTTAAATTCATTTTTTAATGCAATCAGCCAATTCAATCGGTTGAACTAGTTGAATTGATAATCGAAGGTTTCACTGATTTAACTTCTGATCCGATTTTTTTAAAAATTGAAAAAAATATGAAAGATATTAGAAGATTAAAAAAAATGGGCGTGGCACAATTGAACCATGAATCTTATCAGAATTCACAAAATAACTCTATGGAAATATCTCTTGAGTTAGAGGATGAATGGGAGTGTTTGATGAAAGAGAAAGCTTTGCCAAGATTAAAGACTAAATGGAAGTCATATGAAGATAGAGAGGCAGATGAACGTGTAGTAATCAACAAGTTGGTGGAGCTCCAGAAAGATGAGAAGGTTTCTCCTATGTATCAGAAACAGAGGAATATAGAGGGGCAGATGAAAATTTCTCTGGTCTGCCTAAATCAATAAAATGGAGATTTTACGAAGAGATTGAAGAGGATTTGATGGGTAAGGTGGACAAAAAGGGGAAAAAGATATGTAAAAAGAATAAGAAGAGGGCACTAAATCGCAGAAACTCGAAGGGAAAGAGTCCGATTGTTAATGGGTCACTCTCTGATGGAGATTTCTTGAATAGATACAAAGTTATTTCGAACGAAGACGAAGTTAAAGCTAATTCAAAAGAAGCTGAGACTACTCGGAGCATGGAAAGTAGTTGGATTTTGTCTCATCATGCAACCAGCAAACTGTTTTGGAAAAACTGACGAGCTTGGAAGGATGTGGAGCTATGTTGGGATGTGGAAATTGTGACTGTGTTGAGTTTCGGTTTGGGAGGGATGGCTCAAAGTGAAGTTTTATGTGAAGATGAGATTTTTGCTTCGTATTTTTAAGGAATTGGCAGAGTGAGTTAATGAAATGGTTTGAAAAAATAGTGATTCTTTACAAGGTTGTGATGATTATAATTCAAGAAATTATGTTGGAGTTGTTGCAAGGGATGTCATTTAGATAAGTGATGGAAATTGCAATTGGTCTTTTCTTCTCCAAATGGCGTGAATTTGATGAAAGATAATTTGGTGATATAATACATTGCTGTTCGTTCAATCTCAAGATGTTTTTTTTTTAATTAAAATCAATGGTTATTCGAAAGGAAAGCTTGAGCTAGCTAAATATTGGGACATGTTTTGTGAGCTATTTCTTCGGTTGTTTCTTGCATTATGTCTGTTATGGGATTCTAAATATAAGGACAATGAGCAACTAGAGTTGTTTAGAAGTTGCAAATCTATTTTTGGTCCACAAACTTGCTTTCAAATTGCAAAGGAAGGTGTTTTGCCTTGGTGTTTTTAGTTGTAGTTTTGTATTTTTATAGTTTAAGGTGGTTTTTGTAACTTTTGGATATTGTTCAGATGGTTTTCATGGGTGCTTTGTGCTTTTTGATTTTGTAGCTTTTTGAAGTTACTTTTTAATTAAAAGTTTTGTTGGCTTAGAAAAAAAGAATAGAAGATTAAAAATATATTATTCAAAATTTGAATCAGAAAACACAATGGTAGAAACTAATAGTTAAAGTTGCAAATCTATTTTTGGTCCACAAACTTGCTTTCAAATTGCAAAGGAAGGTGTTTTGCCTTGGTGTTTTTAGTTGTAGTTTTGTATTTTTATAGTTTAAGGTGGTTTTTGTAACTTTTGGATATTGTTCAGATGGTTTTCATGGGTGCTTTGTGCTTTCTGATTTTGTAGCTTTTTGAAGTTACTTTTTAATTAAAAGTTTTGTTGGCTTAGAAAAAAAGAATAGAAGATTAAAAATATATTATTCAAAATTTGAATCAGAAAACACAATGGTAGAAACTAATAGTTAAAGTTGCAAATCTATTTTTGGTCCACAAACTTGCTTTCAAATTGCAAAGGAAGGTGTTTTGCCTTGGTGTTTTTAGTTGTAGTTTTGTATTTTTATAGTTTAAGGTGGTTTTTGTAACTTTTGGATATTGTTCAGATGGTTTTCATGGGTGCTTTGTGCTTTCTGATTTTGTAGCTTTTTGAAGTTACTTTTTAATTAAAAGTTTTGTTGGCTTAGAAAAAAAGAATAGAAGATTAAAAATATATTATTCAAAATTTGAATCAGAAAACACAATGGTAGAAACTAATAGTTAAAGTTGCAAATCTATTTTTGGTCCACAAACTTGCTTTCAAATTGCAAAGGAAGGTGTTTCGCCTTGGTGTTTTTAGTTGTAGTTTTGTATTTTTATAGTTTAAGGTGGTTTTTGTAACTTTTGGATATTGTTCAGATGGTTTTCATGGGTGCTTTGTGCTTTCTGATTTTGTAGCTTTTTGAAGTTACTTTTTAATTAAAAGTTTTGTTGGCTTAGAAAAAAAGAATAGAAGATTAAAAATATATTATTCAAAATTTGAATCAGAAAACACAATGGTAGAAACTAATAGTTAAAGTTGCAAATCTATTTTTGGTCCACAAACTTGCTTTCAAATTGCAAAGGAAGGTGTTTTGCCTTGGTGTTTTTAGTTGTAGTTTTGTATTTTTATAGTTTAAGGTGGTTTTTGTAACTTTTGGATATTGTTCAGATGGTTTTCATGGGTGCTTTGTGCTTTCTGATTTTGTAGCTTTTTGAAGTTACTTTTTAATTAAAAGTTTTGTTGGCTTAGAAAAAAAGAATAGAAGATTAAAAATATATTATTCAAAATTTGAATCAGAAAACACAATGGTAGAAACTAATAGTTAAAGTTGCAAATCTATTTTTGGTCCACAAACTTGCTTTCAAATTGCAAAGGAAGGTGTTTTGCCTTGGTGTTTTTAGTTGTAGTTTTGTATTTTTATAGTTTAAGGTGGTTTTTGTAACTTTTGGATATTGTTCAGATGGTTTTCATGGGTGCTTTGTGCTTTCTGATTTTGTAGCTTTTTGAAGTTACTTTTTAATTAAAAGTTTTGTTGGCTTAGAAAAAAAGAATAGAAGATTAAAAATATATTATTCAAAATTTGAATCAGAAAACACAATGGTAGAAACTAATAGTTAAAGTTGCAAATCTATTTTTGGTCCACAAACTTGCTTTCAAATTGCAAAGGAAGGTGTTTCGCCTTGGTGTTTTTAGTTGTAGTTTTGTATTTTTATAGTTTAAGGTGGTTTTTGTAACTTTTGGATATTGTTCAGATGGTTTTCATGGGTGCTTTGTGCTTTCTGATTTTGTAGCTTTTTGAAGTTACTTTTTAATTAAAAGTTTTGTTGGCTTAGAAAAAAAGAATAGAAGATTAAAAATATATTATTCAAAATTTGAATCAGAAAACACAATGGTAGAAACTAATAGTTAAAGTTGCAAATCTATTTTTGGTCCACAAACTTGCTTTCAAATTGCAAAGGAAGGTGTTTTGCCTTGGTGTTTTTAGTTGTAGTTTTGTATTTTTATAGTTTAAGGTGGTTTTTGTAACTTTTGGATATTGTTCAGATGGTTTTCATGGGTGCTTTGTGCTTTCTGATTTTGTAGCTTTTTGAAGTTACTTTTTAATTAAAAGTTTTGTTGGCTTAGAAAAAAAGAATAGAAGATTAAAAATATATTATTCAAAATTTGAATCAGAAAACACAATGGTAGAAACTAATAGTTAAAGTTGCAAATCTATTTTTGGTCCACAAACTTGCTTTCAAATTGCAAAGGAAGGTGTTTCGCCTTGGTGTTTTTAGTTGTAGTTTTGTATTTTTATAGTTTAAGGTGGTTTTTGTAACTTTTGGATATTGTTCAGATGGTTTTCATGGGTGCTTTGTGCTTTCTGATTTTGTAGCTTTTTGAAGTTACTTTTTAATTAAAAGTTTTGTTGGCTTAGAAAAAAAGAATAGAAGATTAAAAATATATTATTCAAAATTTGAATCAGAAAACACAATGGTAGAAACTAATAGTTAAAGTTGCAAATCTATTTTTGGTCCACAAACTTGCTTTCAAATTGCAAAGGAAGGTGTTTTGCCTTGGTGTTTTTAGTTGTAGTTTTGTATTTTTATAGTTTAAGGTGGTTTTTGTAACTTTTGGATATTGTTCAGATGGTTTTCATGGGTGCTTTGTGCTTTCTGATTTTGTAGCTTTTTGAAGTTACTTTTTAATTAAAAGTTTTGTTGGCTTAGAAAAAAAGAATAGAAGATTAAAAATATATTATTCAAAATTTGAATCAGAAAACACAATGGTAGAAACTAATAGTTAAAGTTGCAAATCTATTTTTGGTCCACAAACTTGCTTTCAAATTGCAAAGGAAGGTGTTTTGCCTTGGTGTTTTTAGTTGTAGTTTTGTATTTTTATAGTTTAAGGTGGTTTTTGTAACTTTTGGATATTGTTCAGATGGTTTTCATGGGTGCTTTGTGCTTTCTGATTTTGTAGCTTTTTGAAGTTACTTTTTAATTAAAAGTTTTGTTGGCTTAGAAAAAAAGAATAGAAGATTAAAAATATATTATTCAAAATTTGAATCAGAAAACACAATGGTAGAAACTAATAGTTAAAGTTGCAAATCTATTTTTGGTCCACAAACTTGCTTTCAAATTGCAAAGGAAGGTGTTTCGCCTTGGTGTTTTTAGTTGTAGTTTTGTATTTTTATAGTTTAAGGTGGTTTTTGTAACTTTTGGATATTGTTCAGATGGTTTTCATGGGTGCTTTGTGCTTTCTGATTTTGTAGCTTTTTGAAGTTACTTTTTAATTAAAAGTTTTGTTGGCTTAGAAAAAAAGAATAGAAGATTAAAAATATATTATTCAAAATTTGAATCAGAAAACACAATGGTAGAAACTAATAGTTAAAGTTGCAAATCTATTTTTGGTCCACAAACTTGCTTTCAAATTGCAAAGGAAGGTGTTTTGCCTTGGTGTTTTTAGTTGTAGTTTTGTATTTTTATAGTTTAAGGTGGTTTTTGTAACTTTTGGATATTGTTCAGATGGTTTTCATGGGTGCTTTGTGCTTTCTGATTTTGTAGCTTTTTGAAGTTACTTTTTAATTAAAAGTTTTGTTGGCTTAGAAAAAAAGAATAGAAGATTAAAAATATATTATTCAAAATTTGAATCAGAAAACACAATGGTAGAAACTAATAGTTAAAGTTGCAAAATAGAAAAGTGGTTATTCATCTTAACGGATTAATAAGTTTTTCTTCGTTATCTCCAGACTTAATAATTTGTATATGCATGTCGTATTTCATATTTTTTATATCAGTTTTGTAAACATAAATAAAACACAAATTATTGAATGTGTCAAAATCCTAAATATGAATATGATATGTGTATTAAACATGTTGTGTTAATCGTGTCAATTGTATTTAAACATGTCGTATCGTGTTTATTAAATGTGTCGTGTTAGTCATATCAATCATTTTTAAATATATCGTGTTTATTAAACGTGTCATGTTTGTCTCATATTTAAAATTAACAGATCTACTTATTCCTTTCTATGTCCTTCTTATAGAGTAAAACCTTAAAGCTGATCTAGTTTTGATTGGTGTTGTGCTTTCGCGTAACTTCCTACTCGAAAACCTACCTTCTTGTAATAACATGAAACGATACTTATGCTTTCCCAAACATAGGGGCGAAGTGTTAAGGGGATCGATATAATATAATATAATATATATATATATATTGAAGTAAAAAAAATTGTGTATGGAATAAACGTGTCCAAAGATCAGGTTACTTGTCGGCTCATTCGGGCCTAACCTTGAGCAAGCATAATTTTTTGCTATGCAGGTCTGACCCGACTCGATTCATGAATAGCTTTAATATGAAAATATTATATATGATATTAAAATTACAAACAACATATAAATAATAAAAAAATTAATTATTATATTCATGTTGCATATGTAAAAAAATTTAATAAAAATTAAAATCTTAATGTCACGCCCCGAGACCGAGATGCAACACGACCATATTACCTTGAAGAAAAGAAATATTCCCACAAGCATTGCTCTTAGATAATGCGAAGCCTTTCTTTTTAAAATATCAACAATATCCACATATAGACTCTCACTGAAAATTCTTCTAAGTAATATCCATATTTAAACAAATTCAATACAACCAACCTCAAGTTTGCAAAGAAACAATTCATTCAAATAATCAACTATGATTATGCCTCGAATGATCTTCAATGCCAAAATAATCTTTCCATTTTGGGTCTTTTAATTCCTCAAGCCTAAAGCAAATTTATAATCATTTAATCATCTGTAAGGAGAAAATAAAAGAGAGTGAGCAAATTACAGCTCAGTAAGTATAGTCTCACACCCTACCGAATCAAGTATCGTTCATACATATCAAATAAGTCATTCAAGAACATTATTCAAGTCATGCTATCATAGTAGTTAAGAAAAGCATCATAACCATATCAAAACACATACAATTTCATAAATTAAAGACTCTGATCTCTAAAATCATAAAGTCATTATCATAAATCATTTTATTCAAGTCATGCAAGAACATTATTCAAGTCATGCTATCATAGTAGTTAAGAAATCGTTAAAGCATCATAACCATATCAAAACACATACAATTTCATAAATTAAAGACTCTGATCTCTAAAATCATAAAGTCATTATCATAAATCATTTCATCGTACTTTCATTAGTTCATCTTTAAATATGTCACTACTATAACCCGTGACAGGGGCCGTACCGACAATTTCATTCCCATGCTTATTGCTGACTACTATAATCCGTCAGTAGGATCATAAACTAACTATTAAAACCCGTAAGCGAGATTGCAAACTAACTATTATAATCGGTTAGCAAGTCGTATGCTAGCTATTCTAAACCGTTAGCGGGGCCTATGCTAACTATTATAACTCGTTAGCGAGATCGTAAACTAACTCCGTTAGTAACGCCATAAGCTAACTATTGTTATCCGTTAGCGGGACCATAAGCTAACTATTGTAACCCGTTAGCAGGGCCGCTAGCTAACTATTGTAGCTCGTTACCGAAGCCATAAGCTAACTATTTTAACCTGCTAGTAGGGCCGTAAGCTAACTATTCTAACTCGTTAGTAGGGCCGTAAGATAATTGCTAACTATTCTAACCTGTTAGCAGGGCCGTATGATCATTACTAACTATTCAAACCCGTTAGCGGGGCTGTATGATCATTGCTAACTATTCTAACCCATTAGCTGGGCCGTATGCTAACTATTATAACCCGTTAGCAGGACCATATGATCATTGCTAACTATTCTAACCCGTTAGCAAGGCCGTATGATCAATGCTAACTATTATAACCCATTAGCGAGGTCGTAAGATAATTGCTAACTACTCTAACCCGTTAGCGGGCCGTATGATCATTGCTAACTATTCTAACCCGTTAGCGGGGTCGTATGATCATTGCTAACTATTCTAACCCGTTAGCTGGACCATATGATCATTGCTAACTATTCTAACCGGTTAGTTAGGCCGTATGCTAACTACTATAACTCGTTAGCGGGGTTGTATGATCATTGCTAACTATTCTAACCCGTTAGCGGGGCCTGTGCTAACTATTATAACCCGTTAGCGAGGCCTAGGGTTATTTTGGTGTCAATTTCCCACTTCTAGGGACTATTCGAAGCTTTCGTAAAATGTCCTTTGAAACATAATCAACTATCTTCATTTCTAATTCGTAAATTCATCATTCGTCATCCTAATGCACCTCAAGCAAAAGTGATCATATATTTATTCCTAGTTTCATACTTTAAATGAAGAAATAGAATATTTAACTCATTTATCAAAATTACACATTTGATAGGTGCAAAACAAGTAATGTGTGAGAAATTGTACTAACCTTCTTCATTAAACAATTTGGCATTTCTCCCAAGAAATCAAAACCTTTAATGGGCTAAGCCAGCTGCAACTTCTGATTTCTTTTATCTTCAAACTGAAGATTTCCAAACTCTCTAACCTTAGGAAGAAAAATAAGGGCTCTTGCCCCTTTCTCTTTGTTGTGTCGGCAGAACACACTCAAAAAATCTGCTGCCCCCACTAATATCAGCCCACTCCCTCTCTAAATTCAACTTTTAATAGGCCCCTAATGTATCAATGGGCCTTGTAATAGTCTAGCCCATATTTTTTTCGGACTGGGGTATTACACTACCCACCTTATAAAAAGTTTCGTCCTCGAAACTTGATTTACTTCCATTTTTCACATAAGTATGCACCCTTTCTTCATTTCTTCTTCTCTCATTTCCCAAGTTACTTCCCTTGACGTATGACTTCTCGATTGAACTTTTTATAAAAGAAATATTTCTATGTCTCAAAGCTTGTTTCTTTTGGATCAAGTATTCAATAAGGTATTCTCCTTATATTAAATCATTTCCTTGACCTCACCCTAATAAATAGATGATCTCTTGATCTATTCCCATTAAAAATCTCATAATTTGGCATTTGAGTATTTGCTTGATAACTATTGCTAGAAGCAATTTCTATAGAATTCCACTCTAAATCTTTACACGCTAAGTGTACAAACATGTGGTACCATACGTTTCTTTCAAGATTGACTGACTTCTTTAACTTATCGTTATCTGAAGGCATAATCAATCTCCAATTCCTAGAGATCCATCATTATAAATACAAAATTCTTCTTGCTCACCTGTGTCAACAAGTTATCATCATTATGCTAGATGACTTTAAATTTTCCTATCAAATTCACTAAAACACGAAGGTCGACTAGATAAACACCTTGCCCATGATTATTTACTTTTATTTCTCGAAATTTTACAAAATATTTTTTATAAATAGTGATCAAATTTGCTAAATTACTCAGACAGTTTCTACGCAAAGCATTCGTATCAACATTAGTGTTGCTAAGGTAATTGTCAATAACCAAACCAAAATATTTTAGCAATTCTAGCAAAACCTTTTCCTCTTTTTGATAAAGATGTACTCCAAACTCTGATAACCAATAGATATCTTAAAATATTCAACACACACTAATGTCTCCAAATTCAAACATAAATCCTTGAGTATTCGAGTTATCTCTAGATACACATCGGATTCGCCTTCAAATTTCATAGGTCAATTACGAAATAGCATTGACCTCTTTATAAAAATTTATAAATATCAAAATAACTCAAAAACTTTCCTTTAAAACAAAATATAATATTGTCAGCTACAAGTCAAAGTCAACCTTGACGTACCACAAGCAAAATTCTTTTATAAAATTTTCGACAAACCAAATATTTGGATTCGTGACAAGAGTATACTTATAAACAATAGCCAAATGCATGACATAATATCATAGATTTTCTTACCTTTCTCAAAGTCGACTCCATGCTTAAAATGACAAATATAGAAAACAAATTTTTTTATAATTTATTTTTACACCACAATAGCCATCATCTTCTACACTTATAGCATATTAAATTTATTTCTTTAACAAAACACATTTTGTAACTCAAGTTACCCATTTAAAACCAACTTCTCAAATAAAACTTTTTAATAATCATAACCATCGCATTCATACAAAAAAAAATCACAACATGCAATATATACCATGATAAGTTATTTTCTTGGTTAAATGTTATTCAACAAATATCCTATTACACCTCAAAAATATCTATAACATCTCAATTTTTTTGCTTTTGTCTACAAGCAATAACATATATTATAACATATTACTTACAACTCGAAAATATAAATTCCCCATATAAACATCATTCCATAGAATACAATATTTCACTTCAATTAGAGACTATAGTCAGCATAAGCGTACTATTGAAGATAAAATCCATCGAATTAAGAAATAAATAATTCAAACCTCATTAAATCAATCATCTTTCCTTAAATCTATAGGCTCTCAAATGATCGAATCATTCTGTATAAAAATCTTTGAGCTCATAATGTATATCTCGTTATACTTACACTAAAATCTCTTCAACTTACAGACATAACATAGCACAATATCAAAGTAACTTGACATTTTTTTAATCATGAAATTCTAAAAATACTATGTAAATATCAATGGAACTAACTGCTCCGATATACACAAAATTGTTAACTATTCCAAAATTTTACCAAATCAATAACTTGTGGAGAGGAACTCTCCATCTAATCCAAACATCATCTTCTAAACTCTTATAATCTCTAAAGATGATAATCTAAACACTTAGAAAATATCCATTAACCGAAAGATCATAATCTATGCTCTTAAGAAATCTCCATTAATCGAAGGACCATAATCTAAGGTCTGATACCATTTTATGTCACGCCCCGAGATCGAGAAGCAAAACGGCCATATTATCTTGAAGCAAAGAAATATTCCCACAAGCATTGCTCCAAGATAATACGAAGCCTTTCTTTCTAAAATATCAACAATATCCACATATAGACTGTCACTAAAAATTCTTCTAAGTAATATCCATATTTAAACAAATTCAATACAACCAACCTCAAGTCTGCAAAGAAACAATTCATTCAAATAATCAACTATGATTATGCCTCGAATGATCTTCAAATAGCTAACAAAACTTCAATGCAAAAATAATATTTCCATTTCGAGTCTTCTAATTCCTCAAGCCTAAAGCAAACTTATAATCACTTAATCATCTATAAGGAGAAAATAAAAAAGAGTGAGCAAAATTCAGCTCAGTAAGTATAGTCTCACACCCTACCGAATCAAGTATCGTTCATACATATCAAATAAGTCATTCAAGAACATTATTCAAGTCATGCTATCATAGTAGTTAAGAAATCGTTAAAGCATCATAACCATATCAAAACACATACAATTTCATAAATTAATGACTCCAATCTCTAAAATCATAAAGTCATTATCATAAATCATTTCATCGTACTTTCATTAGTTCATCTTTAACTATGTCACTACTATAACCAGTGACAGGGGCCGTACCAACAATTTCATTCCCATGCTCATTGCTGACAATTATAATCCGTCAGGAGAATCATAAGCTAACTATTAAAACCCGTAAGCGAGATCGTAAACTAACTATTATAATCGATTAACAAGTTGTATGCTAGCTATTCTAAACCGTTAGCGGGGCCTATGCTAACCATTATAACTCGTTAGCGAGATCGTAAACTAACTCCGTTAGTAGCGCCATAAGCTAATTATTGTTATCCGTTAGCGGGACCATAAGCTAACTATTGTAACCCGTTAGCAGGGCTAGCTAACTATTGTAGCTCGTTAGCGAAGCCATAAGCTAACTATTATAACCTAATAGTATGATCGTAAGCTAACTATTCTAACCCGTTAGCAGGGCCGTAAGATAATTGCTAACTATTCTAACCTGTTAGATGGATCGTATGATCATTGCTAACTATTGTACCCCGTTAGCGGGGCCGTATGATCATTGCTAACTATTCTAACCCGTTAGCCGGGCTGTATGATCATTGCTAACTATTCTAACCCGTTAGCTGGGCCGTATGATCATTGATAACTATTCTGACCCGTTAGCTAGGCCGTAGCTAACTATTATAACCCGTTAGCGGGACCGTATGATCATTGCTAACTATTCTAACCCGTTAGTGGGGCCGTATGATCATTACTAACTATTATAACCCATTAGCAGGACCGTATGACAATTGCTAACTACTCTAAATTGTTAGCGGGGCCGTATGATCATTGCTAACTATTCTAACCCGTTAGCTGGGCCGTATGATCATTGCTAATTATTCTAACCCGTTTGTTGGACCGTATGCTAACAATTATACCCCGTTAGCGGGGGCGTATGATCATTGCTAACTACTCTAACCCGTTGGCGGGGCCTGTGCTAACTATTATAACCCGTTAGCGGGGCATGTGCTAACTATTATAACTTGTTAGCGAGGTCGTATGCTAACTATTATAACCCGTTAGCGAGGCCTAGTATTATTTTGGTGTCAATTTCCCACTTCTAGGGACTATTCGAAGCTTTCGTAAAATGTCCTTTGAAACATAGTCAATTGTCTTCGTTTCTAATTCGCAAATTCGTAATTCGTCATCCTAATGCACCTTAGGCAAAAGTGATCATATATTTACTCCTATTTTCATACTTAAAATGAAGAAATAGAATATTTAACTCATTTATCAAAATTATACATTTGATAGGTGTAGACACCTAATTTTGTTCGGGCCACTAAACAGGTATGTTTTCTTCCTATATTGATGTTTCCGAGTATAAAAAGACTGTTTTCATCCTGCAGGTGGTACTCCGAGACTTAGTTTAAGAGGGCGAGCACAAAAAGTCAAACTTGAAAAAAAGTCAACCCCGAAAAAGTCAACCCATAAAAAGTCAACCCCATAAAGTCAACTACTGAAAAAGTCAACCCACTTTCAAAATCAAGATTTTAAGTTCAATTGAAAAATGGCGAAGGAATTTTGATAATCCGAGTTCTACATTGAAAGATATGGAGTTCGGAAGTTGGGATTTGGAGATTCAGTAGAAAAGAAACCCTAGTCCGAGAAATTTAGGGAAAAGTGCTTAAACGATCAAACTGGTCGAAATTGAAGGTTCCAAATGAAAGATAAGCACTGACTACGGGTAATGGAGAAGTCACTTGCAAGAAAAACCGAAAGAAAAGTCAATCCGGGAGAAAACCGAGAATTAGAGTTTTTAGTGGATTTCGGTGAAATCGGGAAGAATCACAGAAATGGCCCGAATTGGTAAGACCAAAGCCCCCAATGGATGAGGAGTGATTAAAAAGGATGGTGCAAGGCTCAGATTGAAGAAAATCTGAAAATCGGACTTGTTTTGAGCAAAACCGGGTTTCGGAGGTTAAAGGGCAAAATTGGAAAAATTTGGGAAAAATAGCAAATGGACTCCAAAAATTCTGAAAATTTTTTCAATCTCATTCTTAAATCATTTGAAAGATATTGGCGAAAGAAAATCTTGATTCCGAGTTCGTTTGCAAAATGGCCAAATCCCGGGCTTCTAATGCAGTAATTCAAAAAGATAAATCCCGGAAAAATAGCAAATGGACTCCGAAAATTCTGAAATTTGGCAAATCTCATTTTTAAATTATTTGGAAGAGATTGGTGAAAGAAAATCTTGACTCCGAGTTCGTTTGCAAAATGGTCAAATCCCGGGCCTCCTATGCAGTAATTCAAGCCGATAAATCCCGAAAAAATACCAAATGAGCTCCAAAAATTATGAAAACTTCCAGATCACACTTTTTAATTATTTTGAAGAGATTGGTGAAGAAAAATCTTGATTTGGAGCTCGTTTAAAAAATGGTAAAAAGTAGGGGCATAAAAGGATATTTTGGGAAGAAAAAATCCAAATAAATAGCAAACGGACTCGGATAATTTTGAAAACTTCCAGAACTCAATATTTTATTATTTTGGAAGCATTAAAAAAGAAAAATTGAATTTGGAGTCCGTTTGATATTTATTTTGCATCCGGGGGGCAAAATGGTCGTTTCACCCAAGCAACCGAAAAGGGCTTCTTTGGGCCTTGCAAAAATCAGAGCTGGGCTGGAAAAGAGAAGTGCTGGCCTGCCCAAGCCCAAAGGAAGGAGGAAGCTTAGGATTTTTTCAATCAAGTGATAAAAAATCAAGAGTTAAGTTAGAGATTTTCATTTTTGAGCCTAAGTCCCAATCCCACATCCCTTTGTAATGTCAAGCCAAGGAGGTGCTCACCTTATAAATAAGGAGTCTTGGCCTTTGGTTGAAATCACCCACTACCCCTTGTGAGATAGTCTATACACTTGTATTAGGATTATTCGGGTGGTGAGTCATAGTGTTTTACTCTGAGGGTTCGTAGCTTAATCCGTTCAAAAGCTACTCTGAGGGTTTGTAGCTTAATCCGTTCAAAAGCTACTCTGAGGGTTCGTAGCTTAATCCGTTCAAAAGCTACTCTGAGGGTTCGTAGCTTAATCCGTTCAAAAGCTACTCTGAGGGTTTATAGCTTAATCCGTTCAAAAGCTACTTGGTGAGTTTTCATTTTAAAATAATGTTTCTTGTTCTTCCTTCATTTCCTTTCTTAAGTATATTTTTCTTACATTTTGTTTTTACAATAAACTCACCATGGCCAAATGGCCTACATTATTTATTTTAAGTTGTTGTTTTTGATTCATTTTACCATATTGTTTATGCTATTTTCTTTATTTTTGATGTTTTAAATATTATGTTATTTCATGTTCTTAAGTTATATTTAATTTGGTTGCTTTGTTTGTTGCCATTTATGTCTTAGATATCATGTTTTTGCATTTTTAATTTTCTGTTTTCATGTTGTTTAAATTTGAGCATGTTTTAGAGTTAGCATATTAAGTGTTTGTGAAAATGCTTGTGTGATTCTTTGCATGATTCTTGTTTTATATCTTAGTGAGCATGTTTTAGATTTGGTATATTAGGTGTTTGTGAAAATGCTTGTGTGATTTTTGTGTTATGACTTAGTTTTTCATGCTAGCATACCAAGTGTTTGTGAAAATGCCATGCTTGTTGGAGCTTGGGGCCATTTGGCTACTCCATGGGTTTTGCATTGTGTGTTGTATTTTTGTCATGCTAGTTGTTAGGTTTTTGCATTTGCATGATATTTGGTTGGATTTTTGAATTAAGCATGCCTTGTGTTTGTGAAAATGCCATGCATGTCTTAGGTCTAGGTTACATTAAATGTCATGCAAGTTCATGTTAGGTCTAGGCCATATTATTTATGTCATGCATTTTCCTTACATTTAGGTTTAGATCCATGCATTTCATACATTATGTTTGCTGCATTGTTTCATGCATTTCATGTTCATGCCACTTGAATAATGACTCGAGCCAATTAATGGTTCAAAGTCATGCTCTCTTGAGCACACTTGTGGAAAATTAAGTTTGTCAAATTGATTATTCTACCTTTGTGATTTTTTTTTTTACTTAGCCAATTTTTATCTAACTTTCAAAAAGTCCTAGCTACTGCTTTCAAGTCATTTTATGAGTTTCAAATATTTTTATTTTGATTTTTAAATGATTTTATCAAAGACAAAAAAAAAAGTGTGTTGGCAAAGCAGTTTTTTTTCTCTCCTCCAAAAACTCGTACATCTCTGATTTTTCTGGGAATTCATCTTTGATCAGAAAATTAAGAAAATTTTTTCTCGTGTAGCTGTACATGTCCTGAGTCTCCAGTATTTTTTTCAGAATTTTTGGAATTTTTTAAAATAGGGTAAAAAATCGTGGATTAAAACTGGACAGTGGAGTCAGAATTGAATTTAAAGAAAAACAAAGCAGTTTTTTTTTTCCTCCAAAAACTCGTACATCTCTGATTTTTCTGGGAATTCATCTTTGATCAGAAAATTAATCCGATTTTTTCTCGTGTAGCTGTACATGTCCTGAGTCTCCAGTATTTTTTTCAGAATTTTTGGAAGTTTTAAAAATAGGGTAAAAAATCGTGGATTAAAACTGGACAGTGGAGTCAGAATTGAATTTAAAGAAAAACAAAGCAGTTTTTTTTTCTCCTTCAAAAACTCGTACATCTCTGATTTTTCTGGAAATTCATCTTTGATCAGAAAATTAATCCGATTTTTTCTCGTGTATTTTTACATGTCCTGAGTCTCCAGTATTTTTTTTCGAATTTTTGGAATTTTTAAAAATAGGATAAAAAATCGTGGATTAAAACTGGACAGTGGAGTCATAATTGAATTTAAAGAAAAACCATTTTTCTGATTTGGTTAATTTACTTAGAGTGGGCTGATTAGGAGGGTTAGCTACTGACTTAGGGTAATTTCTAAGCCTTTTCAAACTCTAAAAATGGTTTTTCAAGTCCCGGGTTAAGGGTAGTCAAGTCCGGATTTTTTAAACTTAGGAAATTAGAGCCATTTTAAAGAAATTAGCCCAGTTTTTATTTTTAATTCAAGCTTTTCAAAATTGTTTTCAAACAATCACAAAGTATTTTGGTTTTAGAATATTTAATTTGACATATTTTCCTAAGGTAGCCGGATATCTTTTTAGATATACGGATTTCCTTAATTAAAGGAAAAAAATACATTTCATGCATTGCATTTTTATATTCATGCATTTTATATAATATGTGATTCTTGCTATAATAATTTCTATGATATTGTTGTTATTTTGATTTATATTTTTTGATGTTACATGGTTTATTATATGGTTTCGAATATTTCATGATATCCTATGCTTTTATTTAGTTATCTTTATTTAGCATATACGTATTCATTTATTTTAAATGTTTTCAAAAGATAATGGTTTTCAATAAAAATAAAGATATTCCCGAGTTAAAATAATTCATGAGTTCTCTACCGGGTTTGCTGGAGGGAATATCATCAATTATCATTAATAAAGGAATATCTTTCTTTCAAAAAAGAGAATGATTCGGAAAGTTTTCCAAAACTAATAAAAATTTCTATATTTTGCCACGTTTGTTGGGGAATATAGGAAAATTTTGAATTTATAAATTCTGGATCATTTTCAATAAAAAAAATGAAATTATTTTTCTTTAAATTGGGAATTAACTTGAAATACTAAATTTAAAACCAACTTTTTACCGAGACTTGAGATAACACACGATTAATAAGGTACCGATTTATACGGGCGTTGTGGGGGTGCTAATCCTTCCCCACACGTAACCGACTCCCGAACCCGCTTCTTTGATTTCTCTGGTTTAAAACGCAGACTTGAAATTGGTTTTTAAAATGTTTTAATTAATTTTTAAAATATTTTATAAAACCGGTTTTAATAGGTGGCCGATCACACCTAGCTAAAAAAGATTGGTGGCGACTCCATGTCTTTTTTAAGGTCATTTTCAAAACCTTCATTTTTCTAGAGGAATTAAGTCGACTTTTCCTCGATTTTTTTTAATGTCACGCCTAACGAATAATAAAGTCTTGCGATGAGACTCGTCGCTATTTTTTTTTAGGTTGCGACAGCTTGGCGACTCCACTGGGGATTATTAGAGAGTCAGGCCTAGAATTAGTCGTGTGTTATCAAAGTCTCGGTTTTGTTGGTTTTATTGGTATTTAATTTTAATTCCCATATTTTTTTTTAATAAGGAGAATTTTGAAAATAATAAAATATTTTTAAATATGTTCATACTCATGTGCATGCATTTTATTATTGTTCTCTAGTTATTTAAGGTTGTATATTATAATTGCTTGTTGGTTAATGTGTTACACTATTCTTGAATGTTTTAATTGCTAGGGCATTTAGAATAAGGTTTGTAGAATAGGTAGTGAAAGGTTTGATATTCCTCCACACACACTACACGTGCATTTGCATAACATGAATCCTCTACCCGGGTTCCGTCCTTTTAAGTGGGAGTAAAGTAACTAAGCCTTCGTGATTGATCCTCCGTATGGGCTAGTGAAACACTTTCGGAGTATAAAGTACCTAATGCCTTCGTGATGATCCTCCGCATGGGCATAGGAAAATATACTCTAACGAATTGAACCCGCTTTTATCGGGGTGCCTTACTAGCCTTCACCGGCGACAGTGAGGAACAATTCGGGGCCTTAGAACCGATTCACCCTCATATAGTGAACCTAGGCGAAGCCATCCCGAATTTCCGTTAGATATACCGAAAATAGGAACACATGGAGGGACATTTCTAAACTTTTTGTTACCTATTTTACACTCCGAATAAGTGTGGTAGATCGGGCAACAATGTACGTACATCGCCCGTAATAAATGTGATACTCCGCCTCGAAGGCATCGTGATGCCTAAATAAGCAGATATTGTTGGGGCAAATGTTCATTAGCTGTTTTAAAAAAAAAAAAATCATTTTTCAAGCATTTTTGCATGTTGCACATTTCATGCATGTGTGAATGAAGCATGTACATTTTTGGTTGTATTATTGATCTCATTCTTTGCAATAAACAGTTGGTAATTTCATTTGATGATTTCATAAAACCGGTAGTGTCACATGAACATTTGCATATGGTACCATAGTAGGATCCACCCTAAAATTCTTTTGAAAATTATGTGATTGGTTTTTCATAAAAAAAAAATAAAAAAAAAACATGTTTCAAAAAATCATAAATTAGGAGGCAAATCTTGCATAATGAGATTTTTGAATAATCAAGATTTAGGTCCCACAAATTTCATGTAATCATTGATTTCTTTGTATATACCTTGGTGTAAATTTATGAATTCTTTACATGTATCATTTTGACATCATGTTACAGTCATAGCATGCATGGTCATTCATTGTAGAATACGTTTATGACATGCATGGTCATTCTGTATATATTCATGCATTAATTTGCTTATTCTTTACATGCATCATGTTAGCTTCAGGGTGCATTCATGGCATACATAGTCGTCATGTTATGCTCATGCATTAATTTTTCATATTGGCATCAGGTTGCATTCATGACATACACGGCCAGCATGACTTTCTTTGTATATACTCTGTGTCAGTCATTTATTCTTCACATGCATCATAATTGACATTATGTGGCATTCATAGTATATATGATCATTCATTGGTAATGCATTTGGAACATACATGGTCATTCATTGTATATATCCATGCATTGATTTGCTTATTTTTTACATGCATCATGTTGGCATCAGGGTGCATTCACGGCATACATAGTCGTCATGTTATGCTCATGCATTAATTTGTCACATTGGCATCAAGATTGCACTCATGACATACACGGTCAGCATGATTTTCTTTGTATATACCCTGTATCAATCATTTATTCTTCACATGCATCAGAATTGACATTGTGTGGCATTCATAGTGTATATGATCATTCATTGGGAAATGCATTTGGAACATACATAGTTATTCATTGTATATATCCATGCATTAATTTTCTTATTTATTACATACATCATGTTAGCATTAGGTCGCATTCATGACACACATGGTTAGCATGATTTTCTTTGTATATACTCTATATCAATCATTCATTGTTTGCATGTATCATAATTGACACCGTGTTGCATTCATAGGATATATGATCATTCATTGGGAAATATGCTAAAATGCACATGATCAGTCATTGCATGTATCCATGTGTTGATTTGTTTATTCTTTGTTTGCAACATGTTGGCATTGTGATTGCATTTATTACATATATGGTCAGCATGTTTCCATTGTACATATCCATACATCATATTGTTTAGGCTTCACATGCATCAAATTGCATTCATGGCTCATTCATCATGACATACATTTGGGGGAAATAAAACAGAAGTTGGCTTGGCTTTAGGAGTCTTTGAAAGAATTTCCATTTCAAATCAGAAGAAGTACTGAGTACACTTTTAATACAGGCTGGTGCTATGGAGGATGAACAAGTTGCCCGAATGGAAAAAATGGAAAGGGAACAGAGAGAATTGCGAGAACAGCTAGCAAAATCTCAAGCAGAATCTAAGGATCAGATGACTAAACTGATGGAGCTAATGTCTGCCGTAATCAAAGGAAAAGGATACACCGAAAACTTTGTCGCCGGAGAAGGGTTAGAGGCACAAAAGGGCCAGGATGAGGTCATAATAAGTGATTCCCAGAACACTGTTAACCTCGTCAATGTCCTAAACTCAGATGATCTAGCTGAACAGGCAAAGTGGAAAAGGGTTGCAGTAAATGAGGTTGAGTTGGCAAATTCCCAAGGGAAATATCAGTTGTTAGATGAAAGGCTCCGGGCAATAGAAAGAACAGATGTATTCGGGAGTGCGGAGGCGAAAGAACGATGCTTGGTCCTCGATTTAGTCATTCCTCCTAAGTTCAAGATCCCTGACTTTGTGAAATATGACGGGACGACCGATCCATCAGCCCACATCACTATATTCTGCCGAAAGATGACAAGTCAGATAGATAATGATAAGCTTTTAATTCACTGCTTTCAGGATAGCCTCAGCGGGTCCGCAATTAGGTGGTATAGTCAGTTGAGCAAGGATCAGATTCGCTCTTGGAATGATTTGGCTAGGGCTTTTCTAAACCAGTACAAGCATATGACCGACAGGACACTTGATCGTCTCACTTTGCAAAATATGGAGAAAAGAGATACTGAGAGCTTCAAAGAATATGCACAACGGTGGATGAGCCTGGCTGCCCAAGTACAACCGCCCTTGACACAAAAGGAAATCACTATCCTTTTTGTGAATACACTGCAGGCCCCGTACTATGACAGACTCGTCGGCAATGCTTCGAAGAATTTTGCGGACATGGTAATTTCAGGGGAGATGATTGAGAATGCTATCAAGAATGGGAAACTTGAAAGAGAAGGAACATCCAATACCGAGAGAAATAAGGCACCAAGAAAGAAAGAGGAAGATGTCCAAACTATGGGAGATTTCATCCCATATTCCCAATTTCCCTCATACCAATCATGTTACCCTACTGAGGTATCTCCAAGCCTTTATCCTTACCTACCTACCCAAATACCTAATCCTATACCAGCCCTTGCAACAAGGCCTACTTCTAGAAAACGACCGCGGGAAAATCAAGAAAGAAATCCAATCCCCATCCCTGACTTATTGCCATTACTAATAAAGAATCAGTACCTTACCCCGATACCTTTGAAAATAGCTCCGAATCCATCAGCAAGGAGTTATGACCCTGACAGCAAGTGTGATTATCACCTAGGGGTAGTTGGGCATTCAACTGAAAAATGCAGACAACTGAAGGAAAGGATTGAAAGTCTTATCCGTGATGGTATTTTGACACCAGAGCTTATCGATCAATGGAAGGCCGCTTAGCCCTAAATCAGTTTCTTTCAGGGTTTTAGGGGGAGAATTACTACCTTTGAAGGATTTCAATAGGAGCATTTTTGACGCATGTAGTTTTATACACTGTGATGATGAAAGCACTTGTCTCATGTTAACATCTACATGAATTAAATGAATTTTGAATTTTAAATGCTTTGTGTTTGTTGTGTTTTAACAATAACGTGAATTTGCAAAAACAAGCATTGAGAAAGTTTTAATAATGAATAATCTCAAGAAGATTGATGATCAGTGTTAGAACTGACCCAACACTATCCCCCTCTTTTTTGGGCTTCTCTATACCTAAACCTTGAATCAAGAACACTTGAAAGACCTAATGCTTCAAGGAAAAATGAATGAAAAAAAGAGAAGCATTGGCATTGCAAAATAAGCAAGGATGTAAATCCTAGTCTAGGCTATGAACAAAGGAACGAACTTTTTCAAATTTTTCGAATTCCTTGAAATTCAAACAAATGAGACATTCTTTCAAGAGTCTAGATTTTGATAATTTGGTGTGTGTCAAGATTGTGCTAAAACCATTCATGACCTTTCCCAATGACCACAAAACACTAATTGCCCAGACATCACTTCATGATTGACACCCTGGGGCACAATGATTAAACTAGATTATCTCTTGTCCCAGAGAAAACCTGTTTTTGGGTCATATTTTCCTTGTCTCTTCAAAGAACTCAGATTGGAAACTCAACTTTTTCAAAACAGACCTAGACTTGCCATGTTCCTCTTTGATACAAATTCGCATGGTTAATCAAATTGGGGCATCATATGTGGAAATGATGGATACATAGTGAATAAGGATGGACTAAGTGCATGAATCATTGGGGCATGCGATGAAAAAACAAAAAAAACAAAAAAAAAGAAGAAAAAATTTGTGATATCATGCATATGATAATTCGGATGAATCCAAAGTGCAAAATGAAATTCTGAATATCCATTTCCCCTGGGGATTGCTTTTCAATGTGAATATTCGTGCTTGACATGAGAAAAGGCCATCTTTCATATCCCTTTCACACAAAAAGGAATTATCCATAGTCACCCCTTTTGAGCCAAAAGAATTCTTTCTTCTTTGAACCCTGATCAAGGATTACCCTCTACACTGGGGGCAAATGCGAGGAAAGATCTTTTCAAAAGATCATTGAGAAATGAGTGATAGCTCAAGGACAGACACAAAGCAAATGGAGCCCCGAATAAATACGGGCTCACTCTGTCAAAGAAAAATAAGAGAAAAAGATGGTGAAATGAAAGCCAAGAAAAACAAAAGAAAAAACACAATGAAAAAAAATGTGTGAAAGACATGGCAAGTTGAAAGCCAAAAGCAAGGAAGAAAAAGAGCAAAGTCAAAAGGAAAGAAATGTCCAAGAAGGAACAAATGCTTCAAAGAGAATCCTCCTAAAAAAAAATAGATCCTTGATCTGATTACCCTCAAACACATATTTTGGGCCTATTTATCCTTTCTTTCTGAACCCTGAGTCATGGCTTACATTACGTGCTTTAAAAGTCCATTTTGATCAAGCATGAATATTTAATTTGAAAGGTTTTTCCTCAGATTTTATCCCATTTCATCGAATTATCATTTCACTAAGGAAGAATTTAGAATTCTCAAGTGCATGGTAAAAAAAAATGGAAAGAATGGGACTCTAGGGCGAAAACACAAAAATGGGCGGTCTAGAGTAAATTTGGAAATTTTCGATGCCATCTATGATAGTGCCGATACCCCAAAAGAAAAGATCTTATTAAAGGAGTGGTCATCGAGGAACATCTAGGAATTCCTGAACCCCCCAAATTGTCAGTTCTCATTCAGAGGATTGTTTTCAAAAACTGAAACTTTTGTTCCCAAGATTAAACTTTCTGGTTTAAACATCTCAGCCAATCTTGACGCTTGTCAAAATGCCTTGATATGGAAACTAAAAGAATGTTGAATTTGTTTGGTTCTCAATGAATTCATGATTTATAAGACCTGTTCCATTTGTGAGCCTAGAAGGGATATACATTTTTGTTGTGAAGTTTTCCTGGAAAACCCAAAATCTTGTTGTATCGAGCCTTGTCAATTCAAATTGAAAAACCCAAATTAATACTTAGGGAAATTTCTAACAGTGATCATCAGTCATCAAAAGATTTGTACATCATACACTGTGGAGTTAAAATTTTGGGCTTAGAAGTTTTTCTTAAATAAGCAAAATTGTTTTTCAAAAAGGGAAAATAAAAATATTTTTGAAATACCAATTTTTGATGTTGACATGAGACAAGTTTTTCTAACCCAAAGGTATAGAACTGCCAGGGTAGGTCCTGACTTCCAGATATGAGAAGAAGAAATTGAACCCGTTTCTGACCTCTGTTGATCAGAGTTTGAAAACTGTTGGGGCAAAGAGAATAGCCAAAATGAATTGAAGATATACTCTTATTTGAAAAGGAAAAATGAATCGGAAAGACTAAGCCAAAGTCTAGAAAAATGATCAGGGGCATTTGCATCTTTTCATGAAGCGTTTGCATCATTATCGATCTTTGCATTTGCATCATGTATGAGCATTTTGCACGTTTTCAAATCCTTGCATTTGCATAATGCCAATCTTTGCATTTGCATCATTCCATGACGTAGATACGTTAACACCAATTTTTTCATTTTGCATCATAAAAAAGCATTTGCACATTATTGACCTTTGCATCCTTCTGAGAAGTAATTGTGTTATTCGAGGATCATTTGCATTTGCATCATTTAGAAGCATCTGCATCTTATTCAACATCTGAATATGCATCTGCATCAATAAGCATTTGCATCAATCTAAGCCATTTTCATATACACCACAAAACATTTGCGTTTTATCCAACATCTGCAGCTGCATCAAGAAACATTTGCATCAATTCAAAATATTTACATTTACATTTACATTTGCAATACGAAGTATGTGTATCCTGTTAATCATTTGCACCAGCATCAAAAAGCATTCACATCTTCAGGTTAATTTTCAACAATTCTTCAAAGACTATTTTTAAGACCTCCGGGCATCATTTTTAAAAGCCGCATACAGCGCATTTTTTCCAAATGACAGGTAAGGCCTCCGGGCACCGTTTTTAAGACCTCTGGGCATCATTTTTAAAAGTCGCATACAGCTCATTTTTTTCAAATGACAGGTAAGGCCTCCGGGCACCATTTTTAAGACCTCCGGGCATCATTTTTAAAAGCCGCATACAGCGTATTTTTTCCAAATGACAGGTAAGGCCTCCGGGCACCATTTTTAAGACCTCCGGGCATCATTTTTAAAAGCCGCATACAGCGCATTTTTCCAACTGACAGGTAAGACCTCCGGGCAACATCTTTAAGACCTCCGGGCATAACTTTTTTTCAGGGTAAGGCCTCCGGGCGCCAATTTTTAAGACTTCCGGGCATAATTTCTAATTTTTAAGACCTCCGGGCATAATTTCCAACTTTTAAGACCTCCGGGCATAATATCCAATTTTTAAGACCTACGGGCATAATTTTTCAAATCACAAGTAAGACCTCCGGGCATAACTCTTTTTTTTCAGGAGTAAGGCCTATGGGCACCATTTTTAAGACCTCCGGGCATAATTTTATAATTCACAGGTAAGACCTCCGGGCAACATCTTTAAGACCTCCGAGCATAACTTTTTCAGGGGTAAGGCCTCCGGGCGCCAATTTTTAAGACCTCCGGGCATAATTTCCAATTTTTAAGACCTCCGGGCATAATTTCCAATTTTTAAGACCTCCGGGCATAATTTTTCAAATCACAGGTAAGACCTCCGGGCAATATCTTTAAGACCTCCGGGCATAACTTTTTCAGGGGTAAGGCCGCCGGGCACCAATTTTTAAGACCTCCGGGCACTAGTTTTTTAAGACCTCCGGGCACCAATTTTAAAGACCTTCGGGCATAAATTTTTCTTTTGAAAATCGAATTTGTTTTCTTAAGACGAATCGAGCCTTGTTTAGGCAGGGAATTCAATTTAAGGACATAATCTTCAATTTAATATTTTTAAAAAAATCAAAAAAAATTGAAAATTTGAAAAATTGAAAAATAGAAAAAATAGAAAAAAAAAAAGAAAAAAAGAGAAGGAAAAAAAGTAGAAAATGAAAAATGAAAAATGCAAAAATGAATGAAGAAATGAAAAAGAAAACCCCTTTCCTTTCCATGTGATTTCAAATGACCGTACAAAATTAGTGTTGGTTTATCTTTGCCTGATTCCTGATTCTCAGCAATAGCCAAAGCATGAGCACCTTGTTAAAAGACATGTGCATCTGCATCATTTCTCAAAGCTTCTGGTGGGGATATCCAGAATTTTACAGTTTTAAAAGTGAACAAGTCTTCGGTGGTGATAGCTGAAGCCTCTGGTGGAGATATCCAGAGTTTTAAAATCCTTTGAAAAGGTAAAAAGTCTTCGGTGGTGATAGCTGAAGCTTCTGGTGGTGATACCTAGAATTTTACAGTTTTAAAAATGAGCAAGACTTCGGTGGTGATAGCTGAAGCCTCTGGTGGAGATATCCAGAGTTTTAAAATCCTTTGAAAAGATAGAAAGTCTTCAGTGGTGATAGCTGAAGCTTCTGGAGTTGATACCCAGAATTTTTACATTTAAAAAAAAAATGAGCAAGACTTTGGTGGTGATAGCCGAAGCTTCTGGAAGAGATATCCAGAATTTTAAACACAGCTGAGAACAAGACAGGTTAAGGCCCCGAGACCATCGTCGAGGTCATTTCCTTTCTTGCAAATCGAATTTGTTTCCTTAAGACGAATCGAGCCTTGTTTAGGCAGGGAATTCAATTTAAGGACAAATCTTCAATTTACTGTTTTAAAAAAAAAAAAAAAATTTGAAAAAAAAATGAAAAAAGAGAAAAAATGAAAAAAATAGAAAAAGAAAAAAGAAAATAAAAAATAAAAAATGCAAAATGCAAAAATGAATGAAGAAATGAAAAAGAAAACCCCTTTCCTTTCCATGTGATTTCACTGACCGTACAAAATTAGTGTTGGTTTATCTTTGCCTGATTCCTGATTCTCAGCAATAGCCAAAGAGGGGCAGCTGTAGACACCTAATTTTGTTCGGGCCACTAAACAGGTATGTTTTCTTCCTATATTGATGTTTCCGAGTATAAAAAGACTGTTTTCATCCTGCAGGTGGTACTCCGAGACTTAGTTTAAGAGGGCGAGCACAAAAAGTCAAACTTGAAAAAAAGTCAACCCCGAAAAAGTCAACCCATAAAAAGTCAACCCCATAAAGTCAACTACTGAAAAAGTCAACCCACTTTCAAAATCAAGATTTTAAGTTCAATTGAAAAATGGCGAAGGAATTTTGATAATCCGAGTTCTACATTGAAAGATATGGAGTTCGGAAGTTGGGATTTGGAGATTCAGTAGAAAAGAAACCCTAGTCCGAGAAATTTAGGGAAAAGTGCTTAAACGATCAAACTGGTCGAAATTGAAGGTTCCAAATGAAAGATAAGCACTGACTACGGGTAATGGAGAAGTCACTTGCAAGAAAAACCGAAAGAAAAGTCAATCCGGGAGAAAACCGAGAATTAGAGTTTTTAGTGGATTTCGGTGAAATCGGGAAGAATCACAGAAATGGCCCGAATTGGTAAGACCAAAGCCCCCAATGGATGAGGAGTGATTAAAAAGGATGGTGCAAGGCTCAGATTGAAGAAAATCTGAAAATCGGACTTGTTTTGAGCAAAACCGGGTTTCGGAGGTTAAAGGGCAAAATTGGAAAAATTTGGGAAAAATAGCAAATGGACTCCAAAAATTCTGAAAATTTTTTCAATCTCATTCTTAAATCATTTGAAAGATATTGGCGAAAGAAAATCTTGATTCCGAGTTCGTTTGCAAAATGGCCAAATCCCGGGCTTCTAATGCAGTAATTCAAAAAGATAAATCCCGGAAAAATAGCAAATGGACTCCGAAAATTCTGAAATTTGGCAAATCTCATTTTTAAATTATTTGGAAGAGATTGGTGAAAGAAAATCTTGACTCCGAGTTCGTTTGCAAAATGGTCAAATCCCGGGCCTCCTATGCAGTAATTCAAGCCGATAAATCCCGAAAAAATACCAAATGAGCTCCAAAAATTATGAAAACTTCCAGATCACACTTTTTAATTATTTTGAAGAGATTGGTGAAGAAAAATCTTGATTTGGAGCTCGTTTAAAAAATGGTAAAAAGTAGGGGCATAAAAGGATATTTTGGGAAGAAAAAATCCAAATAAATAGCAAACGGACTCGGATAATTTTGAAAACTTCCAGAACTCAATATTTTATTATTTTGGAAGCATTAAAAAAGAAAAATTGAATTTGGAGTCCGTTTGATATTTATTTTGCATCCGGGGGGCAAAATGGTCGTTTCACCCAAGCAACCGAAAAGGGCTTCTTTGGGCCTTGCAAAAATCAGAGCTGGGCTGGAAAAGAGAAGTGCTGGCCTGCCCAAGCCCAAAGGAAGGAGGAAGCTTAGGATTTTTTCAATCAAGTGATAAAAAATCAAGAGTTAAGTTAGAGATTTTCATTTTTGAGCCTAAGTCCCAATCCCACATCCCTTTGTAATGTCAAGCCAAGGAGGTGCTCACCTTATAAATAAGGAGTCTTGGCCTTTGGTTGAAATCACCCACTACCCCTTGTGAGATAGTCTATACACTTGTATTAGGATTATTCGGGTGGTGAGTCATAGTGTTTTACTCTGAGGGTTCGTAGCTTAATCCGTTCAAAAGCTACTCTGAGGGTTTGTAGCTTAATCCGTTCAAAAGCTACTCTGAGGGTTCGTAGCTTAATCCGTTCAAAAGCTACTCTGAGGGTTCGTAGCTTAATCCGTTCAAAAGCTACTCTGAGGGTTTATAGCTTAATCCGTTCAAAAGCTACTTGGTGAGTTTTCATTTTAAAATAATGTTTCTTGTTCTTCCTTCATTTCCTTTCTTAAGTATATTTTTCTTACATTTTGTTTTTACAATAAACTCACCATGGCCAAATGGCCTACATTATTTATTTTAAGTTGTTGTTTTTGATTCATTTTACCATATTGTTTATGCTATTTTCTTTATTTTTGATGTTTTAAATATTATGTTATTTCATGTTCTTAAGTTATATTTAATTTGGTTGCTTTGTTTGTTGCCATTTATGTCTTAGATATCATGTTTTTGCATTTTTAATTTTCTGTTTTCATGTTGTTTAAATTTGAGCATGTTTTAGAGTTAGCATATTAAGTGTTTGTGAAAATGCTTGTGTGATTCTTTGCATGATTCTTGTTTTATATCTTAGTGAGCATGTTTTAGATTTGGTATATTAGGTGTTTGTGAAAATGCTTGTGTGATTTTTGTGTTATGACTTAGTTTTTCATGCTAGCATACCAAGTGTTTGTGAAAATGCCATGCTTGTTGGAGCTTGGGGCCATTTGGCTACTCCATGGGTTTTGCATTGTGTGTTGTATTTTTGTCATGCTAGTTGTTAGGTTTTTGCATTTGCATGATATTTGGTTGGATTTTTGAATTAAGCATGCCTTGTGTTTGTGAAAATGCCATGCATGTCTTAGGTCTAGGTTACATTAAATGTCATGCAAGTTCATGTTAGGTCTAGGCCATATTATTTATGTCATGCATTTTCCTTACATTTAGGTTTAGATCCATGCATTTCATACATTATGTTTGCTGCATTGTTTCATGCATTTCATGTTCATGCCACTTGAATAATGACTCGAGCCAATTAATGGTTCAAAGTCATGCTCTCTTGAGCACACTTGTGGAAAATTAAGTTTGTCAAATTGATTATTCTACCTTTGTGATTTTTTTTTTTTACTTAGCCAATTTTTATCTAACTTTCAAAAAGTCCTAGCTACTGCTTTCAAGTCATTTTATGAGTTTCAAATATTTTTATTTTGATTTTTAAATGATTTTATCAAAGACAAAAAAAAAAGTGTGTTGGCAAAGCAGTTTTTTTTCTCTCCTCCAAAAACTCGTACATCTCTGATTTTTCTGGGAATTCATCTTTGATCAGAAAATTAAGAAAATTTTTTCTCGTGTAGCTGTACATGTCCTGAGTCTCCAGTATTTTTTTCAGAATTTTTGGAATTTTTTAAAATAGGGTAAAAAATCGTGGATTAAAACTGGACAGTGGAGTCAGAATTGAATTTAAAGAAAAACAAAGCAGTTTTTTTTTTCCTCCAAAAACTCGTACATCTCTGATTTTTCTGGGAATTCATCTTTGATCAGAAAATTAATCCGATTTTTTCTCGTGTAGCTGTACATGTCCTGAGTCTCCAGTATTTTTTTCAGAATTTTTGGAAGTTTTAAAAATAGGGTAAAAAATCGTGGATTAAAACTGGACAGTGGAGTCAGAATTGAATTTAAAGAAAAACAAAGCAGTTTTTTTTTCTCCTTCAAAAACTCGTACATCTCTGATTTTTCTGGAAATTCATCTTTGATCAGAAAATTAATCCGATTTTTTCTCGTGTATTTTTACATGTCCTGAGTCTCCAGTATTTTTTTTCGAATTTTTGGAATTTTTAAAAATAGGATAAAAAATCGTGGATTAAAACTGGACAGTGGAGTCATAATTGAATTTAAAGAAAAACCATTTTTCTGATTTGGTTAATTTACTTAGAGTGGGCTGATTAGGAGGGTTAGCTACTGACTTAGGGTAATTTCTAAGCCTTTTCAAACTCTAAAAATGGTTTTTCAAGTCCCGGGTTAAGGGTAGTCAAGTCCGGATTTTTTAAACTTAGGAAATTAGAGCCATTTTAAAGAAATTAGCCCAGTTTTTATTTTTAATTCAAGCTTTTCAAAATTGTTTTCAAACAATCACAAAGTATTTTGGTTTTAGAATATTTAATTTGACATATTTTCCTAAGGTAGCCGGATATCTTTTTAGATATACGGATTTCCTTAATTAAAGGAAAAAAATACATTTCATGCATTGCATTTTTATATTCATGCATTTTATATAATATGTGATTCTTGCTATAATAATTTCTATGATATTGTTGTTATTTTGATTTATATTTTTTGATGTTACATGGTTTATTATATGGTTTCGAATATTTCATGATATCCTATGCTTTTATTTAGTTATCTTTATTTAGCATATACGTATTCATTTATTTTAAATGTTTTCAAAAGATAATGGTTTTCAATAAAAATAAAGATATTCCCGAGTTAAAATAATTCATGAGTTCTCTACCGGGTTTGCTGGAGGGAATATCATCAATTATCATTAATAAAGGAATATCTTTCTTTCAAAAAAGAGAATGATTCGGAAAGTTTTCCAAAACTAATAAAAATTTCTATATTTTGCCACGTTTGTTGGGGAATATAGGAAAATTTTGAATTTATAAATTCTGGATCATTTTCAATAAAAAAAATGAAATTATTTTTCTTTAAATTGGGAATTAACTTGAAATACTAAATTTAAAACCAACTTTTTACCGAGACTTGAGATAACACACGATTAATAAGGTACCGATTTATACGGGCGTTGTGGGGGTGCTAATCCTTCCCCACACGTAACCGACTCCCGAACCCGCTTCTTTGATTTCTCTGGTTTAAAACGCAGACTTGAAATTGGTTTTTAAAATGTTTTAATTAATTTTTAAAATATTTTATAAAACCGGTTTTAATAGGTGGCCGATCACACCTAGCTAAAAAAGATTGGTGGCGACTCCATGTCTTTTTTAAGGTCATTTTCAAAACCTTCATTTTTCTAGAGGAATTAAGTCGACTTTTCCTCGATTTTTTTTAATGTCACGCCTAACGAATAATAAAGTCTTGCGATGAGACTCGTCGCTATTTTTTTTTAGGTTGCGACAATAGGTGCAAAACAAGTAATGTGTGAGAAATTGTACTTACCTCTCTTCATTAAACAATTTGGCATTTCTCCCAAGAAATCAAAACCTTTAATGGGCTAAGCCAGCTGCAACTTCTGATTTCTTTTATCTTCAAATTGAAGATTTCCAAACTCTCTAACCTTAGGAAGAAAAACAAGGGCTCTTGCCCCTTTCTCTTTGTTGTGCTGGCATAACACACCCAAAAAATCTGCTGCCTTCACTAATATCAGCCCCCTCCCTCTCTAAATTCAACTTTCAATAGGCCCCCAATGTATCAATGGGCCTTGTAATAGTCTAGCCCACATTTCTTTTGGACTGGGGTATTACACTTAATGTCAAAAAAAAAAAGTTCTAATTAAAATAATTAAAGAAGCTTAAAATATTTCATATTACAAAAGAAAAATATAAGATTACATACATTTAAAAAAGTAAAATAAGTTAAATGTACACTTTATATTAGATATTGTAATAATTTAACTATCTTTAATTGTCTTTCTCTTATGAGCATAAAACGAAAATTATTAATACATAAATTAATGTAAATGTATCTATTTGATTGATTTAAAAGGTAGATAGAAAGAATGAAATTAATAATAATGAAAGAGGCCTAAACTAAAAGTATTATTAAATTTATTATATCAAATTACAAAATTACAAAATGAGGCAAATTAAAAAATTTTGGAAGAATCAAATATAATTTTTCCTCATTTTTCAAATGATGATACAAAAATATTCTTAAAATTTTAAAAAAATTAGAGGGGACCACTAGAGCTGGCAAAGCAGGCCCGAACCCAAGAACCCGCCTGAGCCGATCCGAAACCGAATTCGATCTGATCCGATCCAAATTGACTAAAAAAGTCAAAGGCCCGAACCCAAAAAAAATCCGAATCCGAAAAGCCCGAAACCGAGAAAATCCAAATTCGGAAAAATCCAAAACCGAGAAAACCAGAACCCGTAAAAGCCCGAATCCGCTACAATTCGAGCCCGAGATCGATCCGATTCGAAACCCGTAAAAAATCGAATTTATAACCGAAAAAAACCAGAATTATAATTATATGATTTTATTTTAAAAAAAAAAAATAAATGATAATTTTTTTCTTAAATAAAATATTTTATTTATGAAAATGTATTTATAATTAGTATATAATTATATCAATAATGTGTTATCAATAAAAATAATTAATAGTGAATCTTTAAATTGGATTATAAAATAAAATTAATTTGAAACACATTAAATATACAATAGATTCTAATATTTTGTAGGATAAACTGGATCACTCTTTGGAGTTTATTATCATAATTATATATCTTAAATTTATTTCATATGTAACACAGACACACATACTAAAACACACACATGTGCATATTGCGACTTACTTCACTCAGTGTTTTTTATGTCTTGCGCCTTAGACAATATAAGAGTTTTAAGGCCTAAAGTGCACCTTACGCCCTTGACAACACTAATCAAAATAGTTTAATATAAACTAATTTTTACACGTCAATACGTCATGGTATCTTAAAATTTCTAACCATTAAGGGCTAAGATAAATAATTGACCAATTATTCATATTAAATATTTTTGGTGAATGATTAATAATATATGACATTGAATATTATAATTGGATAATTATTCGATTATATGATTAATTGATTATATCTAATGTTAAAGTCAAAAAGATCAAATATTAAAATTATATCAATTACTATATAAATTAACTTTTACATATAAGGATTTTATAAAAATTTAAGCATTAATTATTAATATTAAGGTTAAATCAATTAATCAGTATTCTTTTAATGTCTACTATTCAACATTTAATTGAACATTTGAAAATTAGATCTAATGTTATTATGTTACTATTTATAATGTTATTAAGGTTAAACCAATTAGTGTATACAATTAGATCTAATGTTATTATATTAGTATTTATAATTATGTTCAAATAAAAAAATATAAATATAAAAACAAATTCTTGAAAATTTAAAATATTGTTAAAAAAATGATAATACAATGACTAAAAAACTTAATAAAAAAAATTAAAAATTATTGGATTAAGTGACTAAGAGCCCAATGAGTTATTGGGTTAAGAGAAAACATCATTTATATAAATGTTTAGTGGATTTTATTTATAACTTCTTTCCTTCTAATAATGTTTTTTAAAATGTAGCCAAATGGTTTTTTACTTTTATTTTTTTAATGTCACTTTATATTTATTTTAACTCATAAAACAAAAAACAAAATTCTTATATAATCATTAATTATAATATATTCAATATCAAATATTAAAGTTATATCAATACTATATAAATTACCTTTTATATATCATGGTTTCTTAAAATTTCTAAGTATTAATTATTAAAATTAAATCAATTAAATGGTATTCTGTTTGTGTCTACTATTTATCATTTTAATTAAATATTTGGTCAATTAGTGTATATAATTAGATATAATGTTCTTATGTTAGTATTTATAATTATGTCCAAACAAAAAAAATATAAATATAAGAAAAAATTCTTGAAAATTTAAAATCCTCTTAAAAAAATTATAATACAATAACTAAAAAACCTAATAAAGCAAAATAAAAATAAAAAATTATTGGATTAAGTGACTATAAGAGTCCAATGAGTTATTGGGTTAAAAGTAAAAATCATTTATGTAAATGTTTAGTAGGCTTTATTTATAACTTGTTCTTTTCTAATTTTTTTTTACATGCAACCCAATGATTTTTTTACTTTTACTTTTTTAGTGTTACTTTTATATTTAATTTAACTCACTTATAAAACAAAAAAAAAATCTTATATACTCATTAATTATATCTATATTCAATACTAAACATAAATTTTTTTTTAAATATATAAGTACATAACAATTGCAAAATAATAAGAAGTATCAAAATATACAATTTCTTTTTTATTCATACTATAAATAAATATATTGAACTTATATATTTAGCTTTTATTTGAACTTTTGGACTAAAAAATAATATAAAATATTCAAATATAAAATATTAATACTCAATTTATAAATAAAATATTTATATAAATATTTATTAATTTTTAAAATTTTAATTTATTTTTTTAAGTGAAATTAATCATTACATTCGAAATTTAAAAAATATTTATAACTTAAAAAATTCCAAAATTATTGAATCTGTCTAGGCCGGTCCGAACTCGAATCGATCTGAATCCGAAATAATTCGAACCCGAAAAAGGCTGTATCCGAAATGGCCCGAGTCCGAGTTAGCCCGAATTTCGAACCAGAAAAAGCTCGAATCCGAAATTATCCGAATCCAAAAATATCCGAGCCCGAGATAATCTAATCTGAAATAACCCAAATTCAAAATAATTCAAATCCGATATCAGTCCGAGCCTAACCCGTCCAAACCTGTCCTTTTCTCACCTCTAGGGACCCCTGCCTGCTTGCTCTAAATTCGCCTCTGCCCAATCATATTGGTCCCCAATCTACTGTTTAGTTACCATACTTTTTCAGAATGTCCAATTAATAACATCTGGAAGTTTCAAAATTTTGTGGTCATAATGGAATCAAGTTTCTGTAGAACTCATAAGTACACTAATTGCATATCACAATTCACCATAACCACACATCAGTTACTTGAAAGCCAAGCCTTGTACATGTAAAGACGTACGCACGTTATGACCTAGATTTGTACTTATTATAGACTATAGTCTTTAGTCATGGCAATTCACTATAATGTGATTGCTTCCAGAATTTGAATAAATAGAATCTGACAATCTGGGTATAAGTGTCATGTTTTGTATTTTTTTTATCAATTGTATAAGTATAAATATAATAAAATTATTAAATGTGTCAAAATTATAAATATAAATATGATACGTGTATTAAATATATCATGTTAATTGTGTTTAAATGTGTCGTATGTTTTTATTATATTATTTTCGTGTTTATTAAATATGTTGTGTCTGTTTTATATTTTCATATCATGCTTAAAATTATCAGGTCTACTTTGATGGTTGTAAAATTACATTTGTGTGCATTAACATACAAAATTTATTTTCATGATCGATATTGATGCTTAACAGTCGACATTTAAGAGTGAATTTTTTTTACATTAATTTGATGTATTCGAAATTTTATTTTTAAAATATTCTTCACAAGTGACTCTAGTGTAGAAAAAAAAATTATTATTTTTTGTTTATCGAAATGCAAGTCTTCAAGTATAATAGAAAAAGTCATGTAAGAAATGAAGTTTCTATTTGTTTTTTAAGATGAAAAATGACAGTCGGGCATCGGTCGCAATTTAAAATGTTTTTATTTCTTTTACTTAGGCCCAGCTTTGGATATATATGGGTCGTCCCGTCGATCCAATTTACTGTTTAAATAATAATAAAAATTAAAAAAAATTAAAATTTTATATTTAATTTTAATAAAAAATATTTTATATTAGTTAAATAATGATACGGGCCGGACCAGTCCGAATTAAAAAAAAAAAAAAAAACTCTATTTAGACCCAATTCAATACGGATCGAACTTGTAGAGCCAAAAATACTACTCGACTTTTGAGCAGACCTACTATGGAGGGCTTTCATGAATTTTCCATTCTATATATATCATGCTAACCTATCCCTCAATAGGTTCTTTTCAATTGATGCATGCTAAAATGACATCAACAAGAAGTTATTTCCATCCCTTTCCTTGCCTATGACCCAAGAGATCGACATCCTTATTTTGAATTTGGTCAAATTATGCAATACTCCATATATTCCAAAATTTGAAATTTAATCATTTCAGAATAAATATATAAAAATTATTAATTTACTAATGTTCATCCAATTGATAACTCTGTCAAATTTATTTTATTATATATTTTGAGGAGACCAACGATGTAAATGTTGATTTAGCTTTCTGGTTGCATTTAAAATTTAAATGATATTTACGTGTTATTTTTATGCAACATGGTAAACCAATATAATAGAATGTCCCGCCCTATAATATGCCGACTTGGCATTTTATTTTTTCAACATTAGTAATCAACTAAAAATAGTGTTAATCAAATTAAAAAACTCAAAATAGCTTGTTCCAAAATATTTTCCTAATTTTAACACTTGAAAATCCGAATCTTCGAAGAAATTTGCTTTCGATTTGAAATAAAGACAGACAATTCACAAGCATTTTTTTTTTTTAAATTTGAGGGAAAGGCTCGATTTCTCTCAAAAATTTATATAACTAACAATGAAATTGATTGGGTTGAGTCGACAAAAAAAATTATGTCAAGACCTGGCTCATTTTTTAAATGTGCCTTTTTTTTTGCCTAAATCTGTTTTTCGGATTTAATATAATTCAAGTTTTATGAATTATATTGGAGGACCAAATCTCAAATTTTGAATGATCCGGAGGATTAATTGCATAATTCCACCTTTGATTTTTTTTCCTTCGATGCAAAATGACAATGTCCAAACTGTATGAGTTAGGCCCAGCCTAGTTAGAGCCTAGAGATGTCATGCTCATGCAGGCCAACCTCCATGTCCTTAACCCACATGCTAAAAGTTGGCCCATCCCATCTATATGTACAGAAAATATATTTTTGTTATTGAGTGCTTATAATAAAATTTATTTATTTATTTAACAGTAGTTCTCGGTAAATTTAAGGAAAAAAGTGCATTATTTATATTTTTTTTCTATAAATAACACCTTAAAATAGTGCTAATTATATGTATTCTAACATTTTCCTAATTATTTCTTTTGCTTGCATTTTAATTACTTAAGACCTATAATCTCTAGAATTTAGATCAAACAAAATTTCAATTTTTTTCATATTTGAGATTTTCTTTATTAATTACTGTAAAATTGAGTGATTAATTATCCAAAAAAACTTAAGATGATAGGAAAGATTCAACTATTATATTTAAGTTTCAACACGTCCCCTTACGTACACCGGATGAATGATTAATGGGCTTGCACGTGGACCTCAAGTGTAGAAAAATGTGCAAACCGAAGAAAGATTAGAGTAACAACGCATAGCCCGATAGACAATAAGACATTAAGTGAAGAAATATTATCGGGGAAAGCGGTTGTCAAGATTCGAACTCGAGAGCTCTAATATCATTTTAAATTGAGTGACCTATTATTCTAAAAACTTAAGTTGATAAAAAATGGTCCAACTATTATATTTATGTTTCAACAGTTGAATTCAAATTTATGCCTCCAACCAAAAAAAAAAAAAAGAAGGAAAATCTTGTGGTAATTGAAGAGCATTCAATTTAATTTTTTTCCTTACGTAATTTAATTATAGAAAGGTATTCACATTTTATAAAAGACTTATTCACAAATTAAGAGTCACTACCAGAACTATATATTAGTTTTAGCAACAAAATTTTTATATTTTATTGCAAGATGTTACAAATAGTTGTGTTATAAAAAGAATTTGCAATAATTTCTATCACATTTTCATTGCAAAAAAATAGTGTGCTACATTATTGCAAAATAAGACTTTTATGCTGCAAAAAGTATTTTACAAATTGTTGTAAGGGGCAGCGAATGATAATGTTTTAAAAAGCATTTGTAATAATTTTATATATGTATTTCTTGTTATCAAATGTAATTTGTAATAATTAATTGTAACAAAGCACTCTTTATGTTGCAAAAGAAAATGTACTTTACAATAATTATACAAATCAATTTAAAAAAAATTGTTGTTAAAGATGAAAATTCTTGTAATGAGTCTTGTTTATGTACGAGAATCTCTCGATTTTGATCGAAATTTGTCAGAAGTATTGGCAAGTGAAACATCTATATCGCAACTTCAATTTGTATGAACCATGATTTTTTTTTCTTTCTAAATATGAATTTGGCATACTTAATTACTTTCTCTTCTCATTTTTCTCAAAGATTGTGTTAAATTTGCTTAGCACACAAGCTGTTACAATAAATGGGAAAAATGTCTTCCTACCATACATGTAGGTTTGTTCAAGGGTAAGATTATTCTTCTAAATTCGAAGGTCTATCGGTATTTGAGAGAGTTTGAACAAAAATATTAAACCCGAAAAATGAAATCCATTTAAAAAATGAGTTCTTTGACATGATATGGATAGTGTTTTTACGTATTGGATTGAACTTGAACATAATTTTTTATTCATATTTTGAATCTATCAAACTTGAACATACATAACCTTTACTAATATGGGCCTAGACCCAACTCGGCCCGGCCCATAGACAAATAATAATTGGATGCCGTAAGCTGCCTTTTTCAGCTTCATAGTAACAAAAAAAACCCTACCAAGTTTTTTTTTTTTTCCTTTCTATTTTCTTGATTGACAAAAACATCTCTCCTAACTTCAAAATTGAAAACAACACAATTTGCCCTATTGAAAACAACACAGTTTGCCCTAACCTTTGACATTTCTTCTTGAGCTGCATGCCCATGCCAAGTCTTGTGGGGTTGGTTTTCTTCAAGTCAGGGTCTGGTTCTGGTCTCCTACTGAGACTTGCAGACTTTGGTCACCCCTTGAACTTTTCTTATTATCCAACTAAATCAATGTTTGAAGTTTTTTATTTCATTTTTTTTATTTATCTTGATGAATCTCAACAAGGATTTGACATACTTTTGAACTTTTGTCTGTTCTATTAAATGATTTTTAATTGCTAGGTTGACTTTTTCCTCAATATATGTAAACATATCTCTATTTTATATACGAAAAATGTTAATCGATGTCTAATGATATTGATTAAAGTGATATATATATAAAAAGAAAATTATAATTAATGTATCATTTTTCTTGAATTTAATAAAAAATAATATATTAAAAAATTATAAAATAATAAATAAATAATTAAGAATAGATACCTATAAATATTAGTTAAGCGAACCCTTTATCTATAATAATATATATAAAAAAAATATGAATCTGAAGAATCTTTTGAATTGACGAAAATACTCATTATTGTTCATTATATTACTAATTTATCATTTTAAATATTTTTTATTATAATAAGATTTATCTAATTTGTAAAGAAGAAATTTAGTTTCACTAGAATACTTTCGTTAAATATATTAATTTGATAATAAATAAAAAACTGATGAAAATATTTATTATTGCTCATTATATTACTAATTTAACATTTTAAAATATTTTTTATTAATAAGATTTATCTAATTTAAAAAGAAGAAATTAGTTTTATTAAAATACTTTCGTTAAATTGATTAATTTGATAATAAATAAGAAATAAAGTTTATATGAAACTGTTTTATCTTAACAGTTTAAAATTTTCACAAACCTAAATCGATTTATTTAATATAAAAAAATAATTAAATTTTTTCAATTCGTAATTAAATTTGCATTGATATTAAGTATAATAAACTTTATAATAATTTATTTAGTTAATATACATTTTATTAATTTTTTTTTAAATATACAACTATATATTTAAAAATAAATAAAATAATGAATATTTATATGCATGTGATAATAAATATTAGTATATTTAAACAGAAGAAAAACAGAAAACACGCACAATTCAATTTCAATGATGTCTCTTAGAGTTTTCCGGCCTTGAAACTCACCCTTTTCGGTGCGAATCAACCATTTAAATTTTCCATTAGTAAACTACTTTATTTAGTTAGTATTATTCATTTGAGAAATATTAAATTTTACATGCAGTTCAAAAGTTGTACATTATTACTTTTTTTTCCAGTGTCATTGGTTAAGTTAGGAAAATGTGATATGATTTTTGAGAATGTGATTCTTGAGAATATGATTTTTGAGAATGTAACTTACAGTGTTTGGTATATATGAGAAAGTGCTGATTAAAATCCTAAGAATGTGATGGTAATTTTCGAAATTACCTTTATAAAAAAAATGTAAATTTTATTAATTTTAAAATTTTTCAATGATATTTAATACAACAAATATTTGTACTAAATATTTAAAAATAATATTTTAATTGATAATTTGAGTTATTTTTAGGATAAAAATATTTATTAATAATAAGTTTTCGAAATTACTTTCATGTAGTTGAAAAATTAAAAGGTTGTATGTAAATTAAATATTATTTAAATATTTTCATAATATTTATTTTTAACAAATATTTGTACTAAATATTTAAAAATAATATTTTAATTGGTAATTTGAGTTATTTTTATGATAAAAAAATTTGTTAATAATAAAAATTTGAAATTACTCTCATGTAATTGAAAAATTAAAAGATTATATGCAAATTAAATATTATTTAAATATTTTAATGATATTTATTATTAACAAATATTTATACTAAATATTTAAAAGTAATATTTTAATTGATAATTTGAGTTATTTTTATGATAAAAATATTTGTTAATAATAAAATTTTGAAATTATTTTTATATAGTTGAAAAGTTAAAATGTTGTATGAAAATTAAATATTATTTAAATATTTCAATGATATTTATTATTAACAAGCATTTTTGTTAAATATTTAAAAATAATATTTTAATTGATAATTTGAGTTACTTTTATGGTAAAAAATGTTTGTTAATAATAAAATTTTAAAATTACTCTCAAGTAATTAAAAAATTAAAAGGCTAGATGCAAATTAAATATTATTTTAATATTTTAATAATATTTATTATTAATAAATATTTGTACTAAATATTTTAAAATAATATTTTAATTGATAATTTTAAATCAAAAAGAAAGAGGATAATTTTGTCTTAACAATTTTTTAACTTTCCAATTACATAGGAAAGTTACCTTCCCACTTCTCATGAGAATCACATTTCAATGCTTGTGGGAAAGTAACTCTTCAAGGAAAGTTTTTTTTTTTTTTGGTGTATTAAACCCAGGGTGTCCCCCCACCCCCATTTTATGGTTGATGGAAGACTAATCCCTGTCGGGCCGGGAGTGTTGGTATAGCAAAGCCCTCCCAACATTGGCGACTCCCTGAATTCGAACCTTGGTTCTCATCCAAGGGGAAGGAGCCACTAACCACTCCTTCCAACCAAATGTTGGTCTCTTCAAGGAAAGTTACATTCCTAGGAAAGTAAGCATTTTTTAGCATACCAAATATGAGAATCACATTCCCACCAATTACTTTCCATGGAAAGTGATTATTTTTCATCATACCAAACGCCCTCTTAGTGTTAATGGTTGATGGTTTATTCGAGTTGTTCATGAGTCAAATAGGATTAGGTTGAGACAATAAAAAAATTTACTTGTCCAAGACTCGACTTGACCCGACGAGCCTTTAAGACTTTTTTTTAATATTAAAAATTAATTTGTATATATATATATATATATACTAATATACTTTATAATTAAAATTTAAATAAAAATATTTTTAATTAAAAAAGCTAGGATCGAATTTGAAAAACACTATTCAAGGTCGAATTTAAATCTAATCGAACTTATCAAATCGGATAAGTAACTTGGATTATCGGACCAAATGAGTAGTATGATCTTTAGATACGTCTATTTTGTAAAAAATAATAATAATAATAATTAAATTTTTGTATTGGAGATGAAAATCTTTAAAAATATATGAAAAAAAAAAACTAAATACTACAACTAATTAATAATTAGAATGAAGTATCATTTTAACTTCTAAAAAATTAAGTTGTGTGTTGTCATCATAAGTTGTATGATGACATGATATAAATTCTCAATAGCTTTATTAGCCAATAGCTAACCTAATTGACTGACTCGGCAATCCAAGAAAAGTATGGCATATAATGTCCTTTCTCTCTAGTCTCTAGAAAGTCTTTAAAAAATGTCCACTCTTTATCGAGCACGACATCACACGCTAAACTCAAACTTTCCAAGTGGACCAAATCCTTTTGCTAGGAATCGAACTCCATTTTCACCAAAAACCTTTTACTTGATTGGGTCATAGACTCGTCTCTGTCTTAATTTGTACATGATTTTTTTTGTTATATATATATATATATATATATATATATATATGCCAAGTTATACCATTAATTAGAGGTAGATTTCTCCTATAATTCTCATTTCTTCCATATATAGCAAATTAAAACTCAAGACTTCAAAAATTATAACTTAAGGGCCTAACCATAAAAATGCCCTAATAAAAAAATATATATTTTTAAAATTTCACAAACAAGATCAAAACTTTTGTTATGCTCAATGCTTATAAAAAATAGGTGTAATTGTTTTTTGGGTATAAAAGAGGTCGCAGTTTGGGGATAGGGGAAGGGGATGTAAATGCTATAATTCGAATTTCAGACTTGTTGAATGTCATCTTTTAAGGGTGATTGCATGTAGACCTGGCAATTTGTGTATTTGTGTCGTGTTCGTGTTTTTTCGTATCATAATCGTGTTTAAGATGTTATATTTTTATATAAATTATGACACTTTAATAATTCGTGTATTTGTATCGTGTTTGTATTATTTTTTCATGTCGTGTCGTGTTCCTATCGTGTCCAAAATTATATAATCTAACATAAATCAACTAGACTAAGTTCATATTCAAAGCTAATTAAAGCTTCACAAATGTTTTTCTCTGTTCCCTTGCAAGTTAGAAGAGAAAAAGAGATTGGCAACAAGAACTTTAGGGACCAATATATATTTGTTCAGTTTTTTTAGGTTGTACGAGAAGAGCTCGAGAGAGAATCAGCTTATAGGTAATTAAGGAGACGCCGAAGTTTGGACTCCAAAACGTGCTCCGATACTTAATTCAGTGAATATTCAAGGAGAAGGAAATAAGGAACCACTAAAAAGTAAAAGCAAAAAACTTCTAGAGGATGAAAAATATGACTTCAGATTTAGTGCCTTCACCTCATATTTTTTATACTTGAGATTCAGTGTCTATTTGACGATGGAGCCTAATTTTAGCCTTTTGGCCCTTATAATTAAGGAGTTGAAACAAATAAAAGTCGTGGACCAAATTTAAAGTTTACATTGTGACCTTAAATAATTAAATAATAATAATAATTTGAACTGCCATTAGGCCATTGCATATTCACATGGACCCATTGACATTTAACTATAAGGAATTATATATATTTTTAAGTATAAAGAAAGTCGTAGCATAAAAATAAGAGAAGGGATTGTAAGTATTGAGATTTGAATTCAAATTTATTTAATGTCACTTCTTACAATAATTGTATAAACAAATTAGACTAATCCCGATTAAAAATTATATTTCTATATTACAATATCAAAATCCGCAAATAGATTGTGGTTTCGATCCCTTGACAGCTAAATTGATGTCAATTTGAAAAATTCAGATACTTTAAACATTTTTTTTTGTTTAAAGTCATTGATTTTTCAACAAATTAAATTAGAGTGTTAAAGAAGCACGCTGTAGACACACAATCACATCAAATGTTGCATTATTAAATATCAGTTGCCATGGCTAAGTTAGTTAATTTCTTGGGCTCAAATGGAGCTTGATTAGTTGAGAATTCAAACTTCAACAACTTTTTATAAAGTAAATAATTATCCTTGTTTGAAAACTTAACTTAGTTTCAGATTATCCAAAGTACTCCAGCCTACCAACAAACAAAAAAAAAAAGAATCAAATGTAATTGGTCAAGTGTTTCAAGTAGTTAATGATTATCCAAATGAATTAAAATGTTATTAAATGCTTTAAATCTTGAATTGAATCTTTATATAATTTAATTCATAGCTTTTTATTATTACTATTTTTAAGAAAAATTATTTGAGTCCGTAAAATTTAAAAATTTCATCATCAGACTTATAAAATGACATATTTTTTTTATAAGAATAGTAAAAAATATTTAAAAATTAATATAATAAAAAATACTTATCAATCTTTTAATTTTATTTATAAAATTTAAAAATTTTATCGACGAATAAAAATAAATTCTTATTGATTAATATACGTTTTTCACTTCAGTACTACTCAATTTATTAGGAAGACAGATTTTGGGCTGGAATTAGCCCAACTGTAGAAGAATTAAAGAGATCTAATATAGTTTGCATTCTTTGACAAAACAAATTGGTGATATAAAAGGTAATTAAGAGATCATAGTAGTAATTAGTTCAAGACTTGGTTTGCTCATGGTTCTTATCTTATCTCCTTGGGGACAGAAAGTAATATCCACATGTTAATCAAGACTCAAATTGTCATAGTAAAACTACGGTCTCGTGCTAATGAAGTAGGTCTTTCTTTGATGGCAAAGTATACTAATACTATAGTTCTTTTTAGCATTGAGGTTGTCACGGTTTTTAAAGTCAAAATCTGTATTTTGTTGTAATATCAATGTTAAACGGATAATATTTTTTTAATTTTTTAATTCAAAAGTTTGGTTTTCAAACCCAAACAAAGAAATCAGATTTTTTTTTTGTATTTTTTCGAAAATTATATTTTGGAATCACATATTTTTAGTGAAATGATTTTATTATCTCGTTACTCTAAATTTTTATTATTTTATACATATTTTTTAGACATTTCTATAATATTTTTCCACAATTATACTAAATATATAAAAATTTTAAATCACATATATATATATTTTTTTTCAAAAGAATGTTAAATTAGCCATAACCAAAAAAGAGTATAGACAAATTTAGAATTCAATAGTGGGGGATGGGTTTCCACATTCAATGTAACTTGCCCTCTACATATAAACATGCACTTTTTGACTCAAAAACCACATTCCACAGTCGTTTCTCAGCAAGTGATGCCCGGCCATCTCAGTCAAATAAAAGCCACAATTAAAAAAAAAACATACATGTAAATCACAAAATTTAGCTAAGGGATTATTCATATAAAAGATAAGCACTTGGTGGGCATTTGGCTTAATTCATGGTAGCATGTATCTTGGCTCAAAGAGTTCCTTCTTTTAATTGTAGTTGACCCAAAAAATAAATAAGGATTGAGAATTATATGTTATAGCCGTGCCGCAACTCATAAATTTTTTTATTTCTTTATCTAAGTCTAGATCGGACCGGCCCGAAAACCCATTTTACTGTTCATAAAATATTAAAATATCATTTTTATATTATTATTATTATTATTTATATTTTATAATTAAATTTAAATAAATATTTTTATTTAATAAATAATAATTCAATCGGTATCCAAATTTAACCCAAATCGAGTCGGGTCTGTCGGGTCGAGCAGATAGTCCGACCTTTGGACAGGTCTAAATTATACTCGACGTTGTTTTATGAGGAGATAAAATTGTATGGAACAATTTTAATTAATATAAAGTTTAATCTAGTTGGTTAATACATGCAATCACCTCTTTAATCTAGTTGGTTCATGCAATCACTTTTAAGATACGGTATCTAGTAACTTTAAAATTCAAATTTCAATACTTGCAATACATTTTCCGTATTCTTAGACTACGACTTCCCTTGAAAAAATGATAATTAATATAAGTTATCAAAACTAAATTCCATAAGAAAATGAATTGAGGGTGTCTAATATATATGTGATATTATACATAGATATTGATTCAATTACCTGAAAGTTTTATGGAATATATTCTTACTTTAGTTACTAAAGTTCAATTTCTAATATTTTTAAATATAAAAAATAAAATTCAATCTGTTTAAAAATATATATTTATATGATTAAAATATAGGAGTCTACAAATAGAAAGATATATATGGTGTAAACTTATGAAACCATATTTGGTAAAATTAAAAACCGCAATAAAAATTACTATAATAAAAAAATAAAGATAAACAAATTAACAAATAATAAAAATTAAAGAATTTTTTAATTATTCAAATAATAAGGATTAACAAATATAAAACCAATCTATCAATGGATTAATTTCACGTGGACTTATTCTTTCCTTAGTATATTAATTATTCAAAAAATATTCCTACACTTTTTAAAAATAACAAATTTTAAAAACACATAATAACAATCAAAAGGTATTCTAAAAATTTAAAATTCAAATTTAAAATTCAAATTCAAATTTTAAAAACACATATTCCTACACTTTTAAGATACGGTATCTAGTAACTTTAAAATTCAAATTTCAATACTTGCAATACATTTTCCGTATTCTTAGACTACGACTTCCCTTGAAAAAATGATAATTAATATAAGTTATCAAAACTAAATTCCATAAGAAAATGAATTGAGGGTGTCTAATATATATGTGATATTATACATAGATATTGATTCAATTACCTGAAAGTTTTATGGAATATATTCTTACTTTAGTTACTAAAGTTCAATTTCTAATATTTTTAAATATAAAAAATAAAATTCAATCTGTTTAAAAATATATATTTATATGATTAAAATATAGGAGTCTACAAATAGAAAGATATATATGGTGTAAACTTATGAAACCATATTTGGTAAAATTAAAAACCGCAATAAAAATTACTATAATAAAAAAATAAAGATAAACAAATTAACAAATAATAAAAATTAAAGAATTTTTTAATTATTCAAATAATAAGGATTAACAAATATAAAACCAATCTATCAATGGATTAATTTCACGTGGACTTATTCTTTCCTTAGTATATTAATTATTCAAAAAATATTCCTACACTTTTTAAAAATAACAAATTTTAAAAACACATAATAACAATCAAAAGGTATTCTAAAAATTTAGGATCATATGACGAGTTTTTTAAAATTATTGCAAAATTTATTTATTTTTAAGAAGTGTATATAATACTTGTTATGCCTATAAGTAGCTCTATTTAAAAGTATTTAAGTAATCTCACTACCCATATGTTTTGTATATAAAGGTGAAAGCCTTCTTCGTAGGGACAGTCAGATTATTCTCTTTAGACTCTTCATGCTTCATTTATTTATATTTATTGTCTATCTCGCAACTTATAATGTGGCAACCATTGATTTGAATGTCGGAACGTGTGCCGGAGCATCAACTCCGACACCCCCTTCATCAAACGACTATGACCAATTTAGACATAAAATATATTCTTCCAATTATTATTTTATAAATAAGCTTACATGTACACGCTACATCACCATTGCTCTTACTGACATGGCAATGACCCCTTCCGCTTCATCTTAAAAAAGCTTGGACAATTTCAAACATTCATAACACCACGAAACCGGCCACCATTTCCCCTAAAATATCACTATACAAGTAGCCAAAGTTTACTAACTCATTTTCTTCCCACATTAAATTATGTTCTTTTATTTTCATTGACTTGCTCTCAGTTGCTCTCTTTAAATACTTGTTGTCCCCTTTTTATTCATTGCAACAATAATGCTATTATTTTTTTCTTCTTCATCATCCTCCAATACCTTTGTCGTCTCACTTTCATCTTGTTTTCAATATTAATTTTCATTCAAAATTTAGCATGGATTTATCAGATTTTCCGATAAGTAAATCGCCTAGGAAAGAACTTCAAGGTCCTCGTCCGGCCCCTTTGAAAGTCCGTAAAGACTCGTACAAGATCAAGAAACCTCCATTGGTACCACCGCCAGTGCAACAACAACAACAACCGGCACAGATAAGGCCTCCAGTAATCATCTACACTGTGTCACCAAAAGTGATCCATACAAACCCTAGTGACTTCATGAACCTAGTTCAACGCCTTACAGGCTCAACATCGTCGTCTTTGGAATCTTCGACGTCGCTAGTTCCACCAACAACATCCAATCATCCAGTTTTCAATGATACCAGTGGTGCAATCTCGCCAGCAGCAAGGTTTGCTACCATAGAGAAGACAAAGTCACCAAAAAAACAACAAATTATTGAAGAAAACTTTGGGTTTTTAGAAGGCATAGAAATGAATCCTGGAGTTGAAAGAACAAGCTTTTTTCCAGGGATTTTGTCTCCAGGGCCAACCTCACTGCCTCCAATATCACCAAATTTCTTTTCACCACTATCTGATCCAAACTCAATCAGTTTCTTCCATGATTTGAGTCCTGTTCTTCATGGAAACAGGAATTTCATAGAAGGTAGTTTCATGCCTAGTCCTTCAAGCTTTAATATTTCACCTTATTTAATACCATCTCCTAGTACTCCATCAATAGACCTTTTCAACAATTTCTTTGACCTTTAAAGAATTTTTTTTCCTCTTAGAAATAGAAATTATTTTCCCCTTTGATTTATGGGGTTTTGAAAACAAAAGAAGATGTTTGTTAGAGTTGTGGGGATTGCATTTTTCTGCAACTTGGTGAAGGTGAAGGACTAAAGTGGAAATATGATGTTTATTTTGGTAGGTTGCTACTTGGAAACTTCTTAATGGCCTTTTCTCTTTTATTGTTCTTCCAATTTTAATTTGCTGGGCCATCTGATAGGGCAGTTCTGGCTCAAAAATCCTACCCATCATTTTTTTTTCCTTTTTTCTTTTCTTTTCTGATTCAATTTTTTTTCTCATATGTAGCAGCAATGTTCATGTAATTTGAAAGCATTAACATTACTTCTTTTTTTCCTTGCAGTTTATATATGCATTTGCATCACTTTTTTTCTTGATAATTTCTTGCAATCTTGTGTTTCTAGCTTTAAAAATGTCACATTTTGATGAGTTTAAATTTTGTTAAGTTACCGTCAATAATTTAATTTGCTTTAACTTGACAGATACCATGAAAGAAGGGCAGAGAAATTGCAGTATGTTTTAGTTCACTTTCATTCTCATTTTCTTATACAGTGAATATATGCTTAATTTAGGATGCAAAAAAGAAATCAATAGTGAAAGAGAAAGCAGAAGAGCTTTTTGAGTACATTTTTTTTTTAAGAAAGCTTTTTAATTAGTGATCAGGAACACATTAAAAAAAAAGGTCTACTAATGTTTGGATAAATAAATCTACAATGTACAAAACAGTTTGTGCAAAATATTTGTTAAAGAACAAGTGTTCTTTCAATTTGATCTAAGTTAAAGTAATTGTTTTCTTTGGTCAAGAAAAAAGGATAAAAAAAAATAGTTAAAATAACAAACTAACCAAAAAAACCCATAAAAAAATAAATCAAGGTGCATATTAAATTTAAGAAAATTATCTCATAAACGGTCATCTACTAAATTTAACCAGTAAAATTAAAAGGTTATCACATATCCATTTAAAATATATTAAAAATAAATAAATAAATTAATATAATAAAAGATACATTTGTACTTATACATATACGTGTAAACACATATAAATGAAGGTGATTATTTGTACAATGTATGGATAATGCTTTGATACTTCTTAAATATGGTTTTTCAATTCACTTTTCCAAGTTTCATTGTTTTATTATGATTAACAATTTCTTACATATTTTAACAAAAGATTACTTTTTTTACTCGAAAAAATAATTAAAACAGGGAGAGCTTCAATATATATTAGGTTGGCTGGCTCAATCAAAGTTCAAGATTCCACCATTTTAATCTGTTGATATATATATATATATATATATATATATATATATATATATATATATGTTCAGTACTTGGAAATCAATACATTTCTTCCGAAGAAGGTATTGAAAAGTATTGGTTAAAGATTACACCATGATTATTTTAAGACAATTAATTAACTTAATTATAAGATCAATGTCACAAAGTTGTATCTCCAACTTGACTACAACAAAACAAAACCCTAGATCCCAGTGCAAGGGTTCCTCGAAGAGACGAAAATTATTTTTTTTATAGAGGAAGTTAAAGCATAAAAATAAAAAATAGATACAAGAATTAATTAGATTAAAACCGAATTTTAAAAGATCGAGATTTTATATTGTATTTTTCTTATGATTTCTGGGATCAAAAAGTCAAATATATCACTTTAATTACTGAATTAATCATTTTATAATTATCTCTTTATTATTTTATTGCAAAAGATTCATGGCAGTAGTTAAATAAGAGCACGTCCAATTAGAAAAAACCATCCCTTCAAAGATCAAATTGCCATTATTTTATTTCAAAACTTTAACCATATGAAAGCAACAAAAAAAAAAGTTAGATTTTGGTTGGCAAGTAGAGGTGCTCATGGGTCGGGCCAGGCCGCGGCCCATTTTTTTTTTGCCCAGGCCCGGGCCTGGATCGCCCAGGCCCGCCCGTTTAGGCTCGAATCACTGTTCATTGGAATAAAAAAATAAATTTTTTTATTTTTTAAAATTAAAATTAAATAAAAATAATATTATAATAATACTAAAACACTGTTCCGGGCCGGGCCGGCCCGGAACATGAAATTGCCTGCCCAAGCCTGGCCCGTATTGGGCCGGGCCTGCCGGGCCGGGCGGGCTGCCCGGCCCGTGAGCAGGTCTATTGGCAAGACATGATTCGGCTTTAAATATTAATATATAATATATATTTTTTGCTTTGTGTACTTTTTATAAACCTAATACACCCAAAAGATTGAATCAATTTATAGGCTAAAGGAATTATAAGAGTAGTCGACTATATGGTGAATTTGTGACCTTAAGACTCTTTCATTCTCCAATTAGAATTCATTTTAATTTGATTTCATTTATAATGATTATGATTCGTAGACGAAATCAGCCGTCCAATATATAAAGAACCACCATCTTCATTTATGTATTTATTTATTTTACAAAGAAGGTTACAATCTGAATATAAGAAAACGGGTGATAGATATTGTGATTTGAATTTTAATTTACTGGATATTATTTTTTAAAAATAATTGCATAAATCAATTGAATTAAATTTCGGATTCCCATCTTCATTTACTTTGAACTAATTAAATATATACTTGATTATTTCTACCTAATCATAATAGAACTATTTTCCACGAATTTTAGAACAAAAAGAATTAGATTTTGCATTTAACAAAAAAAAAATAGATTTTGAGAAATCGAGAAAAAAAAGAAGAAGGGAGGTTTGAAAGTTGAGATATTTAGTATGTTATGAAAAACTAATGAAAATCAACAATTTTTGAAATTTTGCTTAGTTCTGTTATCTGATAATCTGATTTTGAAATAAATATGTTTATTGAATATTAGATTATCCAATTTCATTTTTTAATCATTTTCATTGATAATTTTGTCCTAAAAATTTTGTAGCATACTTAATCCAACTGAGGGGATGTCAGTTATTTGCTGAGTATTCTACTCATTTCTTTAATTTTTTTTTTAATTTTTCATATTTCAATATTTGCATTTTCGAGGCTTAATTTTGACAAGAGATTGTCTTTACAAGTTCTCATATATCTTTTGTCTTCGTATAGTTTTGAATATGAATAATTTGATATCAATTTTAGTCGATTCATTAGTTAACTAGTTAATTTTTGTATTTTTCGATTAAGATGTAATATTTGAATTTTGGAGACTTGAGGTTTCAAAAACTATTTGGAGACTTTTGGAGTTGCGAATTTCGATTTAGTATGATATATGTTGTTGTTGTCGGATTTACCACGCAAGTGCAAGTATCGTTGACAAGTAATATAATGAAAAGTAGAGTGTCGAACCCACGAGGAATTGTTACTAAATTTGTTAAGTACTAAAATTAAAATAACTCAATCTTATTCAAACAATTAGTTAAAGAATGTAAATTAAAAACTAAATAAAATAATAAACAAAAAAAGTAAATTAAAAGATAGATTATTCACTTAAGAAAAGCTTAGGATTACAATTTTCCTCAACACTTCGCTTGAACTTTTCTTACCCTCTTAACTTGATTAATGATCTTGAGTTGTTAACATAGAGTTCTAATCTATTTATAAGTATCTGTCGATGGTCTTATAAAAATATCCCTCTTAACCAGTTAACTATATGTCTATGATAATTGAATTAAAGAGAAACTCATTAAGTTTAGACTCTAAAATTGGTTACACATGACATGTAAATATATTTCTACCCTACATGCAGATCAATTCATCATAATAAATGAATATGAAAAATATATTATTCAATCCATGTCTAACACTAAACTCCCTATGTCTAGTTGTATTTAGGTTACTAAATCAATCTAATTGGTAGCTAAGCAATTAGAAGAATTAAGAATAAGATTGAATAAACAACTCAAATATCATTAAATCAAGCAATAGAGTAAAATAATTTAAACTACATGTTGAGTTCCATTGCAATCATAGAAAAATATATTTAGTTCATACTAATTAATAAAAGTACAAAATAAAGGAGTTTTACCATCATTAATAATACAAGAAAGATAAAGAAGATAAGGGATAAGAGAAAACTAAGGATTGTCAGATCTTCAATTTTTAATCTCCCAAAATCTCTATTTTTCTCCTTGCAAATCTTTGGTGGTTGCTCTCCTCTTAAAAAAACTAAGTTATTTATAAGTTTCAGATTTGACAGCTAGGGAGAAATTTTTTATAAAGTCATAAAGGGTTCCTATTTATAGAACTCCAAAATCCTGAAGTAGAAAAACTTTATGGGCAAGTAATAGTTTTCAGCTTTGACTTTTCATATATGAACTGATATTCTCCTTATTGCTTTAGGACTCTACAAAAAATATAAAAGATATTAAATAAATAATTAAATTAAACATAAAATAAATAATTAAAAATAAATTAAAAATAACTAAAAATAATAATTAATACTTTAAACTACAAGGACTTAGCTATATAAAATATGGTAAAACAACTCTATTTTATAAAGTTATCACACCTCCAAACTTAAGATTTTGCTAGTCCTCGAGCAAAACAAAACAAAATTAATCGAAATAAAATGAAACAAAACATACCTAGAGATGAATGCACTTAACTAATGATTCCCTTAATAGTCCTCAAAAGTTATCTCAAAATCACAACTCAAAGTAGAACACAAACATAATCCAGTTTTATGATTCAATTCAATCGTATGCCTTATGCTTGAATGGATTTTCAGTGTGTGTGTGTAAAATCTATTTGCAAATCATTACATGCAATCTAAATAAGTTTATGCCAATGCAAAATACGAATTAGTACTAGATTCTCATATGTTTGCTTTTCATCTTTCTCTCCACTAATGTAGACTAACACTTCGTCAAGGATCAAATAGGTCTTTATTAAGCTTGTAATGTAAGGCTATGGTCAATGTATGATAAAGATATATTTTCACCCATAGACACTTTTCATTTTTTTTTCAGGATTTTTGAGAGCCATAGTCTTTACCTCAATTTACATTCTCCATTCTTTGAATACATCTTTTTTTTTTTTTTCACCACTTTATTCCTTTGTTCTTTTCCTTTTCTTTTTAAGAGAAATTTAATTCACATCACCATTTCACCCAAATTTGACATGGCTCATAATTGTTTCCTGTATGTCATACACATGCCTATGTAGTGAGGGTTAATCATGGTTTTCCTTATTTGACTAGGCTAAAATATGTGGCAATCAAAGAAAATAGATATATCAATTAGGCTCAAAGAGGGAGACTACGGATATTAATATATAAAGGTAAACTCGAAAGGCTCAAATGATCCAAAGATGGCCTAAATCACTTTCTCAACTTAGTGTTGTCTAGGATTTCGTCTCGAGTTAGGCTCTAGACATAATCGCAATTCACATCAACATAAACAGTCTTTAAATAAGCAATGCAAATCTAAGTAAGAGATAACGTGCTCAAATTGTTGAAAATCACATCCTAACAATGAAACTAACAAAAGAATTTAACATAAAAGCAAATCATGCCTATGTTGTTCTCAAGAATCAAGATAAATCAATAACTAATTCTCATCATTGGATAAGGATTCCATCATACTAAGTGCATTATATCTCAATATATATATATTTTTAAAATTAAAGACTCCTAAAATATAAATATAAAAAAGAAACAAAAAAAAATACACAAAAAAAATCACATAAAACAAAATAAACCGATAAACTAATGACCAACACCCCCAAACTTAAAATAAACATTGTCCTCAATGTTTAGGAATTAGAAGAGTAAGAACGAGAAAACTCCCCTATCGATGAAAGCAACGCAGAAGAAGCTCTAGTTGTCCTCTTCGACCTCATCATGCTTGTCTAAGTTGGGCGAGTGATCACTACAAAAGAAAATAAAGCAAAAATAAATTAATAATAATAACCTAAAATTTTAGAATTCAAAATAAGAAATATAAAAATATTTAAACATTTGTAAAAAATAAAAATTAAAAAATAATAAATAAATCTAAATTAAAAAAAGAAAATCTCGGGTAGCATCACAATGCCAGGCCCAATTATTATTTTTTTTGAAATTTAAAACCTGCAAAAATAAAAAAATATATATATATTAGAATTAACTAAAATAGAAAATAATAAAAATAAAAATTAAAGAGTAAAGAGTAAAAAGCTTAGGTTGCCTCCCAAGAAGCGCTTGATTTATAGTCGTCGGCTTGACTATCTCATGTTTATCATCCGGTATCCAACCACTTGATGATTTTCGATTCATGTCATTTGTTTCTCATTTCTTTGAACAACTTCGCTTTCCTGCAGGCTTGAAAGCGAAATTCATCCCTTTCAGTGGTAGAATTCAATAATGCCTTAAGCAGATCAATGAGATAAATTTCTATAAACTCTTCTTTAATAGCACTTTCTACCACATCGACTAGCTTGAGTTGTTGGATGCATTGAGGAAAAGGTGGTGGTGGGTCACATTGAATCTCATCTATTTGCACTTTTTCAAATTCTTTTTCACCCACTAATTCTTCTTCAATAGGCTTGTTTGGTGGTGGGTCACACTGAATCTCTTTTTCAATCCCAAGTGTGTTGGCATTACAATGCCTTTGTTCACCTGATTTGGCATTAGTTTCAGTATCACTTGGAAGAGTTTCTTGAGGTTGGTTATTAATGGTAGCAATAAGCTAGCTTATATGTGTCTCAATATTTTTGATTGATGCATCATTTTTCGTCATGTATTGCAACATCATCTCTTCCAATGATGGCTTCTTTTCTGGGACTGGAGCTTGAGGTTGCAATGGAAACCCAGGATGATATGCTTGATTCTCAGAATAGGAGGACCATTGATTGGTGCTCCAGAAAAAATTTTGGTGATCTCCCCAACCTAAATTGTAGTCATTGGAATAAAAATTATTCTGCATATTATAATTTCCAACATATTAAGCATTGGTTGGGCACCAATCACTATGATGTTCTCCCCCACATAGTTCACAAATTACAAACGGGCTTTGGACGACATGTACATCCAAATTGTCTAATTTCTTGTTTAGTGCAGCCACTTGTGCAAATAAAGCAGTGATTGCATCTTGTTCATGAACCCACATAGTGCACCCCTTTTGCATTCAATGATCAATAAAACCTGAAAAGAAAAAGAAAATATATCTAATAAATAAATAAAATTTGAATTAAGACTAAGATTGCTTGGTATTAATAGTAACAAAAATAGTAAAACAATTTCCCGGCAACGGAGCCAAAAACTTGTTGTCGGATTTACCATGCAAGTGCAAGTATCGTTGACAAGTAATATAATGAAAAGTAGAGTGTCGAACCCACGAGGAATTGTTACTAAATTCGTTAAGTACAAAAATTAAAACAACTAAATCTTATTCAAACAATTAGTTAAAGAATGTAAATTAAAAACTAAATAAAACAATAAACAAAGAAAGTAAATTAAAAGATAGATTATTCACTTAAGAAAAAGTTTAGGATTACAATTTCCCTCAACACTTCGCTTGAACTTTTCTTACCCTCTTAACTTGATTAATGATCTTGAGTTGTTAACCAGGAGTACTAATCTATTTATAAGTATCTGTCGATGGTCTTATAAAAATATCCCTCTTAACCAATTAACTATATGTCTATGATAATTGAATTAAAGAGAAACTCATTAAACTTAGACTCTAAAATTGGTTACACATGACACATAAGTATATTTCTATCCTACATGCAGATCAATTCATCATAATAAATGAATATGAAACATATGTTATTCAATCCATGTCTAACACTAAACTCCCTATGTCTAGTTGTATTTAGGTTACCAAATCAATCTAATTGGTAGCTATGCAATTAGAAGCATTAAGAACAAGATTGAATAAACAACTCAAATATCATTAAATCAAGCAATATAGTAAAATAATTCAAACTACATGTTGAGTTCATTGCAATCATAGAAAAATATATTTAGTTCATACTAATTAATAAAAATATAAAATAAAGGAGTTTCATCATCATTAATAATACAAGAAAGATAAAGAAGATAAGAGATAAGAGAAAACTAAGAGTTGTCAGATCTTCAGTCTTCAATCTCCCAAAATCTTTCTTTTACTCCTTACAAATCTTTGGTGGCTGCTCTCCTCTTAAGAAAACTAGGTTATTTACAAGTTTCAGATTTGACAGCTAGGGAGAAGTCTTTTATAAAATCCTAAAGGTTCCTATTTATACAACTCCAAAAGCCTGAAGTAGGAAAACTTTGTGGGCAAGTAACAGCTTTCAACTTTGTCTTTCCATATATGAACTGATATTCTCTTTATTGTTTTAGTACTCTACAAAAATATAAAAGATATTAAATAAATAACTGAATTAAGCATTAAATAAATAATTAAAAATAAATTAAAAATAACTAAAAATAATTAATTAATACTTTAAACTACAAGGACTTAGCTATATAAAATATGGTAAAATAACTCTATTTTACAGAGTTATCAGTTGTCTTGCATGTTTATGAGAATTTCATGAGTATGCGATGTTATTACGCCCTAAATCTTTGGATTCGAAGGTGACACATAGAATTAGGGATGGCAAAACCCGATTCGACCGATGGATTTTGCACTAATCCGCTTCGAATAGAGAGTTTTTTTTTTTTTTTTTGAAAAACGAGGACGGGATGGAGCTGGGTGGTTTTGGTAAATGCTTGCTCCGTTTCGCCTCGCCCTATTTTCTGAAATTATTATCTTACCCCTTAAAATATTTTATATTTTTCCTTATATTTTTAGTATATATATTAGATATATATACTACAATCATATATATTAATATTATATATATATATTTAGTATATATGTATATTATATATATTAAATAATTTTATATACTAAAATTATGTTTATGAATAAATTATAATATATATTTTTTACAATATTAAGTTAAAAATAATTAATTAAAATTATGGTATAGCAGAGTGAAGCACCGTGGAGTGGTTATGGATGTAACCGACATCCATGGAGGTGGATGTTTTCAACATCCATGCAAGAGTGGGACGAAAGTGAATAAGACAATCCCCATCCTCGCCCTGCTCCATTGCCATCGCTACATAAAATACACATTCTCGTTTAGTGGAGGGGATTTGCTTAGAACGCCAGAAAATTCTGTCTATCACTCCCGAAAATCTTCAGACTCATCATCTGGAGTCTCTTGATTCTATTATAGCGTATGCTGGAAGTGCGCAGCTTAATGTGAAGTGGCTTCGCTGCTGGCATGCTTTAGTTAAGAGGATTGCAGCTGTGCTTCAACTTTACAAGAAAATTAAAGGGGATTTAGCTGAGGTGAATGAACCACCCATATCTATGACAATTAAATCTGATAATTTTGGACATGATATAATTATACGACACGAGAAAAATAACTAAAATACGACATGATATGAAAAAATAATATGAACATGATACGAATACACGAACGTGTCAAAATATATATAACACGAATTATTAACGTATCAAAATTTATATAAATATATTATTTTAAATACGATTATGATACATAAAAATATACAAATATGATACGAATACACGAATTATCAGATCTAATTAATAACAATAACTCTTGATATGAAAAGTGCTACCTTGATGAATATAGAAAATGATATTCGATTACTGGGTAGCCAATCAGCATCACTAGTGAACAGATGAAAGATCAAAATAATTATGGAAGGACTTAATTGGAAATGTTCATAAGAAGAAAGGTTATTTAATAAAAAGAGAAACAAACAAGGGGCAAGGGTTAAATAACCCATTATTAGTTTTGATAGATTAAATAGATGGATCACTTTCAAGAGAAGCCTAATTTTCTCTTCTTACCCAACGAAAGGGTAGATTTGATAATCCGTGTATTTATATAGTGTTTGTATGATTTTTTTTATCATAATCGTGTTTAAGGTATTATATATTTATATATATTTTAACACATTAATAATTTGTGTTAGATTTTGATACGTTTGTGTATTCGTATCGTGTTCGTGTTATTTTTTTGTGTCGTATAATATTTTAGTTATTTTTTTTTATGTCGTGTCCAAAATTACCATATTTATCAAAATGGGTTGGAAAATTGAAAAAAAAAAAAAAATTCAAGATGGAAGGTCAGAATCAAGTTTACAACAAAGATTGACCTCTTAAAGGTAAGTGAAAATTCTCTGCCAATTTATAGAAAACATCTTGTGGACTGAGTAGAATTTTTGAGAGAAATACTTAGAAAATTTATGAAATCTCTTATGATTCTTCATGATCTGATTGGGTAATTCAACCCAGCCTTGTTTCATTCATATAATGAAGACTAAGAAGGTCTATTAATGTAACATAGGATGGTAAAAGAGAAACTCAAATTGTATGGGTTAAGAAAAAAAATTTGTTTCTGTCAGAACATGATTTCTGCGACAATAGATTAAAGATGATTTCTGAATTTATGCACATATTTTTACTATACTAATCATATATGGTTGGAAAGCTGATAGAGTCTAGTTTCTAAAGAACCAAACAGAATCGAATCCGAGTTTTGTAAGTAAAGATATTGCCTTTTCACTAATGACTGTGTGGGCAGCCTGACAGCAGCATCAAAGGCAATTCGAGATTTTTTTGCACTTTATATTTGATGAAATATGAGGTGAGCTTTATATGAATGGAAAACCTATTAAGTCTAGTTTTTAAATCATTAAACGGATCTTGATTTCGAGTAATCTAACTTGAGTTATAGTCATTTTAATAAAAAAAGTACAGTCTTTCAGAATTAATTACGTAGGCTACTTTGAATTAATTTTGGTTGTTCTTAATATAAATAGCTTCCAAAAAGGTTGATTAATTTCTGGTCTGTTCAAATGACCTTGGATAGACTTTGACTATCTTTGGGAAGGGCTAAGTTATTGGTTCGAAAGGAGTTAAGTAGAACCCTCACACGCTTTGCTTGCTTTTATATATATATATATATATATATATATATATATATATATATATATATATATATATATATATGGTTCTCAAAATCAATATATGTTTAAAGCATATAATTACTTTTGTTTTTTTCTATCTAAATTATGGATCTTGGTTTACGAATGAAATGAGAAATTTCTTTTATAGTTTAAAGGATGATTTCGTGAGGGTTAGGAATGAATGCCTGGAAACAATACCATAGCTAATTTTACAATCCCACTAACGGGTTATAATATTTAGCTTACGACCCCGTTAATGAGTTATAATTGTTAGTTTATGACCCTGCTAACGGATTATAATAGTTAGCATACGACCCTGCTAATGGGTTATAGTAATTAGTAATGATTATGTGAATGAAATACGGTACGACCCCTGTCACGGGTTATAGTAGTGAAAGTTAAAGATGAACTAATGAAAGTTTGATGAAATGATTTATGAAAATAACTTTATGATTTTAAAGATTGAAGCCATGATTTATGAGAAACTATATTTGAGAAAGTGATACGTATTTAACACTGAGTCATGAATTTATGAAACCATATGTGTTTTGATATGATTATGATGCTTTAACGATTTCTCAAGTGCTTCGATAGTATGACTTGAATAATATTCTTGAATGACTTGTACGATATGTATGAAATGATGCTTGATCCAATATGGTGTGAGACTATACTTATTGAGCTATAATTTGCTCGCTCCCGTTGTTATGTTCTTTTTACAAATGATTAAGTGATAAGTTTGTTCGAGAATTGAGAGAAGCTTGGAGATTGAATTGAAAGATTTCTTTTTATATTGAAATACTTTTGGCTATTGAAATCTTATGAAATGTATGATACTTGAATATTGTTGTATTTGGATGTATTAGATTTGGATATAGATTTTATGTATGGGCTAGGGATGGCAGCGGGTCGGATATCTCCCTTTTTCTGTAATATCTGAATTTGCAAAACTGCTTTAAAATCCTAATCCGTTTATTATCCGCATTAAATCCAAATATTACTATCCAAATCCGAATCCGAATTAAATGACATTATCTGTCGGATATCCGAATCTGTTAAATATCTGAATTCAATAAATTAAAAAAATTAAATAATAAAAAATTAATTTTAAATTCAAATAAACGGATAATGGATTGGATTCGGATATCCGAATCTGCAAAAGTAAGCGGATTGGGATATCCGAATCCATTATCCGTATAAGTAATGAGGATTCGAATAATAGATATCCAAGGTTTCATATCCGCATCCGCTCCGAATCCGTTGCGGATAGTAATTGTAATATCCGAATCCGAATTTTGTTCGAATCTGTAAAAAATGGATCGAAAAATTGCAAATATCCGAATCCGCACTATCCATTGCCATCCGTATGGCATTTGCAATGAGAATGTATTCTAAGTGCTTTTTCATGGAATATTAGAAAGAAAAACTTCGTATTATCTTGGAGCATTGCTTGAAGTAAAATGACTTTACTTCAAAGATATACGACCGTGTTATGTTCCGATTGTAAGATAATATATGCTATATACTATTTATAAATAGAATATAAATATACGAACAGATATACAGAATCGAATATAAAGACACTTACAGGTTAATCCGAATACAGAAAAGGATAATAAAGTCAAGGTTGGACCTTTGACCTTAAGACGATTATTGCCTGTCTCACAGGTGCTTATAGTATGTTGCAATTCGTCCCAGGCCTCTTTGATTACGTTGCAGTCGAGAGCACACTCTTAGCAACACGGCCAACCAGAAGAATGTTGGTCTCTCTCACAAAAGACACAATAAAGAACAAGAGCAGAATAGTAAAAATAAGACATATTTTCGGTACACCTTAAAAGACAGGCACTGCTCAAGTTTTATAGAAAAAACGAAACCTGTTCGGACAAGACATGTTTGTTGGAAATAGACAGAAGCGTTCAGACAAAAACGGTTCGGTCAGACATAATTTTTGGATAAAAAATCTGTCCGAACAAACATGTCTCAATCAGACAGTCCCTTGGTTGGTTGGCAGCACTGGTTCGGTAGGACCAAACAGTCATCTAGGATGGGGGGTTGTGCCAGTTCGGTTTGGATAGAAAAACATGTCTATTGGGCAGTAAAAAATTAATTACTGACGCAAACCCGACCCGACCCATCCCAAGCCTGGCCTGGCTCGGCGGCGCGCTTGTGGTCCAGCCAAGTTGTGTAGGTCCTCACCCACCACAAAACTTGAGCGACCCCACAAGGCTTATAAATACCATAAACTTAAGCCTTTGTTCATCCATGTGGGATTCCACACTAATCACTAACATCAACCAATCTAGTTCCTCTTCAAGTGGGTACTTAGAGATTAATTTCTCATTCAAACATGATATCAATTGTGTACATAAAATATGCACCATGTATCTACTTACGACAACCTACGTACTAGAATATGTATTTCGTATTTATACCCTAAATAATATATTAATATCCAAAAATCCCCTACATGAATGGAAATTATCTGATTAAAATGACGAACTGACTCAGAATATGAGAGAATATAACCTGGAAGAGTTATTGCATCAAGATAGGTAGCTTTTGGCTTTGAACCTTCCATAGTGACAACTATCGGATTTACTCGGCTAACTAGTGAACATGATGTCTTGAACTATTCAGCCTTTCGTGTAAACCAAGACAATAGGTATCACACAATTCCCTTCGAACATCTTCAATTCTCACGGTTGTGTCCATTTTGGCCCCGGACACTGCCTGGTTTCTATGAGTACTCTAGAGAATTTAGCTTGATCAATTCTCATAGAAGTGGCCATGTTTCTTACTCATAATAGGTGATTGCTTATTAAGAGTATCCTGCAATACCCCGCTTGATTTTATCAAGCTATAAGAATCATTAAAAGCATAGCTTATCCTAACCTTTTCGCAGGCAGCACTAAATCATCATAGGAATGGATAAGAGTGTTTAACTATTTTAGTGCTCACACTCAGTTAACATAATTCAGTTGTCCCTTTTGAACCTAGATCTTGGGATCTCCAGTCAGCTAGGTTGGGTTGCCACTATGTAACTTTAAATTATAGGCGTAAGACACATTCCCCTCGATGATATACTTGCTCTCTTGTTAAAACTTTTCATAAGCGGATCCGCAATATTATCCTTTGATTTTACATAATCAAAAGAGATAATTCCATTTGAGAGAAACTGTATAACGGTATTATGTCTTCGACGAATGTGTCAAGATTTACCGTTATACAAACAACTCTGTGCCCTACCAATTGCAGAATGGCAATCGCAATGTAAACAAATTGCAGGCACAGGTTTCGGCCAAATTGGAATATCTTTTAAACTTTTGAAGCCATTCCGCTTCTTCTCCAGCTTTATCTAAAGCTATAACTTCGGATACCATGGTAAATCTGGCTATTCACGTTTCTTTAGAAAATTTCCAAAACATTGCAGCTTCTCTAATAATAAGGATAAATCCGTTAGTGGATTTGAAATCTTTAGTATTGAATATCCATTTTGTATCTGGATATCTTGTATAGTGCAGTCCAAAATTTGAGGTGTATCTTAAATATCTAAGTACCCCCATAATGGCCTTCCAGTATCTTTTCCAGGTATACTTGTAAATCTATTCAGTTTACTAACTGAGTACGTTATGTCTTTACATTCATTTACAACTTAGTGATTTACTTTCAGGGTTCGTGCCACTCTTGGCGCCATCAGGGATCACCAATCCCATGGACAAGGTCTCATGGTAGCACCAAGGCATGCGGATACCATACCATGACACTTTTCCCCACTTCCTATGTCGATACCCTCATTGACTACAAGATCATACCCTAATAACCTTGTTGCATAAAGTTGACATTATCTCACATGTCCTTCTCTTGCCCTCAATGACTGAGTTATGATCCCTTCGAATGAGGCATGGAAAATAGTTTTAGGTCCTATTATGACCTTTTAAGTCGGAGAAATCAATACCTTCGCAAGACACCCCCACACTTTTGTGTATTTGTAGAATGGTCTTTGACCTTTCCATAATTCATACGGTGTCTTGTCCGATTTCTTGTGGGATATTTTATTTTAAAAAATAATTAGCTATTAAAATAGCTTCCCCTCGTAAGTTCTGAGATAACCCTGAACTAATCAACAAAGTATAGCATTCATCATTTCTTTCAATGTTGGTTCTTGCGTTTCGCAATACCGTATTGTTGAGGTAAATAAGGAAAAGTGGTTTGAATGTTGATTCCATATTTTGAACAGAATTCATTAAACATTGAATCATATTCACCACCCATATCATTCCTTATTTTCTTGCTTAGTTGAATTTCGACCTCATTTTTAAAGAGTTTAAAAACTTTCAAGGCCTCGTCTTTGCTTCTTAGCAAATAGACATAACAATATCTTTTTATCACCTCTAGTTTGCAGAAACTTTAAGTCACATATATCAGTGTGAATTAAATCTAGAGGTTTACTACTTCTTTCTACCGAATAGAAAGGAGCCTTAGCCAATTTGGATTCCACACAAATTTCTCATTTCTGATTTTTATCAATAACAATTTGCGGAAGCAAATCCAAATTGCTGATTCTCTGCAAAGTCTTGTAAAACACATGACCTAATCTACCATGCCATAATTTAGAGGACACCACCAAATAACCAGAAGAATTAATTTAATTATTATTCTTGTTCTTTGACATAACAACCATAATATTGAGCTTAAAAAGCTCATCACATAGATATCCTCTACCCACAAACATGCCATTTTTGGTAAGTGCAAATTTATCAGATTCAAATACTAGTCTGAACCCGTTCTTGCTCAACAGAGAGCCGGAAACCAAATTCTTCCAAAATTCAGGAGCATGAACCATATTGTTCAAAGTTAGTTCTTTCCCGATGTCATCTTGAGCACCACCTATCCATGGCCTCGTACCTTGTAGACCGAAGAGTTTCCCATAAATAGTTGCTCATCAATAGTAGTTTCTTTATACTCGGAGAAACTCTTTCTATCAGAACAAACGTGAAAAGTGACACCTGTATAAACCCACTATGTCTTAGTGTTTTCTACCATGTTCACTTTTGACACTACAACATCGAGCTCAATCTAATTATCATCAACTAAGTTGGCTTGAGCTCTTTTTTCTTGTTCTGACAGCAGTCCTTCGCTCGATGACCGGGCTTGTTACATACGAAACAAATTCCCATGAACTTCTTGAAATCCATTCCCTTATTAGCTTGGGAAGAACTAGAATCAACATGTTTCCTCTTGTTGGTCTTGTGCAAATGTTCAACAAACATTCGCCTTGGCTTCCATGGTCTGAGCTTTAACCATCTTTTCTAAATCATGGTTATCCTCATCGATTCCTAATCGAACAATCAAGTCCTCTAAAGTCATCTCCTTTCTCTTGTGTTTTAGATAGTTCTTGAAATCCTTCCTCGAATGAGGCAATTTCTCTATCAAAGCTGCTGTCTCACATGATTCACTAAGAATAATTCCCTCGGCAGTAATCTCATGAAGGATCAACTGATACTCTTGGACTTGACTAATCACGGTTTTCGAGTCCACCATTTTGAAATCCAAAAATCGGCCAACCACAAATTTTTTCGTGCCGGCATTCTCGGTTCTCTATGTTGTCTCTAAGGATTCCCACAGCTCTCTCGCTGTCTTTATTGGGCTATACACGTTGTATAACGTGTTGTCCAATCTGTTGAGGATATAGTTCTTGCAAAGGAAGTCAGAATGCTTCCATGCTTCCACACAGGCTACAACCATAGTATCGGTTTCTCCCTCTTTAGGAACCGGGGCCTCCTCCTCTAATAATCGGGCCAGGTTCAGAGTGGTCAGATAAAACAGTATCTTATGCTGTCATCGTTTGAAGTCTAGACCACTGAATTTCTCGGGTCTCTCATCATGAGTGACATGTAGAGATTGTAGTGCTACAGGCGCACTGGCAGTACCGGTAGATCGTTCTGCCATCTATTATTTAAAATAACATGATCAACTTTATATATATATATATAAACACATATATATATATATATATATATTACAAACATATATATACATACAACCACAATATATATAATTTAAAATATATATTCACCCAATATATATAAATATAAATAATATGCTTCACTTAATAAATAAGTAACAATTTATATATATATATAATATATATTACAAACACATATATATCACAAATATATATATATATATAACAATCAATATATATATTGCAAACAATCGTACACACATAATATATATATAAATAAAATATATATAAAAATTGTACACCGAATATATATATTTACAAAAACATATATATATATATATCACATTAAAAATATATAAATGCTCTCAATATAATATAAGCTATCAATATTATAAAAAATATGCTGCTTATGAAATAACGACGAAAATATGTTATTATAAATTACGTAACAGTAGCATTATAAAAACTCACAACACATATATTACATCAACAATAATATATATATATATATATTAAAAAACAAAACCAAATATATATATATGCAAAATAAAGAAGTATATATATATATATATATATATATATATATATATAACGGGAGGTGTGGGTACAGAACAGTATACCCGAATACACCAACAGTAGTGAAAAAGAAAAAACGCTACTGTATATCATATATAAATATATTCTATAGAAAGCAAAACTAAACAATACATATATATATATATATATAAATATATATATATAAATTCACAACAGTATATAACAAATATAAGAAGACTAATCGTCTTTAAGATTTGTAAGATACTATATATGCTATATACTATTTATAAACAGAATATAAATATACGAACAAATATATAGAACCAAATATAAAGACACTTATATGTTAATCCGAATACAGAAAGGGATAATCGAGTCAAGGTTGGACCTCTGTCCTTAAGACGATTATTGCCTGTCTCACAGGTGCTTACAGTATGTTGCAACTCGTCTTCTAGGCCTCTTCGATTACGTTGTAGTCGAGAGCACACTCTTAGCAACACAACGAACCAGAAGAATGTTGGTCTCTCTCACAGAAGACACAATAAAAAATAATAGCAGAATAGTAAAAATAAGACATATTTTCGGTACACCTTAAAAGACAGGCACTGCTCAGGTTTTATAGAAAAAACAAAACCAGTTCGGACAAGACATGTTTGTTGGAAACAGATAGAACCGTTGAGACAGAAACGGTTCAGTCAGACATAATTTCTGGATCAAAAAATCTGTCCGAACAGACATGTCTCAATCAGACAGTTCCTTGGTTGGTTGGTAGCACTGGTTCGGTAGGACCGAACAGTCATCTAGGATGGGGGGTTATGTCGATTCGGTTTGGACAGAAAAACGTGTCGGTTGGGTAGTAAAAAAATTAATTACTGATCCAAACCCGACCCAACTCGGTTCGGCAGCGCGCATGGTCCAACCCAAGTTGTGTAGGTCCTCACCCACCATAAAACTTGGGTGTCCCTTTGTGTCAGGACTTTGTGTTAGGACTTTTGCAAAATGATTACACAGTTTATGACATATGAAATTGTGATTAACAATGGGGGGAAATATTGGAAAATTGCATGTTGATCAAACTATTGAACATGCTTTTCCTTCTCATTCAGTTCTTCAAAACCTGATATAGTGTGAACCTATTTACCCGAATTTGGCAATAAGTGTTTGATATAGGTATATATCCGACACGAATATATTAAATTTTTTTTTCTAATTTTCTTTATATATTTGGAGTATCATATTTTTATACCCATATATAAATATGTATCAGATACGAGTATTTTAAGAAAAATGAAGAATCCGAGTAAATGTTATGTTGATTTATTTATCTTGATGTCCTTTCTTTCTCTTAAATTGATCTTAAAATAGTTAGTTTGTAATGCTTCTGTATGGAATAGCACTGCAAGCCCCAATACAGAGCAAGCTGTAAAGCTAATGAACACTCCAAGCTTGCTGTGCTATAACCAGGTTGACCAATTTCATCTGCTATGCTGTGGTGACCCTTTTTGCTATATATATATATATTTATATATATATATATATATATATATATACTCTCTGTATCTCTAGTTTTTGTTACTTAAAGCAACCAGAAATGCTGTTGCAACACTTGAAAATGGAGGGATTAGAACCTATGGTTGAATCTCATTTTCAAGCATTAGATTCCAATAAGCTAACCGTCCTACTCCAATCTAGATAAAAATTGGATTATTTCACAATACACGACTTCAAAAACTACTCAAATAACTTGCTGCTGTGGTTTCATGAGCATATGTTGAAAAAAATTGAAGTGAAAGCAGTGACAATCAATTTTTCTGGAAGAGTTTATCAGCTAGAAGGTCTAATTTCAGGAGACTTGAAAGAGGAATATGCAGAATTAGAAAGAAAGAAAGAAAAAAACTCAAAAATCTCATTCCAGCAGGCCATATAACACAATTCAATAGCTTATCACCATTGCGGACGTAATTAATGTTGTCATCATCAATTGTGGTAAATATCAACGACGAAAAAAGTTGAAACCACAAAATAATGATCGTAATGTCGCTTTACAATTGCTATTTAAATCCCTGATCCCCACATATACGTGTAATATCTCAAACAAGAAAACTCTAACATCTTAGATTAAAACATCATCACAAATACACAAGACCTAGAAGGGAGAAAAAAAGAAGAAAAGACCATCAAAATACTGTCAAATTTTAAAAGCTTCACATATTTCTTCTAGCAACCGAATTTAGTCCAATAGGCCGTTTGGACCCAAGCGGGCCCAGACAGGCAGCTTTATTTGCTGCCTCACCCAACATGCCCTAGCCCCAACCAAGCCGAGCCCCTCAAACCCAATAGCCCCAGCAGGCCACCAGGCCTGCTTCCTTGCAAGACAGCAAGCCCAAGCCCAAACCCTAGCCTACCCGAAACCCTAGCCGCCTGCAGCCCCTCACCTCTGCCACCAACCCCTGCAGCCCTTTACCTCTGCCACCAACCCATCACTTTTGCTCACCCACCCCTGGAAGCAAATCAAGTCCCAAAAAATCAGTGATTTTTTGGGACTCAGATTTCAAGGGCTCCATAAAAGGAGCAAGATAGAGCCAATAAAGAAAAAAAATTGGGTTTTGTTTTCGGTTTCTTAAAAAAAAAAAAAAACCGATTCGGCCTCCCTATCTGAGACCCTCAGCCAAAACCAACAACAAAAAACCAATAATAAAGGAAAACAAACAAAGAAAAGAGCAGAAACTACAACAAAACATAAATTCTTTTTTTGGGTTACGAAACCCAGATCTGGAATTTTCGGTGGTGATTCGGGAAAAAAGAGGCCCAAATCCGAGTAGATGAGGGTGGGAGCATTATTTTCGGGTTGATTTCGGACCAGAGAGAAACTCCGACATAGCGGAGGACGGCGGTAGACGACAGCGCCGACACCTAATTCTAGGAAATTTAGGTGTTTCAGTTTGAAGTGAAGAACGAAAAGAGGAGAGAGAAGAGAGAAAATTAGAGAGGAGAGAAAGAGAAAAAAAAAAAGGGCATAATTTGGGCTTTTAAAGGCGTCCCAAAACGATGCCATTTTTTAGAAAAATGGGGCGGGTCAAAGTGACCCGCTTGTGGACCCACGTGCGACCCGTTGAGGGTCCGACCCAGATGTAGCCAAAAAAAAAAGGGGAAAAGAAAGAAAGTGAAAAGAACCGACCCGCGCAGATCCGATCCGACCCTCCAGCAAATAGGCCTAGTCTTTGGGCTTGGACTCCTACATTGGGCTTGGCTTCACTTTGGGTCATTGTTAGGTACATTTCTATCTTGGCCCATTTTTTTTATGACCATTTATGATTTATCATGTGCACATGTTTATATATTTATTAAAATGATTTATGAACATCACTCTAAAAATCAAATGATGAAAATGATTTATTTTTTTAAAAAAAAAGGATTTTAAAAAATATATATAATTAAGTTCTATGGATAATTTGGAAATTTTTTTTTAACCATTCCTAGAGAAATATTTGATAGCCTTGCTTAGGTAATATATATATATTTAATTAATTATCCCTTAAATAAGAGTTCTTTATCATATAAATATATATACAAGATTAAAATTAAGGAATAAAATGATTAACTAAATTTTGGTTTTTATTATGTGCTTCTGTTTGTTATGTTATACATATTTCATTTTTTTTTAAATAATAATAAATATAGAAAATGATGTTTTTAAAAAAATAATTAAAAAAAACAAACAACAACAAATTTGCCAAATTTTTTAGAAATTGTATGAGATAATGTTCCCGATAAAATAATAATAAATAATAGTAATTTATCGATTCTTGCCTAGATGATAGGAGGATCCCGGTATTTTCAAAAAATGGTCGTCTTAAGTTTCATTATAAGAACTCCCAAATATGGAGAGCTTTTCAAAGTCCGCCTAGACGTTAGGGAATTTGAGAAGGCTCTCACATACGGCGAGGGTTCGTGTTTTACTGTTAAAATATATATATACATAAACAAAATAATAATAAATAATACAAAAATAAAAAATAAAAAAGATATTAATAAAGTATTTTTGTATCACATAAAAAATTTTAACAAAAAAAAGGGATTTTTTTAATAATAATATGCCTGTAACGAGAATTTTCAAGTGTGGAGATCTTTTCCAAATTCCGCCTAAACGATGGGGAATTTGGGGAAGATCTCACGTCGAGGATTCTCGTATTGCCAAAAAATAAAAATAAATATTTTTTTTTACAATTAAATTAATTCCTCATTGTTGTACATTTTGGATCACAAATAAAAATACGTCAACCTCAAAAACTAGGGTAAGAACTTTCAAATGTAGAGATCTTTTCCAAATTCCGCCTAGACGAGGGGAATTTGAGGAAGATCTCACATTAAGGGTTCTCCCATTAATTTTAAAAAAAATAATAAAAATAATAAAATTTTCCATTTTTTTAAATTAATTCATCATTTACATTGTTATATTTTTTCGGTTCCAAGGACAGGGATGAGGATTTTCAAATGTGAGATCTTCTCCAAATTCAGCCTAGACGATGGGAAATTTGGGAAAGCTCTCACACCGGAGATTCTTATCCTTACCCGAATAAATTTTTCTAATTCCAAAACCGGATAATTTGCTGCTTTAAGTATTACTATTTATCTTTCTATGTATGTTCATTCATTATTATTTATTTATTACGCATCATACTCTATTATAAAAGAAAAGCTAAAATACTGAGAATTTTAAGAGGATTTTATGAAACGACAAAATAAAAAAATAATATTCCGAGTAAAAACAAGTATTGGTATCCTGTCTAGATGTTGGAGGGTTCTAAATAATTGTTATTTACAAAAGAATATTATTTGATTTAGAGGAATATTATGCAAATTCGAAAGTAAGGAAACTCTTTCCAAATTCTGCCTAGACGTTGGAGAATTTGGGGAAGGTTCCCGACTTCGAAATTTTCATTTTATTCTTGAATAAAATAATGTTTTTGAAAAAAAAAAAGAAATAAAAAAATGCAATAAAGAGAATTACGGGAATTATTTTTCAATATTAAAATTAAAATTATTTTATCAAGATTAAAGGATAACACATGATTAATTGGTACCGTTTTTAAACGGGCGTTGTGGGGGTGCTCATCCTTCCCCGCACGTAACCGACTCCCGAACCCGCTTTTGCTTTCTCTCTGGTTTAAAGCGCAGAATTCGAAATTGGTTAAAAAAATTTTAATTAGTTTTAAAATATTTCACTAAAATCGGTTTTAAATAGGTGACCAATCACACCTAAACAAAAAAGATTAGTAGCGACTCCATTTTTGTTTTCAAAATCGTCCAGCGGTCAAAAAAACCGTTATGACAGCTTGGCAACTCCACTGGGGACTTTGAGAGCCGAGCCATTAATTTAATCATGTGTTATCCAAAATTTTGGTTTATCGGTTTTAATCAATATTTAATTATAATTCTCACATTTCCAAAAAAAAGAGTTTAACAAATGAATGAATATGTTCATACACATGCATATTTTTTTACTCTCTGGTTATTAATATTTCACATTATTTGATTATTTGTTTTAATAAATCGTTGGTGCATTTTTTGAGAATAAGGGTTGTAGAATAAGTGGTTAAAGTTTTGTTTGTTCCTTCCCACACACTTTCACTTGCATTTGCATATCATGAGCTCTATACCCGGGCTCCGTCTTTTTTTAAGTGGAAGTAAAGTAACTACGCCTTAGTGATAATCCTCCGTATGGGCTAGTGAAACACTTCCGGAGTATAAAGTTCCTAAAACCTTCGTGATTGATCCTTCGTATGGGCTTAGGAAACTATACTCTAACAAATTGAACCCGTTTTTATCGGGGTGCCACACTAGCCTTCACCGGCGACAGTGAGGAACAATTTGGGGCCTTTAGAACCAAATGTAACCTCATATAGTAAACCTAAGTGAAGCCATGTTGAATTTCCGTTAGATACCCGAAGTTAGGAACACATGGACGAACATTTCTAACCATCCACCATATCTTTTTTTTAGACCTCGTAAATCGGGTGATGATGAACGGACATCGTACCACCCGTAATAAACTTGATATCTCGTCCCAAAGGCACCGTAATGCCAAAATTTCGTTAACATTTTTGACAATTATTTAGTATACATGGTTATTTATTCCATATTTGTGAATTCATCTCCTTACTAATTTCTCTCTTTTTTCTCTATCATGCATCATACTCACATCATAGCGAGAAGTATTGTTCTCGGGATAATCATTAACAAAAAGGACTTTTCACTATGAAGTATTGGACGTCTCTATCAGAATCCAACATATGTCAGAAGTATCTAGAAGTTAAGAGTCAAGCTGAAAATTTGCAACGCAAAGAGGGAGACTGTTTGAAAGAATGACATCTTTCTGATCTTCCTCAACGAGTCCGTTTGGATTTACGCCAGAATGATTTGTCTGGATTAATGAATATATGGGAGCAATGGGGGATGGAAGAGAAGAGAGTTTTTTCCCAAAAATACGAAGATATAGCCCTACTCATTTCAATAGAGGTGTATGAGCAACTCCTTCGAGCTATGGTGCATTATTGTTTCACCTTCAACAAAGAGGATATGACTCCCACTATTGAAGAATATTCGGCCTTGTTGCGCATAGAGTTGCCGAACCCGAACAAGATTTATTGGAAGGAACAGAAAACGTTGGGGTATCGAAAGAAGCTCTCGAGAATGATGGGGATAGAGCCCGAGGATGTTGACAAGTATGTGGTAAAGAAGTGCGAGAGTGATTGCATTCCGTGGGATGTCCTGCGTGCTCGGATTTTGAAGAATCAAGGGAAAGAACAAGCTCTCGATCTGTTCGCCCTGGAAATTTATGGGTTGATAATCTTTCCGAAAATATTGGGGCACATCGAAGCAGCAATAGTGGACTTCTTCAAACAAGTTCATAAAAACGTTAACCCTTCTCCGACCATTGTAGCAGAAACAATCAGATCATTGAACTTTTATCGGAGAAAGGGGAATGGTCGTTTCACGGGTTGCATCCAACTTCTTTACATTTGGATTCATAGTCATTTTTGGCAAAAAGAAGAAGCGCCTCTATGCCCGTGTCTCGCAACTCTAGTACCAATCGATGAACTTCGCAAAAGGGAATAGCCGAGGGAGGAACCGAAGATCAGTGGATTGCGACGCTCCAGAACCTTACTAAGGAAGATGTGTCATGGAAAGCCCCTTGGATGCCTTATATGTCCATATTGTATAAGTGCGGAGACAAGTCATGGGTCCCAATGACTCACGAGCTTGGTCAATTAGAATTTGCCTATGGGGTGGCCAAATATATGAGACAAGTTTGAGAAGTCACTAAAGCATGGAAACAAACCTTTCAGGTCGAGTTGGCTAGATACGCCGATGAAGTCACACCAGAATACCTCGCTTGGAGAGCAAAGCGAATCAATGATGTGGTGTCATCTTCAGAAAGTGCGACTGTCAGACCGATTGATCTTCGCCCAGAGGTAACTTTGACAGAGGTTGATATTGCAAGACAAGAGTTCGAGGTCGAAAGGGCAAGTGTGAACAAAAAAATTTTGAAACTTGAGGAGAAAGTTAATCAGAGAAAGTATGAAGAAATGATACAAGTGGCCAGGATAGAGAAGTTGAAAAAAAAAAAAGCGAGAGGTGACCAAGGATGATTTAAAGAATCTATACCAAGAAAATAAGAAGTTGAGGATCGAAATGAGGGTCGGGGGAATCATGAAAAATTTGAAAGAGCGAAAATGAGAAATTGAAGAGCTCAAAAAGGGGATGGAGTATTGGAAACACAAAGCAAAGAAAGATAAAGAAAAGACCACTCGATTGTTTCAAGAAAGGCAAAGTTGGGAGGACATGTATTCTGCAATCGCGGCAAAACTTGTGGAGAGTCAAAAAAGAAATGAGAAGTTAAAAGCCAAATTGAAAATCGAAGAAGAAAAACATGGTGAGACCGAAATACTCTGGCAAAAGATCCAAGATTTAGAGTTGCAACTACAGGGCTATAAGAATCACATTTGTGACATCCTCGGAGCATGGGATGAAAATGAAAGGGAATGGAACACGCTGCAAAGTTTGAGTACAGCAACATGCCTCGGTAGACAGATGTACATTGAGCACTTGGCGTCATAGATCTCAAAAGCGGTATGAAAAGCAAGAGACATGGTCGAAAAGGCAGAAGCTCTAAGGAAAGAAGTTGTCCCAACTGGAAGAGGCGGACATAAACTGCTGAACTTTTTAGAGGAAGCAAATGAGCAATATGAACAAATCAAATGTTTTTATAGATATAATCCTAGGATGTTGGACAACGTGTAATGAAGTTTACGATTAATGAAATGTCACTTTTGTTAAGTTTATCCAAAAGACCAATACTTTCAACGCATTCATGCGCATTCATTTAGCCATTCATTCATTTGCTCAATTAATTATTCATTTGCACATTCTCATGCACTCAATAAAAAAAAATAATAAAGAAATATCATGAGATCTAATCCAAAATGTTTGAACAAAGGTATAAAAAAATTGAGCACCGATCAAAGTACCCGGACAGAATTGCTCTACACTTGTATAATACACGGGCACGCGCAAGGACTATGGATAACGAACAAGCAACAAGGACTGAGAGGATGGAAAGGGCACAGAAAGAGTTGCAAGAACAGTTAGGCAAATCTCAATAAGAAGTACGGGAACAGATTGCAAGGTCCCAAGAAGAGTCACGAGAACAAATGGCCAAGATGATGGAAATGATGATGAGTCTAACAAGGGGAAAAGGGCCATCCGAGGGCTCGATGGTAAGGGAAGAACATCGACCCCGAGAAAGCAACAACGGAGATCCTCAATACCCACCAGGTTTTACTCCAACCCATGCCCAAGGGGCACAAGGCGGGCATCCACAAGGAGAACCTCCAGTGGGAGGACAACCTTATGTTTACATCGGCACACCAAGTCCCGCAGGACAACAAGGTCAAGGATAGTTCACAGCTAACCCCGGGACTAACCCTTTGAACCCAGCCCACGTCCCAAACTTGGATGACCCCCTAGAGCAAGAAAAGTTGAGAAAAATGTGACGAAACAAGTGGAGGATACCGATGCAAAACATAAATATGAGATGTTAGAAGAAAGACTCAAGGTAATAGAAGGGATGGATACCTCCGGGAAAGTTGATGCAAGTGAACTAAGTTTGGTTTCGGATTTAGTAATACCGCCGAAATTCAAAGTCCCAGAATTTGAGAAGTACGATGGGACCAAATGCCCTTCGTTTCACATCATCATGTTCTGTCAAAAAATGGCTGGGCACATTCATAATGACCAATTACTAATCCAATGTTTTCAAAGACAGCCTGCAAGGATCAGCCGCAAGATGGTATAGCCAACTAGATCACGTTCGCATCCATACTTGGACAGATTTGGCGAGAGCCTTTTTGGCCCAATACAAGCATATGGCTGACATGGCACCAGATAGGCTATCCCTCCAAAACATGGAGAAGAAAGCAGGAGAAGGATTGAAAGAGCACACCCAAAAATGGAAGGACCTGGCTGCTCAAGTACAACCGCCTCTCACAGAAAAAGAAACCACTATATTGTTTATCAATTTGTTGCGAGGGCCATATTACGACAAGTTGGTCGGCAGTGCTACCAAAAATTTTGCTGATATGGTCATCCCTGGCGAGATGATAGAGAGTGCCATAAAAAGTGGTAAGATTGAGGGAAGAGAAATCGCCAACAGTAAAAAGGCAGGGGTAACAAAGAAGAAAGAAGGAGAAGTGCAAACGGCCTCATATGAAATCGACTACCACAAAGCCATACCCAGTATCCTACAAATCGACCCCACAGTTACTCCCCTAACCCATACTTCTATCCTCCCACACAACCCCAATACCCAATGGGTTATCAACCACCAGCACCAGTGAATACACCATCACCCATGTCAGCACCCGTATACACAACACTTGTACCTGCTCCCAACCTACCAGTCCAGTAAACAATATGAGCACTACTCAGAGGGTGCCTTAGCCAACTCAACCAAGACCCCCATCCGACTCGATTCCTATGACATACTCCAATCTCTCCCCCAAGTTAGTTCAAAACCATCTAGTGGCACCCATGTTCCTTGAACTCATGAAACCCCCATATTCAAGGTAGTACGACCCAAACGTAAACTGTGATTACCATGGAGGTAACCCGGGTCACTCCACGGAGAATTGCACCGCACTTAAGCACAAAGTACAAAACATAATCAAGGTCGACTGTCTGAGTTTCACAACCAAATGAGAGCCTATCGTCATTGCAAACCCGTTACCCGACCATGGGAAGACAAGAGCAAATGCGATAACGGAGGAAAAAGGGTACCGAGTGATATCCAGGATCGAGGATGTCCGGACTCAGATGGAAAAAGTTTTGGATGCTATGATTGAGGCTGGGCTATTCAAACCAGTCAGCATGAGGCAGAAACCCTCGAGGCCAGAATCAAATTTTGAACACTTCTGCAGGTATCACGGAGGTTTGATGGGATACACTGTCAATCAATGCTCCGACTTTCGAACCAAAATTCAAGAATTGATGGATATCGACGTAGAAAAATTCTCCACAGAATGGGAGAAAGAATCCGTGGATGTAGTAATTGAAGAAACCCCGAAAGCTCTTGAAAGATGGGTTAAGCCGAAACCATTGGTTATCTACTGTGGGGAAAGCCAGAACTCACCGGTAAGGGAAACACCAAGGTTGCCAAGATCGATGGTGACTATTGAAGTGCCGAGGCCGTTCCTTTACAAGAATGATAAGGCTGTACCTTGGAGGTACAAATGCAAATTCGCGTCACAAAGCCTGTTAACGCTACACCAATTTTCAATACTTTCGTGGCTTCCGTAGACATAATTGGTGTTGGGGGTTTCACTAGGAGTGGGAGATGCTATACACCGAAAGCATCGAAACAGGTCAAAAAAGGGAAAGCTAAGGCTAATGAAGAGGAAACCGTCCCAAAAAACGCAGTTGAGCGAAAAACGAGCAAGCTTGTGACGGAGGAGGAAGCTTGTGAATTCCTCAAATTTACCAAGCACTGCGAATACAGTGTCGTTGAACAATTAAAGTGCTCGTCGGCCCGTATATCCATCCTGGAATTATTGATGAATTCGGAGACCCATTGAAGGACGCTCTTGAAGGTGCTGAATGAGGCATACGTGGCTAATGACGTGTCCGTAGAGAAATTTGACCAAGTAGTGGGGAATGTGGCTGTTAACAACTTCATAGCTTTCAGCAATGACGAGATCATGCCTGAAGGGACGGGTAGTACCAAAGCCCTTCACATCACTGCCCGCTACAAAGGCCATATCATTGCGAAAGTCCTTATTGATAACGGCTCCGTGCTAAATGTCATGCCTATGACTACACTGACCAAACTGCCCATCGATGGGTCCCGCATGAAGAACAGTCATATGGTAGTGCGAACATTCGATCGAACCCGTAGACAAGTGGCGGGGCAAATCGAGTTGCCAATGCAAATTGGTCCTTGCACATTTGACATTGTCTTCCAGGTTATGGACATCGTTCCTTCGTACAATGTTTTGTTGGGAAGACCCTGGATCCACATGGCTAGTGCTATTCCATCCACTTTGCATCAGAAGATAAAGTTCAGATTCGAAGAGCAATTGATAATTGTCTACGGAGAAGAGGATCTCCTTGTGTCAAAGCCCTCGAATATTCCCTACATAGAAGCTACTGAAGAAGCAGGGGAATAATCTTTTCGAACCTTAGAGTTTGAGAACGCTACATTTGTAGGCGAAGGTTCTAAGACGCCCATACCTTAGTTGTCCTCTGCTACTCAAAGCGGCCTCGCTCAGGTCGTAGGAAAGGGTTGCCAGGCTGGGATAGGTTTGGGAAAGAACCTACAAGGAATTCGAAAGTGCATAAATGTGATCGAAAAGGAAGACAAGTTTGGGATAGGATACAAGCCGACCAGGGAAGACAGGGAGAGACTGATAAGAGAAAAGAAAGAGTAGAGGCTCACAAGGCTCAGGGGATATGAGATAGAGGCTCCGAGGATGTACATCCCTCATATCTATGCGACATTTCGGTCAGCGGGTTCGGCATCCAGATGATGGAACAAGAAGGAGAAAAGGGAAACAAAACTGAAGGAAGGACCATCTACCCGTGCCCCCCAAGATTTGAATTAAAGAACTGGCATGCTGTAGATTTACCTACTGTATCTAGGTCTCTTTCTGGTTAACCAACTAAGTCCTCAAACACTTCTGCCTAAGAGTGTTATGATAGTTTTTTTGTTTGTGCACAGGCTTCCTTTATGAAGTTATCATTTTGACGAATGGCAATTATAATGCATTTTGTCTTAATTTATTGGCCACTTCTTTTATAGTTCATCTCCTTATCTTGTCTTTCTATACAATTATCTATATTATTTTGCTTACACCTTTACAGGTCTCCTAATAATGAATGAAAAAATAATCTCATCAGTGATTCGAAAATCGATTTTGAGAAAGGTATTGATATTGGTGAAATTGACGATGAAGAAATTGCAGAGAATTATGAATTACCACCCGATCTTTTGAGATTGATAGAGTCAGAAGAAAAGCAAATTATGCCTCATCAAGAGACAACTGAAGTGGTTAATCTGGGGAATGAGGATAATAAGAAGGAAGTAAAAATCGGTGCTTCATTACCATTGGCAAAGAAGCAAGAATTGACAGAGCTACTCCTCGAATATGCGGATGTGTTTGCATGGTCCTATCAAGACATGCCGGGGCTTGATACGGATATTGTGGTGCATCGTTTGCCTTTGAAACCATAATGCAAGCCTGTGAAACAAAAGTTGAGACGCATGAAGCCTGAAATATTGCTAAAAGTCAAGGAGGAAGTGAAAAAGCAATTCGACACCGGATTTTTGGAAGTCGCCAAGTATCCTGAACGGGTAGCAAACATAATCCCAATGTTGAAGAAAGATGGAAAAGTACGAATATGTGTCGATTATCGGGATCTAAAGAGGGCTAGTCTGAAAGACAGCTTCCCGCTACCCCATATCGATACCTTGGTTGATAATACTGCCAAGCACTCACTGTTCTCATTTATGGATAGATTTTCAGGCTACAACCAAATCAAAATGGCACCAGAAGATATAGAGAAGACCACTTTCGTAACGATGTGGGGAATATTTTATTACAAAGTTATGCCATTTGGGTTAAAAAATGCCGGTGCGACTTATCAAAGAACAATGGTAACCCTCTTTCATGACATAATGCATAAAGAGGTGGAAGTTTATGTTGATGATATGATTGCAAAGTCGTGCAAAGAAGAAGACCATGTGGTTAATCTAAGAAAGTTGTTTGGGCGATTAAGAAAGTTACAGCTTAAGCTCAACCAGGCCAAGTGCACTTTTGGTGTAACATCAGGCAAACTACTGGGTTTCATCGATAACGAGAAAGAAATTGAAGTAGATCCTGACAAGATACGTGCTATCCAGAATTTATCCCCGCCGCGGACACAAAAAGAAGTACGAGGGTTTTTGGGGAGATTCAATTACATCGCCCATTTTATTTCCCAGCACCGCTAAATGTGATTCGATTTTCAGACTCCTCAGAAAGTGTAATCCGGGTGAATGAGACGAGGATTTCCAAGAGGCATTCGACAAGGCAAAATAGTAACTTACCAATCCACCAGTACTGGTACCGCCGACACCAGGAAGACCGCTAATTTTGTACTTGGTAGTGCATGAGAAATCCATGGGGTGTGTTTTGGGACAGCAAGATGAAACAAGCAAGAAAGAACATGTCATTTATTACTTGAGTAAAAAATTTATAAACTATGAGACCAAATACCCGGTAGTAGAAAAAATGTGTTACGCACTGGCCTGGACAACTCATAGACTCTGGCAATATATGTTATATCATACCACATTGCTTGTCGCTAAATTGGATCCCATTAAGAACATTTTTCAGAAGCCCTCGTTATCGGGAAGATTAGCAAGATGGCAGGTTCTGCTCTCCGAATATGATATCACCTACGTCTTGCAGAAGGCTATAAAAGGGAGCGTAGTGGCCGAATTTCTGGCAGATAGAGCCACAGAAGATTATGAACCAGTGAAGTTCGATTTTTCGGACGAGGACTTGATAGCTATTTCTCAAGAAAATGAAGATGAGGGGTCACAGAGAGATGTATGGAAAATGTATTTTGACGTTGCATCGAATGCTTTGGGGCATGGTGTTGGGGCAGTTTTGATATCGTCGGAAAGGACCTACTGCCCAATTACTGCAAGATTGACTTTCAAATGCACGAACAATGTGGCAGAATATGAGGCCTGTGTCATGGGACTTCAAGCAGCTATTGCAAAGAAGATAAGTGAGTTAGAGGTGTATGGGGACTCTGCTCTAGTCATTTGTCAGATAAAAGGAGAATGGGAGACAAGGTACTCGAAGTTGGTTCTCTACCATAAGTTCATAATTGAATTGATTCAGCAATTCAAAAAGATTGAGTTCAACTATCTACCTCGAGAAGAAAATCAAATGGCCGACGCTTTGGCTACGTTAGCCTCAATGTTCAAGATAAACACAAGTGTTGATGTCTAGCCTATCAAAATGAGCATACGAGAATCACCCGCACACTGCATGCACGTTGAAGAAGAGCCGGATGGGAGACCATGGTACCATGACATCCTGCAGTACGTAAAACATCAAAAGTACCCGGAACATGCCACGAAAAATGATAGGAGAACCTTGAGAAGAATGGCAATGGGATTCTTCCTGGATAAAGAAGTGTTTTATAAGAGAAATAGAGATCATACGCTGTTAAGGTGTGCAGAAGCGGCCGAAGCTAAAAGAATACTCGAAGAGGTCCACGAAGGGGTTTGCGGAACACATGCAAACGGCCATATGATGGCGAAGCAGACTATGAAAGCATGTTATTATTGGATGATCGTAGAGAGGGATTGCATCAGATATGTCCAAAAATGCCATAAATGCCAGATATATGCGGATAAGGTACTTGCTTCTCCAACAGCTCTACATGTCATGGCAACGTCGTGCCCTTTTTCTATGTGGGGAATAGATGTGATTGGGCCAATTACCCCTAAAGCCTCGAATTGGCATCGTTTCATTTTGGTGGTGATCGATTATTTCATGAAATGGGTCGAAGCTGCTTCTTACGCTAGCATGACCAAATCTGTGGTGTGTAGGTTCTTAAAAAAAGAAGTGATATGCTGGTATGGCCTCCCGAAAAAAATCATAAAAGATAATGCTCTCAACCTAAACAACACCTTGATGAAAGAAATTTGTACTCAGTTCAAAATCAGACATCACAACTCGGTGCCTTATCACCCCAAGATGAACGGGGCAGTAGAAGCTGCCAACAAGAATATAAAGAAAATTATTGCCAAAATGACTGATAAGTACAAAGATTGGCACGAGAAACTTCCATTTGCTTTGCATGCTTACAGAATGTCAGTGCGCACTTCTACAGGGGCAACTCCTTATTTCTTGGTATACGGGATGGAAGCTGTTTTGCCAATTGAGGTTGAGATCCCTTCTTTGAGAATTTTGATGGAAGTAGAGTTGGAAAAAGCGAAATGGGTTCTAACCCTCTTTGAACAACTTAATTTGATCGAGGAAAAAAGGATGACAGCGTTGTTTCATGCACAGTTATACCAAAGGCAGATGATGATGGCACATAACAAAAAAGTTCGCCCAAGAGAGTTCTGAGAAGGTGATTTGATTTTGAAAAAGATCCTTCCTAATCACCAGGATCCGAGGGGAAAATGGGCACCGAATTGGGAAGGTCCGTATGTGGTAAAAAGAGTGTTTTCAGGAGGGGCAATGATTTTAGTAGAAATGGATGGTGCGGATTTCCCGAGTCCAACCAATGCCAATGCAGTGAAGAAATATTATGCATTAAAAAAAGGTTCAAACTGAAAACCTGAAAAGGCGGTTCGAATCAAATGTTGGATCTAGGTCGAAAACCCTAAAGGGCGGTCTAGGTAAAAGACAAACAAAAGCTGAGACAATTGGTAATGACCCATATGGAGTGATTGCATGAGACAAGGAGTTAAAGCAGTATGAAAAACCGAGCAAACAGCGAAGTGCGACATGATTGAGCTGCACAAGATGAAGGGTAATTCATGGTTGGAAGCTCTCGAAGGAATCAAAGACATTGATGAATATTCTTTTTTCAAAAGAGAAATTTGGATTAGCTTGATTGAGATTGTTTGAGTACTCATTATGCGGAGATCTTTATCCCTATTTTGTCTTGCTTTCTTTTTCTTTGATTAATATCAATATGTTCCTTTTTCTGTCGCTGAAATGAAAATACATACCCCAATCCATAAAGTCTTGTCATTAATTCACCTTTATTCCTTTGAAATTTTCTTTAAATAATGCATTTTAGTTGGCATGAAATTTGAATGATAATAAATAAATGAACAATGCACAAGGGAAGCCTTCGCGATCACTCTAGCAGAAATTTGAGAATTGAAAAAAAAAAAAGGAAAAAGAGATGATGGTACAGTATAAGACCTGATTTATTAATACTTTATGAAAATAAAGAAAGCAGTAATTCAAATGATGATTGATATGTGAAATTGTTTTGAGGGGAGTATGCAAAGCTTTGACTCCGACTAAGAAAGGATGAAGAAATCGCAAGGAAGTAAGTTGTGGACAACCAGTCAACTTGAAGAGGGAGAAGAAAAGGAATTGGAAAAGATAGAAAAGAAATCTATAAAGAATAAGACAACAGGATCAGTCAGATCAAGCTTTAGGAGAGTCACTGATTAATGAAATACACACAGGGACATCGAATCATGATTCGAGTTTTAAGTTATGCATTACATTATCATAAGCATGCATTGCATTGCATCGCATTGCATCATCATGACATTGCAAACAGCTAGGAATTATCATTGTACAGAAGAAAATATATGAATGACAGGTGGACAAGAAAAGTGAAAATCGACTACAGCAGAAATTTGAAAATCACCATGATGATCAGGGGAAAGGTAACAATTTATTTTTCAAAGTGATAGAGCCTTTGATGAGATGAGCAATATAATTTTTCAAAGTGATAGAGCCTCTGATGGGAGAAGCAATTTATTTTTCAAAGTGATAGAGCCTCTGATGAGAGGAGCAATTTATTTTTCAAAGTGATAGAGCCTCTGATGAGAGGAGCAATTTAATTTTTCAAATTGATGAAGCCTCTGATGAGAGGAGCAATTTATTTTTCAAAGTGATAGAGCCTCTGATGAGAGGAGCAATTTATTTTTCAAAGTGATAGAGCCTCTGATGAGAAGAGAAATTTATTTTTCAAAAATGATAGAGCCTCTGATGAGAGGAGCAATTTAATTTTGCGAAGTGATAAAGCCTCTGATGAGATAAGCAATTTATTTTTCAATTATGATAGAGCCTCTGATGAGAGGAGCAATTTAATTTTTCGAAGTGATAGAGCCTCTTATGTGAGGAGCAATTTATTTTTTCAAAATGATAGAGCCTCTGATGAGGGGAGCAACTTATTTTTCAAAGTGATAGAACCTCTGATGAGATGAGCAATTTATTTTAAAGGAGCATCTTTTAATTTCAAAATGAGGGAGCCTTCGGCTTAAAGAGCATTTAATTTATTTTTCCAAAGCATTAATCTCGAAGTTGTGAAACCGCGAGGAAGGAATTGCCTTTGAATTTTTACAGACAAAATTTTGCTTGTATCTTTGCCCTATTCCTGATTCTCAGCAATGTGTAAAGAGGGGCAGCTATAGCAACTGAATTTAGTCCGGGCCAAATCCGAATTGGGCCCGAACCGTTTGCAGGGCCCAATAGGCCGTTTGGACCCAAGCGGGCCTAGACAGGCAGCTTGGTTTGCTGCCTCACCCAACAGGCCCTAGCCCCAACCAAGCCCAGCCCCTCAGACCCAACAGCCTCAGCAGGCCACTAGGCCTGCTGCCTTGCAAGACAGCAAGCCCAAGCCTAAGCCAAAACCCTAGCCTACCTGAAACCCTAGCAGCCTGCAGCCCCTCACCTCTACACCAACCTATCACCTTTGCTCACCCACCCCTAGAAGCAAATCAAGTCCCAGAAAATCAATGATTTTCTGGGACTCAGATTTCAAGGGCTCCATAAAAGGAGCAAGATGGAGCCAACAATGAAAACAAATTTGGGTTTTGTTTTCGGTTTCTATAAAAAACGGAGAAAAAAAAAGGGAAAAAAGAAAGAGCCGATTTGGCCTCCACATCTGAGACCCTCAGCCAAAACCAACAACAAAAAACCAACAATAAAGGAAAACAAACAAAGAAAAGAGCAGAAACTACAACAAAACACAAATTCTTTTTTTGGGTTTCGAAACCCAGATCTGGAATTTTCGGTGGTGATTCGAGCAAAAAGAGGCCCAAATCCGAGTAGAGGAGGGTGGGAGCATTATTTCCGGGTTGATTTTGGACCAGAGAGAGACTCCGGCACGACGGAGGACGGCGGTAGACGACGGCGTCGACACCGGATTCTAGGAAATTTTGGTGTTTCTGTTTGAAGTGAAGAACAGAAAGAGTGGAGAGAAGAGAGAAAATCAGAGAGGAGAGAAAGAGAAAAGAAAAAAAAAATGGCAGAAATTGGGCTTTTAAGGGCGTCTCAAAACGACGCCTATTTTTATAAAAAAAAAAAAAATTGGGGCGGGCCAAAGTGACCCACGGACGACCCGTTGAGGTCCGACCAAGATGTAGCCAAAAAAAAAGGGGGAAAGAAAAAAAGTCTAAAGAACCAACCCGACCCGCGCAGACCCGATCCGACCCTCCAACAAACAGGCCTAGGCTTTGGGCTTGGATTCCTACATTGCGCTTGGCTTTATTTTGGGTCATTGTTAGGTACATTTCTATCTTGGCCCATTTTCTTTATGACCATTTATGATTTATGATTTATCATATGTACATGTTTATATATTTATTAAAATAATTTATGAACATCACTCTAAAAATCAAATGATGAAAATGATTTTTTTTTTTTAAAAAGGATTTTAAAAATATATATATATAATTAAGTTCTATGGATAAATTGGAAATTTTTTTTAACCATTCCTAGAGAAATATTTTGATAGCCTTGCTTAGGTAAAATATATATATATATTTAATTAATTATCATTCTTTAAATAAGAGTTCTTTATCATATAAATATATATACAAGATTAAAACTAAGGAATAAAATGATTAAATAAATTTTGGTTTTTATTATGTGCTTCTATTTGTTATGTTATACATATTTCATTTTTTTTTATTTTAAAAATAATAAAAATAGAAAATGATGTTTTTTAAAATTAAAAAAAAAAAAACAACAAATTTGCCAATTTTTTTAGAAATTGTATGAGATAATGTTCCCCATAAAATAATAATAAATAAAAAATAATAATAATTTATCGATTCTTGACTAGATGATTGGAGGATCCCGATATTTTCAAAAAATGGTCGTCTTAAGTTTCATTATAAGAACTCTTAAATATGGAGAGCCTTTTCAAATTCCGCCTAGACGTTGGGGAATTTGAGAAGGCTCTCACATACGACGAGGGTTCTTGTTTTACTGTTAAAATACATATATACATAAACAAAATAATAAAAAATAATACAAAAATAATAATAAAAAAAGATAGTAATAAAGTATTTTTTTATCACATAAAAATTTTAACAAAAAAAAAGGGATTTTTTTAATAATAATATGCCTGTAACGAGAATTTTCAAGTGTGGAGATCTTTTCCAAATTCCGCCTAGACGATGGAGAATTTGGGGAAGATCTCACGTCGAGGATTCTCGTATTGCCAAAAAATAATAAAATATATTTTTTTACAATTAAATTAATTCCTCATTGTTGTACATTTTGGATCTCAAATAAAAATACGTCAACCTCAAAAATCGGGGTAAGAACTTTCAAATGTAGAGATCTTCTCCAAATTTCGCTTAGACGAAGGGGAATTTGAGAAAGATGTCACATTGAGGATTCTTGTATTAATTTTTAAAAAAAAAAATAATAAAATAATAAAATATTCCATTTTTTGATTAAATTAATTCGTCATTTACATTGTTATATTTTTTCGGTTTCAAGGATCGGGATGAGAATTCTCAAATGTGAGATCTTCTCCAAATTTCACCTAGACGATGGGGAATTTGGGAAAGCTCTCACACCGGAGATTCTTATCCTTACTCGAATAAATTTTTCTAATTCCAAAATCGGAAAATTCGCTACTTTAAGTATTACTATTTATCTTTCTATGTATGTTCATTCATTATTATTTATTTATTTCGCATCATACTCTATTATAAAATAAAAGCTAAAATACCGAGAATTTTAAGAGGATTTTATGAAATGAAAAAAAAAAAAATATTCTGAGTAAAAACAAGTATTGGTATCCTGCCTAGATGTTGGAGGGTTCTAAATAATTGTTATTTACAAAAGAATATTATTTGATTAAGAGGAATATTATGCAAATTCGAAAGCAAGGAAATCTTTCCAAATTTTGCCTAGACATTGGAGAATTTGGGAAAGGTTCCCGACGTCGAAATTTTCATTTTATTCTTGAATAAAATAATGTTTTTTAAAAAAAGAAATATAAAAAATGCAATAAAGAGAATTACGGGAATTATTTTTAAATATTAAAATTAAAATTGTTTTATCAAGATTAAAAGATAACACATGATTAATTGATACCGTTTTTAAACGGGCATTGTGGGGGTGCTCATACTTCCCCGCACGTAATCTACTCCCGAACCCGATTTTGCTTTCTCTTTGGTTTAAAGCGCAGACTTCGAAATTGGTTTTAAAAATGTTTTATTAGTTGTAAAACATTTCACTAAAATCGGTTTTAAATAAGTGACCAATCACATCTAAACAAAAAAGATTGATGACGAATTCATTTTTATTTTCAAAATCGTCCGGCGGTAAAAAAAAAAACCGTTACGATATTTCTTATACAAACCACAATATGTTTCCTGGATACACCTTCATATAGTTTTTCTGAGCTAGGCCCTGCTAAAATGGCTCCTAGGTGTCAACCACCCAGCATCTTCACCACCACCACTAGGACTGTTATCTCCACCAAAGTTCAAAATATCTTCACTATCTTCAAACAGATTAGATCTGATGGTCACTGTTGGTCTCATTGATGGCAAAAATGGAAGTGCTGCTTCACCTCTGAGAATCCTAGCAGCTTCCTTCACTGTGGGTCTTTTCTCATGGTTTGGGTGCACACAACAAAGTCCCACCATTAGCATCCTTTCCATCTCTAAGATATTAAACCTCCCTGAGAGTCTAAAATCAGCAGCCTCAAGTAGTTTCTTTTTCACCCATAGGTCCCAAACCCAGTCAACAAGCACATTTTTTTCATCATCCACAGGCCTCTTTCCTGTTGCCACTTCTAGCACAACCACACCAAAGCTGTAAACGTCTGTTTTCACAGTTGGAATACCACAATAAACATACTCAGGGGCGAGATATCCAATCGTCCCAGCTGGTATTGTAGCTTCTCTTGAAGCACAATTGTGTTCATAGACTTCAGCTAAACCAAAATCCCCAAGCTTGGCATTGAATTCATCATCAAGCATTATGTTGCAAGTTTTCACATCTCTATGTATTATCTGTCTTTGACATTCTTCATGTAGAAATGTAAGAGCAGAAGCAACCCCTAGAACTACCTTTAATCTTAAGCACCAGGAGAGGAAAGTTGATGAATCTGAATCTCTATGAAGGAGTCTGTCAAGGCTTCCATTAGACAAATATTCATAGACCAGGACCAACTCAGATCCTTCACAGCACCATCCTTGAAGCTGAACCAAGTTCTTGTGCTTTAAGCAACCCGCCATTGTGGCAAACTCTGTGGTAAAAGGATTACGAGTGAATGCTTTTCGGTTGGACCGATCGAACCGCTTCACTGCCACAGCTCCACCGGAAGGAACAGACCCTCTATAAACAACTGCTGAAGCACCTTCACCAACAATTCTGTTCCTATGAAACCCCATTGTAGCTGATTTTATCTCCGCAAGTGACCATCTTGTTGGTACATTATTATTCATTACAACTCTAGAAGTTTCTTCTCTTTTGCTTCTTCTGCCAACAACACTCTTCTCCTTCCTCACCGCAAAGAAACAAATGATTGGAATTGCTATTATTATAAAGACAACTGCTACAACTAAACATCCCAATAGAACCGCCATGTTCCCTATCTTGAGACTTCTTTTATGAGGACCATAAATCTGAGAGCTATTATTGTTAGATGAACCTTCTGGAGAGCACATGAAGCAATAATAGCCTTCTTCAATTGCATCAATTGGATTCACAGAATGCCGGTGAGTGCTGAATGTTCTGAACCGCCAATGGTCAACAATGTGCATTGCAGAACCTTGTCCATTAGAAGCAGAGAAACCAACATGCATATATTCCTTGAATTGCTTGGAAAGGTCAATTTGGGCAACAAGAACAGGACTTGGAGGCTTAGTTTGTGAATAACTAACCCATATCTGAATCAACTTGGCTGAATCCCTGTACTCAATCCAGGCAGTTATCTTTTTCCCACTTTTAAGATCAACACCTTTTGACACAACATCGACTGAAGCTAAAGAAACAACCGAGTTAACATCGACACCAATGTGATTACCATTGATGTCACCAAGTGAAGGATTAAAACTCGTATCAAACTCCACAGCAAAGTAAGAATCTTGAAAGTTTAAGTCATCAAGTTGTGGAAGTCCCATGTAGCCATTAGAGAAGTTGAAAGAATCAGGTTTGGAAGTGATCAAGAAAACGATGCCATCTCCAAAAGGACATATGGGGTTAGGGATGATGGAAAAAGAGAAACGACAAGTGAAAGATGCGTTGTCTTTGCTTTTGAGATCAAGAAAACGAATGGGGTAAACGTAGAGAGCTCTTCCAATGTCAGAAGGTGAAGAAGATGAGACACAGGTGGTTTCTGTTGATTTTTGACTCTCGGTACCAATTGTAGTTTTGTGCTACAGTACCGATTTGCTACAGTAACTTTTATCTCGGGATGCTACAGTAACTTTCGAAAAACAACTCTTTTATTAATATGAGAAAAGACCAAATATACACTAGACACACTCTTTTAATATGCACTCACAACTTCACTCCTTCACTCATATCTTTTTCTTCCTTTTTCTCTCTACTCACTTCTCTTCACCTCCTCTACACTAGCACACACTACATATGTCTATTTATATAGACATCTACATTAAGTAGAGGAAAAATCTAGAACTAAAAGATTGGAGAAACATCTAGATAGAAAACTAAAGAATAATCTAGGAAGAGAAAACTAGAGAGATTTCTAGACTAGAAGACTAAGGAAAAATTCTAGAGAAAGAAAAATCTAGAGAAATAATAAAGTTTAGAGAGAATTCTAGATGAGAGAATTCTAGAGGAGTTGTTGACTTTAACACTCCCCCTCAACAACTACTCTCTTGATGTCGGTTTGGTTGTCATTCCAGACTGTCTTCTGGACTTATCAAATCTTGCATCAAATATCTTCTCTTTTTCTTTCTCTTCTTAAAATTCATCAGCATCATTAGTTCTGCTTCATCTTTCGTTGATTGCTCTCTTCTCTTTTGATTCTTGATTTTGTTCACTTCCGTCTTTGCTTCAATAACATTGTTATCTTCTTTCTTCTTGATTCTCTCTACCAGCCTGTCTCTGACTTTGGCATACTCGACTTTGTCAACTATCATTAGTTTGTTGACTCCATAATCGATCTTCATATCTTCTACGCCTTTATAAGGCTTACCAGTGTTGTTGACCTCATTGTCATCCTTCTCCATGTTGACATCAGCTTCAAGCTTCTTCTCGACTTCTTGAAACATTCTTTCTTCTTCAAAAGTCTTTTCTGAAGACTGAAACATCGACTCGTTCTTTTCCTTTGACGTTCCTTCAATTACCTCTTGTCTTGGAAGAGTATTCTCAAAATCAATTTCTTCTTCCATGTCATCATAAACATTTTCTTCTAACTCGGTGGTGCAAGCAGCAACGAGTTCTTCGAATTCTTCAATAGTAAATGCTGTCTCAAAATCCCATTCTTCTTCATAGTTATTCTCCTGTCGTGAGAACACTGTTGCATAGCTTTGCACTTGTCTATATCGACAATCTCGAGCATAGTGGCCAAGCTTGCCACACTTGAAACACTTAATATTTCGACAATGAGACCTCACATTTTCGCTATCGTCTCTATCTCGAACAATTTGAGCTCCCCCTCGCTGAAAGCTCCTCCGTTGCCAAGCTTCTTGTTTGTTTTGAACTTCAATGTCTTCTATTCCTTGCCTCATAGCAACTTTACCTCTTCTATTGCTAAAGAGGGCTTTCTCATAATCTTCCACCATGACTTTAGACATTTGATTATCTAAAGCCTCTTGATTTGCAAGGATATTTTCCAACTCAGTTAAAGTTGGTTCTTTGCTCCATCCACGAGTTGCAGTAACAATCCCGTTGTATTCAGGTCGCAAGCCATGGATGATAATTCTTCTCATCCTCGTTTCGGTAATGGCATTTTCTGGATCTAATTTTGAAATTTCATCACAAAGAGTTTTAACTTTAGAGAAATATGCGCTTACCGACATATTTTGCTGCGAGATTGATAGGAGTTCATTCTCCAATTGTTGGAGCCTAGCATCATTTTTCCTCGCGAACAGCATTGTGAGTGTGTCCCAGGCTTCCTTCGGTGTCTTTGCATCCTTGATGCGTTGTAATAAACCATCCTCAACAGTGACTGATAACACGTACATGGCTTTACCGGCTTTGATCTTCCATTCCTTCAATTCTTCGACATCGGTTGGTGGTGTTATATCTTCACCGTTAACAATATCCCATAAATCTTCTCCTTGCATGTAAAATTGCATGCGAATACTCCATGTATTATAATTGCTGTTATTAAGCTTCTCGATCTTACCAATCGGACTTGAAAAATCTTCCATTCTGACTTGAGATTGCCTCACTTTTCTCAAGGTTGTATTCTGTCAGTCTATATATCCTCACGAACTACGATCCCTGATCGTCTTGGTCCCAGACCAATAATCTTCACAGTCCCAGACTGTCTTTCTTCGATATGCGTACTCCGGTCCCTGACCGTCTAGCTCTGTCTTCTCGCGGTGGCTTTCACTCTGATGGTAGGTAGCCCTTTTCACCTGTTCTCGTGATGGCTCTCACACTACTTCAGTAGCCCTTTTCGCGACTCAATCTATCGTCGATAATTACAATTCTCGATCATCTGATTTCGAGAAACTTCTGGCTTCTTGTCTTTTCTCCGATGCGCATACTACGATCCCTGACCATCTTGATCTGATATTCCAATCCTCTGGATCATACCGCTTTTTACGCTGGTCCTCTGGATCGTCTCGTTCTGATCGTCCAACTCTGATACTCTGGTCCTCAAGATCGTCTGACTTTGATACTCCAATCCTCAGGATCTTCTGACTCTGATACTCCGGTCCTTAGGATCGTCTAGCTCTGATACCAGTTTGTTGATTTTTGACTCTCGGTACCAATTGTAGTTTTGTGCTACAGTACCGATTTGCTACAGTAACTTTTATCTCGGGATGCTACAGTAACTTTCGAAAAACAACTCTTTTATTAATATGAGAAAAGACCAAATATACACTAGACACACTCTTTTAATATGCACTCACAACTTCACTCCTTCACTCATATCTTTTTCTTCCTTTTTCTCTCTACTCACTTCTCTTCACCTCCTCTACACTAGCACACACTACATATGTCTATTTATATAGACATCTACATTAAGTAGAGGAAAAATCTAGAACTAAAAGATTGGAGAAACATCTAGATAGAAAACTAAAGAATAATCTAGGAAGAGAAAACTAGAGAGATTTCTAGACTAGAAGACTAAGGAAAAATTCTAGAGAAAGAAAAATCTAGAGAAATAATAAAGTTTAGAGAGAATTCTAGATGAGAGAATTCTAGAGGAGTTGTTGACTTTAACAGTTTCTTGAGTGAGACTAATGCCATTGTTTCTAAAGAAAGCGTTACCATAGAGGGTGATATTATTTGGTGGCAATACACGGAGAGAAAGTGAAGCAAAAGTAAAGTTTAAGAGGGGAAAAAGATGGACCCAGAAGACAAATAGACAAGAAAGTTGCATTGTCTATTGTGTGGAAGTGAAAGATGATCTTCTCGATTGATAGTTACTAGGAAAGAGATGATTTCAGTTCTTGAGATAAACAGAGGTTTTACTGTGAAATCCTTGGAATAAAGTAGTAAAAAAAATAGAATTTCTTGCTTGTTTGATCTTCCATCTTGTTTGTTTTTGTTGATGAATCTTGTTTCTCTAGAACATTAACCATCGGAATCCAGGACACAGTGAGAGAGAGAGAGAGAGAAAAGGGAGGTTTTGGAGGGAAATGAAATGAAGCAATTCGTTAACCGAACCGACCCAGATTGAAACTTTGAACCCTGGATCCTCTTTTGGCGAACAGTAAAGTTTATTAGATTGTCGTCTTTTTCTTTTCATTTATTTTTCTCCTTCTGAGTGAATCTAAATCTAAAAAAATATGTTAACTTTAAAGAGATTATTTGTTGTTCTTGAAAAAAAAATTAAGAAAAAATGGAGAGTTAAATTATTGTTTAAAAACATAAAATAAATTGCATTTTGCTTGTCACTGCTAATTTCCTATGCAGTTTTTTCTCTCTCACCCAAGGCTGGTTTTTAGGCCCCAACCAAATTTTCAACCTTAAAACGTTTGAGCCTCCTGAATAGCTAGCCATTTGTTCCCTTGGAAGCAAACAGATAAAGAAAGGTTCATTATCATTGAAAGCCTGTTACTTCCACATACAAACAAATCTATCTCCAAACTATAAATTTTTTTGTGGTTATGGAAATTCTATTATGGTGATTGTGGCCACAAAACATAGCTAAATGACATCGTGTGTTTTCTTGTTGTTCTTCCTACCAGTGAAAGAACATCGTTTTGATCATCCATTGAAAGAAAGGTTAAAACTTAAAACCCCAAATCAAGTGAAGTAGGTGACAGAACCAAGGCAAAAAACACAAAGTTTTAGCAATGGAGGTGAGACTCTGTGCATCCTTGGGTCTGCCTTCTCCTGACCCAAATCACCATCCACAAATCTCTGTACGAGTTTAGCTTCATTATTTCTCATGTGTCGAATGGCTTTTGTTTCTGGTGTTTTTTTTTTTTTTTGGGTAAAAAAGTGGCCGCAATCTGGGATTGAGAGAAAGGATTGCATATGCTGGATTCGAAACACATACTGGATATCATCTTTTGAGAGTGACTGAATGAACTATACTAAAAGTTAGGTTCCTTTCGGTGTTCATTGGATAAAGGTAAGTTAAACTTAAACCTTTGCTTTGAATGGTGATCAAATATGGGAATCGGAGAGGAATCACAAGGTGTTCAGTGACTTTCTAGAATATATATAAAGAAGCCTTAATGCACATGTATGAATGAGTTTGTGCTTTGCTCTCCATGGAGCTTTTGGGATTGAGATACTCTTGCACCTCCTCAAGCTTTTTACTTTAGTTAGAAATGATTGAGCTAGGAAATTGCTAGTGGAATTGATAGAATAGCATAGGATGTAAGCTGTAGGATCAGAGCAACAAGGAGATAGTCTATGACATGCATAGCTGGTCTGCTTTGCATCTGCACAATGATGTAAGGCATGTTTGCAAGATTTGAGTTGGTAAACTATGTTATTTTGTCCCGATTTTTCATTTTTTTTCAGAAACATTCGTGTTCGATGCATATTCGGATATAGATATAAGGATATGACTTTCCAAAAACCTTTCAAATACATGAAAATTTTTTTAAAAAATTGAACATATCTGTGTCCGACACTTATCCGTATTCGACACTCACACTCGAATCCGAATAATATAGAAAATATGTGTTGCCCTTTCGGTTTTTGAAAAATATGTAATTCCCTTTTTGTGGCAAATGAGAGTGATTCTTTGAGGGAGATTTTTTTGGGGGGGGGGGGGGGGGGTTGGTTAGGTGTACGTGAGAGTGATGAAACGGGTGGATAAGGGAAGTGTAGCTGGTGATTGGTGGACAGTGATTTGGATAGGGAGTAGGGACACCCGCAGATGCAATAGCCTAGCCTCCATTGCTAGAACCTTTAATGCTCCATCGGAGGTATTTGGATTTTTAATTTTTCTTAAAGTATTCATATCCGATATTTATGTTTTACGTATATTTGGACATGGATATGAGAATATCATTCTCCAAAAATCCTTTAATTACATGAAAAATTAAAAAAAAAAATAAATTGAACATATCCATATCAAACTCGTATTCATATTCGACACTCACATTAGAATTTGAATAACATAACTAAAATTAGTTTTTTTTTTTTTTCTTCCAAGAGCTCAATCAAAAAGAATCTGCATCCATTTCATCTTTATCCAGGTTTTTCTTTTGCTAATCCAATAGCTAACCATTTCTTAGAGACCATACATCTCAGCTTGTATGCCAGTGGCAAAATCAATTCTTCCATGAAATTCAATCAGAAAACCACTTCTTCAGAGTTTAACCTCATCCGGCCTTGGAGGTTTCTTAAATGTACAATGGAGAGGCCAAGATGAGTAGATTCAAGTATCAAATTAAAGATTGAGATCCCAGTTTTATTCCCAGTTTTGCAATTACCGCGACAACCAGTGGAAAAGAACAAATCTTGTTTTTTTATTTTATTTTATTATGGAAATGGAAAAGAACAAATCCAAGAAGCATGTTCATTCTATAATCCTGAAAACCTACCTCTCTCATTCCTTCTCAAAATCTCATAATTTTATCATCTTCTCAAGGTACATTACTCAACTCTTCATTTTTTTTAAATTATTCATATTGAATAATTATACTCGACACATATTTAAATACGAACATAAAATAATTTTTTAAATATATAAAAAAAATTAAAAATAAACATATTCGTCACTCACCCCAAATCAAAAAACATAAATCTCAACACTCAAGTAATTAAAAAGGCTAATGCTTACTATTGCCAAAAAAAATAATAAAATCAATAATTAAGCATCAATTATTCTCGAAATTCAACCCAAAATTAACAACACAAAATAAAAATGATCAATCAACCTGAGATTAAATAGTTTCCAATGAATTTCTCATAATTTTCCAAGTATAACAAAATAAAAAATTTTGCAAGAATCGTATTTCCTTTAAATCTAGATAACTAACCAGTAACTACATCCCTAAAACAAAATCCAAAAAACCTTTGAATTTCCTTTCTCCTGTGTGTATATTATGTCCAAAAAGAAAGAATTTGAAACAAAATCTCAACAAGGCCTGATATGAGTAGTCTTGGTTTCATAACTTCCCAAACACCAATCTTTGCATACAGCCCTCAGAGCCTTAACCAAATCCCTGCACATCATCTTCACAGTCCCTTCCCCTTCTCTTTGCATTACCACCAAAATTTTCGTCACCCCATTCCCTTTTGCAAGCTCTTCTTTCACTTTCTCGTCTTTGTTCAAGCAACACATGCTCCACAGCACCAATACGGCATCCTCCGTCGCCGTTTTCGACAACTTCAACAACTTTTCGACTATCGTCGCCGCACATTTTGGATCCGAACTGATCGCTGACCTCCCTTCGCTGCAAGTGCTGAGTATTGACAACAACTTCAATGACTTTTCGGTTAGCGCGTTTGATAGAATCTTAACGGCGTCGTTTTCGACGAGGTGGGATTTGATGGAACGAGTTATTGAAATGGTGGTTAAAATAGAGATAACGGCGTTGTTTAAGGATTGATTGTTGTTGTTGCTGGTTTTGAGGAGCTGGAGAAGGAAGGATATAAGGTTTTGTGAGTCGGCGATTTTGCGTTTGGATTCTGAGTCGAGTGCTAGTGAGTCCAGAACTCGGATGGATTTGATCTTCGAGTTGAGGCTTCCGTTTTGGAGAATTAAAACGATTGTAGATAAGAAATTGTTTTCCTGATTGCTTTTCAGGATTAATTTGTTCAACCGTTCTTTGACTCCGTTTTCGCTCAAAATCAAATCCAAAATCCTAACCGCTATTTCCCAAGCTTTGATTTCCACATATTTCCTTTTTAAAACGCCGGCGATTACCTCAACGAAACCGTCGAATCTAACTACAAATCTCCGGTTCTCTTCACAACAGCTTACGAATTCGGCAACCTTGGACAAAGAATAGACGCAGTTCTCACTCTCAATCTTCTCCATAAATAGCTTAGCTTGAACCTCCGATATCACTGGAGGCGTCGCCTGAACCAGCCGCGGAGAGTTAGAGCCTGGCCGGAGAGTGGAAGATTGGACCCAGAGATTAATTAGACGATGCAGAGTAAGGTTAGGGACGAAATCCTTGGATGGAAGAACCTGCATGGTGGCGGGACACGTGTCGTGACCGGATTCGAGCCATTGCTGGATGCTGGAACGATCGTAGGTAACACCCGTACAGAGGCTAACCGGAGACTTCATCACGTCCAGTGAGATAGGACACCGGAAAACACTCGGTACGGTTATGTACAGTTCCTCCTTCACCATCTTTTGTTTCTTCTTGATTTTTGTTTCAAAGAAACCAAAACAAAACAAAAAAAGTTGAATTTTTCTTTGTTTTTGCAGAGAGGTTTGGTTGCCTTTGATTAGAAGTTTGGGTAAAGGGGAAGGTATTAATGGAGAGGGAAAAGAGTCAAAGTGTACGTGAAGTAACGTCGCTTTGAACGTGTTATTTTTGTGGGGGTCGTTGGTCAAATAATCAAATCAAATGCGAGTGTCTTCTTTTTGAATTTATTTTTTCGTTTTTTTGACTTTCACATACTAAATTAGAATTATTTTTTTATTTGTTTATTTATGAAATAATAAATTTATGTAGGTATGGATGGATATAAACGTGGAACAAGGGGCAAAACCAAGACTTTTTGGCTGCTTGCTTATCTTCTCTCCGCGTTGTTGAAAACAGAAATTACTACCTTAAGAATCCAAGGTATGAATGATTCGAGTATGAACGTAGAATTGCAGTACTGATTTTATTTTCTTTCTTTTTTATTTTATTCAATATTCTCATGATATGATAAGATAAAGAGGTAACTTTTTGAATTAAAATGTGATTACCAAAGGATTAATTCTTAAAAAATCATTTTTAATATATTATCGATGAAATTTTTAAATTTTATAAATAGAATTACGAGATTATCATATTTTTTATTTTTTAATTATTTTTTTTATTTTTTAATATATTCTAAAAAATAGGTGTCATCCTACTACTTCTGTTACACTTGTCCAATGATCGAATTATTCATCAAACTCTAAAACCAGTCCGATATTTGAGAGTATTTTAAAAAATATATTAAACTCAAAAAATAGTCTTGAACAAAAAAATAAATCCATTTAGAAAACTCTCTTTGTCCAAATTTGTTAATCTACCTTTGATTTTTACCGAATTTAAGAAAAAAATTAACTTTAATGTATATGTATTAAATTTTAAAATTTTAATATAAATTTGATATTTTATAATTTTTAATACCAAAAACATGAAAAATAATTTTGAAATTTAGAAAAATAAGAGATTTAAGTATTAAAAAAAGAAAGAGAACATAGTTTGGGGATATCTAAAAAAAAAATAAACAAAGAAATTGAGAAGGAGGGGAGTACTTGATTAAGAAATAAACCATTTAAATTATAACCTTAAGTACATTTAAAATACAACTCATTACTCATTAGCAAGATCAATGCATAGAATTATAGACTTTAGCCTTGTGTTATCTCCAAACTGCTAGAAGTTTAGGGGTTTAGTTACAAAACGACACCGTCGATGCGATGCGGGTGTCTTTCCCTTGATCTGAAATCCAAATGGATCCTTAGAATCAATTTAAACGAAAAATTTAGTGGCGTTTAACTGTCATGAGCTCTTAATCATTTGATCACCAAGCTCAGGATCGAACTTAATTATGAACTTGATTGCTATATTATAATTAGATTATTACTAATTTAATCACAAATAGTAGTGTAAAAATGGAGAGTTTACTCGAAATTCTTTGTGAAATTTAGATCAATCTTGAAACTCGTGACCAATAGATTGACGTGCTTGACTTGAATACAAGAAGCTCCAGCTCTAGCACAGTTGGTAAACAAGGTTGACTGGACTTTTTCACTAGTTGAGAAATTAGTGTCAAATTTTTAGACTATTGTAAGCCACAATTGAAAATTGAATCATGTGGGCATTCGCCAGCTGAAGGGAAAGTCATAACTAGAGGTGGCAAAATAAACCCGAACCCGAAAATCCGTCTAGAAAAACCCGAATCCGTTCAAACTCGATTTGACCAAAAAGTCAAAAACCCGAACCCGAAAAAGCCCGAACCCGAATGGGCCCGAACCCGAATGGACACGAACCCGAATGGGCCCGAACCCGAATGGACCCGAACCCGAATGGGCCCGAACCCGAATGGACCTGAACCCGAATGGACCCGAACCCGAATGGGCCCCAACCCGAATGAGCCCGAACCCGAATGAGCCCGAACCCGAATGGACCCGAACCCGAGACCGGCCCGAACCCGAACCCGAATTTAATACTAAAATTAAAAATAAACAAATTGCAATTATTTTTTTTTACAAAGCAATAACTTTAATTATTAATTTTATTCTAATTTTTTTTAATAATTTAATTAAAATTTAAAATTTAATATATTATATATATATATATATGATGAAATAATAATTTTATCAAAAAGTAAATTATATTTTGTACTTATAAGTTATAACTTTAACGTCTCATATCATGATGAATTTACAATCTAAATATTTTAAATTCTTGAAAATTTTAAAGATGTGAAAAAAAATTTGACAATAATTCAATTAATCTATAAGGGTAAAAAAATTGACAATAATTCAATTATTTTGGCCTTTTGGGTTATACTTAGACCTGCTCACGGGTCGGGCCTGGGCAGGATATTTTGTGTTCCGGGCCGGCCCGGCCCGAAACAGTAATTTTTATTATAATATTATTTTATTTAATTTTAATTAAAAAAAATAAAAAAAATAAAAAAATTATTTTTTTATTCCAATGAACAGTGTTTCGGGCCTAAACGGGCGGGCCGGGCCGACCCAGGGCCAGGCCTGGGCAGAGAAAATAAAAATAAACTGGGCCGCGGCCCGGCCCATAAGCAGCTCTAGTTATACTTATGCGGTTAGGTTAGGGTAGGTTTAATTGGATTATGGCTTTCATGTGATTTTATTTTAGCGGGTGGATTTAATGGGGTTTTGGGTTTTATGGCCTTTTGGTTTTGGGTATATTTATTATATATTAATAAATAATCATATTAATTATATATTTATTACGTATAATTTAAATATAAATTATATTTTTTAGTACTACTTTATAATTTATACTTTATACTGATGAAAAAAATATAAGTACTCGATATATATATATATATATATATATATATATATCTTGACTATAAGCATAAATTTTTTGCATTTTATAAGTATATAAACGAATAGATGAAGGCCAGGATTTATTTTTAAAAGTTTTTTATTTTATAGTGAATATAAATTATAATGTATTTATATTTTGAAATTCGAGCTCATCAAATCAATTATTTTAAATATCAATATATTAATTTATAATATATCATATTTTTTATAATAAATTATTTCAAAATTTGATTTTATATAACAAATTAATTTCTTATTCTTTTGGTGCTAACAAATATTAATTTTAAAAAATAAATATAATTAAAAATATCATATAATAGCAAAAGTATAAAAATAAAAATAATAATAATAATAAATTAATAATTTGTTTTTAGATATAAATATTTAAATTACGTAAAAATGATTACATCTAATATAAAATAAAATAATGTAAAACATACCCGTACCCAGATCGAACCCGAACCCAGACCGAACCCGAACCCGAATGGGCCCGAACCCGAATGAGCCCGAACCCGAATGGGCCCGAACCCGAATGGGCCCGAACCCGAATGAGCCTGAACCCGAATGGACCCGAACCCGAATGAGCCCGAACCCGGATGGACCCGAACCCGAATGAGCCCGAACCCGAATGAGCACGAACCCGAATAAACCCGAACCCGAATGAACCCGACCCGAACCCGTCCGAACCCGCCCAATTGCCACCTCTAGTCATAACCATGTGTTTTCTTTACGTTATCGTCACTATTAAATATTAATAATTTAAACTTATGGGATAGGAAAATGAAATGTCTATATATATATATATATTCAAATTATATTTAAACTCTTTACCAGAAAAATTAAATTCAAACTATTGGAATAGGAATACAGCTCAGAAATTACTCACTCTGTCATCTAAAATGATGGGATTCGTCAAAATATGAAGGCTTCAAAGTTGAAACTTGAAAGAAACCAGCCATCCCTTGTGAAGTAGAATCCCCCCCAACTGGAATCGTATTTCCTTTCCTTTTATTTTATTTTTTATGTTTTAGACCAAATGCTTTGAACTAGAATTGTCTATGGTCGGATCAAATCTGAATATTAAAAGAATGTATTTGTCCAAACTCTAGCTTGGTTCGACTCATCGGATCCAAAAAAATCCGTTTTATTATTTAAAAAATATATCAAAATATTTAAAAAAATTATTTTTATACTAATGTTTATATATTTTATAATTAAATTTAAATAAAAAATAATTCAAACTAACTCGAATTTAAAATATCATATTCCAAATATAATCTAATTGAGACCAAATCTATTGAACTGAACGAAACTTTGAATAGCCCTACTTGAACTATCCAACTGTGAATTTGTATTAGACATAGAATCCTCATTCCTCAATTTTCTAATTTTTGGAGTCTCTTTATAAGGATCATTTGGACGGGCGATGAGATTGATTCTGGTGACATTAAAAATATCGATCGAGATGAAATTAATTACTGTACATGTGAGATTGAGTACTGTGCGCTGAGATTAAAATCAATGGTAGGATATGTGTTTGGATTCAAAAGCCGCGGCAGTGAGATTAATTGTAGTGAGAAGATAAAATGATCATTAAGGACATTAAATTAAAATATGTATATATAATAAAAAATTTAGTTTATTTGATATTTATAAAATTAATAAATAATTAAAATTATATTTATGTCAAACAATAATTTTATTAATATAAATTATAAAAATATATCAAATAATATTTTTGTATTCTTTTTATTATTCATGTTATTATTTACTTTTAATTAATTTCTATTAATTTTATAATAATAAAATTTATATATTTATTAAATTAATATATAAAAATAAAATATATATTTATTATATAATAACAAAATTTATTATATATTTATTATATTAAAAATAATTCAAAATGATTAAAATAATAAAAAAGACCCTCTAATCGGAAAACTTTTTCTTCACTGGAGCACTTATGCTCCAGTGAAGAAAAAGGGGCAGCACGGTCCCTATTATCCAAAAGGTAACTGCGGTACAAAAACGTGTCTAACCGCGTCGCATATTGGCCCATTTAATTCCAAACGGGGTCTAAATCTGCCACGCGTGCTCCCTCAAAAGATAGAGAAAGTACATTGAAACATACATAGAGCCATTCAATTAGAAAAAATAAAGTAAATTTATATATAATTAAACCACCAACAGCGTTGTTGCATATGAGTTGGTATTCCCATTACAAAATTGTTAGAAGTAGGTGAATTTTTATCAAAATTAAAAAAGTCAGATCGAAAGTTAGATTGATAAGATTTTTTATTATGGATTCGATCAATTGGATCGGTCTATTTAATTAAAATAATTTTAATATTAAATAAATAATTAATATAATAAATAATTAATAAAAGTATATATTTGATTTAATGATATGATTTTTAATATAAAATCATAATTCCTATTTCCTATTTTCTATACGAGTGTGTAGAAGTCATAGGATACAAAACTTTTTGTACAATGATATATACTTTCTCCATCTCATATATAATGTCTTGGTTTGATTTTTTTTATCAATTTTTTAATTTATTTTAACCTAAATTATTTTAAATATTTTAATAAAATATAAATTAAAAAATTGCTTTTTCAAATTTTTTTAATGAATACTTTTTAAATTTTTAACAAATAATCATTTGAAATAAAAATGCAATCAAACTAAAAAGGTTTGATTAAAAGAAAAATTAACTCAAGAAATCATATATGGGATGGAGAAAGTATATACTATATACTATCTAATAAATTGCCTTTAGTCCGTAATATTTTATTTTTATTTACAATTTTTGAATTTATTTCAAATTTATTCATCTATTCGACATGTTATTAGAATATAAACAGTTTTATTATTCATTTTTCATTCATATTTTAACAGTGTTTATATTATTTGAAACAAATTAAAAATGTCACAGGCGATATTACGAATAAAAATAAAATATTATAAAAAGCTCATGTTATATTAATAGCATAATAATTTACTCCTAAACTATTTAAAACCACCAACGACAAGAAGAAAAGCCCGGTTTGTGCTTTGAGCGTAGTAGCGGTGATTAATTTTCGATTAAAATCGAATTAATCAAATTAATTAAAGTAATTTGGTTATTTTTTTTGGTATTTTAGTTATTTGATTAAATTCAAAAGAAAATTTGATTAATTCGATTAATTTTATTGATTATTATTTTAAAATTTTTTAATCGATTAACTGAATTAACTGATTTAATATTATACATTTATTTTCTTTCATAAGCTTTAATCTAGATCTGTTCACGGGTCGGGCAGCCTGTCTTTCCCGATAGGCCCGGCCCATATTGGGTAGGGTTTGGACAAATTTTTTTTTTGATTCGACCTGGCTTAGAACAATGTTTTTGTATTATAATAATATTATTTTATTTAATTTTAATTATAAAAATATATATTTTATATATAATGAACAGTATATTTTGACTCACCGGCCGGCCCTGGATCCGATCCAGGGTCGAAACTAGGCAAAGAAATTAAAAAAAATTTGGGCCGCGACCCGACTTGGCTCATGAACACCTCTACTTTAATCCTTCAAAAATAAAGTTCAATATGTATAATCATTTATATAGTCCAATAAATAAGCTTATCGTGTTGTAAAATCATGGTGTCATACTCATCAAATAAATTTTAAATAAAATTGTCGGTTTAAGTACCCACATAATCTTTGTATTATAGTGAAAAGAGTAATTTAGTTTTTGTACTATAAAAGTGAGTAATTTATTCCATGTACAATTGAAATAGGTGCAAATAAGTAAAATTGATAACAATGTTAATGAAAAATCGTTAAAACGTTGATGTGGACTCGTAAAATCTAAAAGAATTAATGATTTGGAATAAAATATGACTTGAAATATTTCTAAAGTTGTTAGATTTTACGAGTCAACGTCAACATTTTAACGGTTTTTCATTAACACCGTTATCAATTTTACTTATTTGCACCTATTTAAATTGTATAGGGATTAAATTACTCACTTTTACAGTACATGAACTAATTTACTATTTTCACTACATTACAAGGACTATATAGATATTTAAATCAAAATTGTCTAAAAAAGTAAAATTTAATCTAAGAAATAGACTTAAATTTTGATTAATTAATCAAATTAGTCGATGCAATTCATTAATTAATTAATTACTTCATAAAATTCAATCAATTCGATTAATAAAATATATAAGTTCAATTAATTTAAATTAAAAAAAAATTAACCGAATTAACATACTGCTCACCTTGATTTAAGAGCTTTGAATCTAATGCTACCCAGTACCCACCATTCTATATCAGTATATTCAATCTCGAACTACCACCATAACCCTTCCAGCCTGGTTTTAATTGATTTCCTATATATATATATATATATATATATATTTTTGAATAAATTTGATAATTCGTGTATGTGTATCATATTTTATATTTTTTTATTAATTATATAAATATAAATATAATAAAAAATTATAAAATATATTAAAATTTTAAATATAAATATATTACATATATTAAATATGTCATGTTAATTTTTATATTTATTATAATATTTTTATATTTATTAAACATGGCGTTCAAAATGATGGGATCTAGTTTTGGCGTTCAATGAGTTGGACCCGGCACCTGGTCAGGTCAAAGCTCACCCACTCCGAACCGGCTACTCCTCCTTGGGTGCTGAAATTGTGAAGGTTTATTTTATCGTAGACCAAGTCAAAAAGAATGACCTGGTTGTCATTGGGTTAGTGTTGCCCACGTCCAGTTGACTGAAAAAATATTGAGATATTAGGCTGAAATAAAATAAAATAAAATAATCCAAAAGGCTAGCCACAGGAAGATGGTGAACTGAATAGTTGGTGAACCTAATTGTGGATTTCAAACGGACGTAGGGCATGGCAGCTATTTCCTCGTTTAAGGCATGTAATTGCTCCGGGAACTTGTAATCTGACTCATCTCGCTTCCAACTTCTCAACCTAAATGACTAGTTGAATATCGTATTATATAATAATAAATATATAAAAAATTTATTTTTGATATACTGAAAATAAAGTTTTTTAATTTTATAAATGAAATTAAGAGATTATCACATGTCTCATTCTTTTTAAATTAGTTTTTTTTTTTTTAAATATACCATAAGAGATATGTGTTACTTTACTAATCCCACTTGTGAAGTCTAAAAATTTCACTTGCTGAAATAATTTTTCATGTATAAAAAGCAAAATCTTTGGCAAAAAAATATTCAATGTGGATGATCTATATTATTGATAAATCTAGTAATATTGGACACAACACGATTACACGACACGAACACTACACGAAAAAAATAACACGAACACGACACAAATACATGAATGTCTCAAAATCTATATAATACGAATTATTAATGTATCAAAGTTTATATAAATATAAAATATCTTAAACACGATTATGACACGTCAAATACAAGAATACGACACGGATACATGAATTATTAGGTTTAATTATTGGTTTGTGGATGATCTTAAAAAAGTCATATCCTCCAATAAATGTAATTTATTTTATTTGAATTACCTATAATTTATAATATAATATATATATAAGTAGGGATGTGAAAAAAAATTTAAACTACGAAAATGTGCATTATTATTTATTATTGTAGACACCCAATTTAGATAGAATTTTTGGAAATAATTCGAATTGCGTTGTGTGTGATTATTAAATGATTTCTTTTGGGATAATTTAATTTAAGTCAAACACATTTAATTCAAGTTTTGTAACTTAAATCGGTTTTCAAAAATTATAATCGAATATTTTTATTAAATCGATTTATAATTCAATGTTAGACTCGAATCATTAATTTGATCCCGAATTATTAATTGAGCTTTAATTTGTGAATCGGACTTCGAATTACTTTTTTTTATTTTGGGCTTTTATTTGGCATTTGAGCCTTAAATTTTTTTTAGTTCAATTTAATTTTCTAGGGTTTTAAATGAATTAACGTGCCTCAATTTATTTTGGTTTCAATTAGATTTTGATTGGATTAAATGATTTTGGACCTTGGACTTTAAATTTTGACCAGCCCATACCTATTTTTATTTTTATTTTTATTTTTTTTTCCTATTTTTTCTATTTTTCATTTTTGCTTTATTTCTTTTATTTTCAGAATATTCTAAAATTCAAAAAAAGAAAATCAAAGAGAATAAAAAAAATTGAGAAAAAAACATGTTGTATTCGGAAAATCAAGAATCAAAATTTTGGAAAGACTTGAAGAAAATAAAGAAATTGGATCAAAATCGGATCTGCCAAGGCAGATCCTATTCTTTGATTTCAATGAATTTTTTTTTTTTTATTCCAAAACCTCAAATTATTATTTTCACTATAAGTAATCTAATTTATCTCTAAATTAAATTTAAATAATTTTAAAATAAATTCAAATTTTGACTAATCAAATTTTAAAGATTTATGGGTTATTCAATTAAATATCACTCGATGAGTCATAATCTTTTATCTCAACTTAAATTAAAATTATTTAGAAATAAAATTAAAGAGATTAAGTTTTGTTTAGAACTCTCTCTCTCACCCAATAGATTACATTTTAAATACGGTGCTCCTCCAAGTCATTTGACACACGTTACAATTTTGAAAGAAAAAAAAAAAAAAGATACTGAAGATTCAAAATCTCCAGAATCAAGTTCTGAAAAATTAAAAAACTTGAAGAATGCACTATTTTGATTTTAAGAAATTTTAAGAAGTTATTGTTTGATCTTGTTCCACCTAAAGGGAAGAGGTCAATTCTTTTTGTTGAATATTAAGTCCCCACGACCCTTGAAACGGATTATTTATAAATAAAAAAAAAATAAAATGATTTTTTAAAAGAATTTTCAAAAATGATAATTTCACACATGATAAATCAAATTGTTATTTATCTTCAATTTTTTTAGTCTTTTCTGTGTATACTGTACACATCTGCCTTTGTTTTTAAATTTCTAGCTTCATTGTTCTTTATTTTTATAATAAATTTTGATTAGAGGTGTTCATGGGCTGGGCCAAGTCAGGTTCGGATCGGATCGGGTTTAGATATGGTATTAACATTATATATACATGTTCAAGTCCGACATAGCCCAAAATATGAGTCTTAAATTCTGTCCAAACCCGTCCATATTTGTAAAGGGATAGTCCAAGCCCGTTTAGGTCCGCCTATATTATTTTTTTTTTTTAAAAAGTTAAACAAATATTTTTATTATTATTTAATTTTAGTAATTTTATCTTTTTTTTTATTAAGTTTTAAAACATAGATAACTTAGCATATTTTTAAATGTTTACACTATAATATTATATATTTATTTTATATATATATATATGAATTACATTATTATAAAATATAAAAATAATATATTATATAAATGAAAAAAAGATTGAGCCGAGCTCAGACTTTGATTGTAGGAGCCAAAACCCAACTCATTTTTTAAATGAGCTTCATTTTTTTGCCCAAACTCATATTTCGTATCTAATATTTTTGTCCAAACCCTCCAAAATATGGACAGGCCTTTGGGTTTGGACAAGTAGCACCATTTTTGAGCAGATCTAATTTTGATATATTAATAAATAAATTATATATGTTTTTTTATTTAATTGTATAGAACTAATTACAAAAATTGTAAATACATTCTTTATTATCAATTTTAAAATTAACATTTATTCAATAATAATAATTCTTTATTGTTCATAAACAGCAAATATTTATATTTTATTCTCCCAAATTGTAATTTTATTTCCTCTAGCATTACTCTTAAATTTTTTATTATGTTACAAATTGAATTTTTATCTTAAAGTTTGTTGATTAATTGTAATTAAAACTACTTTCTCGTACTAAGAAAATCATGTGTTTATTTAATTATTTATTTTTCTATTATGTATTCTTTGATTGATTAATTTCTTTCTTCCCCCTTTTGTTGGTGGTGGGATTAGATATGCTTTGAAAATTTTTCAAATAAAAAATAAATAAATATGTTTGGAAGAAATTGTGGCTTTTGATGTAGTCGATGTTTTTATGAAATCCAAACCGATTTAGTACATTACCATTCATTAAATTATAGTAGTAACAACTTACAACTAGACCTTCATTGCTAAGGATTTAACTTTTTTTTTAATTTCATAATTAATTAATTTTGTACCAAAGGTGAGGTCAATTATCATATTAATTAAATTTGTTCATGAGTCTAATTAGTTGACTTTTCATTTTTTTTTTTGGTTCAAAATTCAATTTGATTTAGACCGTCGAGTCTTTAAGACATAATTTTTAAAAATAATAAATTATTAAAAATGATATATATTTTATATATATTTTAAAATTAAAATTTAAATTAAATAAAAATTAATTTTTATTAAAACTTGAAATTTCTTGTCGAAAGCACACTAAAAATTAGGCACTTTTGTTTTATTATTGCTAGTCAGCCATTTTAGAAAAGAACTTTTCAAAGCTTCGTAGAAGTTTGTATTCGAATCCTAAATGGGGTTAGCGTTAGAGTTAGCCAGTAGCTACCTTTAAAAAGTATTTTATTTGATTTGGTGAAATTAAAAAAAAACCTTTAAGAGATTGAACAATTTAGTTCAGTTAATTTATGTAACAATTTTTAAGAAGTGACATCCAATAAACTTGAATTTCAAATTTCAACATTTGTAACCCATTTTTTTCAACTTAAATTGCGATCTCTTTTATATATATATAAAAAAAAAAATCATACTAGAAACATAATGGACCTGGACCAAGGGTCTAACTTCAGATTTTGATATGGGTCTAGTGCAGCCCAAATAATTTACTTTGGGCTTTAGCCCCAATTCAGTTGGACAACCCCAAACACTGTCCAGATAACAAATCTTAATAAAACATTTTTTTTCTATTCCCAAATTCCATGAAGTAAAATTTAATCAATTTAACCTTTTAATTTCCAAACGTTGAAGCTTAATTCAGGATGCTAATTTTTCAATTATGTTTTGTTAATCATGTTTGAAACTTGACATTTGATTCTAAACTTTTTTAACTAACCAAAAATGGCTGAGCCTTTCCTAGAAAATGTTTTCTCTTGTAGTGTGCATGCACTAAATTCATTTTCTTTGACAATTTATCAGCAAAAAGGCTTCTTATAACATTTAATATTTGTTGATGTCCTCTGAATAGTAGAGCAGGTGAAATCTTTGAAGGTTGTCGGGTAAAAACTGGAAGATACCAGTAAAAACCGAACAGGCTTCCAATTCTCAATTGAACCAGTCCGATCAACTAATCTAATTTGATTTTTTCATCACTAATTGTAACAGTTTTATGTTTTTTGCATTAAACCTATTAAATAGTTTTATATTTTTTTTCATTAAGCCTATTAAATAGTTTTATGTTTTTTGCATTAAACCTATTAAACATTTTTAAATTTTTTTGCATTAAACCTATTAATGGTCCACACTTAATTTTCTGTTACAAACTTATATAAAACATTTTTAAAGTAATAACCATTTTTTTTGGTTTTATGGCACCATTAAGTCTAGCCATTAAAGCTTGATGGGAGCTTGACTATAAAAGCATGTTTTCATCCCTAAGCTCACTCACATCATTCATAAATTTGTACACCATCTCAAGAGTGTGCTTAGAGCTTAGAAGTGCCAAAATAGAGAGTGAAAAGTGAGTTTGTGAGTGTGTTTCAATGGCTGGAGGTAATCTTTGCTTCATGGTTTATAGTGTTAAAATATTGTGTTCTTTACTTTATTTATTTAGAATGCATATAGGATGCTTATAGTTGATATCAGAGCCTTTTTATACCTCTGCCTTGAAGTTTTATAATGCTTTTCAAAACTCTCTTCCATGGCTGTTTGATTTTTTTTTTTAAATTAAGTTTATTTTTAAGAAAAATTCAAATTTTGGGAAATATTACATGATTAATTTATTTATTTAGTATGTATAATCTATGGTTTTATTATACATGCATTTTTGTGTGAATAATTTTTAAATTATTTAATTTTGTTGTATTATACAATATTATGGTAAATAATTTTGGTTATTCTCTTATACTAAGATTATTTGTATGTATAAATTATGCTTATTATACATGCAATATTATGTTTTATAATTTCTATTATGTTAAAATTATTCTCATATGTTTAATTTATTAGTTTAGAATGTATAAATTATGTTTATTATACATGCTAAATTAAAGATGAATAGTTTAAATATATTGAAATTATTTTTGGATTTAAATGTTTTGCATAATATCATGTTTTAAATTATGCAATTACTTAGGTTTATTTAGGAGAATTACTAAGTGCAAAATTTTCATAATATACATTTAATTATGATTTTAACTATGCTATATAGGAAAATTCTCATAAAATTCGCATAAAATTTTCATCAAACTTAAAAATATCTTGCGATCCATATAATCTTATTTAATTAAGGATTAGCCACAACATCTTTAATTAAATAAAATTATATATTATGTTTGTTTAGGATCACATAAAGAATTAAAGACATTAATTGTAATTAATTATACTTAATATAATAAATTTTATCCCACAGAAAGTTTTGTTATATTTATATAATTAATTAGGGTAGAATATCAAATTGTATTTCTTAATTTACCTACAGGAATTAAGAAAATGAACATAGTTTGATAGTTTTATCATAAAGGATAGGATAGTATATCAAATTATTTTCATACTATACCCTCTAATTATGAATTAAGTACATAATTTGATAATTTAATCATAAGCTTTACTTGAATCTACTAGAATTAAAATTTTAGCCCACAGGCAAATTTTATGTCATTAGATTCAAATTCTACATGTTTTGCATTTGGTAAAACATGCAATTTTTATTTAGGCCTCAAATTTTGACATAAGCAAATTTATCCAATGCAACTTCACAACCTGCAAATTACTCTGATATTCGTTGCGATATCCCTGAACTGAAAGGGGACAATTTTAAAGTATGGAAGGAGAGAGTTCTCCTCCATTTAGGGTGGATGGATATAGATTATGCTATTAGGAAAGACGAACCACCAGCCCTCACTAATACCAGCACTCCAGGGAACATTGCGCTTTATGAAAAATGGGAGCGATCTAATCGCCTCAGCATAATGTTCATTAAGACCAAAATATCTGCTGGTATACGTGGTTCCCTCGATCTGCATGAAAAGGTTCGGGACTTGTTGAAAGCTATTGATGATCAATTCATCACTTCGGATAAGGCATTGAGCAAGCACCCTGATCATGAAGTTTTCAACCATTCGACTCACCAGTGTGAAAAGTGTGCGTGAGCACATCATGCAAATGAGAGACATTGCGGCTCAACTAAAGAAACTCGAGGTTGAGATGTCTGATTCCTTCCTGGTGCACTACATCCTGAATACCCTTCCACAACAGTACGGGCCTTTCAAAATCTCGTACAACACACATAAGCACAAATGGTCCATTAATGAATTAATGACCATGTGTGTGATGTCTGATTCGACTCACCAGTGTGAAAAGTGTGCGTGAGCACATCATGCAAATGAGAGACATTGCGGCTCAACTAAAGAAACTCGAGGTTGAGATGTCTGATTCCTTCCTGGTGCACTACATCCTGAATACCCTCCCACAACAGTACGGGCCTTTCAAAATCTCGTACAACACACATAAGCACAAATGGTCCATTAATGAATTAATGACCATGTGTGTTCAAGAAGAAGGGAGACTTGTGATGGAGCTTGGTGAAAGTGCAATGCTGGCAACAATGAGCGGGAAAGGCAAACCTCAAGCCAATCAGAAGAAGAAAGGTAAAATAACGCCCCAAGCTGATATAAATAAAGAAACCAAGTGTTTCTTCTATAAAAAGAAGAGACATATGAAGAAAGAATGTGCCAAATTTCAGAAATGGCTTCAGGATAAAGGTAATCCAACCTCGTTTTTTGTTATGAATCTAATACGGTTGATGTTAATATTAACACCTGGTGGATTGACTCTGGATCTACAATCCATATTGCAAACTCCTTGCAGGGTATGCAAAACCTAAGGAAGCCAATGGGAAGTGAGCAAAGCATCTTATCCGGAAACAAGATGGGCTCACATATGGAGGCTATAGGAACATGTCTTTTAACTTTGAGTAGTGGCTTTGTATTAGAATTAGATAGGATCTGTTATGCTCCAAGTTTCTCAAGAAACTTGATTTCAGTTTCAAAACTTGTACCTTTGGGATATTCCTTTAATTTTACAAACACATCATTCAGTTTATTTTATAATTCAGATTGTGTTGGGAATGGTATTTTGTCTGATGGTCTTTATCGCAATAATTTACAAAACAATACTACTTATAGTTCAATGCATGTTCACACTGGCACTAAGAGATGTATTATTAACGAGGACTGTTCTACATTATGGCATCGGAGATTAGGACATATCTCCATAGAAAGAATTAAGAGATTAGTGAATGATGGAGTACTTAGTACTCTAGATTTCACTGATTTTCAAACATGTATGGACTGCATTAAGGGAAAGCAGACTAAAAAATTTAAGAAAGGTGCCAATAGGAGTTCGAACTTATTAGAAATCATACATACTGATATATGTAGTCTAGACATGGACTCACATGGTCAGAGATATTTCATCACTTTTATTGATGATTACTCATGATATATGTATCTCTACTTACTTCATAACAAAAATGAATCATTAAATGCGTTTAAAACGTTTAAGGCTGGAGTAGAGAAACAATGTGGGAAGCAAATTAAGATCGTGAGATCAGATAGAGATGGAGAGTATTATGGTAGATATACTGAGAATGGAAAAGTACTTGGTCCGTTCGCTAAGTTTCTTTAAGAACATTGGATAGTTGCCCAATATACCATGCCTGGTTCATCGGACCAGAATAGTGTGGCGGAAAGAAGAAACCGAACATTATTGGACATGGTGAGGAGTATGCTTAGTAACTCCAATCTTCCTAAGTCCTTGTGGACTGAAGCACTTAAGACGGTTGTGTATATATTAAACCGAGTTCCAACCAAGGCTGTCCCAAAGACACCATTTGAGTTATTGAAAGGTTGGAAATCGAGTTTGCGACATATGCGCGTTTGGGGATGCCCGTCTGAAGTGAGAATATACAATCCGCAAGAGAAAAAGCTAGACCCGAGGACCATTAGTGGGTATTTCGTTAGATATGTTGAAAGGTCTAAGGGGTACAAATTTTATTGTCCATCTCACAACACTAGGTTTGTGGAATCAAGGAACGCCAAGTTTCTTGAGAATGACTTGATCAGTGGGAGCGATCAAATCAGGAACAAAGTTCTTGAACATGATCATTCTGGACCTTCCACTTCAAATGATAGATTGGTTATAGTTCACAACACCCCTCAAGTTCAACCCGGTGTTGAACCACCAATCACTGAAGTTCCACAAACTGCTGATAATATTCCAATAGATCAAGTAGTTCAGGAATTACCAAGACCTCCTGAACAACCAGTTGAACCACAAGCTTCTCAGGAAGATGATGGTACAACATTAAGGAGATCCACTAGAACTAAGAGGTCAGTTGTTCCTAGTGATTATGTAGTGTACCTACAAGAATCTGACTATAGTATTGGAGCCGAGAATGATCCTGAGTCTTTTTCACAAGCCATGAGTTGCAAAGAGTCAGAATTATGGTACGATGTTGTGAAGGAAGAGATGAGTTCTATGAAGAGTAATGAAGTCTGGGATCTTGTTGAGTTACCTGAAGGTGCAAAAGCCATTTGATGTAAATGGGTCTTTAAGACAAAGAAAGACTCATTAGGCAACATAGAAAGATACAAGGCGAGACTTGTTGCTAAGGGATTCACTCAAAAGGAAAAAATCGATTACACGAAGACTTTTTCTCTTGTATCTAAGAAAGATTCCATGCGCATCATTTTGGCATTAATAGCCCATTTTGACCTTGAGTTGCAACAAATGGATGTGAAAACGGCTTTTCTCAATGGATATCTAGAGGAGGAGGTTTATATGAAACAACCTGAAGGATTCCCCTCTAGTGATGGTGAGCACTTGATCTGTAAGCTCAAGAAATCTATATACGGTTTAAAATAAGCATCCCGTCAATGGTATTTTAAATTCCATGGAGTAATTTCTTCATTTGGTTTTGTTGAAAATCCCATGACTCAATGTATATACCAGAAGGTTAGTGGGAGTAAGATATGCTTTCTTGTTTTATACGTGGATGATATTTTGCTTGCAACCAATGATAAGGGTTTGCAATATGAGGTAAAACAATCCCTCTCTGAACATTTCGATATGATGGATATGGGTGAGGGTCTGTCTCAGGAAACCTATATCAATAAAGTTTTAGAGAGATTTCGGATGAAAGATTGTTCACCAAGTGTAGCTCCCATTCTGAAGGGTGATAAATTCAATTTTAACCAATTCCCGAAGAACAATTTCGAAAGGGAACAGATGAAAAACATTCCATACGCTTTTGTTATAGGAAGCCTGATGTATGCTCAGGTCTGTGCAAGACCTGACATTGCATTTGCTGTTGGAATATTGGGACGATATCAGAGTAATCCATGTATAGACCACTAGAGAGCTACAAAGAAAGTAATGAGGTACCTTCAAGGAACCAAAAACTACATGCTTATGTATAGACGGACTGACAATCTGGAAGTAATCGGCTATTCAAATTCAGACTTTGCTGGCTGTGTTGATTCTCGCAAATCAACATCAAGATATGTTTTCATAATGGCTGATGGAGCTGTATCTCGGAGAAATGCAAAGCAGTCCTTGACTGCTACTTCCACTATGGAAGCTGAGTTCGTTTCCTGTTTTGAGGCTACTTCACACGGTGTATGGTTAAAGAGTTTCATATCTGGGCTTAAAGTTATGGATTCCATTTCTAGGCCATTAAGAATGTATTGCGACAGTTCAGCTGCTGTCTTCATGGCTAAGAACAACAAAAGTCGAAGTCGAAGTAAACACATCAACATTAAGTACTTAGCCATAAGAGAACGTGTTAAAGAAAAAAAAATGGTCATTGAACACGTTATTACTGAATTGATGATCGTTGATCCTTTGACTAAGGGCATGCCACCATTAAAATTCAAGGATCATGTAGAGAAAATGGGACTTGTTTCCACTATATAATTATATATACAAATTTAGAATCAAACTCTTATTTATTGTGATGTTTTCTCATATTCATGTGCACCTTAATTTTATTTGAGAAAATTCATATATAGGACCAAGAATAAACATAGGGTTTATTCATTAAGTAAGGTTGCCATATATATAGTAAACTTAAGAAAACAAATGCATTGTAATACATGGAAGATAATACTCATTATTAGAGGACTTGTCGCCATGATTCATGTATTTGTTTCTTAAGATGATAATAGTTTAATCGTGTGGACCAAGTGGGAGAATGTAACAGTTTTATGTTTTTTGCATTAGACCTATTAAACCTATTAAATAGTTTTATGTTTTTTTTTTACATTAAATCTATTAATGATCCACACTTAATTTTCTGTTACAAACTTATGTAACCTATGTAATCATTTTTTTGGGTTTTATGACACCATTAAGTTTAGCCATTAAAACTTGATGGGAGCTTGGCTATAAAAGTATGTTTTGGTCTCAAGAGTGTATTTAGAACTTAGAAGAGCCAATATAGAGAGTGAAAAGTGAGTTTGTAAGTGTGTTTCAATGGCTAGAGGTAATCTTTATTTCATGATTTATAGTGTTAGAACATTGTATTTTTTATTTTATTTATTTAGAATGCATATTACACTGATAGCATGTGGAAAACAGAAAATTTCCTCCCACATATTTTACACTCCGGTTCTCCACCATGATTTTTTTTTTTTTGGCCAACTACCATGAAATGTTTCACTGTCCTAGATTACTAGTTAGTTTTTTTTAGCAGAGACAGGGCCACATGAAACATTTATTAGCTTCCTCCCTTTCTCCAAATTAAAGTTAGTAAAAAAAAATAAAAATAAAATCTTTGTTCAAAGATCATGAAAAAATCCATCAGTCTTGTATCTGCTAACAACTGAAATAGCAGTTCGCTAGGGTATATATTCTGACTCTTTATTTTTTTTTTAAAATATTTGTATTTGATATTTGTGTTTAACATATATTCAGATATGATTATGAGATACGATCATTTAAATATATATAAAAAAAATTAAATTAAACATATTCATATTCGACATTCATTTTTAATTTCGAATAAGATAAGGTATATGACATCAGGTCCCATTGTCCTCCCTTATTTAATATTTAACCTCATGACCTGAGGGGTTGGCCATTGTCCTTTGCATTTATTGCTCCCCTAAGACTTCTTACTTTTCTTTGCCCTAAGGTGTCCTACCTAGTAACATGTCGATCTCTCTGGTTTCAAAAGTAAGCATAAGAAATATACACTATAGCTGAAAAAATATAGAATGAAATAATTAGGATGGTGTTGCTCTAAAGATATATGAAGCTGAGATTTAAATTACAATTGTGATGTATTTTTTATTGTGTTGTATTTATTGCGATTGTAAACATAATGAATATTATTTCGATCAATTATGATAAATATCAATTATAAATATCGACAACGAAAAAATTAAAAATTATAAAATAACAATAGTAATATATTGATTGAGACTAATATAAGATGTAAAAAGGACAGAAGTTATTTATTATGCAAGAAAAGACAGTTATTCAATACTTCATATAGGAATGGATTTGGAAGAGAGTGAGGGTGAGTTTTTGTGCAGAAAGAGTAAGGAAGAGAATGAGAGGGCTATTGGCCTATTTGTAATCAAGACCTTGTTTAGCATTATATTTTAATAATTTTTTAGGTTAAAAATTATTTTTTATCATAAATATAATATTAAATAGATAAAAAAATTTGACTTTTAGTGTTAAAATCATGATTTAAAAAGCCAAACCAAAAAATTAAAAAATATAGCTTTTAGGCTTTAAAAGCTTACTTTTGAATAAAATAACTTTATTATCCTTACATCTCTATATTTTTATTGTTTTAAACATATTTTTTTTTAACATTTCAATTTCTCACAATACTTTTACACAATAATGCCAAACACTTAATAATTTTTAAATCACATTTTTTAAATACATTTTTTTAATTCAATTTTCTTTTAACCCAAATGTTTTCCTATAGTAATGTTAAACTAACCCTAAATCCTATATCAAGGTGTAGTTGCATAGAGACAAGAGACAAGTTTCCATGTTGTGGGACTTTGTTTAACGGTTCTAAGAACCCCCAGTCGACCATTAAATTTGATATGGTCCCAGTTCTTCACCTAACCAAACTACACAATTCCTTCTTTTTCTCCATATCTTTCCATTTGCTTCCTTTTTTTTTTTTCTCATTTTCTTTGCATAACCTTTTGGCACTTTATGCACTGTCAATACTTTTTTCCTTAAAACACATTCCCTAAGGACCCGTTCAAACTTCAAACCCCCTTTGAAACAATACAACTTTTTTTTTTTTTAATAATTCTAGTCTTTAATACAAAAAATTATTGTATTAACAAATTTGATTGAATCCAAACTTAATTCAATTGATTCATATAATTATTTTTTTTAGATCTAATAAATTTGATATTTGAATTTTAACATCTGTAAATTTTTTATTTTATTTTCGTGGTACGACTTTATTCATAAAAAAAAGACAAATTTGATAAATTAATCCTTATTAGTAATAATCATGAACAGCTGAAGAGGCAAAGGACATGACCCCAGCACCAGCAGCATACTTCTATCTCATGTTTCTGCATTTAATTGCAACTTCATATCTTATAGCCACCCCCCTAAGGCCTAAACAGTCACCAACATACCCTACCAAACCTCTTTTATTTATATATATATATTCTTTGGGGCATAATCTTTTGTTTCAGACAGTGAACAACTGGATCTCCCTCATTCAACTATTGATCAGCTTAACAACCCCTTTCTTTCTCTTTCTGTCTCTGATCTCTTTGGATTTCCTTCTTTTGTCTTCTTAATTAAAACTGATTAAATGGGCAGCAGAAAACGTCTGGTTCTAGTTCTATGGCTGCTGCTATTGGTGCTATTCATATTTTTGGTTGGTCAAACTCAAGCTCGTGGTGCATCACCAAGAAATTCTCATATTGACTTCAAGGTGAACCCAAAATCTCATCATCAGAATTCACCTCGTAGCTTCTTTGGTGCCTTGCCTAAAGCAATGCCAATCCCACCTTCTGCTCCTTCAAAGCAGCACAATGACATAGGGTTACAAAGTTCAAGAAGATTTCCATGAAGAGCAATAGGAAATTCAACAAACAAAGAGATAATATATTGATGCTCATGGCATGGAAATGAAGATTAAGATTGGGTTATATATCCGGTGGGTACTCTTTTCTTCCTTTTTTGGATTGTTTTAAGATGTAGGCTAGGTTAGTTTTCCTTTTCTATTCTCATTGCATTGAAGCTTTTATGGAATGCAATGAGTAGTTCTTCTTCTTCTTCAGCATTAATTGACAAAAAAAAAAAAAAAAACTTTTTTTTGTTTGTACAAATGAAAGACAAGAAATTAACATGCAAAACTAGTCTACTTGTAGAAACTTTTTAATATTTGATGAAATTCAGATTAAATTCTTTTACTTAATTTGATACCAACGGGTTTCCTTTTAAGCTCATTTTCAAATCAATTTCCAGGTTTGATACTATTAATCAGTATATTGCAATTGAAAGGAGCTAGCTAGGTCGAGGGAATGATGAGGTTGAGGTTGCGGATGAGCTCAAAGGAAGAATAGACTCCGTCTGCCCCTTATATGTGCCCCTCTTCCTGTCCCCTTCATCTATTTATGTCACGTAACATTATTAAATATTATTTTAACTTTTAACATTGACAGTTAATTAAAAATTATATTAAATGTTTTAGAGGAAAGTACACCTATCCCTTAAGGTTTATTAAAAAATAAATTTATCTCTTTATAGTTTGAAAATTATCTACTTATCTTCTTGAGGTTTAATGAAAAACACATTAACCCCTTTCAGCCTTAAACCCTAAGTAAATTTTAAATAAAAAGATAATTATACCCTTGCTAATTATTAATCATATATTTTTTATTTATTTTATTATTTTACTCATGTTTTAATTACAAAATAGTAAAAATTTAATTAATTTTAAAATCATCTTTAATTACTATAAAATTATATTCTAATTAAATTATATTCTAATTCAAGTAAATATTAAATATTTAAATTTAAGTCTAATTCAATTATATATTAATTTTGAGGTGAATTCATTAAATTATTTTTATTTAAAATAAATTACTTATCATTGTTTTAAAAAAAATAATGGTAAAAAAATTGATTAAAATAAAAAGAGAGAAATAAAGGAGAAGAAAAAATGAAAATATAACTATCAATATCATCCATGAGATTTTATTGAAATTAAACTTACCTCTTTTAGTTTGAAAACCACATTTTATCTTTCTAGAAAATAATTAATGTTAGGATTTCATTAATCAAACTAATATTTATTCAAATTTTACTTTAAATATTAAAAATGCCCTCATTTTATTTATTTTTCCTTATTTTTATTTTTATATTTTGTTTTAATTATTTTTTTATCATTAAACATTTTAAAATAATTTTAATTTATTTATTTTAAATAAAAATAATTTAATGAATTCATGTCAAAGTTAATGTATAATTGAATTAAAGATAGTTTAAAATATTTAACATGTACTTGCATAAAAATTGATTAAAAAAGAAATAAAGGAGAAGAAAAAAAGAAAATATAATTATCATACATGAGATTTTATTAAAAATAAACTTACATATATTAACTTGAAAAGCACATTTTATCTCTCTAAAAAAGTAACTAATGTTAGGAGTTCATTAATCAAATTTATATTTGTTTAAATTTGACTTTAGATATTAAGACCCTAATTTTATTTATTTTTCTTATTTTCGTCTCTTTTTTCATTTTAATCAATTTTTTTTATCACTAAACTTTTTAAAATGATTTTATTAATTTATTTCAAATAAAAAAAAGTAATACATTCATCTCAAAGTTAATATATTGAATTAAAGATAATTTATTTTTTCTATTGAATTAAAGATAATTTAAAAATTAATTACATTTTCATTATTTTGTAATTAAAAAATGAGTAAAATAAATAAAATAAATAGAAAAATATATGATTAATAATTAACAAGAGTATAATTGTCTTTTTACTTAAAATTTACTTAGGCTTTAGGGTTCAGCGGGGTTAGTGTGTTTTTCATCAAACCTCAAGGGGGTAAGTAGGTAATTTTCAAACTATAGGGGGTAAGTGTATTTTTTTAGTAAATCTTAGGGAGGTAAGTGTACTTTTCTCAATGTTTTGTGCAAATTAAGTAGAACTTAATTTCTTTTTTTTTAATGTATTAAATTAAAAAAAAGTTAAAAAAAAAAACTCATTTAATCTTTTTTTATTAAAATTCAGTAATTATTGTCAATAAACTAAATTGCATTGTTTTCCAAAAAAAAAAAGTTGAACATTTAAAAAAAATGTTTAAGGATGAGAAAAATGATTTTCCCATGAATTTTGGTTGAAGAAGATTATATGCTATATTTTATTTTAGTATTTTAGCAAAATAATTGGTGGATTAACAACAATTAAATAGAGTTAAAACGTTTTATAATTTTTTTTTTTAAGTTATGTGGCAAGTATTAGTGAAGGGGGCAGGGAGTGGGGCACAAAGAGGAGGCAGACGAAGTCTATTCATTGGTAGAGTGACCTTACATACATGTATACGTGCAAATGCCCATAATAATATGATATCCATCTTTCTATATTTGTTTTTTTAAGAAGGAGGCCGTAATTTAAAAATTAAAAAGAGATTGTAAATGTTAAGATTTGAATTTAAATTTGTTGAATCAGAGATAGATCCAAGGGGACAAGCAAGGGCCTTGACCTCCTCTTGGATCCTCCAAACTTTTTAGTTTTTTAACAATTGTCTAATTCAAAAACTAGTAAAAATCTATTTTGGCCTTCCAAAAATTTATAATTTGATCATTTTTTATCCCAACCCCCAACATAAAATTCTTGACTTCGCCCTTGTGTTGAATACCATCTTTTAAAAATGATTACATGATTTAATTGGATTAAACCCGGGTTCGTATTTGTATTTTTTTTTTTTTTTTGCTCTTTGCTTTCAATTGGTCAAATCTAATAATTTTGTGAATCTTATTTTTCCCACAACTTTTCTTCTCCATATACCCTATTTTACACAATGTTGAAAAAATCAAATCGGAGGTCAAACCGGTGTAACCTCTAGATCATCGATTCAATCGGTCCAATCGGTTCAATCCGACTGTTCAATTTAAAAATCAATTACATATTAAATATATGATTTTAATAGTAAATATAGTTATTAATTAATAAAAAAAAATGTGTTTGCCTTAATGGTATAGTCTTTACTATATAATTAAGAGCTTAAAAGTTCAAATCTCATCATATATACATATTTTTTTATAAAATAATAAAAATAACTAAAAATCGATTTTTTATCGGTTTTTAACTGGTTGAACTGATTTTCTATTGGTTCACTATATATTCGATTTTTTATATGCACAGGACCGAACAAACTATCGGTTCCCGATTCAACCGATCGATCCGATTTTTTCATCACTGATTTTACACCTACTGCCTACAACAATTTTCTCTCTTTAATTCTTTGTTTGTTTTTCAAGTTCTTTTTGTTTTTCTTTTTAATATTTGAGGTTGAGTCACTAATAAATTAAAGTAAAAGAGTGTATATGAATTATGAAATATAGTAAAAAAAAAATTGCCCAAGTAAGTGTTGCCTTGTTCATGTTTCTTAAACCTTAAAAATATTTGGGTATAACACTCAAACCTTATTAGCAACATGTGAGTAATTTGTAGTGAATAAAAAATTGAATCGGATCGGTCGATAGAGGTGGCAATTGGGCGGGTTCGGGTTAGGCTCATTCGGGTTCGGGTTTATTCGGGTTTGGGTTCATTCGGGTTCGGGCTCATTCGGGTTCGGGTTCAATGGGTTCGGGCCCATTCGGGTCCGATCGGGTTCAGGTTCGTCCGGGTTCGGGTCCGTTCGGGTTCGGGCCTAGTCGGGTTCGGGTTTGTTTTATATCATTTTTATTTTATGTTAGATGTAATTATTTTTACATAATTTAAATATTTACTTTTAAAAATAATTTTATTATTATTTTTAAAAATAATCTTTTATTAAATATGATATTTTTAATTATATTTATTTATTAAAATCAATAATTTATTATAAAAAATATGATATATTATAAATTAATCATATTAATATTTAAAATAATTGATTTGATGAACTCGAATTTCAACATGTAAATACATTATTAGATTCACTACAAAATAAGAGATATTTAGGGACGAACCCTGGCATTCAACTTTGAGGCCTAAACGGATTTGGACTACCCATTTACAAATATGGACGGATTTGGGCAGAATTTGAGGCCTATATTTTGGATCGGTCCGTGCTTGGACAAGTGAATATGGTGTTAATGACTTAATTAATAATATGCCTAAAAAACTATATATATGTTGCAAAGAGCAACACATTTTTTTTAAATGTAGTTTTTATCTATTTTTTAATATAAGAAATACTATTATACTAAAGATAAGTTAAAATGAATAATTTGCTATTAATTAATTTTAATATATAGAAAATACTATTATACTATTATAAGGGTGCTCTTAAAATAACATAAATAAAGGACAAATAATATTTTATGTCAAAAAATTTACATTTCTAAAATTTTCATGAGTTTAGAATTTTTAGATAGTGGATTAATAAAGATATGGGACATTAAAGTTATAAGTACAAAATATAATTTTATTTTTGATAAAATTATTATTTTATCATATATATATAATATAAATTAAATTAAATTAAATTTTAATTAAATTATTAAAAACATATTATAATAAAATTGATAAATAAAGTTCTTGCTTTATAAAAAAAAATTATTTAATTATAATTTGATAATTTTTATTTTTACTATTAAATTCGGGTTCGGGCTCGGGTATTTTCGGGTTCGGGTTTTTTCGGGTTCGGGTAATTTCTGGTTTGGGTCTTTTCGGGTTTGGGCTCTTTCGGGCTCGGACCATTTCGGGTTCGGGTTTTTTCGGGTTCGGATTTTTGACTTTTTAGTCAAATCGGGTTTGGGCGGGTTCGGGTTTTACTGGGCGGGTTTTCGGGTTCGGGTTCATTTTGCCACCTCTAGGTTGAATTGAGAATTGGTGGCTTATTCGGTCTGACGGGTGTAATAAAACTGGATTTAATCGAACCGGTCAAAAACCGGTTCAACCGGTAAAAAACGAAAAAAAAAAAAAACTATTTTTTATTTTTTTTATTATTTTTTGTAAGTGATGAGATTTGAACTCATAACTCTTTAGAATTATATTAAAGATCATACCACTAAGATAAATACTTATTTTTATTTATTATTTACTATATTTAATATTTATTTAACATTAAAAATATTTTAAAATCTTATTTAAAATATTTAACCGGTTAAATAAAAAATAGGAAGTCACATCGGTTTGACCTTCGATCCTGTCTTTTCAATCTTGGTATTTTGGAATTAGGAAAAAAGGAAGAAAAAACACTTTGTATAATAAATGACACTTTACACGTGTTAAAAAACTCATATGTAAAAAGTTTGGGAAAAAAAAAGGAAAAAAGTAAATATGATTTCTTAGATTATTGTATTTTTTTTATGATAATTTGTTGTATTTTTATTTAATACATAGTGAGTGAACTATGAATAATTTATAAAAATCTATTATGACATTGTCGATTTTCTATCACTATTTTACATTATCTCTTCCTACTAATTGGTAAAACATGTAAAACAAACAAATTTGGATTTAATTGAGTTAGTTTGTGCGGTCATTTTTAAGAAATGACAATTAATAAATTTGAGTTTTGAATTTCAATATCTGTAATCTCTTTCCTTATCCTCATACTGTAATCTCATTTATATATAAAAAAAAATCATGTAAAACAATTTTTTTTCTTTTTGATGGGAGAGCGGAGAAAGGATAAGAATATTCAAAGACTCATTCAAAATTGAATTGCTCAAAAGGTTTTGATTTCATAGACTTCTTTTATTTTTCTTATGTAAATTGACTCTCGAATTATACATCTTTTAACAATTTGATATTTAAAAAAATTCACAATCAGGTGTCTAAACTTTATTTCCGTCAAGTAAGTTAATCCAATGGATTAACGCCATTACATAAAATGTTGACATGACTTAGTTGATCAATACTAAGTCACTACATGTCAAGTTAATGTCACGTCAGCATTTAGAAAAATATTTGACCTTACACGTGGTCATTTAGTATTGGTCAACCATGCCATGTCAGTATTTTATGTAACGATGTTAACCTATTAGGATAATCTACTAACGATATATAAGTTCAGATACATGATTATGAATTTTTTTTTTCTTTAGATACTGAATTATTAAAATATATATAATTCGGAAGTCCATTTATATATATATTTTAACCCTTTCTAAAAAGGGTTTTCTCATCTCATGAAAATAAGGTTGAGAAAATAATTTTTCTAAAATTTCAAATGCATATTGTACCCTAAGAAGTGGTAGCCATGTGAGAGATTATTATCAAAGGGCAGAAGCCAAGGTCAAAGGTGGTTAATAGAAGGTAAACTTTGAATTTTGATAGAGGAAAAATTCAAGTGGGTTTGGTTTAGACAAAAATGAGCCCTTACAAGTTACAAAGTTTCTAATCATTTTACACACCGCCATAGAAACTTTGACAACATTTTTAAGCTACTACTTACCATTTGATTGTCGGTGACTTGGTTGACTTAAACAATATATGATTTGACAATTCGTGTATTTATATTGTATTCTTATATTTTTATGTCATAATCATATTTAAGGTATTATATATTTATATAAATTTTGATACGTTAATAATTCATGTTATATAGATTTTGACACGTCCGTGTATTCGTATCGTGTTCGTGTATTTTTTTATGTCGTGTTTTGTATCGTATTTTAATTATTTTTTCGTATTATTTTTATATCGTATAACCGTATCATATTCAAAATGGTTAAATCTAAACAAGACTTTAAAATTTTCCTCCTAATCAATAAAGCAAAGGAGTATGTGCTGACCTAATTCAATCCAAAGCATCAAAGTAGTGATACTGAACAGCAATTATCTTTTCCAATTATCGTAATTAATCAGAGCAAAAAATGCAATTCCACCGTAATGCTACTGTCATAAGGTACGAGATATTTAAAAGGATTTTACTACCGAATATTTTAAGAATAATTTTTAAGATTATTATATTAAATAATTTATTTTAAAGATAATGATAAATTTTGTCATTATACTATCGATCAATATTAAATTTTACTATCGTTCTTTAATTTCGTTAATTTTATAATTATATTTTCAATTTCATCATTTTGTTATTTTCATTAACCAAGTATTCTAATTTCATTATTTAATCCAAAATTCGACAAAACTGAAAGTATAACGAAATTTTTTATCATTTGCATTTAGAAAATATTCCGTGAAATATTTCAGTTTCATTTTTTTTTTCTTCAATAATCAACTAAATTAAAAGTACAATACAAAATTCAACGAAATGCAAATTCAATATTAACCCATGACATTTTCTCTACTAGATTTAAGTTCATAATTTTAACTGTCAATTATCATATTAAAAAATAGTAATATTTTAAGTAATCTTAAAAACTCATTGTAGAACATTAGTAGGTGCCATGTTGAAATTATCCTCTTGTTTTCAGCTGTTCATTTGACAAAATCTGATCAATCATACTCTGAGAATTGTGGCCTATAGATTGCCTTTGGTTTCTTGATTTTTGATAGGCAAAGAAATTAAGCATCATTTTGTTGGAGAAAGGTTCACAGAAATAAATTTCTTCCATTTTCAGAATTAGAAACCTAACTGGTTGATGGATTGATGACATCATTTTTGAATATTTCTTTCAATTATAAGCCCTTTTATCATATTTATTATTATTGCCATTGCCCATACTCACCTATTCTTTCTTTCCTTCTTTTTCCATTGCATATAAATTTGACTCTCAACACTAGAAATGGGTTTTTAGTATATTTGGTAATTTTGAACACGATATAAGAAAAATAATTAAAATGACACGATAAAAAAAATAAAAATACAATAAGAATAAACAAACGCCTCAAAATCTATACAACACGAATTATTAACGTGTCAAAATTTATACAATAAATTTTGCATTTTTTGCACAAAAATGGTGCAGCCACGTATTTTTTTTTGCACACATTTTGTGCACCCAAATTTTTTTTTTGTTTTGTGGGCCCTACTTTTCTTTTGGGGTTGTTGAGGGTAGGAGTAAAAAAAAAAAAAGATGGTAGGAAGGAAAGAGAAAAAAATGAGAAAAATTTATATGTTCGTATTATTTTTTGTGTGTTTAAAGTATTATAAATTTATATAAATTTTTAAACGTTAATAATTCATTTTATATACATTTTTAAACGTTTGTGTATCCGTATCGTGTTTGTGTTGTTTTTCGTGTTGTGTTTTAATTATTTTTCTTATATTGTGTTCGTATTCGTTTTATTTTTTTGTTTTACAAAGTATTATAAATTTATATAAATTTTTACACTTTGATAATTCGTTTTATGTATATTTTTACACGTTCGTATATTCATGTCGTGTTCGTGTTATTTTTCGTGTTGTGTTTTAATTATTTTTTCATTTTTTTATTCTTGTCGTGTCTTAATTCATCTCATATTTTACATAATTTGACATTTTTATTCAATTTAGAGAAAAATTTGTGTGTTCGTGTCGTATCTCAATTTATAACATATTTTGCATAATTTATCATAGTGGTTTAATTTAATGAAAAAATAGAAAACGAATCGTTTCACCCGCAGCTTAGCGCGAGTTTTTTTTTCTAGTTTATATAAATATATAATACCTTAAACACGATTATAATATAAAAAAATAATACGAACACGACACAAATTAACGGATCACAACTTTTTTGGATTTTACTGGGTTTTAATGTCGAGAGAAAGTCTAGTTGCCTACATACCAAAAATATGGGTGGCTTTGCCGTTGAAGAAATTAGCATGGGAGGGGGAATGGGAGAAGATGGTGACTCAGTGATATGATAGGAATAAGGATGCAATGAGTTAAGGTAGAAAAAAAAAAGGATAAAAATGAAATGAAGAATCATTTTCTACTTTCAATGATTTGCCAAATCATTTCTCAAGACTGAATAATTTTTCAACTCTAGAGCTCCTTTTCAATAACCCGAGAACTGAATATTTGGACGTATCAAGAATAAAAATGAGCCCCCATTCCATGGAAATTACACAGCAAGAATATGTCGAGACCATAATCTGAGAATAAAAAAAGTTACCGATGCTAAAATTCAAATTTTAGATTTGTTAAATGTTACTTTTTAACTGATCTAAGCCTTGAAATCAACAGGAAAGATTGATCCTATAAGATTGTGGGAACTGAAAAATTTTGCATATATCGAACGAAGCATGTAGCCTTTTTGTTACAGCAGAGTTGAGCTTTTTTTGTTCAACCAAGCCAACCATAATAGAATTGTCGTAAAAGAAGAAAAGACAAACTGACCAAAAGAAAAGGGCAAAGAAAAAAGAAGGAAAAGTGGTGGGAAACTGGTATGGAGAACCATGTTACTCGGACTCGGATATTTGTCGAATACGGATATATTTGATTTATTCTAAATTTTTTCATGTATTTAGAAATCTTGAAAGATCATATCTCCGTATCCATGTCCGAATATGGATCAGACACGAGTACTTAAAGAAAAATGAAAAGTCAAAGCAACAAAGATGAAAAAAGCAAGGAACAAAACCTTTCTTACCAGGACTATCTCGCAATTGATGATATTATATACACTACAATACAACATATATGTAAAAGGGAAGGGTAAATACCCAGAAATTAAATGTAAGAAAATAAATTATAGAGAGGAGACCAAAAAAGAAGAAAAGGAGGGGGAGTCAAAAAAATGTAAGGAGCGAACAAAAAGGGGGTTTCCTGCTCCTTAGCCTTATCACTGGCACAAAATGAGTCGATGCTACATTTCCCTCCCTCCTCTTGTTACACTTGAGAAGTGGGTGAGAGAACTCCTTCTGATCTGCGGGCAGTTTGCCCAGAAATTGATGCTTTGTCGGATCCATGAACATTGTACCGCTCGTATACCTTTTCGCGGTTTTCTGACCACCAAGTTTCTGCTTGGTGCTCTCCGAATCTTCTCCGGCTGCATATATGAACATTTCTTAACATCCCGTATCCATAAGATCAAATAGTTATGCAAACTGAGCATCCACCAACCACATGGATGGGTGCTTTTTGATTCTTCTTTTTTCTTGCTGTTTTTCCTTTAAAGGCTTTCCTTTTCTTTCAAATTGTTACCAGAAATTATAAAATGATTAAGATAACTTGGGTGAAAAACCTACACTTCTTTCTGATGCTAAATCAACAATTCATTAGTTTTCTTGTTCAACTCTTTTTTTTTTTTTTTCCTTTTATGTTGTTATTGCTGTATTTTAGGAGGCAAAACAAGCATAAATGACGAGATATAAAAGAACATAGAAAACGTACCTGAAGCGCACTCGTTTGAGATCCCTAGTTCCATCCCGCAGTGCTACAAGAGTTATGTAGACTCCAGGCTCATACTGTTCAATCCACTCAGCCTCTACTTGATTGCCATTAGCAACCAATGCAGAATTTCGAGATTTCATACCATTTTCACCATCTCCAAAAGACCCAGATTCTCTTTCATCAACAGCCTCCGACACACTACTGCTACCTGCCTGAAAACCCCCACTACCATTTGGCAATCCAGTATCTGAATGGTCATCTCTACCATTGGCTTCACTTGGTTCCCTAAGTAATTGGGCAGGGCTCTGAGAGCCATTGATTGTGGTAGAATCGAGTGCAGTAGGCGAAGCAAGGAAAGAGCCACCAATTGAATCAGATCTCAAATGTCCCTCTCCATTTGCAGCTGGATAGTGAACACCATTTGGCTCCAAGCCATTTGGCAAGTACGCTGGTTTAATGTTCTCAGTTTTATAAACTCCAGGTGGCAATCTCTCAGCCATATCCTTGAGCTGAGAAGTAGTATAGAAACAAATCCTTGTGAGCATTATGAGAAGCAAATTGACAAGGCAAAGAAAAAGGTAGGATTGCAAAGAGACACCAAATCTCAAAATAAGGATGCAAAGGATTTTATAATGACTAAAAAAAGTACTTTTAATACATAAGATAATGAAAAGAATCATTCAATTATCTTCAGTAGCTAATAATGTTAACTAAACCATTATGCATATCATGAGAGGTTGTTAACAATGCTTTGCAAGTTAATAAAAACAGATTTCCAAAGAATAGAGTTCAAAGAAACAATAGAGAGAAAAATAAAGCTGAAGCTAACCTGTGCTGTCAATGACTTTATAACTTCTTTTGCAGCTTTAGATTTAGCAGACTCCTCTGCAGCCACTGCCACAGCTTCCTGAACTTTCTTTGTTGATTTTTGAAGCTCCAATTCTTGGAGTTCACATCTCTTTCTCAGGGTCTCAACCTAGAACAGATCCACAATCATCAGAATTACATTGATTCAGTAACCACAAGGCCCATCCCCCTTCTGAATGTCAACATAGCCTCAAATAAAATACAATGTTAAAAGCACCAGCAACAGCATTCTTACCTGTGCACGCAACTTAAGCACTTCTTCGTTCAAAAGTTCATTTGTCTTTTTCAAACTATCTGTGATACTTTTGGAGAAAGAAAGTCCGGATGTTGTTGGAACTGGGGTTGCAGAACGTGGAGGGCTAGGTCTCCTTGAGAAAGGTGAAACAGATCTGGAACTTACTCCAGATGGTGTACGAATTTGTTTAGGAACTGTTCGTCGCAAATCTACAGCAGTAGAGAAAACAACATCTTTCAACTGTAATAAAGAAGGTGCTTGAGTAGAGTGAACCAAGGAGAATGTTTCGGCTTTTTTTCCTTGTTTGGCTGCTTTGCTATCTAACTGCTTAATCAAGTCCATATTAGGAGTTGCAGATTTTGACAATCTTATCTCAGCCTTATCCAACCTGTCCTTGTTCTCACCTGAAAGGCGAGGTATGGAATTCCTCCTGTTATGACCAGCATCTGAAACCTTGTTCAGTTTGGCAAAACAGGAATCACATACACGATAAGGTTTCCCAGGATTAGGAGCCAAAGCTGCTCTTACTGCTTTTCTTGAACTGCAGGAATGGCAATGCACGAGTCCACAGTTATAGCAATTATGCCTTTTTCTGGTGAACCCAAAAGCCTGTCTACAAGCTGAACATTGAGATTGCTCAGCACCAGATACCCATTTATGGAGGCATATAGCAGCACTATAATTTGAACCACAAGCAATATATTTCACATGTCTATCCTTCAAACCCTCAACTAGAGTAGGAGTTTTTCGATCTTCAACATCTCCATGGCCCAACCTACCATTAGCTCCTTTTCCCCATGTATAGACTTCATTCCTGGATGTTAAAACCGCTACATGATATGCACCACAGGCAATTTCTTCGACACATTCCCCTGAAAGCTTGTCTTCTACCAAACATGGTATCTTTCCATCAGCATAGGGATTCCCAAGTTGACCATACACAGTACTCCCCATCGTAAAAACATGTCCTGATGTCGTCAAACCAACTGTTAAACTATGCCCGCAAGCAACTTTGTGAAAATTGTAATCAATTAGTGCTGGAACGCATGTGGGCTTAAGCCGGGGTTCCTTGTCTCCATGTCCAAGACGATTTTTGTCCCCATCCCCCCATGTGAATAATTTTCCTGATGAAACGCTAGCACTAGACTGAGAGACAATAACCTCAACAATGGCAGCAGTATGCCACACTCCACATGCCACAGCAATTGTTCTCAATCCAGACAGAGACTCTACTTCTCTAGGATATGGAAAATTTCCTCTGTCACCGTGGCCCAAGACACCAAATGTACCATCCCCGAAAGTAAACAGCTGTCCTGTTGATGTTATCAAGGCAGTATGCCACGGACCACAAGTTACTGAAGCAACTTGAAGACCCTCAAGAGGACCTGAAATTCTCTTTGGTATCCAATGGCTGACATCAGTACCATGACCAAGAAGCCCAGCATTGTGAGTTCCATCTCCCCATGTATAAAGTTCCCCAGCCATTGTAACGGCACAAGTATGAAACTCACCACAGGCAACAAAATCAACACTAGTAACAGCCAATGATTCAACAAGATGAGGTTGAATAACATCCTTCCCAACACCATGGCCAAGTCGTCCTCCAGATTCTTCACCCCATGTAAAAACTTCACCTTGCCTCGTGACTAGGGCAGCATGCTTGACCCCACAGGCTACATGATGTACATCTAAAACTACATTATACTCTAAAGGCCTGGGAAGAAGCACATCTGCTCTCATGCTCAAATAATTGGCATTCTTATCAGCTACAATCTTCACAACAGTATCACAGAAAACCTCACCCCATATATACACATCCCCTAAAGCATCATAATCATCCGGTGCAGAACCATGACTTGAAGTACTTGGGGCGCTAGAAACACTTACACGAAAAACATCTGAACCAGATCCTTTTACTTGCATATTTGAGCCGTCTGATGCTACATGTGACCTTTCAGAATGAAAAGAACTCTTTGGAGAAGTGTTTGGGTTAAAACTGACAAAAACCTCAGGGGAGCTAATATCTCGAGTAGCACTAACAGAACTGTCACTTGCACTATTTGATGTCAGGTCTCTGCCATCCTGAAACCAATCAAGGATGAACATTTATGGCAAACACAATTTATAACTGTAGCTATAAAAGTAACACAATCAACAAAATACCAGAAAGCATAAATTTTTATGCCTATAAATGAAAGAATTTTCGTCACTAAAGGAATAAAGCAATGAATCCATAAATACCAACAAAGTTAACTAAACCACCAAAACTTGTCAAACAACCAAGTAAAGGTGTATACATAGTACATACAGACTTTATTCTTATTTAGCAAGAGCTTAGAAGATAGTTTTGGAATTGATTCATAAATAATGAATAATTCTAGTGCAAAACTTTGTCACATTTCGAAAATGTACAAACAGGAATCATTATATATAGCACTTCATGAAACAGAAAAACCATAGAATGACTAGTAGAAAGGAGTCAAATGGAGACAGAATTACATCAAGGTAGAGGCCTCCATCACTCCAGCCATCAATTTTGGAGCGTCCACCCTGTCCAGAGGATATTAATGCTTTGAGACCTGCAATCCACACCTCTGCCTCAACTTTGTCCTTGCAAATCTAGGAGCCAACAAGACATTAAATTAAGGACAGACACAAGAAAGAGGATAAAAAAATCAATAATAGTTGATCATCTATCTACAAACAGAATATAAAGTTCCATTACAAACCAGATCAAGTGACCTTTTCCCGTTGTTGTATATAAGAGAAAAGGATAAATAATCCTTCTCAGGACGGAGATACCGCTGGAAAACAGCCTGATAGAGCATTAAAGAGGAAATATTAGTATAAATTCAGAAGAAAAAAGCAATCATAGCAGGAAGAAAACTAGATGTTGTGACAAAAATAGTAAAGAATAGAGTATAATATACTATGTAAGTATGTAACAATAGAACCATAAAGATCTCACAGTTCTTTGTCCAGGAATAATTTTAGAGACTGAGGCTAATTTCAAACTTCTTTCACCGGTGCTTGAAATCCAGATTAAAGATGTTTCATCCTGCAATTTAATCAAAAGAAAACACTTAGTAGGTGCAGAAATTTGTTAGTTGGATAAAACATAAAAATTTTGAAAAGCCAAGCAACAAGTAAAACAGCATTACTTGTTAATTTAAAACAGAGCCCTAAAATTATAATCAAGTTAGGAACAGCATGTATCGCAAACGATAGCCAATCACTGTATACTTGTTTCTATTTTCACAGTGGCATGCCTATAAAGTAGAAAAGACTAGTACCAACCAAGATAAAGCATGTAAGACAGTCTGTGAAATCATATGTAACTTTAGTAAATCTCAGTGTCATTATAATTACTACTTCCTCATAATGAGAGCAAATGAACTTTAATGCATGGTTTTCTAGTAAGTCCCTCCCTCAGTATTTGAGCACATTTCAATTTAACACTGTCTAACGAAGCATAAAAGAGTAATATTCACACATCAAAGGAATGTAACAGAAAGGCTTCAAAAGTTGGAACCAAACTTACATTAGAAAGTCTAAATGGACAAAACTTAGGCTTTCCCTTACGACCATATTTCAGAAGCTGAGCACCCTTCTTCAAAGCTAGTAATGCCTACATAAGGTAAAAAGATTATTTGCAAAATGATCTAGAAACCTTGCACGTTACTTAAATTATAAACTGATAATTGTGAAGCATCACGCAGCACGTTTAAGCATATCCCTCACTCTGTTCCTGACTAATACACATTTACGTATTCAATGTTCATAAACATCACATTAATTTAACTAGGTCTAATATATTAGTCAATGTATTATTTGCACAATGCCAAGCACATCGGCATGGCCTTGACATTTGGAAAACTTAACGGAGGATATGTCTTCAAGTCAAAATTTAAATTTGCTGCCTAATAAAGCATGAAACTTCCAAATTCAATAACCAAAGTTGTCAACCATTTCTCCCCTGAAGTTTCTAATAACCAAGAAATAACATAAATTTCAACATTCTCAAACACAATTCTTCAGATTCTCCTAAATTAGGTACAAAAGAACACAGTTTTCCAAGCTTTGAAAAGTCTACTAAACTCTAGAAAATAAGAAACCAAATACTAATCTTAGCGATTCCATAAAATAGCAGAAAAAATCCAAAATTTCCACAAAATTACGCCTCATTTCTTCCCCTATGATCAGAAAAACCGGGACAAAATTGAAAGTGAAACAAATTTAACAAAGAAATTGAGAAGAAATAAATAACCATAAATAAAAATCTTAAATTTTAATTATAAACCAAAAAAAAAAAACGAGTAAGAAAATAGAAAGAGAAAGGGGAAGGGGAAGACCTGGTCGATGTCACGTTGGGCATTACCGTAGCTAATAAGATCTGCCATTCCATGTGAGGAAATTACCAAGATGCCACCGCCCTCTACGATCGCTCTCTTGAGCTCCGTTCATCATCTGCTACTACCACCTCTCCTCCTTTCTCTTCTCTTCTCTCCTTTTTCACTCCGACGCATACCATCCAAAACACCTTTAACTCTCCATTTCCAAACAGCCAAAAACAATTCCTTTAGCAGATCTAACGGGACCTCTTCTCCTTCAACACCAAAACCCTAGCATTCACCTCTTCAAAACCACCAACGACTAAGTCCGTACTTAACTTTGACTGACGGCGGAACGACTCAAAGGTCAAAGAAGCGGCGCTGCGGCGGCCACCGGATGTAAGTTCCGACAGAGAAGACGGAGTTTACCGGAGGGCGAACGAGAAAGAAAGAGAGAGAAAATCGGCAGGGGGGACCTGGAGTTTTGTGTTGTGTTTTGTTTTTAAAAAAAAAAAAAGAAATACAGTCAAAGATAGGAAAAGTAAGCAGGAAATCGCAGGTTGGAAAGAAATGAGAAGACATTTCCAATGCACTTCTTTTCTTTTCTTTTCTATATTATTTTTTTTTTACTTTTAATTAATCTTGTAGTAATAATTAATTAATTATTATCTATCTATCTATATTATTTTTTTTTTAAAAAAATTTGAATTGATATCATGAGTTAAAACTACTCAATTATAAAAACTACCTACTTTTTACGCACATGATAAATGTTAAGAAATTCTAATTATATATTAATGTAGTTGGTTTTTGTCATAGTAAAAATTTGAAATAGTAAAAATTAAAAAATGATCTCATCTATTACGGCTGAAATATTTAAATTTCACAAAATCAGTGTATTTAGATTTTAGATAATTATTTAAAAAGAAATATATATATTATTTGAAATTTAAAATTAAAAAAAAAAAAGAACATAACTTACACTTTACGTATTATTTTATACAAAAAAATAAAATAAAAGTGTTAGTTTAAAAATAAGTGAATTAAACTATATTTTCAAACGAAATAAAATATTAATATATTTCTACTATCTATATTATTAATAAAAATCATATTATAAATAAATTATATTAGTAATTTAATTTTTAAAAAATAAAATTATATATTTTAACCCAATTTTTTTCTCTTCTAAAAAATTATACGTGTAGTTATTTTAGTTTTTTCTTCACTTCTCCTTAATTTTTCTCTTTTCTAATTACTTCACTTTTTTATATTTAAAGACAATTGACATTTTAATTCATTTTTAATAATTATATTATATAGATAACTAATTATTTATTAATTTAATCCACATAATGAGTGTATATAAATTTATTTTATAATATTATTTAACTCGTGATATCATATTCAATCACTTGACACCACATTCAATTAGTGATTTGAATAAAGAAAGTGTTACATACATTTTTAAAAATATATAAATCTTACAACAACTTAGTACATAACTGAACCTCCGTTTCAATGCGATTGAACCACTTTTTGGATAGCATCAGTGTGGCACGGCGGGTGGAACCCTTCCCAGCGTGCCACACCTCATTTTGCCAGTGGTCCAGTGAAAACTTAAAGGGTAAATTTGAAAAACATGCTGTCAATAATCAAATTATTGTTAAATAATATAATGAGTAAAAATTATTTGAAAAAGAAAAATGAACAATTACAAATTACAAATTACTAAAAAAGAAATTGTAAAGAGAAAATTACTTTTGATAAAAAAACTTTCTCTCTCCTTTTTCTCTTATTATTTAATTTAATTAAAAAATAAAGTTTTCTGAAAATAATTTTTTTTAATTTTAAAAAATATTTTATTTTAAATATTTTATTTACTTTTTTTAATTAAAGTTTTTTAAAAAATAACATTATTTTTTCTAAAATTATTTTTTCTTTATTTTTTAAAATTTTTAAAAAAATAAATATTTAAATATTTTATTTTTTTAATTAAAATTTTTAAAAAATAATATTTTCTTAATAGAGGAAAAAGGAAAAGTATATTTTTTATTAAGAGTAATTTTGTCTTTATAATATCTTTTATAATAATTTTTAATTTATTCATTTTTCTTTTTCAAATAATTTTTATTTATTATACCATTTAACAATAATTTGATTATTGACAGCATTACCAAACTTTTAAAACTTCAGTCACCTTTTACATTTCCCTTTGTGCTTGTTTTTTGTTTTTTTATCTTATTAAAATAACTCTGCACTTAATTTTTTATTTTTCATTTTATTTTTCATTTAAAAAATTTAAAATAATTTTTTAATTTAACATAATTAATAAATTTTATTATTATATAATCAACTAATTAATAAATGAATTTTATTTATATAGGATAAATAAATTTTATTATTATATAATTAATATGATTAATTAAAAATAAGTAATTACATAAATAATAAAAAATACAAAAATTTTATTCAATTTTTTTTAATGTATTTTTAACATACATATAATTTTAATTATTGTTTAACATAAATATAATTTTAATATATATTTTATTATTTAACATAAATATAAATTTAATATTTTATATTATTTATTTTATATATATATATATTTTAATCTAATGTTCCTAATAGTCATTTTATCTTCTCACTATAATTCATCTCACCGCCACATTTGCTTTTGAATCCAAACGCATATCTCACCATTGATTTTAATCTCACCGCTACAGTACTCAATCTCACCGCTACCGTAAATAATCTCATCGCTACCGCTGTTTTTAATTTCACTGAAACCAATCTCACCGCCATCAAAATAGACCCTTAAAAAGGTTCATCATATGATCTTAAACTTTCAAATGGAAATATTAACTGGTGCCTAGTAGCAATGGTTAAGGTGATATTTATAAAAAAATATATAATTAATGTATTATTTTTTTTAAAATTTAGTAAAAATAATGTATTAAATGTAAAAAAACTTCTCTAAAATTATAATTAAATAATCCTTAGACACTAGTTAATCGACCCATTTTTAAAATATTTTTTAATTTTTAATATGTGTTTTTAAAAATTACTTTTAAGAAGTATAGGAATATTTTTTTTTTGAATAATAGCATAAATATTTGGATAGGAGTTGTAGCTGCTGCTTTTTTTTTTTTTTAATCAATTTTTTAAGAGCTACGGTTTTGTTTGGTAGAACTAAAAAGGGGAATTTGTTTTGTGGCTTTAGTTTAGAGGCTTTAACACTTTAAACATTGCAAGCAAGCATGCAGCCTTTCTAGATTTTTCCACAATTTAATTTAATACTATAGAATCATAACTCTAATTAATAATTTATTTTTGACAATCTGCCAATTACTATATTTTATACATCAATTATATATTGGTTTTTAAAGTACGCACCAAACAAGGCCTTAACTTTGGGTATGAAAACAGAAACGTCATGTTTGGAGGCGGGAGCCGGGATAAGAATGGTAGTGGGTCGGATATCTTATTTTTTTTTGTAATATTCAAATTCGAATTCGTAAAACTGTTTTGAAATTCAAATCCGTTTATTATCCGCATAAAATCTGAATATTACTATCCGAATCTGAATTAAATAATATTATCCTTTGGATATCCGTATCCTAAATATCCGAATTCAGTAAGTAAAAAAATTAAACCAAAATATAAAATCAAAAAATTAATTTTAAATTCAAATAAATGGATAATGGATTCGGATATCCGAATCCGAATCCTCATAAGTAAGCGAATTCAGATATCCGAATCCGTTATCCTCATAAGTAATGAGGATTCGGATAATGGATATCCGATATTTCATATCCGCATCCGCTATGAATCCGCTGCGGATAATAATTATAATATCTGAATCCGTAATATCCGAATCTGTAAAAAATAAATCAAATAATTATAAATATTCCGAATATGCACTGTCTATTGTCATCTCTAAACCGGGAGGGAAGCACGTCGTGGGATATTTTCTGTAATTTTATGGTATTAACATCCAAATGACGTAAAAACCCTTGGACTCATAAATACGTTGCATTAGAAAAAGACTCCCGCTTTGCCGGGGTAATTTTAATTTTTTATATAAAATTGTAATTAATTAATAATAATAAATTAATTTTAAATTATATTTTTTTAAATAATAATTATTTATTTAATCTTTTTATTTTAAAATTGTAATAATCTTAATATAATATATTTTGTTAATTATGAAAATTAATAATAATTGTTTATTTATAAATTATGAAATATAAATATATTTTTAAATGTTATTTATATATTTTTTTAAAAATATTTAAACTTTATTGTATATTGTGTATTTTTATTTATAGGAGGTTAAAAATAAAAAATAAAAAAATAAAATTGTGATTTATATTTTATTCTCTCATAGGATCGATTTTCTCATAAAGGTTAGTAGCAAATTCATTTTTTTCTTTTTCTTTTTTACTTTTTTTCTCGAACGGATCGGGTACGAATCCTAAATCAATACAATCCTAAATCGATCCGCGACTTAACGTGTAGACCTACGCCTTTAAATACATTATTTAAAATTTAAATAAAAATAATTAATAAAATAAAATTTTTTAACTTTTTTCCTTAGCCGGTTGGGTACGGATCCTAAACCGACCACCGAGTCAACGTTCGGATCAACCCCTTTAAAAGCATCATGTAAAATAAAAATAATTAATAAAATATTTTTTTAAACTTTTTCTCCAAATGGATCGAGTACGAATCTTAAATCAGCCTGCGAGTCAACGTGCGGGTCAGCCACTCTAAATTCATCATTTAAAATTAAAATTAAAATAATTAGTAAAATAAATTTATTTATTACTTTTTCTCTGAGCGGGTCGAGTATGGATTTTAAATCAATTCGCGAGTCAACGTGTGAACTAACCACTTTAAATACATCATTTAAAATTAAAATAATTTTTTTAATTTTTTTTCAAGCGGGTCGAATATAGATACTAAATCGATCTAAGAAAATAAAATATTTATTTGAAATATATATTTATTAATAATAATATATTTATTAACTTTTTTGGATATTTAAAAAAAAAAAAAAAAAACTCTTGGGTTCTTAAAAGATTTTCTGTGATAAATAAACAATACCCATAAAAAAATAAAATAAAAAAACCCTTAATGAAATTCAAAAAAAAATTATGAGTCCCTTTTCATAATAGTTGATGGAGTGAGTGAAAGATGTGTAAATGAAACTTTACGGAAGGGGAGCAGATTAGGTGGGATTTTGGGGGGCGGCGTATGGAAAAGAGGGCGTGCCGGTCATGTGAGTGGGTCCGGGAAAGGTGAGGTTTGGTGGCGTTTTTAAGGAAAGCCAGAGAAAATGAAGATGGAGTGAACCGAGGAGAATGTAGGAGCAAGGTGAAACCAAATGACTAGAGATAGGATCCCTTAACCACATTTTAAGATATATAGATCCGTTTAAAATTATTACTGACACAGCTTTTAAGCCTAAAAGTTACATTTTATTGAAATTTTAATATTAAACAGATAAAAAAATTATAATTTTTACGGCTAAAATTATGGTTTGACAACTTAAATATAAAAAAAATTTACGGTTTAAAAATTGTTTTTGGATAAAATGATTTTATTATCTTCACATTTTTAAACTTTTATTATTTTAAACATATCTTTTTTATATTTCAATTACTCACAGTATTTTTTCACAGTAATATAAAATATTTAAAAAAATTTAATCATACTTCTTAAACACTTATTTTTTTCAACCTAAGTTTTTTCTAACCACAATGCTAAATTAGACCATAATTTGCTTGAAATTTACTTTTTGGTATCTACAACTTTGAGTGGAAAAGTAGAGCCGCACAGGTGATAAAATAAATTTGAATCCGTTCAAATTCGATTTTATAGAAAAGTTAAAAATCTAAATTTGAGAAAATTTGAGATTAAAATAATTCGAATCCAAAAAACCCAAACCCGAATTGGAATAGGATGCAAAAGCATGTTAAATGATTATATCTTTTATTAAAAAAATGATATGATTAGTCCGAATTCAAAATGACTGAAATCCGAAATAACTCAATTCAAACTTGTTCGATTGCCATCTTTCTTCGAAATAATCCAAACTCGAAATAACTTGATTCGAACTTGTCTGAATGCCACCTATATGGAAGATAAACAAAAAATGTTAATTAATTTTGTTTCTTTAATAAAAATTGATAGTTTTCTTATAAGTAAATCTCAAAATATTGAAATACAAAGTTTTATTTGTGGGCATAAGTAAAATCTTCTAGCTCCACCACCAAAAAAATTAGAAAGTTAGTAGTCATTACATATGAAATAATTAATAAATTATTAATGTTATAAATATAGTAGGTGATAAATTAGATTTCGTCTATGATGAAATCTAAAAACTTTATGATTTTTTTATAAAATAATAGTCAAAATAACAAATTAATTTTGATTGTTATATGTTTTTGACATCTTTAATAGGTTTTAGGCAATTTTAAACATGTGAACAAGGTGTAGACTTACTTATGGGTAGGGCTGCTGTACGAAAAATTTTCTTTTACCAAGGTCTCGTTCTAGACAGGCACAGTTTACTTTTCACGTAATAATAAAAAGTTAAAAAAACAAATTTATATTATTATTTATATAATTTTATAATTATATTTAAATAAAAAATTATTTTTTTATTAATTAAACAGTAATTTAGACTGAATTGGACCGACTTAAATTATAAATATTTTTATCTAAACTCAACTTAATACAAATTGAACTTATCAAGTCGAACGGGTTACTCAATCCTTGAAGAAGTCGTCTACATGAATTGTAATTTGTAACATCTATTTGAGGGGCTAGCTTCATATGATTGAACAATTTTCAGGTAATTGACCAAAAAAAATAATTTCAGATATATATCAGTAAATTGATTTTTAACGCAATGATAAACATATATCTATCATTGACATTTGAAAGGGAGAGATTTAATTCTTTAAAGAGTAAATGAATAAGGAGAATTAAATTGAGTCGTGAACTCACTTGTTTAAAGGTTGAATTATTCGTTTAAGTTTAAAAGTTTGTTCGATATTTAAAAGAGTTTGGATAAAAATATTAAATCCGGAATATAAACTTAGGCAAAAAATGAGGTCTGTTGAGAAAATGGAAAAGTCTTAACTCTATCAATAAAAGCCTGAGTCCAGCCTATTTTTTATTTATATAATATACTATGTAATCTATATCATATAAAAAATAAATATATAATATTATAGTGTAAATATTAAAAAACATGCTAAGTTATCCATGTTTTAGAACTTAATCAAAGAAAAAAAAGATAAAATTACTAAAAATTAAACAAAAAACAACATATTTGTTTAATTTTTTTTAAAAAAAAATAATAATAATATGGGCGAGTTTAAATGAGTTTTGACTATCCATTTACAAATATAGACAAGTTTGAACAGAATTTGAAACTCATATTTCAAGTCAGACCGAGATTAAATAAACATATATGATATTGATACTATTTTAAACCCGATCTAAACCTAATCTGATTCGATCCATAAACATTTTTATTTGTGATCTCATAAATCAATGTTTATTTGGATGAACGATGAAAGCTCGTCCACACCGCATCATTCATATCCGTATTACAATACAAATAGTACTGTCACCAACCATCCAAATAAAATACAAATGCACAACAATAATTAGGACAAAATCTTAATATGCCGTCACCAGAACTTTAGCTCGGTTAAGCTTCAATTTGATAGTGTGATGCTAGTTATATGTGTCCAAGTGTCATTTGTTAAAATCTCTCTCTATTTTTTTTGTGGGGGTGAATCTCTATGATAAGTGTATAAATTACATATTTTACATTCTTTCTATTCTTAATTTCCGTTATGTCTTCTATTTTGGTTAATTAGGTTATGTTTTTCAATTTCAGGTATGATTAAGGGAATTAATCAAAAACATGTCAATTAGGATGTTAAAGAGCTTACAAAATACTATTCACAAGATGGAAGAAGTCTTGGGAGTTAAAGATCAAATTCTTGATGCAAAGCAAGAAGGCAGATCTGACCTCTGGAGCTTGTTATAAGGAAAACATGGTTTTAAAGTCTTTATTCAAATAAACTTCCTCTTGAATTTTGAAGCTGACTTGAATACCTTTCCAACGGTAGTTCACACGCTCAAATCAGACAAGAAATGATCATCCAAATCAGCCGAGGAAGTGAGAGAAGATGCAGCAGGAAAAGACAAAAATCCTAACCGGGAATCCATATTAACACCCTAAAAACCCTAGTCGAAATTCCTATTTAAACCTTAACTAACCTAGCCGTAATTCACTATTTCATACATAGAAAAACCCTAGATGCCATCCTAAATAAAGCCCTAGTGGCTGCCTATAAATACAAGTGTTGGGGGAGAGCTAAAAAACATCTCTTACAACTTGAAACAACTTGTAAATATTTGTAGTCAGATTTTATAGTTTTCTTAGATAGTTTAAGAGAGCAAGAGGCTGAATAATCAATATTTTTCTTTTTCCTCTCCATTCTTTTAGGTTTCTTTTTCTTTTCTTTTTAGTTTCATGTTTATGTAGAGAGCAAGAGGCTGAATAATCAATATTCTTCTTCTTCTCCATCTTTTAGTTTTCTTCTTGTTTTCTGTTTTCATATTTATGTTATCCATGTCTATGTTAGGCTAAAGTTTTTTGGTGTATTAAACCCAGGGTGTCCCCCCACCCCCATTTTATGGTTGATGGAAGACTAATCCCTGTCGGGCCGGGAGTGTTGGTATAGCAAAGCCCTCCCAACATTGGCGACTCCCTGGATTCAAACCTTGGTTCTCATCCAAGGGGAAGGAGCCACTAGCCACTCCTTCCAACCAAATGTTGGTTATGTTAGGCTAAAGTTTTCTTTTGGTTAAGGGTGATTTCAAAGCCCTAGACATGTTTTGTAATTTATATTTAGATTTTATCTATCATTGATTTTCTGTCAAAATTGCTTATGTTCTTCCATTAAAATTGTTCATGATATTTGTCTTAATTTGTTTATGTTGCAAACTAGATGGATCTTGATAATTATCTAATGTTAGTTTAGAAGTCTTGATCTGTAGTGTCTTGATTTCCTATTCATAAGTGGCAATTTGTGATTAATGATTATGGTCAAGTTTTCGATAATTGCAATGTGGAACATAACATAAGTTGAACAATCCATGTTTATGTGTTTGTTGCTTAGATCAACCTATCTTTCTCATCATAAAGCTACTGTCACTTTGAATCTAGAGATGTTTATCCTAGGTTATTTGATAGTTAGAGATTAAGTAGTGGTGTTTATCCTATTTAACAACGAACTAAGGAAGGATTGGGGTGACACGGGAGGTTGTTATCTACAATTGATAGTTTTGATAGATAATTGGTGTTGATAAATCTGATGTTGATTCTCAATAATGTCTAGTGGTGGAGAATGACACCTTAACCATGTTTCTTTTATTTGATTTCAACTTATTTCTTTAAATCTTATTTTTGTTGTTTGCTGACTTTTAAAACAAATTAAAACCCCCTTTGCTCTTATTCTTTTAGAACTAAAGTTATAAACCAGCAACTTATAGATTAAAACCCAATCCCTGTGGATTCGACCCTTGCTACTACTATTCTAAACAATCGATCATATTTAGTGCAAGGTTTAAAAAGATACACCATTCTGAGTGCATCAAGTTTTTGGCGCCGTTGCCGGGGATTGCTTTCTTTAGTTTATTTGTTACTTGGTTTATTTTTTTGAGTTCTAATTAATTTTATTTTTCTTGTATATATAGGTTTTCTTTTAAATTTTGGAGTAAGGAAAGATGGCACTTAACAATGTCACACTAGAGGAGTTGGTGGCATACATGAACATTGAGAAACAACAAGCCAATCTTACATCCACAGTTCAATAATTGACCATGGGTAATGTTCAACAACCAAGGGAGTGTGGAGTGTGTTTTATGATGGATCATCCAACCAATTTGTGCCCATACTTCCAAGGAGATAATTTTGAACAAGCCTATGATTTAGAAGGATGTCAAGGCCATCAAAGGTTCCAAGGACAACAGTATGATCCTTTCTCAAACACTTACAATGAAGGATGGTGGGATCATACTAATTATAGCTACTAGGGAAATTATCAAGAAGTTGATCCTTATGCCAATTACAATCATCTATCTAGCTTCAATCAACCATGGCCTCAAGAACCAGATCAATGGCCACCACTTCAAAATTCAGGTGAGTCTTTTGAAGATCGTGTCAAATCACTTACTACTAATACAATTCAATTTCAACAGGAAACAAGGGCAAGTATCAAGAGATTGGAAATGCAAATAAGCCAATTGGCTAGTGGTATGGAAAGATTGGAAGCGCAAAGACCTGAAACTGTAATTGACCCAAAGGAGAATGCTAGTGCCAAACAACTTGAGGATGAATCATAAATTCCAAGAAAACCCGAGGATGAAACAAAACCAAAGATGAATTCAACTCTTGAGGATATTGAAGCCATAATTCCAGTTGAGAATACTTTGGAACAAGAGGTAACTTTTAAGATTTTTATTTCTACTAATGTTTCTTCTCCACCTTTTTCTAGCAGATTTGCAGAGAAAAAGAAAGAGGAACATGAAAAAAAAATTCTGAAAACCTTAAACATATTGCTTGTGGATGCCATTAGACAAGTACCAAGATATGCACAATTCCTCAAAAAGCTATGCACTACCAAGAGTGATGAAATAATAAGTGTGGGGGAGAATGCATTGGTTGTTTTGCCAAGAATGGGTATTGGTTAGGTTGAAGACATTAAATCAAGTGCTAATTGGAAGGCAGCCCAATTGATGAAAGCATTGCCAACCTGCCATCCCAGATTTGTTTCCTTTTCCTTTCTCTTTTTATTATGTTTCTTTCTTAATTGTTTGTTTAGTGTTTTAGGTTTATTTAAGTTTCATTAGTTTTGTTTTGTTTTGGGTTTTTAATATTTTTGTTTGTTTGTGTGTTTTAGTAAGTCAGGCTAAAGACAATAAACCAAGCGCTTCTTGGGAGGCAACCCAAAAGGATGGAGATCACACATCATAAACAAATTTGATTCTTCTTACTCTCCATCATTCTATCTTTTATTGTTTTCTTTGGTTATTTTGATTGTTTTGATTTTAGTTTTTCTTTTGCACATGATTCTTGCATTAGGGATAATAGCATTACATTGAGAACAATGTAATAATTAAGTGTGGGGGGAAGGATTTTGGATTTCTTTTACGTTAGGTTGATATTCTTTTATGTTAGGTTGTTATTTTGTTTGTTTTGGTTTGTTTGGAGTCTTTTATTTTCTTTTAGTGTGTAGTTCCTTTCAATACAATAATGAGACATGAATTGTGTAGGTCTAAAGCTGGTTATTAGTGAAAAGAATTTTCATGAGAATTAAGCTTAAATATCATTTTTTTTTCATGAGCCAATGATAATATGATATGTTGATTGAGAAAAAAGCATGTTTAGACTTAATATTGACTTGTATAAACATTCTTTCGAGTTTTGAGCCTATATGATTGATGCATTATACATATCAATTCAATTTCTTTCTTGTGTGCTCTTATGATAACATGTTTCTCTAGAACTTGCTTTAAATCATTTGAGACTATATTGATACATATGACAACATGGATATGATAGAGGCAATAGGATTTCCACCAAGGCCAAATCAGCCATCCCCTATTGATGTTCCAAGGGAACATCTCTCCTAGCGAGCCAATTTGAACCTATATTGAATAAGCTATTTTCTTTTGTAACCACATCTTACACCTAGCCTAAACATATTTATATCTTTACCCTTGTTGGATTGAATGTTTTGAGACATATTGCAAAAACAAGAGATATCTATTGAAAATTTGGGTTAGAAACAAAAACTCAGTGTGGGGGAGGAGAAAGGCAAAAGTCAAGAGAAAAGAAAGGGAGCATTGTAAAAACACACTCCCATGTATAAAAAAAAAATATTTGAATCATCTCTTGAACTTTTGGTTAAAGAAATGATGTTAAAAAGTTGGTTAGAATGAAGCAAAGGCTCAACATGAATATTTAGCCTATGTCATTAAGTGCTTCTAAGAAATATTGAGAGAGTTTTATTTGCATAAATCTGATTATGTTTCAAAATTCTATGAAGTCTTTGGAACCTTTGTAATATCTTTTCCTTTTATTCTTTAACCATGTTACTACCCCTTGGCCCCGTTACAAACCTTGAATAAAGACCTCTTGATTCATGTAGTTGTATGATCTAAATAGTGGAGAATAGATGGACAAGTAAGCATATAGTAGAACTGTTTTCATGAGATTTATTGAGTGTAAACACTTTACCACAGCTTTAAGAGTGAAAATAATGAGAGTATCTCATGTGAGAAGTTGAGATTAAGTTTGAATATGCATTATTTTGATTGAAATATGTTATGTTAATGTTGGCTTAACTCAATCCATTTACATTCAAGCATGATTCTTTGTGAAATTCCTTAGCTATTGATTAGTTTATAAGACTTGTCCAATGAATTTCTCTAATTTATATTGAAAGGATTAGGAGTAATTATTAGTATACTTTAGTTTTTTTTCTAACATTTTCAATGTTTGTGGGTATCGTTTTGGTACCCTCACGAGACTAAACTCGTCCACTAGAGACACCTAGAGGTTTAAAGGCTTGTGTCACATGCTAAGTGCCACCGTGATTTCCTACAAAAGTGGATTATATTAGATTTTCTTACTTTGTTTTTATTTTGTTTTGCTCGAGGACTAGCAAAAACTAAGTATGGGGGTATTTGATAAGTGCATAAATTACATTTTATGCCCTTTTTATTCTTAGTTTTCGTTATGTATTCTATCTTTATTTTGATTAATTAGGTTTTGTTTTTCAATTTCAGGTATGATTAAGGGAATTAATCAAAAATATGTCAATTAGGATGTTAAAGAGCTTACAAAATAATATTCACAAGATGGAAGCAGTCTTCGGAGTCAAAAAGATCAAATTCTTGATGCAAAGCACGAAGGCAGATCTGACCTCCGAGCTTGTTGCAAGGAAAACATGGTTTTAAAGTCTTTATTCAAAGAAACTTCCTTCTTGACTTTTGAAGCTGACTTGAATACCTTTCCAACGGTAGTTCACACGCCCAAATTGGACAAGGAATGGTCATCCAAATCAGACAAGGAAGTGCGAGAAGATGCAACAGGAAAAGACAAAAACCCTAACCGAGAATCCATATTAACACCCTAAAAACCTTAGCCGAAATTCCCTATTCACACCTTAACTAACTGATGCACCCAAAAGAGTGTATCTTATTTAACCTTGCACTAAAAAGATAAATTGTAAGTATAGTAGTTAGCAAGGGTCGAGTCCTCAGGGATTGGGTTTTAGTTTATAAGTTAATAGTTTAAAACTTAAATTCAAGAACAATAAAAGAAAAGGGGTTTTTGAAGCCAGATTTAAACTAAAGTAAATAATAAGAATAAGATGCAAGGCGGTATAACCAGCCAATAAAAATATATATACTAAATTAGGCGGTATAACCAGCCAATATATATACTAAATTAGGCGGTATAACCAGCCAATAAAAATAAAACAAAGTTAATATACAAATTAGGCGGTATAACCAGCCAATAAAAATAAATATACTTTTAAAAATAAGCAAACTAGAAAAGTAAGAAAACAAGTAAGTAAGAAGAATCAAATATGAAAAATATGGTTAAGGTTTCATTCTCCACCACTAGACATCATTAAGAATCAATTTCAGATCTATCAATATCAACCAACTATCAAAGTTAACAACCGTAGATAACAACAAGCTCTGTTATCCCAATCTTTCCTTAGTTTGTCGTTAAATAGAACAAGCTCTCTATTTAATCTCTAACCATTAAACAACCTAGAATAAGCTCTCTAAATTCAATTTAATGGCAGCTTTATGATGAGAAAGATAGGTTGATCTAAGCAACAAACACATAAGCTCGGATTGTTCAACTTAGGTTATGTTCCACTTTGCAATTATTGAAAACTTGACCATAATCATTAATCACAAATTGCCACTTATGAATAGGAAATCAAGACAATTACACGGATCAAGACTCCTAAACTAGCAATAGATAATTATCAAGATCTATCTAGTTGTACACCTAAATAAATCAGGACAACATCATGAACAATTCTTGTAGAAGAACATAAGCAACTTTGATAGAAAATTAATGATAGATAGAATCTAAAAATCAATCACAAAACATGTCTAGGGCTTTGAAATCACCCTTAACCAAATAGAAGTTTAGCCTAGCATAAGCATTGTAAACATAAACATAAAATTAAAGAGAATCTAAGAAGGAAATAAAAGAAAGAAATAAGAAGAAGAAAATAAAGAAAAAGAAAACTAGAGAAAAGAAAGAAGAAGAAAACTTAGAGAATTTGATTATAATGGCTAATATCCTACCAATGTACAATATGATCCTCTACAATCATCAAAGGCCCTCTATTTATACACATTTTGGAGGGCTAAATGACAAGAGACAAGCTTTACAAATTTCAAAGGTAGGTATAATAGGTGGGTGCATTTTTCTAACAATTTTCGTCATATTGTATGACAATTTTGATCAGCCAACTTGATGGTCGATTTTGTCAATCTTGGAGGCCTGATCTGATCACATGGTCTTCTAGAAAAATGTTTCCCTATGAGTTACTGATTCATAGCCGTTGGAATCAGCTCATTTGCTGATGTGGAGAAGAAGATATGTGCAAAATACGAAAACAGGTCAGCACAGATGTCATTGCACATCAGCCAACTTGATGGTCGATTTCTTCAATATTGGAGGCTTTATCTGATCACATGGTCTTCTAGACAAATGTTCCCCTATCAGTTAGTGATCCATATCCGTTGGAATCAGCTCATTTGCTGATGTGTATCGGACGATATTGTAAAAATGCGAAAACTGCTCAGGACAGATGTCATTGCACATCAGCCAACTTGATGGTTGATTTCGCTAGGCAAAACGACTTCGTTTCAAGAAGTGTAAAACATGAAAAAGATAGATATGCCTCTTAACTTTGCACGGTTAAGATTTCAGCCTTATGGCTTCAGTGAAACTCGAGATATAGCTGATATGGCAAAAGCTGTCGGAACTGGAACTGAACTGGATTTGCCCTTAATTCTAGTAATCTGAAATCACTCAAAGAAACTTGTGAAAAACACCAAATTACATAAAAATATAAAAGATCATAAACACAATTAGACTAAATAATAATAACTCGTATTTGATACAAAACAATAATAAAACATAACTAAAAACTATATAATTATACGAGTTATCACACCCCCACACTTAGATTGTTGCTAGTCCCTAGCAACGACTCAATAAAAATAAAATAAGAAAATCTAATCTAATCCACTTTCGTAGGAAATCACGGTGGCACTTAGCATGTGACACAAGCCTTTAAACCCCTAGGTGTCCCTAGTGGACGAGTTTAGTCTCGTGAGGGTTTACTAGAACGATACCTACAAACATTGAAAAACTAAAATATAAATAAACTACATATACTAAAAATATTTACTCCTAATCCTTTCAATACAAATTAGTGACAATCTTTGAACAAGTCTTATAAACTAATCAATAGCTTAAAGAATTTCACAAAAAATCATACTTGAATGTAAATTGTTTGAGTTAAGCCAATATTAACATAACATATTTCAATCAAAATAGTGCATATTCAAACTTAATCTCAACTACTCACATGGGATACCCTCATGATTTTCACTCTTTAAAGTAGTGGTGAAGTATTTACACTCAATCAATCTCATGAAAACAGTTCTACCATATTCTTGCTTGTCCACCTATTCTCCACTATTTATATCATACAACTTCATGAATCAAGAGGTCTTTAATCAAGGTTGTAATGGGGCCAAGGGGTTTGTAATGTGGTTGAAGAACAAAAGGATAAAGATATCACAAAGGTTCCAAAGAGTTCATAAAGTTTCGAGACATAAAAAGATCATACAAATAAAACTTCTCAAAACTCTTATAAAGCACATAATAACATAGGCTAAATATTCATGTTGAGCCTTTGCATCATTCTAACCAACTTTGTAACATCTTTTTCTTTACTTTAACTAGAAGTTCAAGAGAAGATTTTTTTTTTATTTTTTTTTATTTTTTATATGAGAATGTATTTGACAATGATCCCTTTCTTTTTCTCTTGACTTTTTTCTTTCTTTTCCCCCCACACTTATTTCTTGTTTCTAACCCAAATTTTCAATAAATCTTCTTTGTCTTTGCAACTTGTCTCAAAACATGCTAATTCATCTTTTGGAACAAAGGTAAAGATATAAGTATATTTAGGTTAGGGACAAGTTATGGTTACCAAAGATATAGCTTATTCAATGTAGGCTCAAATTGGTTCACTAAGGGTGTGTTCTCTTGGAACATTAATAATGGATGGCTGTTTGGCTCTGGTTATAATCCTAATGCCTCTATCATATTCATGTTGTCACATGTATCAATATAGTCTCAAACGGTTTAAAGCAAGTTCTAGAGAATCATGTAATCATAAGAGCACTCAAGAAAGAAATTAGATTGATTTGTATAATGCATCAATCATTATAGGCTCAAAAACTCACAAGGATGATTATACAAGTCAGATTAAGTCTAAACATGCTTCTTTCTCAATCAACATATCATATTAACATTGGCTCATAAAAGATTGACATCAAGCTCAATTCTCATGAAAATCTTCTCACTAATAAATCTGTTTTAGACTTATGCAATTCATATCTCATCATAGTATTGAAAGTAACTAAAACACACTAAAAACACACTAAGTCTAAACACGCTTTTTTTTTTTTTTTTTTTTTTTTTTTAGAAGATTAAATCAAACTGACAAGGTATGTCTCAAGTCTCCCTTACTCAGACCTTGTTCAGAATGAATACTTCTAAATGTCTTAAAACACAACAAATTTTTTTTTTTTATATTAGAAAAATATGTCCCTTACCCCCTACTAAAATATGACATTGTCCCCAATGTCAAATTTTAAAGGTAGAATTTAGGAGATATTACCTGCAGAGGTTGCTAACCACTTATTATAACTGAGACACAACAAGCAAAATGTTAGATAATGTCACAAAGACAAAGTGCAATCCACTCCTTGCTCGTCCATATCTCTTTTTCTTTTTCCGAGCGTTTGCGAAACAACCGTAGCAGATAAACACTCATAAGCTTGGAGCTTTTTGAGTAAATCTTCAATGGTTGTAGCAGAAATTATGGTTCTCCTTGCCTCTGAAAACATGAATCCATTATCCACAGCATTATCTAAATATGAAAGCAAATTACTAAAATAACCATTAATATTAAGCAAACCAATGGGTTTCTTATTTGTGACCAAAGATGACCAAGAAGCCACGCAAGCTATTTCTTCCAATGTACCCAGACCTCCTGGTAGAGCAATGAATGCATCGGCAGAATGGTACATGATTGTCATCCGTTCAGGGATACTCCAGACTTGTATTTCCTTACCCACGGCAGGTCCACAAAAACTTGTGAATAGTTTTGGCACGATTCCTAGAACTGGACTTCCTCCGGCGTGTGCTGCTGTAGCGACTGCTCCCATTAAACCCGTACTACCACCTCCATAAATCAAGTGGATCTTTTGTTGGGCAAGTATTACTCCAACTCTTATGGCTTCATCAGCGAATATGTTATTTTTCCCTGGATAAGCACCTCCAAAGACACAAATTTTTTTAATGCGCTGGGATGAAGTACTTTCCATTTTTTTTTCTTCGAGTGCCTGAAAGAGAATGAGTACATGGTGTAATATATAGAGGACTCAGTAGTGAATCAGACAAGAGTAATAATGTCGCCGAAAGTGTATCTGACCTGTCAGAAGAAAATGTTAACCTAACAAAAGATTTTTGCGTGATTTCAGGAAGAAAATCAAAAAGAGAAGAAAAATCAACCGTAAAAGACAAATAAAAAAAATGAGAATAATTACACAAATCGAACAACACGTAAATTAAACCGAAATGAAGTTATTGCAAATCAAACCAAAAGCTGAGAAGTCATTTATTGTAGTTGTGATTGTGGCTCACATCTTCCTCTGGTTTTACGTCCAGAAACGGCTTAAACGCCTTCTATGAGTCGAGGATATGCTTCCCATCCAGTTTTCTTACAAGCTGGCAAACAGGGTCTTTTAACATCAGATTCCCAAGATGTTGCCACTCCCTTTGGAATTGCGGCCATAAATCAAGAATTTCTCTTTGTACGTCTCCACTAGGATGCGTCTCAAGAGAAAGTTGGATATTACCCAAATTCTCCCTACTCAGTCCATCCTTAATGAATTCAATTTTATCATCTCGATTAGAGGACGGAATCCCAATTGAACGACATTTACCGTTACACGTCCATCGTGCACATTTGTGGCAATTTGAACTCATGCGCTTTGCTCGTCGCTTCTTTGCAAAAGTGCTTCTACCTGTACCTGGTAAATGCAAAACAGGAAGATATTCATCTTCACGTACCTTGGCTTCAATTATCCAACGTATGTCTCCAGGAATCCCTTTCTGCATAAGCATTCTTAATCTTTCGAAACGAACTTGGTAAAGCTTCAGTAAAATATTTCGAGGAAAAGGAGGAAATCGTTTCTGCAATCTTGTGAGAATATCATCCATCCTGAAAAGAAAAAAAATGAAAAAAAATTGAAAGAGAAATTGGAAGAGAAATTTATATACAATATCAGTTTTGTGGGTAGCTGATGGAACCGATTTAAATAATCACGGAGTACCGTTATCCGCCATTTAACCGGGGTAAAAAAATTAAAAATTATATTTACATCTAGTTATTTTCAAAACCAAGATCAGAAAAAAAAACAACATAAAAAGACTCAAAAACAAAACACTCTAAATAAAATCCTAAATTCTTCCCCCCACACATAATTTTTACATTGTCCTCAATGTAATGCTATTATCCCCCAATGCAAGAATTATATGTAAGAGAAAAGAACTATTAAACAAAACAAAAGAGAAACAATAAAAGATAGAATGATGGAGAGTAAGGAATATGCAAATCTGATATAATAGATGCACTCCATCCTTTTGGGTTGCCTCCCAAGAAGCGCTTGGTTTATTGTCCTCAGCTTGACTTAGACCCATGCCATTATTATTCAACATACTTTGGCTCAAAAAGTGGAAACTCCTCCAAATCTTGTATTGGAAAGTTCTCATAGTAAGGCTTTAATCTATGACCATTCACTTTGAATGCCTTATCTGTTTTTGGGCTTTGGATTTCAACTGCACCATGAGTAAATACATTAGTAATAACAAAAGGTCCAACCCAACGAGAACGTAACTTACCTGGATATAACTTAAGGCGTGAATGGAAGAGAAGAACTTTTTGTCCAACAACAAATTCCTTTCTTGATATCATCTTGTCATGGAATGCCTTAGTCTTTTCCTTGTAAATCCTAGAATTCTGATAGGCATCATTCCTTATCTCCTCTAATTCTTGTAGGTCAAGTTTTCTTTTCTTTCCTGTCTCATCCATCTCCATGTTGCATTGTTTGATAGCCCAATATGATTTATGTTCCAATTCAACCGGAAGATGACAAGGCTTACCATAAACAAGTCGATAAGGAGACATACCAATGGGTGTCTTATATGCTGTCCTATAAGCCCAAAGTGCATCATCAAGTCGTGAACTCCAATCCTTCCTATTTGGATTAACTGTCTTTTCAAGGATGGACTTAACTTCTCGGTTTGACACTTCAGCTTGCCCACTAGTTTGAGGATGATATGAGGTGGAGACCTTGTGTGTGATGTTATACTTCCTCAAAAGTGCTTCCATAGTCCTATTGCAAAAGTGAGTACCTCTATCGCTGATTATGGCCTTTGGCGTTCCAAACCTAGCAAAGATGTTAGTCTTGACAAAATCTGAAACAACTTTAGAGTCATTAGTCCTAGTGGATTTTGCTTCCACCCACTTTGAAACATAATCAACGGCAAGTAAAATATAAAGATTACCAAAAGAAGGAGGAAAAGGTCCCATGAAATCCATGCCCCATACATCAAAAATTTCAACAATAAGTATTGGAGTTTGAGGCATTTGATTTCTAGCACCTAAGTTACCTGTTCTTTGGCAACGATCACATGACTTGCAAAAGAGGTATGCATCTTTGAATATGGTAGGCCAATAAAATCCAGAATCAAGAACTTTCATGGCTGTTCTTTTGGATCCAAAGTGTCCTCCACATGCATAAGAGTGACAAAAGGTGAGAATAGATTGAAATTCAGTTTTGAGTACACACCTTCTTATAATCTGATCGGAGCAATGCTTCCAAAGGTAAGGATCATCCCATATGTAGTATTTGGCATCACTCTTGATCTTATTTCTTTGAGCTTGTGTCAACTCTTGTGGCAACTTCTTGGTAACTAAGTAATTAACAATATCAGCATACCAAGGAGTTGTTGTACTTATAAAAAGAAGTTGCTCATCCGGAAAGTTCTCATTCAAGGGTAGTGCATCCTCTTCATGAACTAAACGGCTAAGATGGTCCGCAACCAGGTTGTCACTACCTCTCTTATCTTTTATCTCCAAATCAAACTCTTGTAAGAGAAGTATCCATCTAATCAACCTTGGTTTGGCCTCCTTTTTAGTGAGTAAGTACTTAAGGGCTGCATGGTCAGAATATACAATTACTTTAGTACCAATTAAATAAGATCGAAATTTTTCTAAAGCAAATACAACAGCCAAAAGTTCTTTTTCAGTAGTGGAATAGTTCAATTGAGCATCATTAAGAGTTCAGGAGGCATAATAAATGGCATGTGAGGCTTTGCCAACCCGTTGGCCCAAAACAGCTCCAATGGCATAGTCACTAGCATCACACATGATTTCAAAAGGTACATTCCAATCTGGTGGTTGGATGATAGGAGCTGATGTCAAGAGTCCCTTCAATGTTTCAAACGCCTCTTTGCATTTATCATCAAAGTGGAAAACCACATCTTTTTGTAGTAGCTTGCAAAGAGGTAATGTGATCTTTGAGAAGTCTTTGATAAATCTCCTATAGAAACCTGCATGTCCAAGAAAAGAACGAACCTCTCTCACATTTGTGGGAGGTGGTAAAGAATGCATAATATCTATTTTAGACTTATCAACCTCTATCCCTCTAGAAGAAATAACATGGCCCAAAACTATTCCTTGTTCTACCATAAAGTGACATTTTTCCCAATTCAAAACAAGGTTAGTTTCCATGCATCTTTCAAGTACAAGTGTAAGGTTCTCTAGACATCTATCAAAAGAATCACCATAGACACTAAAATCATCCATAAACACTTCTATGATGTTCTCTACATAATCTGAAAATATGCTAACCATACACCTTTGGAATGTAGCTGGTGCATTACAAAGACCAAATGGCATACGCCGGTATGCAAAAGTACCAAATGGACATGTGAATGTTGTTTTCTCTTGGTCCTCTGGAGCAATGGCTATCTGATTATAACCTGAAAAACCATCAAGAAAACAATAATGAGAATGGCCCGCTAACCTTTCAAGCATTTGATCAATAAAAGGTAAAGGAAAGTGGTCTTTGCGAGTTGTGGAATTAAGTTTACGATAATCAATACAAACTCGCCATCCTGTTTGAATCCTAGTAGGAACAAGTTCATTCTCATTATTTGTTACCACTGTTACACCTGATTTCTTTGGAACCACTTGGACCGGGCTCACCCATTTGCTATCCGAGATAGGATAGATCACTCCAACATCTAGGAGCTTCGGTATCTCCTTTTTCACAACCTCCATCATAGGAGGGTTCAATCTTCTTTGTGCTTCTCTTGTTGGTTTGGACCCTTCCTCTAACAAAATCCGGTGCATGCACATGGATGGGCTTATTCCCTTGATATCGGCAATTGTCCAACCAATTGCTGTTTTATGCTCTCTAAGCACCCGGATAAGTCGCTCTTCTTGCAAAGGTGTGAGCTCTTTGGCAATGATGATCGGTAGTGTGTCCTTTTTACCTAGGAACACATATTTCAAGTGGTTCGGTAGTGGTTTCAACTCTAAAGTTGGTGCCTGCAAAATGGAAGGTAGAAGTTTCTCATTAGATAAAGGCAAATCAATAAATGAAACATCAAACCTTGCATCTTTAGGTGGCAGCGAGTGTAAAGATTCTAGTGCCCCTTCCACATGGTCACTCAAGGCTAGTTTAGCATTCCCCATTCCGAGATGGTTGCTAAGGACTATTTCCACACTATCTTCACCATCTAGCTCATAAGCTTGCTGCACTAGTGAGTCAATTATATCAATATTAAAAACAGAATGCACATCACTAGGATATCTCATGGCCTCAAAAATGTTAAAGCGAATTATTTCACCATCAAATTCCATAGTTAAAGTGCCATCATGTACATCTATTTTAGTTCTTGCTGTTTTCAAGAATGGTCTCCCTAATAGAATAGGTGTGGGATTAGAAGACATCTCATCTTCCATCTCAATAACATAAAAGTCAGCGGGAAAAACCAATTCATTAACCTGTACAAGAACGTCTTCTACAACTCCTCTTGGATAAGTGTTAGAACGGTCAGCAAGTTGTATTATAACACCGGTTTCCTCTAATGGTCCTAGATTCAATGAAGCATAAATTGAATATGGCATGACATTAATAGATGCCCCTAGATCTAGCATAGCACGCTCAAACCTGGTGTTGCCTATCTTACAAGGAATGGTAAACATACCTGGATCCTTGCATTTAGGTGGGAGTTTCTTTTGAAGAATAGCTGACACATTCTCCCCCACACTTACCTTTTCATTCCATTTCAACTTCCGTTTAGATGTGCACAACTCTTTTAGGAACTTGGCATATCTTGGCACTTGCTTGATAGCATCTAGTAAAGGAATGTTCACCTCTACTTTCCGGAAAGTTTCCAAAATTTCCTTCTCTTGCTCCTCCTTCTTGGACTTTGCTAACCTGCCAGGAAAAGGTGGAGGAGTTATATAAGAAGGAAAGGATGGTTTAGGAATTACCTTTTTTAGTGGCTCGTTGGGATGTGAAGAGGATGCCATGGTATTGTTCTCCCCTTGAGCACTATCATTTTGTGGTGTCTCTAGCTGTTTCCCACTTCTTAAATTTATAGCATTGGCATTCTCTCTTGGATTCACTATGGTTTGGGAAGGTAATTTCCCAGAATCCCTTGCTTGCATTTGACTCATGGTTGTTGCCAATTGCCCTATTTGAGTCTCCAAATTTCGAATACTTGTCTTTGTTTCCTGTTGAAATTGAATTGTATTAGTAGAAAGAGCTTTAACAAGATCTTCAAGAGAAGTACCTGAATTTTGGGTGGGTGGTAGTTGTTGTCGGGTTTGGTATGGTTGTTGCACTCTTTGCTGAAAACCCGGTGGCCTGTGGTCAAATGGTGGAGGAATAGTTTGTGATTGGTTCCCTCCATAATTGAAGTTTGGATGATCCCTCCATCCTGGATTGTAAGTGTTTGAGTAGGGATCATATTTCCTTGATTGGTTCTGAAATCCACCCATGGCATTCACATGTTCATTGGTATCCTCTTGAAGTGTTGGACACATATCAGTTTGGTGCCCTATGTTTGAACATATGCCACAAGCCTTTATTTGTTGTATTTTACCTACAGCCAATTGTTGAACAAGAGAAGTCAGTTTATCAAATTTTTGTTCAAGGGATGATATACTTACCTCATTAACTCTCTTGGGTTGTGGTGGTGGATCTTGTCTCATTGAGAACTGTTGAGAATTGGCTGCCATGTTGGAGATTAATGTTCTAGCAGCCCTGGGAGTCTTATCAACTAGAGCTCCCCCACTAGCGGCATCTATCATACTTCTCTCCATGGGCATGAGACCTTCATAGAAGTATTGGATGAGAAGTTGTTCACTTATTTGATGGTGTGGACATGATGCACAAAGTTTCTTGAACCTCTCCCAATATTCATATAAGGATTCTCCGTTGTATTGCCGAATCCCACATATCTCTTTCCTAATGTTGGCAGCCTTAGATGCTGGGAAATACCTTTCCAAGAATGCTTTCTTCAAATCATTCCATGTAGTGATGGTCCCGGATGGCAGATAGTAGAGCCATTCCTTTGCTGAATCAGCTAGAGAGAATGGGAAGGCTCTCAATTTAACTTGCTCTTCCGTGACCCCTGTTGGTCTCATGCTTGAGCAAACTACATGGAATTCCTTGAGGTGCTTATTTGGATCCTCTCCTGCAAAACCATGAAAAGTTGGGAGAAGATGAATCAAACCAGATTTTAATTCAAAAGCTACCTCAAGATTAGCATATTCAATGCATAATGGTTGTTGACCCAAGTCCGGAGCGGCTAGCTCCTTGAGAGTTCGGTTGTCAGCTGCTGCCATCTCTCCTTGCTTCTCTTGGATGTTTTGGATCAACTCCTCGATTGGTTGTTGGTGAGAAGTTATAAATTCCCGAATTTTCCTAAGTCGTAAGTCTTCTTCGGGAGCTTGGAACATTCACTAAAAAAAAAAATAAGAAAGTAAATAATTAGAACAGAAAATAAGAATAAACCAATAAACTAATAAACTAAAGAAAGCAATCCCCGGCAACGGCGCCAAAAATTTGATGCACCCAAAAGTGTGTATCTTATTTAACCTTGCACTAAAAAGATAAATTGTAAGTATAGTAGTTAGCAAGGGTCGAGTCCTCAGGGATTGGGTTTTAGTTTATAAGTTAATAGTTTAAAACTTAAATTCAAGAACAATAAAAGAAAAGGGGTTTTTGAAGCCAGATTTAAACTAAAGTAAATAATAAGAATAAGATGCAAGGCGGTATAACCAGCCAATAAAAATATATATACTAAATTAGGCGGTATAACCAGCCAATAAAAATATATATACTAAATTAGGCGGTATAACCAGCCAATATATATACTAAATTAGGCGGTATAACCAGCCAATAAAAATAAAACAAAGTTAATATACAAATTAGGCGGTATAACCAGCCAATAAAAATAAATATACTTTTAAAAATAAGCAAACTAGAAAAGTAAGAAAACAAGTAAGTAAGAAGAATCAAATATGAAAAATATGGTTAAGGTTTCATTCTCCACCACTAGACATCATTAAGAATCAATTTCAGATCTATCAATATCAACCAACTATCAAAGTTAACAACCGTAGATAACAACAAGCTCTGTTATCCCAATCTTTCCTTAGTTTGTCGTTAAATAGAACAAGCTCTCTATTTAATCTCTAACCATTAAACAACCTAGAATAAGCTCTCTAAATTCAATTTAATGGCAGCTTTATGATGAGAAAGATAGGTTGATCTAAGCAACAAACACATAAGCTCGGATTGTTCAACTTAGGTTATGTTCCACTTTGCAATTATTGAAAACTTGACCATAATCATTAATCACAAATTGCCACTTATGAATAGGAAATCAAGACAATTACACGGATCAAGACTCCTAAACTAGCAATAGATAATTATCAAGATCTATCTAGTTGTACACCTAAATAAATCAAGACAACATCATGAACAATTCTTGTAGAAGAACATAAGCAACTTTGATAGAAAATTAATGATAGATAGAATCTGAAAATCAATCACAAAACATGTCTAGGGCTTTGAAATCACCCTTAACCAAATAGAAGTTTAGCCTAGCATAAGCATTGTAAACATAAACATAAAATTAAAGAGAATCTAAGAAGGAAATAAAAGAAAGAAATAAGAAGAAGAAGAAAATAAAGAAAAAGAAAACTAGAGAAAAGAAAGAAGAAGAAAACTTAGAGAATTTGATTATAATGGCTAATATCCTACCAATGTACAATATGATCCTCTACAATCATCCAAGGCCCTCTATTTATACACATTTTGGAGGGCTAAATGACAAGAGACAAGCTTTACAAATTTCAAAGGTAGGTATAATAGGTGGGTGCATTTTTCTAACAATTTTCGTCATATTGTATGACAATTTTGATCAGCCAACTTGATGGTCGATTTTGTCAATCTTGGAGGCCTGATCTGATCACATGGTCTTCTAGAAAAATGTTCCCCTATGAGTTACTGATTCATAGCCGTTGGAATCAGCTCATTTACTAATGTGGAGAAGAAGATATGTGCAAAATACGAAAACAGGTCAGCACAGACGTCATTGCACATCAGCCAACTTGATGGTCGATTTCTTCAATATTGGAGGCTTTATCGGATCACATGGTCTTCTAGACAAATGTTCCCCTATCAGTTAGTGATCCATAGCCATTGAAATCAGCTCATTTGCTGATGTGTATCGGACGATATGGTAAAAATGCGAAAACTGCTCAGGACAGACGTCATTGCACATCAGCCAACTTGATGGTTGATTTCGCTAGGCAAAACGACTCCGTTTCAAGAAGTGTAAAACATGAAAAAGATAGATATGCCTCTTAACTTTGCACGGTTAAAATTCCAGCCTTATTGCTTCAGTGAAACTCGAGATATAGCTGATATGGCAAAAGCTGTCGGAACTGGAACTGAACTGGATTTGCCCTTAATTCTAGTAATCTGAAATCACTCAAAGAAACTTGTGAAAAACACCAAATTACATAAAAATATAAAAGATCATAAACACAATTAGACTAAACAATAATAACTCGTATTTGACACAAAACAATAATAAAACATAACTAAAAACTATATAATTATACGAGTTATCACTAACCTAGCCGCAATTCACTATTTCATACATAGAAAAACCCTAGATGCCATCCTAAATAAAGCCCTAGTGGCTGCCTATAAAAACAAGTGTTGGGGAAGAGCTAAAAAACATCTCATACATCTTTTATGTTAGCTATATTAGCTTTGAATTGATCTTAATTTTAAAATGACAAACTCTTAAGCTTAATTAGCTTGAGATTAATTATTTTCAATTTAGCATTTTTCGTTGAATCATTTTGAAAATATTTTAGAAAATTTCAAAACATTTTAAACTCCTTTATTCTCTCAAGAATACATGTTCTTAAATATATATATATATATATATATGTTTAAAATATTTTTGAGACAATTTGACCTCTCTTAAAAACCAAAGAAAACATTTTTGGTAAGAGAGGATCGATCCCCTAATGTAAATTTTTAGAAGGATCGATCCCAGGATCGATCCCTTAAGAGTCAGTAGCTAAATAACTTTGCAGGACAGTAAGGGATCGGTCCCCCCAAGGAGAGGATCGATCCCATGGGCTCCAACGGTCATATTTTGAGTTGGAACAAGTAGGGGATCAATCCCCTCATGTAAGGAATCGATCCCATGCCTGCTGGGCAGTTTTTCAAGTATGATTTTTGAAGCTCCAACAGCTCTTTTCTATCCTAATCAACTCCAAACGGTCATAAATCATATTCAAGGTATTAAAGGGACTCTCTAACACTTCTAAGAGCAAGAGACACTAAGAGAGAAATATCAAAGCCATATATTTCATCTCTCTCAAGCTTTCAAGTAGTTTTATTTGTTCCAAGCTAAATCCTTTCAATCCTTCTTGTATTCCTTTGTAAAAGCACTATTGTATAGTCTCTATTTGTTGAGCTTAACCTTGTAAACACCTAGCCTACTAGAGGTTCATCTTGTTTACACAAAATCCTTTGTAAAATGGGAGGTTTCTACTTTAGCCTTAAAGGTAGAGAGGCTCTATCTAAGCCTTGAAAAGATAGGGGGAAGAGGTTTCTATCTAAGCCTACATAAAAGATAGGGATTGTGAAGGTTATACCTTGTCCTTTAAAAGGTAGCAATTCAAGTTAGTGAATTGGGAACTCCTTGGCAAGTGAGGCTAAGGGAGAGGACGTAGGCATGAGGCCGAACCTCTATAAATCGATTGTGTTTGATCTTCTTTCCCTACTCATTTACTTACTTCATTTATTTATCTACTTGCCAAATTGAGATTATTGTTTAAATTTCTCAATATCATTATTTGTGCTTTAATTTCGTAATTATTTTTGAGAAATTAATTCACCCCCCTCTTGATTTGATCACCACAAAAGCTAACAATTGGTATCAGAGCTTTGATCTCTTTTGTAGGTCTAACAACCTTGAGAAAAGATCTTTTTCAAAGTTCAAAGAAAATGCAAAGTGGTGACAAGATGCTCAATGCGCCAAAGCTTGTAAATGATGAAGTATGTCTCATGGATTTTGAGACTATGGCAACACCTATTGGTCAAGAAGGGCATTCTATTATAAAACCTCCACTTTTTAATGGTGATGACTACTTCTATTGGAAAACAAGGATGAAACTCTTTGTCTAAGCAAATGATTATATGATTTGAAGAATAATCATGAATGGTCCACTCATCCCAATGAAGAAAGTTGATAATATGGAAATGCCTAAGGAAGAAGAGGAATGGAATGCACAAGATACAAAGATGGCTCAACTCAATGCTAAGGCTATGCACACTCTTTTTTGTGCCTTGGGTCCTAATGAGTACAATAGAGTATCCCATTGTGACAATGCCAAACAAGTATGGAATAAATTGGCCACCACTCATGAAGGAACAAGTCAAGTCAAGGAATCAAAGATTGGCTTGCTCACACTTGACTATGAGCTTTCCAAGATGAAATCCGATGAAAGCATCAAGGATATGTCTGATAGATTTACGGATATCATTAATGGGTTGAAGGCCCTTGGCAAGACATATCCAAATAAGGAGATGGTAAAGAAATTGTTGAATAGTCATCCAAAATCTTGGGAAGCTAAGGTGACCGCTATTGAAGAGTCTAAAGATCTCATCTTTCTCTCTTTGGATGAGCTTATTGGTTCTCTCCTCACTTATGAAATGAAGATGAAGCATGGACAAGAGCAACCAAAGAAGGATAGTGTTGCCTTAAAATCAACCATCAAAGAAAGAGAAAATGATGATAATGAAGAAGATGGTGAATATGAAGAGATGACCATGTTTGCCAAGAGGTTCAAGAAGTTCATCAAGATGAACAAAGGCAAAAGATCTCAAAATGGCAAGGTAGATCAAGTTGTGTGCTATGTGTGCAAGAAAACGGGCCATGTCAAGTATGATTGTTCTTTATGGAAAAAGCAAAATGCCAAGAAGAAAGCAATGATAGCCACATGTAGTGGAAGTGACACTTCCGATGATGATTATGACTCCAATGATGATTTAATGCCCAAGCTATGCATCATGGCTCTTGAAGAGCCCAAGGTAACCTCTAACTTTTGTGATTCCAATTCCTATACATTTGATGAATTGCAAGATGCATTTGATGAGTTAGCCATAGAATTTGAAGAAATAAATTTGAAATACAAGAAAATGATTTCAAAGTTTAATGTTGAAAATGAATTTTTGTTGAAAACAAAGATTGACTTAGAAAATCAAAATAAAGATTTGAAAAACAATTTTAATGCTTCCAATGAGAAAATTGGAAAATTGAAAAAAGAGAATTTTGATTTGAAAATGAAACTTGAAAATTTGAAAAAATTGAAAAACAATTAGTTTTTGAAAAATCTTTACACTCCAAAATGATCAAATGTGCTTATTGTGATTATCATGGTCATACTACACCTACTTGTCCTATTAAGAGAAATTCCATATAGATTTAGGCAAGTATGGGCTCCTAAAGGAATAAGAGATTTGGTGACTAACTTGCAAGGACACAAAGCAATTTGAGTACCAAAATCCAAATGATTGTCTCTTATAGGTGTGTTAGAGCAAGGAGGAACAAAATGCTTTGATTAGATGCTCTAGACACACAAAATAGAATATGGGTAACCTCTAAGCTTAAAAGCTTTTTTGATGAGATATTTTGGTTGCCTAATCAAGTTTAATTGATTAATGTTTAAATTCTTTTTACAATGTGTTTTATTGATCACATATTTTGAATTGCATAAATATGTTATTTTCTTTGATCTTGAGTGCTAAATGTTAATATTTCTATGATTGATGAAATTGATGTTGATTTTAATTTATTGAGATATTGTTGTTGGAGCATGAGCTTAAGCATGACGTTATGCATAAATATTTAATTTTCATGATATCATGCTTTGAGAAATTATGATTTGTGCTTCCATGATTGAATGCTATTTATGTACATTTTTAAATATTTTGGGTTAATCTTTTTTCTTGTTCAAACAAAGAAAATTAATTAACTTGCAATGTTCTTAATTCTTGAAGTGTTAAATACAAGTTTTTGGATGATTTATAGAGCTTACAAAGAAAAATCTTGCTTTTGAGCAAATATGGGCATTAAAAAAAAACCATTTGGACATTTTTGTGTGACATAAAACCTTTGTAAATGGTTTAAAGAGATTTAAAATGCTTTCATAAAATTTTAACCATTCTAGTAGCATTTTCAAGGAAATATGGGATTTCAAGAGTTGATTTTTTGATTTCCTTGTTTATAAGACCAAATGATCACTTGAACAATTTTGTTTTATTATTTGAAACCTGTTGAAAAGGTTCAAGTTGGTTAAAAATGATATTAGCAAAGTTTTGACTATTTTTCAAGGCATTTTCAAGCAAAAATGAGGTTTTAAGGTACCAAAAATCAAAATCTTGAATATATTAAGATTTGACTGATCTATTTTTATCATGTTGTGTATAAATAAACTATCTTTAGTAAACTTGGTTCCATGAACATGTTTTAACAAACTTTATACCTCTTGAATGCTATATGTTTATTTTGCTTATATGAGGATTATAGAGTTTACTTCTGAAATGTGCTTATATGAACATGTTTAAATGACTTGAACAAGTTTGATGAACATTGAATATGCTTATGAACTTGTGTAAGTGTCTTTTTGAATGAAATGCATTATGTACCATTCACTGCATATATGGAATTTAGAACTTTGAAAAATTGAAATATATGCATTTGTTGAATACTTGTCATGTCTATATGCATATTTCAATCTTGTTAGAAGTGGTTTCATTGCTTAGTCTTCATTCCAACTAAGTTGCATACTTATGTTTAAGGGCATTTTTGAACTAATTGCAAAATCATGCCAAACTTGTTTTAAAAGTTGTTTTGATTCAAACTTTATGTTCTTACAAGTCTTAAATGATGTTTTTAACATGTTACAAGTCTTATTTTTTTTTTAATTAAAAACATCACACATCCTTATTTGATATCAAAAATTAGAAAATTAAAAAATGCATTGATTTTTGTTGGAAAACAGGGGAAGGATCGATCCCTCATTCATAGAGGATCGATTCCTTATTCAAAGAGGATCGATCCCGTCGGCCAGTTTTGGGTCAAAAATGCTGTTTTCTTCATTTTTAATGGGATCTTGCTCTAAATGCTTCAATTCTATAATTTATCAATCTTGATTGACATCATTTCTTGACTCATCACATGATTATAACAATTGGTATATTGATGAGTATTTTTACAAATCAAATGAATGTTTATAATATTGATGTATATCTTCTCTTTGTGCTTATATGTATAAAATTACTATTGATAAATTTTTTATTGAATAATATTTCATACAATTGGTATCATTTGTACTTAATGAATTTTATTTATTAATTGGTATCATTTTGAGCTTAATGAATATATTTTCATAACATTTGGTATCTTGGTGCCACTAACGAATATATTTTCTAAGAATTTCTCTAAGTCTATGCAAGGTAAAATGATGATAAAGTTTACATTCATTTTTGGAGAATTTACAATTGCATTTCAAATACAAGCAAACAATGCATGCCATCTTCATCAAAATCAAGCCTAGTACATCAAGGAATTGCTCAAACATTTGGTATGAAGGATTCAAAGTCAAATGAGCATATCAACAAAGCTTGGTAAGAATGGAGGTAAATGCTATACAAGCTCATATCTATTGGTATTAAGTTTGATAACATACATGAGTTGAATGACACTTGGTATCTATCTCTTCATGTCATGTATGCTTAAAAAGTTTGCTTTGTATGAATCTTTGAACATGTCTATGAGTTAAACATCTTGATATTTCTTGTTTTGATAATTGATATCCTTGATCTCTAAATAGCTTTGACTCATGGTTAATAATTTTATGTCTTGATATTCTTATGCATGTTCATTGATTGGGTTAAACCATCTCTGTTAACATCAATTAATATATCACCTTGTGCTTACATGTTTGCAAATATTTGAATAGGGTAAATTGCTATATTTTTATCCTTTTGTTATAACAATTGGCATGAAAATATTAACAATTGATATATTGTTGTGTACGAACAAATAGTAATAACAATTGGTATGATGGTTTACTTTTTAATTGCTCAATTGGTATTCATGTCTAATTCATAAGCAAGCTTATATTTTTCATATATATGAGAATTTTTTTGTATGTGCTTAAATGACTTCCATATGTATGATTGTTTGATTATGAGTATTATGCATAAAGATAACAATCGGTATTTGTTTTAATATCAATTGACATTTTTTTTACTCATGACCTTGAGACTATGTGCTTAAATGGTTTCAAATGAATACAAGATTATCTTGAACTCTTGATTGAACTTCATTGTCTATTTTTATCAATTGGTATTGAACTTCATTGTTTAATATTTGGAATACGTAATTGTGTTTCTCTTGTGGCATTGTCCTTAGCTTTGAATTGATCTTCTTTTTGATATAACAAAAAAGGGGAGAAGTTTTATATGACAAATTTGCTTTAAATGAACAAAAAGGAAAGAATTAGATGAAAAGCAAAAAGGGGAGAAATCTTCATATGTGCTTAAATGTTTCTATCTTATGAATATGATTTGTGTTGTATGTTTGTGCTTAAATGCTTTTGGATATTGTGGATTGAAAGTGTCCTTGCTTGTTAATGCAAAGTTTAAAAGAATGTTTCAATTAAAGGGGAGTTTTTAATTGAGAAACTTTATCTCTTTAATTAAAGGGGAATTTTTACAAGCAAATTTATCTTAAGTTTTGTCATATAAAAAATGGGGAGATTGTTAGCTATATTAGCTTTGAATTGATTTAATTTTGAAATGACAAACTCTTAAACTTAATTAGCTTGAGATTAATTATTTTTAATTTAGCATTTTTCGTTGAATCATTTTGAAAATATTTTAGAAAATGTCAAAACATTTTACTCCTTTATTCTCTCAAGAATACATGTTCTTAAATATATATATATATATATATGTTTAAAATACTTTTGAGACAATTTGACCTCTCTTAAAGACCAAAAAAAACATTTTTGGTAAGAGAGGATCGATCCCCTAATGTAAATTTTTAGAAGGATCGATCCCAGGATCGGTCCCTTAACAGTTAGTAGCTAAATAACTTTGCAGGACAGTAAGGGATCGGTCCCCCCAAGGAGAGGATCGATCCCATGGGCTCCAACGGTCATATTTTGAGTTGGAACAAGTAGGGGATCGATCCCCTCATGTAAGGGATCGATCCCATGCCTGTTGGGTAGTTTTTGAAGTACGATTTTTGAAGCTCCAACGGCTCTTTTCTATCCCAATCAATTCCAAACGGTCATAAATCATATTCAAGGTATTAAAGGGACTCTCCAACACTTCCAAGAGCAAGAGACACCAAGAGGGAAAGATCAAAGCCATATATTTCATCTCTCTCAAGCTTTCAAGTAGTTTTCTTTGTTCCAAGCTAAATCCTTTCAATCCTTCTTGTATTCCTTTGTAAAAGCACCATTGTATAGTCTCTATTTGTTGAGCTTAACCTTGTAAACACCTAGCCTACTAGAGGTTCATCTTGTTTACACAAAATCCTTTGTAAAAGGGAAGGTTTCTACTTTAGCCTTAAAAGGTAGAGAGGCTCTATCTAAGCCTTGAAAAGATAGGGGGAAGAGGTTTCTATCTAAGCCTACATAAAAGATAGGGATTGTGAAGGTTATCCCATGTCCTTTAAAAGGTAGCAATTCAAGCTAGTAAATTGGGAACTCCTTGGCAAGTGAGGCTAAGGGAGAGGACGTAGGCACGAGGCCGAACCTCTATAAATCGATTGTGTTTGATCTTTTTTCCCTACTCATTTACTTATTTCATTTATTTATCTACTTGCCAAATTGAGGTTATTGTTTAAATTTCTCAATATCATTATTTGTGCTTTAATTTCGTAATTATTTTTGAGAAATCAATTCACCCCCTTTTGATTTGATCACCACAAAAGCTAACATCTTACATCTCTTACAACTTGAAACAACTTGTAAATAGCTTTGTAATCAGATTTTATAGTTTTCTTAGATAGTTTAAGATAGCAAGAAGCTGAATAATCAATATTCTTCTTCTTCCTCTCTATTCTTTTAGGTTTCTTATTCTTTTCTTTTTAGTTTCATGTTTATGTAGAGAGTAAGTGGCTGAATAATCAATATTCTTCTTCTTCTCCATCTTTTAGTTTTCTTTTTATTTTCTGTTTTCATGTTTATATCCGTGTCTATGTTAGGCTAAAGTTTTCTTTTAGTTAAGGGTGATTTCAAGGACCTAGACATGTTTTGTAATTGATATTCAGATTTTATCTATCATTGATTTTCTACCAAAATTGCTTATGTTCTTCCATTAAAATTATTCATGATATTTGTCTTAATTTGTTTAGGTTGCAAACTAGATGAATCTTGATAATTATCTAATGCTAGTTTAGAAGTCTTGATCTGTAGTGTCTTGATTTCCTATTCATAAGTGGCAAATTGTGATTAATGATTATGGTCAAGTTTTCGATAATTACAATGTGGAACATAACATAAGTTGAACAATCCATGATTATGTGTTTGTTGCTTAGATCTACCTATCTTTCTCATCATAAAGCTGCTGTCACTATGAATCTAGAGATGTTTATCCTAGTTTATTTGATAGTTAGAGATTAAGTAGTGGTGTTTATCTTACTTAATGACGAACTAAGGAAGGATTGGGGTAACACGGGAGGTTGTTATCTACGGTTGATAGTTTTGATAGATAATTGGTGTTAATAAATCTGATGTTGATTCTCAATAATGTCTAGTGGGGGAGAATGACAGCTTAACCCATGTTTCTTTTATTTGATTTCAACTTATTTCTTTAAATCTTGTTTTTGTTGTTTGCGGACTTTTAAAACAAATTAAAACCCCTTTTGCTCTTATTCTTTTAGAACTGAAGTTATAAACCAACAACTTATAGATTAAAACCCAATCCTTGTGTATTCGACTATTGGTACTACTATACTAAACAATCGGTAATATTTAGTGCAAGGTTTAAAAAGATATACCATTCTGAGTGCATCACTCTACTTATGACACGTGGATTAATATAATATGGTAATTACATTTGTTTATATTGGACAAGCTAGGGACTTAAAACCAATTTCTTTGAGTAGGCACTTGAAGCAAGGTTAAAAAAACTAAATCGGAAGTCGAATAAATCTGATTTCTAATTTTTGATCTAATTGATTTAATCAATTGGATCGATCGGTTTGATCAAAATGTTTTTAAATATATAAAACGATAATTTTAATATTAAAAAAAGTAATAAATATAATAAATAATTAATAAGAATTTGTATTTGACTTAGTGGTAAGGTCTTTAATATAAAACCAAGAGGATAAGGGTTCAAATCTTATCACTTATAAAAAAGATTAAAGAAATGGGTTTTTATCGGTTAAACCAATTTTTCATAGGTTCAAAAAAACTCAATTTTATATATAGCATTAGACCGAATAGGCCATCGATTCTCGGTCCGATCGACCAGTCCGGTCCGAATTTTTTAACTGAGTAGAAGTGTACGTGAGCTTAGACATGTACAAAGGTCGGGTTATCCATTTAAATTCGAAGGTGTTTTTGATATTTGAGAAGTTTTGAATAAAAAATGATACCCGTTTAAAAAATGGTCAAGCCTTGGACATAAATGTTTTTGCCTAGCCTTGGTTTGATAGGTCCATTTTACTATTAGTTAAATAAATTTTTAGAAGGATCGATCCTTTTAGGAATCAATCATTTTTTAAGAAGGATCGATTTTTTGTGTAAAAATTTGGACGGGTTTGGACAATATTCTTATATAACTCGACGGAGCCTAATTAGAAAATTCTGCCAATATTTCGAATCGAATTAAGCTTCAGTCATACAACTCCTTAATATCATACCTGAATTGATCTAATCCATAAACAAATCTAATAAATCCAATTTTATTGACACTTTGAAAATTTAGGCCTAAAAGGATGCATTCATATATTTTATGTTTATTATTATAATATTATAAAAATATTTTTATGTTTAATAATTTAAATATATTTTATAGTTTAATTAAATAAAAATATACTCTTTATTAATATAATATTTAATTGTATTCAAGCTCCGATCTGAGTTAGATCCTAATAAATAGTGTAATACATGTACTTACTATTAAATCAAATATTGAGTTGAGTTATTAACCTATTTTAAGCAAAGAATGATAAATAACAATTATTCAATTTCAATTACTTCATTGGCCAAAAGAAATTTCAGCTACTTCAAGTAAGATTTCAACCAACTGGTAGACAAATAGAACAGAGTTCAATTTCCTATTTAATCGTTTATAGTCTTACTTATTTTGTTGCTTCACACGTTGATGAGTACATATATAATGAATTAGCTTCTTGCTATACTTTAATTACCTTATATATTGAAACTTTATTATTATTCGAGTTCATTTTTGATACATTAACAACGAATTTTTTTAATTTCATAAACAAATTAAAAAATTATCACTTGTTTCACTTCATTTTTTTAATTAATTAATTTTTATTTTCTTACTATACACTAAAAGATATGGGTTTTTTTACTATAATATAGCCAAAAAAAACATACCAAATTACCGTTGGTTTTTGATTATTTCCCAAAATACGGCTTTTTTTTTCTAGCTGGGAAATCGCCATCCCCCATAGCGATTTCCCAGCGTTTTTTTTTTTTAAAATTTGTAAAAAACACCAAGGGAAATCGCCATGGGGGGTGGCGATTTCCCTTGGTGTTTTTTGCAAATTTGCAAAAAAATACCAAGGGAAATCGCCACCCCCCATGGCGATTTCCCTTGGTAAATTTAGCAAAATTTGCTAAAATCATGAAGGGAAATCGCAATGGGGGGTGGCGATTTCCCTTCATGAATATTTTTTTTAATTAATAAACAAAAATTATATTTAAACAAAAATTTATTTTTATTTGATAAATTTACTTTTAAAAATTATAAATTAAATTAAAATATTTTTTTATAATTTTAAAAAAATTAAAAATTTGTAAAATATATTTTAGGTTTTTTTATAATTTAATATTTTGAATTTTTTTTTTAAATTTTAAATTTGAAATAAAAAAAACAAATTAGAAAAAAAAAATTTTGAAAGGGGGCAACGGTCATATGACCGTTGCCCCCCTCCCCACGTCCCCCTCCCCCCACACCCCCCCACCCCACTCATTTTATCTATAAATACCCCCCTCCTCTCCTTCAAATTTTCATTCCTCTCATTCAAATTTTCATTTTCTTTCAACAATTTTTCATTTTTCTACCAAAAAAAATTTCTTTCTACAAATTTTTTTTTCTACAACAATATTTTGAAATGGCTTCACTATTGAGGTTACAAGAAAATCACATCTCGGAGGTTATATTTAACGAGGTAAGTAAATTGTTATATTATTATTGTTTTTTATATTATTATTATTTTTTATATTATTATTGTTTTTTATATTATTATTGTTTTTTATATTATTATTGTTTTTTATATTATTATATTATTATTGTTTTTTATATTATTATTATTTTTTATATTATTATTGTGTTATATTATATTATTATTGTTTATATTATATTATTATTGTTTTTTATATTATTATTGTTTTATATTATATTATATTATTATTGTTTTATATTATATTATTATAGTTTTTTATATTATTATTGTTTTATATTATATTATATTATATTATTATTGTTTATATTATATTATATTATTATTGTTTATATTATATTATATTATTATTTTTTTATATTATTATTGTTTTATATTATATTATTATTGTTTATATTATATTATTATTGTTTATATTATATTATATTATATTATTATTGTTTTATATTATATTATATTATATTATTATTGTTTATATTATAATATATTATATTATATTATTATTTTTTTATATTATATTATATTATTATTTTTTATATTATATTATATTATATAATATTATATTATTATTGTTTTGTTTTGTTATTTTATAGTTTTATTTATTAAATTTTAATTGTTATAGTTTGTTAATATATTAATTTTTATTATTATAACAGGAAACTCGTCGCGTATTACGTGCGAGAAAATTTACATTGGAGGACCCGCATCCTTATATTATCGACCACTTAAGAAGAGCCGAATTTTATCACGCAAGTCAAATTCGACGACTTGTGATACAACCCGATTTAATCTCTGCGTTGGTCGAACGATGGAGACCCGAGACGCACACTTTTCATTTTCCATGTGGTGAATGCACGGTCAGTCTCGAAGATGTTGCGCTGCAACTTGGACTTCCGATCCATGGCGATGCAGTTACAGGCGGAAGCCTGCTAGATTGGAATGAAGTGTGTCAAGATCTATTGGGTGAGGTACCTCCAGAAGACTATGTATCTGGCTCAACGGTGAGACTGACTTGGTTGAAATCGTTTGAAAATCTGCCATTACATGCAACCGAACAACAAATACAATATGCTGCTAGAGCATATATTTTACGTTTGATTGGAGGATTACTGATGCCTGACAAATCGAGCAGTCGGGTACATTTAATGTATCTTCCATTGCTACGTGATTTAGAGCAAGCAGCAAATTATAGTTGGGGTTCTGCGTGTTTGGCGGTTTTGTATAGAGAACTTTGCCGAGCTACAGTTCCAAAAATCCATGACATAGGTGGATGTCTAGTGCTTCTACAATCATGGGCTTGGTATCGGCTACCATTTCTTGCTCCGCGCGTGGATATTTCGGCTGTATACCCCCTTGCAAGCAGGTAATAATCTTTACTATTTTATTAATTTTGTACGAACTTGTATTTTTATAGGTCATTAAGATATTATATGCATTTTAATAGGTGGAGTAGGAGTACGGGTAGAGATTTTACAGAGACTCCGACCGATCTTGCAAGTATAAGACTACGACTGGATCGACTAGGATATGATAAGGTAAATATTTCGATTGTTACATTGAAGTTTTTTTTATTTATTTAATCCATATGAAACTAATAATTTGTAATAATTATTCGCAGTTTCTGTGGATGCCATATTCCTCGAGTGAAATTATGGCATGCCTCCCATCGGATGCCTACAATAATTTCAATATATGGAAAGCAAACACAGCATTGATATGCTTTTCATATGTAGAGTGGCACCAAACTGACCGGGTGTTGCGACAATTTGGGATGCAACAACCAATTCCTGCAGCCCAGGTGAACCTTGATAAGCTTCACAAGGTCGACATGCGTGGTCGTAATGATGAATTCTGGCCTGCGAAGCATGAACATTGGATCCAATGGTGGAACATACGTTTTCAACGAATTCCGACAGGTTACCCGATTGTTGGTAATAATTTCAACCCATCTGCTGATTGCATAAGATGGTATAGAAATGAAGGTCGGCCTTTCGTTTGTCCACCGTCGATGCACGAGGATGTTAGGAGTATGCCATTTACCGGACAAACTTCAGCTCCAGTCCCTCCGACACAGGATATGGATGCTCCTAAACCTCGCCGACAACGTGGGCGAACGCGTCAACCGACCTCATCGGAGTTCACAGCACCGAGGATGTCATTTGATCATCCTGAACCTGAACGGGATCATGGAGTACCATCCAGCCATCGTTATTCCGTAAGTCACCCCGGATATGACGTTGATGAGTGTTACCGACCATCACCGCCAAGAACGAGGTTAGATGACCAGCTCCCCGTCCTAAGTCCAAGTTCAGCATATTTAACATCCATGTATCAGTTTGGAACCCCTTCGTCAGCATTTGATGCTACATCATTTATGGGTGCATCTAGTAGTCAGGTTCCCGTTATGGGTGAACTAGGTGTTGGCTCATCCAGCAGTGGGTTTCAAATTTTTGATACGGATGAAACGACTGATGACATACAACCGGAACCAGTGGCGGTTATAGCAAGAGGTCGTGGTGGACCGCGAATACGTGCCACTGACGAGGTTGAACGACGGGTGCAACCACCACGCACTAGAAGAGCTCGACACTGTTGCTCTACACCACGCAATAATTAGAATAATTGTAATGTGTTTTAAATTTCTAATATAAATTTATATGTTTTGCATTTCATGTTATTTATTTTAAATTTGTTCGGAAATTAATTGTTATATTTTATTTTAATTTATATCTTAATGTTGTTATTTAATTTTAATATAATAATCCAAATTACATGATAAGTTGCTTTTCTTTTTTTTTCATTTTAATTTAATTTTCTTTTTAAATTTTAATAAGAAATAAAATTTTAATCATAAATAAAATTAAAATTATTTTATCAAATATCTAGTTTTAAACTGTAACAATATATACTATTATTAAAAACAATGATTAAATTGATGTCACGAGTTAATCGAATACCAACTCAAAAAAACTAATCAAATTAAAAAAATTATTTTACGATACCAACTTAAAAATAACTTCTTTATTTAAAAAAGTGACTCGATAAATTTCTTTAAATTTTTTTTTTTTTACATTTTACATCATTAAATTATTTTTGATATAAATTAAATTTTCTTTTTTATAATATTACAAAATTATAAAAAATAAAATTTTTGATATAAAATTTTAATAAAAAATATAATCTTCTTTTTAAATTTTAATAAGAAATATATTTTTATTTTTATAAAATTGTAATAATAAATTAAATTACATTTTTAATATATATTTTAAAAAAATAAATAACCAAACCTATAAAAAAATATTTTAATTTAATTTATAATTTTAAAAAATAAAATTATCAAATTAAATTTAATTTTTGTTTAAATTTTAATTTTTGTTTATTAATTAAAAAAAAATTATACATGAAGGGAAATCGCCACCCCCCATGGCGATTTCCCTTCATGATTTTAGCAAATTTTGCTAAAAATACCAAGGGAAATCGCCATGGGGGTGGCGATTTCCCTTGGTATTTTTTTGAAAATTTGCAAAAAACACCAAGGGAAATCGCCACCCCCAATGACGATTTCCCTTGGTGTTTTTTACAAATTTTCAAAAAAAAAAACGCTGGGAAATCGCCATGGGGGATGGCGATTTCCCAGCTAGAAAAAAAATAGCCGTATTTTGGGAAATAATCTAAAACCAACGGTAATTTCGTAATTTTTTTTTGTTGCTATATTGTAATAAAAAAACCAAAAGATATGTGTCACCTACTATATTTGATTATGGAATCTAATAATTTTATTATTAGTAAATGTGATAAAAATATTATTATTATTTTTATTATTATATTTTTATAATATCTTATACGAGTTCATAAATTTTGTGAATAAACAAAAAATAAAAAATAATATATTAAACTCTTCAAACTACTAGGTATTAAAATAATAAAAGGTGAAGGTAAAAAAGACAAATCTTCTTTCACGAAATTTATGTAATAATAATTTCTTGAGGAATAATAATAATGTGTTTAAATTAAGCCCATTGAAGGAATGGAGACTAATAATTTGGTTGACCAAAATGCATATGAGGGATTTTTTTTGAGACAAACATGGGAAATGATGGATTGGTTTGATGATGATTAAACTTGTTAAAACTTGTTAGTTAAGGGAACACGAGAAGGTTAACAAAAAGTGACAAAAACCCATGGATCCATGATTTGATTCTTAGAGCTCTAGGCTAAGGGATACGAGAATACAATATGAACAAATTATGTATATAAAATATTCAAATAATATAATAAATACGACACGACATGTTTAAATATGATTAATACGGCATGTTTAATACATGTATCATATTCGTGTTTAAAATTTTGACACATTTAATAATTTGTGTTGTGTTTATATTTACACGATTGATACGAAAAAAACACGAAACATGATACACATACACAAATTGTCATATCTAGCTTTTAACTTGTGTTTCAAAAGATTTTTACTATTTTGCAACTATGACTTTTTTTTTCTTTCAAAATATTAATTTTATTGTAAATTTATTATTAAATAATAATATTTTTAAATAGCGTAACATTTTGAATTATAGAATAAAAGTATTTTTTTCATAGACTTTATTTTATTTAGTTCAAAATTTACAATCATAACTAAAAAAAAAAACAAATTTAATGAACTAGATATTGCACACCCACAATGTGGGTGAAATAAAATAATGAATTAAAAAATATTTTAGAATAAATAATTTAATGATATAAGATGAGGGTAGTTTTTTTTAAATGGAAGTTATTTGATGTGAATAGTTTTTTTAAAAGAAAATTATCTGATATGGATAGTTTTTTTTAATAAAAATATTACTTGATTATGTCATATTTTTTAAATTAAATTACATAAACATCCTTAATTATATTTTATAAATGCTTTTAATAATAGTATAGATATGCTTCAATTATTGAGTCAAATACTATGATGCTATTTCAAATATAACCATTGAAGTATATTCCTAAAAACAAATTAATATGAATAATAATAAGTCAATAATAATTAATTATTAATTAATGGGAGTTTTTTAACCCAAATTATCTATATCTATACTATTATAAAGGAAATGACTGAGTTAGTGTCACTGAGTCAAATGATACCAACTCAGTTGGTGAAAATATATATAAAAAAAAAAATCAAATTGAATAGATGATATAAAATAAAATAAAAAATGTTTATGTAATTTACTTTCTTTAAAAAAATTACCTCACATGATCTCATCAGATAATTTTTTATTTAAAAAACTTACATAACATCATCAAATAATTTTCTTATTTAAAAAAACACCTACATCTTATATTATTAAATTATTTATTTCAAAATATATATTTTTAATTGACTATTTTTTTTAATTTTTCACCCACAATGTGCAATATATAATTTAATTAATGGGATTAAAGAGATATTTCTTTGCTGTTTGAGATGCTTTCTTTCAATGACAAAAGCACCACTAAATATTGGGATACTTTTGTTGAACTATTAACCCGTTTCACTCATTTTTTAATTAAATAATATATTATTTTAATTTTTATATATATTATATAATTTTTATCATATAAAAATTAAATATATATAATATTATAATATAAAAAAATATATAAATATTAAAAATTAAATAAAAAATAATATATATTTTTAATTTTTTTAGAAAAATAATAATATGGGTGAGTTTAAAAGAGTTTGTGTTATCTATTTACAAATACGGGAAGGCTTAAATAAAATATAAGGCTCGTATTTTGGGTCGAGTTTGGACAAACATATATGATGTTGATATCATATATAAACTTGGTCCAAACATGACTTGATCCGACCCATAAACATCTGTATCCATGACTAGTGGAGAAAAATATCTAGTCAAGCCCTTTAATAGAGAGTATCCACAGTGCTTCAATCCTATATTAGAAAGCAAATGAAAGAATTATGGATATATAAATGTGAGTGCTGCAGGTTCAATAAACCAATTTTACGAAAAAAGAATAATGACCACGTCACATATTCATATGCCTTGGCAACTGACAGATGTGTAATTGCAAATGAGGATTTCCTCAATTATTATAATATCAAAACAGGAAAATGGCTTGAACATTTTGCCAAAAGGTATATGAAAATCTAAGCTTTGATGTTGATCAAAATCATATTTATTGTGCAAGATTTTGTAATAGCTAGTTGGTGGGTGTTTACCACGCAAGTGCACGTATCGTAACAAGTAATATAATAAAAAATAAAGTCTCGAACCCACGAGAAATTGCTATTAAATTCGTTAAGTACTAAAATTAACACAACTTAATCTTATCTAAACAACTAATTAAAGATGATAATTAAAAACTAAATTAAAAGAAACTAATACTGAAAGCAAGTAAATTAAAAAAGGATGAATTCAATTAATTATAAAAGCTTAGGATTACAACTTCCCTCAACACTTCGCTTGAATCTCTCTCAACCTCTTCACTTGATTAATGATCCTGAGTTGTTAACCTAGAGTTCTATCTTATTTATAAGAATCTTCCGATTGTCTCATAAAAATATCCTTCTTAACCAATTAGCTAACCAACTATGAAATTTGATTTAAAGAACTCATTAAGCTTAGGCTCTAACAATGGTTACACATGACAAGTAAGTATATTTCTACCCTATCTGCAGATCAACTCATCCTAATAAATGAATATGAAACATGTGTCATTCAATCTATATCTAACACTAAACTCCCTATGTCTAGTTGTATTTAGGTTGGACAATCAACTAGAAATATTAAGAACAAGATTGAACAAACAACTCAACAAACCATTAAATCGAGCTAGAGAGAGAAAGTAAATTCAAACTACATGTTGAGTTCCATTAAAATCCTAGTAAAAGAAAATTAGTTCATGATAATTAATGAAAACAAATACTCAAAGAGTTTCACCATCATCAACAACACAAGAAAAATAAAGAAGACAAAAGAGAAAACTAAGAGTTATCAATTCTTGAATCTTCAATCTTCACCAATCTTCTAATCTTCTTGAGAGCTTTTGGTGGCAACTATCGGTTTTTTTATTTCAATACTGATAAAAAAAATTATTTATCAAAATATCGAACTTCTCAAATTATTTACTAAAATATGCTAGTTTTTACCTGTTGGGAAGTCGTCATAGATATGGCAACTTCCCAACTGTAAAAAGCAATTTTTTTTGCAAATGAAGCACATAAGTCTCCATATGATATGGCGACTTCCCTTGTTCTTTTTTCTATTTTTTTGTTTTATTTGTAAATTTTTTTATAATTATATTAATTTTTAATTATATATATATATAAATAAAATTTTTATTAATTTTATTTTTTATAAGCTTATAATTTTTTCTATTAATTTTATTAATTGATAAAAATTTATTAATTTTATTAAATTTATAAAAATTTTATTAATTTTATTAATTTTATTTTTTAAAAGCCTAAATAAAAATTTTATTAATTTTATATAAATAAAAATTGTATTTATATATTTTATTAATATTATTTTTTATAAGCCTAAATTATATTTTTAATTATATATGTAAATTATATTTTTTATAAGCCTAAATTTTATCAGTAGATTTTATTTTTTATATATATATAATTAATTTTATCTTTTGGATACAAATAATGGGATTTATCTGCAGATTCAACAGTTTGAGAGGATGGGACTTGTCAGCAGAAAAATGGGAATCAGATTCAACAGTTTCAAAGGATGGGATTTATCAGCAGAAAAATGGGAATCAAAATCAATAGTTTTTCATCATGATTGGATTTATCAGCAGAAAAATGGGAATCAGATTCAACAGTTTGATAGGATGGGACTTGTCAGTAGAAAAATGGGAATCATATTCAACAGTTTCAAAAGATGGGATTTATCAGCTGAAAAATGTGAATCAGAACCAATAATTTTTCACCATGATTGGATTTATCAGCAGAAAAATGAGAATCAGAATCAACAGTTTTTCACCATGATTGGATTTATCAGCAGAAAATTGGGAATCAGATTCAACAGTTTCAAAAGATGAGATTTATCAGCTGAAAAATGGGAATCAGAATCAAATGTTTTTCACCATGATTGGATTTATGAGTAGAAAAATGGGAATCAGATTCAACAGTTTCAAAGGATGGGACTTGTCAGCAGAAAAATAGGAATCAGATTCAATAGTTTCAAAGGATGAGATTTATTAGCTGGAAAATGGGAATCATATTCAACAGTTTCAAAAGATGGGATTTATCAGCTGAAAAATGGGAATCATAATCAACAATTTTTCACCATGATTGGATTTATCAGCAGAAAAATGGGAATCAGATTCAACAGTTTCAAATGATGGGACTTGTCAGCAGAAAAATGGGAATTAGATTCAACAGTTTCAAAGGATGAGACTTATCAGCTGAAAAATGAGAATCAGATTCAACAGATTTTCACCATATTTTACTCAATAAACCATTATAAATATGATATTTTCTTCCTCATTCTCTCCCCATTCTCAATCTTAGTTGTTATTTTCTGGTGGTAGTAATAATACCTTGTCATTCTCATCCTTCTCTATTTCTTATTTCTTTTGCTGAGTGATAATACCTTATTTCTCATCCTTCTCACTTTCATTACTACACAACATGAGCAACAGAGTGGTCGCATTGGTTTACTATAATGGCCAAATTCATAATACTGATGAAGGTGCTACCTTTGACTGTGAACGCCCTAAAAGCTTTCGTGTTGGTGAAGACGTCACATTAGAGGAATTGAAAGTGATAATTCATACAAAAATCAAAGCTGGAAATACAAAAAGAGTTTAAGAGATTAAGTATAGGCTTCCTCTTTCTATTGGTGAAGGATGTGTCCGATATAGGACTTATCCACTAGAAGATGATGATGATGTGAGAGGAATGTTTCATGCTTACGAGACATTTCAAAATGTTGGTGTACTTGAGTTATATGCTGACATTGAGGATTGTGGGCTTCCAGAAGATGATGATTCTCAGCCGTTGTATTATGTTCTCACTTCCTACAACGTTCCCACAGAAGAAGTGCCATCTCAAGCTACAACGTTTCATAATTCATTTGTCTCACCAACAATTCCTACTGCCCTGGATGATGTGCCAGCTGGTGATGATCCTGTTCAGTCATGTGGAGCCCATGGTGAATATATTGGTGACTTTAGTGAGCAAGAAGAAGAGTATGCTGAATTCGCAAATGATAGTGATGAGAGCAATGATTCTGGCCGAGATGTTGGCCCTGATATCAACACTTATGGAGTACTTCCCCCTTATGAGCTTGCATCCTATATGCGCACCCTGGATCTGGATGCAATGCAAGTGCCATAATTTCCTGAATATGGTCATACATTTGCTGCACCTCTGAGTTGGAATCCATCTACAATTGATCTCTATGTTGGGTTACAATTTCCAACGAAAAAGGCTTTGCTTTCAGCTATTAAGCACTACAACATCAAAAACTCTGTAGATTACAGAGTTATTGAATCCGAGCCAACCAAATATCATGGCGAGTGTCTAATGTATGGGAAAGGGTGCAATTGGAGAATAAGGGCAACATTCATGAAGAAGAAACAAGTATGGGAGATTAGAAAATATAATGGGCCTCATACTTGCACATTGGGAAGAATTTCACAGGATCATTGCAAATTAAATTCTAACATGATATGTTCATGTATTCTGTCATTGGTCCAAGCAAATCCGGAGATTTCTGTTTCAGTTTTGATCACTGAGATGCGAATCCAGTATGGATACATCACTTCTTATAGGAAAGCATGGAAAGCAAAGCAAAAGGCAATTATTCGAGTCTTTGGCGATTGGGATAGATCGTACAATGATCTACCTAAATGATTGGGTGCAATGCAACATTTCTTTCCTGGTATAATTGCGGAATTGCAAACGGTACCTGCATATCACGGTGATCGAATGGTCCAGGGTAAGAGAATATTCCATCGACTCTTTTGGACATTAAAGTCGTGCATTGAAGGGTTTCCGTATTGTAAACCTATTGTGAAAATAGACGGTACATTCTTATATGGAAAATACAAAGGAACATTATTGTTAGCTATTGCACAAGATGGTAACCCTTAATATACTACCAATTGCCTTTGCCATTGTAGAGGGTGAGACAACGGAGGCTTGGTCCTTCTTTCTCACTAATTTGCGTACACATGTGACAACACAACCTGGCATATGCTTAATGTCTGATCGACATGAATCCATCAAAGCTGCAATCAGACGCCATGGTAGTTGATGGAATCTTCCAAATGCATACTCTGTGTACTGCATTCGACACATTGCAGCTAACTTCATGAAGAGGTTTAACAATAAGGAATTGCGTCTACAAATTGTCAACATGGGTATGGAATCAGATCGATCTCTTATATTTCCTTTAATATATAAAATAATACTGAAATTAACAAGTTTTTGTTTTAAACAGGATACGAGTTGAGGCGACCCCATTTTCATTGGATGTATGAGATTCTTCGTGGAGAAAACGCAGAGGCGGCTAATTGGCTTGATAGGATCTCCAAGGAGAAATGGGCCCAATCATATGACGAAGGAAGACGCTATGGGCATATGACAACCAACCTAGCTGAATCTATCAATTCAATGTTGAAGGGGACACGCCATCTTCCCATTACTGCTTTGGTGCAGGCAACACATTATAGGTTCACATCAACAATGAACCAATTACATGTTCTGCATCTATAATATTTACATATTTCGTAATATTTACATATTTCACATTCCATGTTATATGCTGATTTATTCTTATTTATCATTATATAAATAATTAATTAATTATATATAAAAATAATAATATTATAAAAAATATATTTTTTAGGCTTTTAAAATAATTTAAAAAATATATTTTTTAAAAATTAAATTACATAATTAAATAATTAAATAATAAATATTAAATAATTAAATAATTAAATAATTAAATATTAAATTAAATAATTAAATACTAAATTAAATTAAATAATTTTTTATAAAAAAAAGGTGTTGGGAAGTTGCCATATCATATGGCGACTTCCCAACACCTTAACAAAAAAAAAAAATTACACTGGGAAGTCGTCATATCATATGGCGACTTCCCAATAGTTTTTATTTTTGTTCTTTCATTTTCAAACTCGAAAATCGCCATATCATATGGCAACTTTCGAGCCTAATTTTTTTTAAAAAATAAAATGTTAAGTTGGGAAGTCTCCATATCATATGGCAACTTCCCAATGATAAAAAAAATGCATTTTGGTAAATAAATACAAAATATAGGTAATTTGATAATTAAAAAAAAATCAATATTCTGATAAATTTGCCGGCAACTATCCTCTTGAGAGAATTAGGTTTTTAGAACTCCAGTCCCCCTTATTTTAACCTAAAAGAGTCCTATTTAAAGTGTCCAAGTCCTCCTGGAGTCCGAAACTTTGCACACAAGTAAACAGATAAGCTACAGGTTTTTTTTATTTTTTTCCTGTAATCACTGTTCACACCTGGCGCCGCGAAGCCACTGCTACTGCCTCCTTGGCGCCGCGGCGCCAACTCTTCTGTCTCTCCGAGTTGGTTCCGCCGTCTTCTCGTACTTCGTTAGCTGTTTTGGATGGGCAAACCTCGTCTGATTTTGACGAGTCTTATACTGTTGGAAAGGTATGGAAGTCAGCTTCAAAAGTCAAGAGAGAGTTTTCTCAAATGAAGACTTTAAGATTATGTTTTTCTTAAAAGAAGCTCCGGAGGTCAAATCTACCTACTCATTGCTTTGCACCGTTTTTCATCGTTTTGCACCTCGAAGCTCCATATCACTTTGAACCTATAAAAACACATAAATAATGACTAAATAACTATTCTAAACATGAAATAGATAAATAAAATAAATATAAAAATATCTAAAACTAATCAAATCCTAATAAAAGTCTCAAGGACTTAGCCGATTTAAATGCATAAAAGGTGGTAAAATAACTATATTTCATAGAGTTATCACATCCCAAACGTAATATTTTGCTAGTCCTCGAGCAAAAAAAAAAAAAAACTAACTAAATAACTTGACACAAAACATCACTCAAGATAAATGCACTCAAACAATGATTTCTTAATTTTCCTCAAAAGTTACCTCAAAATCCTGATTCAAAGTAGAATATAAACATAATCCAAATTCATGATTCAATTCAATTGTAAACTTCATGCTTGAACTGATTTTCAGTGTGTGTGTGAATAATCTCTTTGCAAATCATTGCATGCAATCTAAATAAGTTTATATCAATGCAAAATACAAATTATAGTACTAGAATCTCATATGTTTGCTTTTCTTCTCTCTCTCCACTAATGTAGACTAACACTTCATCAAGGATCAAGTAGGTCTTTATTAAGCTTGTAATGTAAGGCTAGGGTCAAGGTACGAATAAGGACAAATTTCGATTTAAGTCACCCATAGACACTTTACATTTTTTTTTTCAGGATTTTTGGGAGCCATAGTCTTTTCCTCAAATTACATTCTCCATTCTTTGAATACACTTCCTTTTTGCACATCAATTTATTCTCTCTTTTTTTTTCTTTTTCGAAGAACCATAAATTTTTTTTATATCACCATTTCACCCAAATTCGACATGGCTCATAATTTTTTCCTGTAATATCATCACATGCCTATGTAGTGAGGGTTAATCATGGTTTTTCTTATTAGGCTGGGCTAAAAGATGTGGTAATAAAAGAAAATAGATATATCAATGGGCACAAAGAGGTAGACTAAGGATATATTACAGATAATAATGCAAACATAGATAAGACATAGATAATGTCAAAGTAATTAAACAGATTACTATTATTTGAATTAGAGATAGGTAGAGATAGAGATATCCTTTTATTTTAATTCTTATTCTTATCTTCAAACTATGTATATATATATCAGTAGATGAATGTACAAATTACAGAATTTACTTAATCAAAGGCATTTGCTTATCTTTATGGTATCAGACGTTTACCACATACTAAGTGGTTTATTATCTTATTATGGCGCCAAACTCAACACTCAATGTTACAGTTCTTTCTCATATGATGCAACTCGTTTCCACCAAGTTAACTCACAAGAATTACTTGTTGTGGAAAGATAATGGTTGAACCATTGATTGAAAGTGTTGGTCTGCATAATCACTTGTCACATGCAGATCAAAACTCTTCTCAGTTGCATTTGACTGAAGATGATAAGGAATAAACAAATCCAGACTCTTTAACCTGGAAGATTGATGATCGTATGCTAAAGAATTTTATTGTAGGAACTTTATCAGTTCAAGTTCATTCACTAGTGGTTGGACTCGAAACAGCCCATGATGTTTGGGTTTGCCTTCAAAGTACCTTTGCTGGTAGCACAAAAGAAAGAGAAGCTGACTTACATCGACAACTTCATCGAGCAATCAAAGGTACCGATTCTCTTTCTGCCTATCTTTGCAAATTTAAGATCATTTGTGATGAACTTGCAGCAATGCAAAAGCCTGTAACAGATGATGATAAGGTCGTTTATGCTATTAATGGTCTTGATGCAACATATGATAGTTTCACTAGTGCTATCTTAGCACGACCCCCACTACCATCCTTCTCTCAGTTTGTCATCTCTATCAATGCATTTGATAGACGAATGACTAGCAGAAATACTTTGAGCACACCAGTGTCGGATGAAAGGGCCTTTGTAGCTCATGGTAATAATCGAAATGGCAGAACATTTGGATGGAACAACAACAACAGATCAAATTATAGAAGAAACCATCCCTCCTTTAATTCTTCTGGTAGAGGGTTTACACCTATGGCTCAAGGTTTCAAACAAAACAGGGAAGGCTCCACTAGCCAACGATACCAGGACAAGATTGGTCCTCCAAGTCCTACTGCTGCATCTGAAGTTTGTCAAATCTGTGACAAACGTGGACATCGTGCCAAGAATTGCTCGAATCGCTTCAACCATGCTTATCAAGATCCTGCAATCCCACAAGCCTTAGCTGCTCTCACTCTTGCAAATCCAGTTGATTCCGAATGGACACTAGATACAGGTGCAACATCCCATATGACAAATGATGCAGGTATATTCAATTCTTATTCTCCTTATACAGGCAAGGACAAGATATACATTGGAAATGGACACTTTTTACCCATCACTCACATTGGTGATGTTACTGTATCTACTTCATCTGGCCCTCTATATTTGCAAAATGTATTACTGGTTCCTAGTTTAACAAGGAGTCTTCTATCTATTGGAAAACTTACTAAAGATTACCCTTGTGTTGTGCTATTTAATTCTAATGGTTTTCTTGTAAAGGATCTGCGGACAATGGCAACACTAGCAAAGGGGACTAAACAAGGAGATCTCTACATCCTGGACTCACAATCGAATGATTCTACATCAGCAGTTTTCTTCTCCATTCGTCATCATCGAGTCTCACCGGATGTTTGGCATAACAGGCTAGGCCACACAAACTCGACAATTGTTAATTTTCTCATTAAAGACAATAAACTTCCTATTACTTCTAGACATACAACTACCACTGTGTGTTCTAGCTGTCAACAAGGAAAGAGTTGTAAACTCCCATTTATAATAGACACAACTCGTTCAGCTTCAATTTTGTTCAAAGTCCATGTTGATCTTTGGGGACCAGCACCTATATTTTCTGTGCAACAATTTCGTTACTTTGCTATATTTGTGGATGATTATTCCAGATTTACTTGGTTTTATCCTCTTCGCAAGAAATCTGATTTCATACAATGCTTCATTCATTTTAAGAAAATGGTGGAAAATTATTTCAGTACAACCATCAAAATTTTTCAATGTGATGAAGGGCGTGAGTTTCATAAAGGGGAACTTTCACAGTTATTCAAAGAAGCTGGCATTCAAAAATTTACTGCTTGTCCAAAAACCCCAGAACAAAACAGTGTAGCTGAAAGGAAGCATCGTCATATTGTAGAACTTGGTTTATCAATGCTCTTCCATTGTAAATCACCAAAAACTATCTGGGTTGATGCATTCTCTACTGCAGTATACCTTATAAACAGGCTTCCCTCCTCCACATTAAAGATGCAGACTCCCTTTGAAATACTTTACAACAAATATCCTGATTATACTTCCTTAAGAACATTCGGTTGTTGCTGCTATCCATATTTGAGGGGCTATGTAGAAAATAAATTTTCTCCAAGGTCTGTTCCATGTGTTTTTCTGGGCTATAGTTCTTCACAGAAGGGATATAGATGTTTGGTTCCCTCTACTGGAAGAGTGTATATCTCTCGTCATGTGGTATTTGATGAACAAACATTTCCTTTTGCAGATAGTTCACTGTCTATTTGCCTTGCTTTACTGTCGCCTGCAGCTATCACAGCTTCTTCCGCTGGTAACACTTGGAATACAGATTCAGCCTTGGATTTAGTTCCCTCAGACTCTAATCTACAACATGCTCGTAGCTCTCCTTTCATCCCTGTCACAGAAGTTACTACTACTGCTACTACTTCATCCTCTGAAGTTCCTATTTTTCATCATGCCAACAATCCTATTTCTGCTACAGAAGTTAATAATAATGATGATTCATCTGCAGTACCTTCTACTACTACTTCACCCACTCCGTTGCTTAATATCTTGGATGGTTCGACGTCTGCTCCACTCTCTACTTCCACCTCTACTGGTTTTACATTGAATACCCATCCAATGAGAACTCGAGGTAAGGCTCATGTTGGACTATTTCATCATCAATCTTCCACTATTCTTATGGAACCCAAATCCTTTAAAACTGCATTGAAAGATCCTCAGTGGAAACTAGCTATGGAAAATGAACTTACTGCACTCAATCAAAATAAAACATGGACTCTTGTACCTCGAACTGCGGATATGAATGTAGTAAGTTGTAAGTGGGTATTCAAAACCAAACTTAAGGCTGATGGCACTCTAGAAAGACTAAAAGCGAGACTTGTTGCTCGTGGATATACTCAAATTGAAGGACTTGATTATGCAGAAACATTCAGCCCTGTGGTTCGTCCGCAAACTATACGAATTGTCTTGAGTATTGCTTTATCTCTTCATTGGCCTATACGACAACTGGATGTACAGAATGCCTTCTTGCATGGCCAACTTACTACACCGGTTTTTATGGAGCAACCTCAGGGTTTTATGTCACCCACTCATCCGGACTATGTTTGCTGCTTGCATAAATCTCTTTATGGCCTAAAACAAGCTCCTCGTGCCTGGTTTGATAGATTCAGCTCATATCTTTTGCAACATGGATTCTCTTGTAGCTCATACGACTCCTCATTGTTTCTTCATCGATCGGAAGCTGGCACTGTCATCTTGCTTCTGTATGTTGATGATATTGTAATCACAGCCAACCATACATCCTTACTTGAGAAAGTTATTTCTACCCTCAGTGCTGAGTTTGCTATGAAAGATCTTGGGTGCTTACATTATTTCCTTGGGATAGAGGTACACTCCACAGATAATGGTCTTCACTTATCTCAAAAGAAATATGCTAATGATATACTGATTCGAGCACAAATGACTGATTGCAATGCAATATCTACTCCTTTACCTGCTAAACTTGAGCTTGCAACTCCTGCTGAACAGCTTCAAAACCCACACTTTTATCGACAAATGGTAGGAACCTTGCAATACTTGACTATGACACAACCTGATCTCTGTTTTGCTGTTAACATTCTCTGTCAACATATGCATTGTCCATCCACATATCATTTTCAACTTTTAAAACGAGTCCTGCGTTATGTTAAGGGTTCGGTTGATTATGGACTTCATCTATTGCGTGATACTGTCTTTGATGTATCTGCCTTTTCTGATGCTGGTTGGACAGGCTGTCCTTTAACGAGACGTTCTACTTCTGGCTTCTGTGTCTATTTAGGATCTAACTTAATCTCATGGTCAGCAAAGAAACAGTCTACTGTCTCTAGGTCCAGTTCTGAAGCAGAGTATCGTTCTATGGCTTTGGCAACTGCTGAAGTTACTTGGTTGTGTTCTATTCTTTGTGAGCTGGGAATCTCCCTGTCTAAACCATCAACTTTGTTTTGTGACAATTTATCAGCTCTTTATATGAGTGTAAATCCGGTGTTCCATGGCAGAACAAAGCATATAGAGCTCGATTATCATTTTGTTCGTGAAAAATTGCATTGGGAAATCTAACCACCGGATATGTCTCTTCTTCAACTCAACTTGCTGATCTGTTCACAAAATCTTTACTTCGAGATAGATTTCAATGTCTTATTACCAAGCTCGGAGTAATTCCACTGTCTTTCCTCCGCTTGAAGGGGAGTATTACAGATAATAATGCAAACATAGATAAGACATAGATAATGTCAAAGTAATTAAACAGATTACTATTATTTGAATTAGAGATAGGTAGAGATAGAGATATCCTTTTATTTTAATTCTTATTCTTATCTTCAAACTATGTATATATATATCAGTATATGAATGTACAAATTACAGAATTTACTTAATCAAAGGCATTTGCTTATCTTTAGGATAATCATATATAAAGGTACACTTGAAAAGCTCAAACGATCCAAAGATGGCCTAAATCACTTCCTCGACTTAATGTTGTCTAGGATTTCGCCTTGAGAGAGAATCAAACAAATTCTAGGCTTCTTAACATAATTGCAATTCACATCAACATAATCAGTCTTAAAATAAGCAATGCAAATCCAAGCAAGAGATTAAGTGCCCAATTTGTGAAAATCACATCCTAACATGAAACTAACAAAAGAATTAACACAAATTCTTCTCATGCTTATGTTTTTCCAAAAAATCAAGATAAATCAATAACTAATTTTCATCATTGGATAAGGATTCCATCATCATAAGTGCAAAATATCTCAAGCAAATTTTTTTTAACTCCTAATTATAAAATTAAACAATCACACAAACTAAAATAAACCAGTCTTTAAATAAGCAATGCAAATCTAAGCAAGAGATTAAGTGCTCAATTTGTGAAAATCACATCCTAACATGAAACTAACAAAAGAATTTAACACAAATTCTTCTCATGCTTATGTTTTTCCCAAAATCAAGATAAATCAATAACTAATTCTCATCATTGGATAAGGATTCCATCATAATAAGTGCAAAATATCTCAAGCAAAATTTTTTTTAACTCCTAATAATAAAAATTAAACAATCACACAAATTAAAATAAATCTAAAAACACACCCCAACTTAAAACAAACATTGTCCTCAATGTTTAAAAATAAAAAGAGTAAGAACAAGAAAACTCCCCTATCGATGAAAGCAACGCAGGAGAAGCTTTAATTTTCCTCTTAGACTTCATCATGCTTGTCCAAGTTGGATGAGTAGTCAATACAAAAGAAAACAAAGTAAAAAGAAATTAATAAAAAAATCCTAAAATTAAAATTTAGAAAGAAAAGAAAAAGTTTAGAACTTGGGTTGCCTCCCAAGAAACGCTTGATTTATAGTCATTGGCATGACTATCTCATCCCCATTAGCCGGCATCCTTCCACTTGAACCATTGCCCTCCCTTTTCCTTTGCTTTATGAGGCCTGGCATTCACAAAATTATGGCATCCATGCATCTTGGAAGTAGAATGTGAAACTGCCTCAAGTGGTGTAGTGGAACAATTTTCATTGAATGCTTCTTTGGAATCACTGTTCACCACTTTAACTGCCAAACATTCATCAAATTCGTTAGGAAACTTCATAGCCTTACAAACCTTAAAAGTTACCTGTTGGTCTAGAACCTTCATGGTAAGTTCTCCTTTTTGCACATCAATGAGAGTTCTACAGTTAGCTAGGAATGGTCTCCCAAGAATTATGGGTATTTCACTATCCTCCTCCATGTCAAGCACAATAAAATCAGCAGGGAAGAAGAATTTGTCAACCTTGACTAGCGCATCTTCAACCATGCCTCTTAGATGTTTGATGGATCTATCGGCTAGTTGCAACATCATTGTAGTGGGTTTTATTTCACCCTAACCAAGTTTGCGATAGATAGAAATAGGCATTAAATTGATACTCGCCCCCAAATAACATAAAGCTTTACCAAAAAATTCATTTCCAATGGCACATGGAATGGCGAAGCTTCCCGGATCTTTGAGTTTGGATGGGAGTTTCTTTTGAAGGATAGCGCTGCACTCTTTAGTAAGTGCAACCGTCTCAATTTCATCCAATTTCCTCTTCTTGGACAATATTTCTTTCATAAACTTGACATATTTAGGAATTTGTTCTAAAGCTTCAGCAAAAGGTATATTAATATGGAGCTTTTTAAATACCTCCAAAAACTTCTGAAACTGCTTGTCAAGCTTGTGCTTTTGAAGGTGCTGAGGAAAGGGTGGTGGTGGGTAGACTAGAGGCTTTTTCTCTTCTTCGTGATCCTTTTCAATTTCTTTTTCCCCCATAATTGGTGCTTCAAGAGGCTTAGATGGCAATTCTGGCACTTTCTTTTGAAGGCACTGAGGAAAGGGTGTTGGTGGGTAGATCAGAGGCATCTTTTCTTGAATTTTCTCATTATTCTTCTTGCTACCCACTTCTACTTCTTTCCTGCTCCTTAATGTGATGGCATTGCATTGTTCTTTCCCATGGCTCTTAGGATTGGTCACAATATCGCTTGAAAGAGTTCCCATAGGGCGATTGCTAATAGCAGAAGCAAGCTGGCTAACTTGTGTCTCAAGACTTCTAAGTGCTGCATTGTTTGACGCCATGTACTTTATAAACAAGTCTTCCATAGATGTCTTCTTTTCTTGGACAGGAGCCTGGGATTGTGCTTGAAAACCAGGAGGGACTACTTGCTTAGCTTGTGATGATAACCCTTGATTATTCTTCCAGGACAAGTTTTGTTGATTTCTCCAACCTGGATTATAATCGTTGGGATATGGGTTGTTCTGTTGCCTATTATAGTTTCCCACATATTGAGCAGATTCAGCCTTTGTTGGGCATCTATTACTGGTGTGTCCTTCCCCACAAAATTCACATGTTACAAATGGGCTTTGGACTGAATGCATGCTCATAGTGTCAAATTTCTTGGACAAAGCAGTTATCTGCGCCGATAAGGCACTGACTTCATCCAACTGATAAACTCCTGCACTTCTCATTGGCAAACTTATTTCATTAGACCATTGGTAATTATTGGAAGCCATCTTCTCAATTAAATCATAAGTCTCATCAATTTATTTTCCCATGAGAACTCCACCTGCTGCAGCATCGATAGAACTTCTAGTAGGACCCATTAACCCATTGTAGAAAGTGTGCACCTGAAGCCATTTAGGTATCCCATGATGAGGAATCGTCAGAGTAGATCTTTGCATCTTTCCCAAGCTTCATATAATGATTCTGAGTCATACTGCATAAAATATGTGATATCATTCCGCATCTTAGCTGTCTTGGCAGGAGGAAAATATTTGGCAAGAAATTTCTGGGCCAGATCATTCCAAGTAGTAATGGAGCCAGCATGAAGGGAGTGCAACCAACTCTTGGCCTTATCTCTAAGTGAGAAAGGGAAGAGTCTCAGTCTAATGGCATCATCAGAAACGCCATTGTGTTTGAAAAGATCGCAAATTTCCAGGAAATTCACGATGTGAGACTTCGGATCATCATTCAGTAAGCCGCCAAACTGAACTGATGTTTGGATCATTTGAATGATGGCTGGCTTTATCTCAAAATTATTTGCCTAGATAGCAGGAATCTAGATACTGGTCTGAAGTTCTTGCATGAGAGGAACCCCAAACTCTCGCAAAGTCTTTATATCGTTAGCTTTAGCCATTGTACCTGAAAATAAGAAAGAAAAAAAAAATTTAAATTAAGACTAAGGTTGCTTGGTATTAATATTAACAAAAATAATAAACAATTCCCCGACAACGGCGCCAAAAACTTGTCCACCACGCAAGTGCACGTATCGTAACAAGTAATATAATGAAAAGTAAAGTGTCGAACCCACGAGGAATTGCTATTAAATTCGATAAGTACTAAAATTAACACAACTTAATCTTATCTAAACAACTAATTAATGATGATAATTAAAAACTAAATTAAAAGAACTAATACTGAAAGCAAGCAAATTAAAAAGGATGAATTCAGTTAATTATAAAAGCCTAGGATTACAACTTCCCTCAACACTTCGCTTGAATCTCTCTCAACCTCTTCACTTGATTAATGATCCTGAGTTGTTAACCTAGAGTTCTATCTTATTTATAAAGATCTTCCGATAGTCTCATAAAATATCCTTCTTAACCAATTAACTAACCAACTATGAAAATTGATTTAAAGAAGAACACATTAAGCTTAGGCTCTAACAATGGTTACACATGACAAGTAAGTATATTTCTACCCTACCTGCAGATGAACTCATCCTAATAAATGAATATGAAACATGTGTCATTCAATCCATGTCTTACACTAAACTCCCTATATCTAGTTGTATTTAGGTTAACAAATCAATCTAATTGGTGGCCAATCAACTAGAAGCATTAAGAACAAGATTGAACAAATAACTCAACAAACCATTAAATCAAGCTAGAGAAATTAAATTCAAACTACATGTTGAGTTCCATTGAAATCCTAGTAAAAGAAAATTAGTTCATGATAATTAATGAAAACAAATATTCAAAGAGTTTCACCATCATCAACAACACAAGAAAAATAAAGAAGAGAAAAGAGAAAATTAAGAGTTATCATTTCTTGAATCTTGAATCTTCACCAATCTTCCAATCTTCTTGAGAGCTTTTGGTGGAAACTATCCTCTTGAGAGAACTAGATTTTTAGAACTTCAATCCCCCTTATTTTAACCTAAAAGAGTCCTATTTAAAGTGTCCAAGGCCTCCTAGAGTCCGAAACTTCGCGCACAAGCAAACAGGTAAGCTACAAGCTTTTTTTTTTCCCCGTAATCACTGTTCACACATGGCGCCACTGCTACTGCCTCCTTGGCGCCGCGACGCCAACTCCTCTGTCTCTTCGTGTTGGTTTCGTCGTCTTCTCATATTTAGTTAGCTGTTTTGGATGGGCAAACCTCGTCCGATTTTGACGAGTCTTATACCGTTGGAAAGGTATGGAAGTCAGCTTAAAAAATCAAGAGGGAGTTTTCTCAAATGAAGACTTTAAGATTATGTTTTTCTTGAAAGAAGCTCCGGAGGTCGAATCTGCCTGCTCATTGCTTTGCACCATTTTTCATCGTTTTGCACCTCAAAGCTCCAGATCACTTTGGACCTATAAAAACACATAAATAATGACTAAATAACTGTTCTAAACATGAAATGGATAAATAAAATAAATATAAAAACATTTAAAACTAATCAAATCCTAATAAAAGCCTCAAGGACTTAGCCGATATAAATGCACAAAATATGGTAAAATAACTATATTTCCTAGAGTTATCAATGGGTTAGGCAATTTTCATTATAAATTGAATTCTAAGATGGATTTAGGTGGTTGTTTGCTCTCCAACCATATAAAAAAAGGACAACTTTTTTTTGTTTGTTTTTGAGTGTGGCTCGTTTGGGAACAATCTATCATTATAATTGATAATAACTAGTAATGCATCAATGTTAGATGTTCTTTGCCACTTGATATATCATTATATTCTTGTCATTTTTAGTATGTCATATTCCCAAAAACAAGTACTTATATTTAGGGGTGAGCACTAGTAGGATGAATCAATTAAATTGATCAAAACCGATCTTAATCCGTTCATTCAGTTCGATTTAACCGGTTTCAATAAAATTCGGTTAGGTAAATCGGTTTAAATAGATTTGTTCGGTCGATTTGTGGTTTTTTATTTTTCAAATCAAACCAATCGAAAAAATCGACACCTATTTAAAAAATAAATAAAGTATATATTTTTATTTATATTAACCATACTTAACCCAATTATCCTACCCAACCCATAATCATATTACCTAATTTCATAAACTCAATTTCATAAGCCCAAAACAAAACCCAAAATGACATAAACGGTCAAACCGATCAAACCGAACCAATTAATTTTGGTTTCTTGTATAGAGTTTGGTTGGTTCGATCGATTTATTCAATTTTCAGAATTTAGAAGCGAACCGACCCAAACGACCAAATGCTCACCCCTACTTATATTTTTTATGACTAATTCCATTTAGTTTTTTTTTTTTGTATTTTTTCATCAATTCTCTATAGCACAAATATACACAAAAAAAATTATATATGCAAATTAAATTCTATAACTTATAGAACTTGTTATTCTAGTTGGATATCAATAGTTAATTTGTGTGTATAAATACGAAATAAGTATATCAATACGTAGATTGTCGTAAGTAGATACACGGTGTATAATTTATGTACATAATTGAAATCATGTTTGAATGATAAATTAATCTCAAAGGTACCCACTTGAAGAGAAAGAAGTTGGTTGAAGTTGTGCTTGATGTGGAATCCCATATTGATCAAAGAAAGGCTTAAGTTTGTAGTTTATATAAGCTTAGGTTCCATGTTGGGTTGGGCCCCAAGGGGCACCCAAATTTTTGTGAAGGATGAGGACCTATACAAAAATGGGCTACCACACACGCGCGTCGCCAAGCTGAGCTGGGTCGGGTTTGGGTTTAGATCATTAATTAATTTTTTACTGCCCAACCGACATGTTTATTTGGTCCAAACCAAATCGGTTCAGCATCCTCCAACCAAGAGACTTGTCTGTTTAAGAAGTACCTGTCCGGACCGAACCGTTTTGCTTTTAAAACGTTATGTCTACTATTTTGAACCGAATCGATATGTTCCTTTCTATTCTGACAGAATTGATTCCTTTTCAAATGTTCTGTCAGTTCGGGTAGTCCTCTGGCTTTCTATTTAAACCCGAGAGCAGTGCTTGTCTTTGTGATACCGAAAATTAGTCTTATTTTTCTCTTTGCTCTCAGAATTTTATTCTGTTTTGTGAGAGAGACCACCTCATCTTTCCTGGTTCGTTGTGTTGTTTCGAGTGTGCTCTCAATAGCAACGTGTTTGAGGGAACCTGGGAGACGAGTTGCAATATACTGTAAGCACCGTAGTGACAGGCAATAATCGTCTTAAGGTCAGAGGTTCTACCTTGACTCAAACTTCTATTTTATGTTCTACCGAAAACTGTGAGTATATGTCATTTTATGTAATGTTCGTAGTTGAATATTTTAATATATTCTATTATGCTGAAAGTCAGATTAGTTATCTATTCTTTATATATTCTTGTTCTGTTTATAGTTATATATTTATATGTAGTATTGAATACACGATGAACAACAATTCTAACCAATAGCTTTATAATTTTCTGTAATGTTTTTTTTTTCTTTTTGCAAAATCAACCTTTTGAATCTAATTACCTAAGAATATCATACATATAAATGATCTTTTTTTTTTGTCCAATCGATATTGTTTTTATAAGTCCTAATTGTAATTTTACATTGCATAATCTTTAGTATATATGTAAATATCGACGTGCTTTGGATTTTTTTTCATGAAAAAAAATATATAGGAATCTAAATGCAGACTCCATAAATTGGTCACGTGGTTAAAAAGAAAACCACGTCACTTTTTTTTTTTTGCTTTTTAATTTTTTTTTCAAAAAATTTACATTAGCATAGTCAATGACACATAAGCGAAGCCAATAGTATACACGAACGAATTTAACGGTGCATATTTGACCCATTTTTTGGACCTAATATTTTTGTCCAAGACTTCGCAAATATCGGGTGAGCCTTCAGGCTTGGATGAGTAGCCCGACCCTTGAACAGGTCTGATCACGGGTTTTTCCATCATGCCTACCCTCGCTTGGGGTGATTGGCATGGAGTCACAATTGGTTCACCCTGCTTACCTCACCCGTTTGGGCACTCAACGTGGAGTTGGCAGTCAAGGATTGGCTCTGATACTATTTATCACTTGACCATTACTATATCTCTACAAAACCGGTTTATTAAGGTGTGCATCAATCATGCTTATATGCCCAAATACACATTGTCAAAGGAAAAGTTTCTTTTATATATTTGAAATTGTCAGGGTTTGATCCCTTATCACTGAAATTAAGAGTCCAGCACTCTACCAATAGACCACACAACTGTTGGCAAAGATTTTTTTTGTACAAAAGAAGTTGTAATTTGGAGATAAGAAAATAGATTACAGGTACTAAAATTTGAACTATAGACTTATTGAATATCACTTTTTAAAGGTGATTATATGAATCAACTCCGTTACAACCAATTCTGAAGGAAAAGGACTTTGCAAAATCTGTAGCTAGCATTTGATTTCCATGATTATGTAAACAATTTTTCATGAAAATTGAGGTTTCTAAAGTTATTTTAACGATCTGTTTAATCACAAGGAAAATAAATACTGCAAACAATAATCAATGTAACAATTATTTGTGATAATTTGTGTTCACAGTTCATAATCGATCCTTGTAAAGATACTCCAGCTAAGCTGCATAATACCGGGTCAACAACTGCTAATGAATACAACATTAGCTCATAGTATCTTCAACCGAATCTCACAAGATCTGCAGCAAACCTAACAGCTAACAGGATAGCATAATCAACTTAGCCACTGTTTAAATTTCAAACTGTAACAAACACAAAAGTTATAATCTCTTAGGTAACTTATACCTGTATAATCTCTTAGTAACTTATACCTGTATATAAACACAAAGGATACTCCAGCTAAGCTGCATAATACCAGGTCAACAACTGCCAATGACTACAACATTAGCTCATAGTATCTTCAACCGAATCTCACAAGATCTGCAACAAACCTAACAGCTAACAGGATAGCACAATCAACTTAGTCATTGTTTAAATTTCAAACTGTAACAAACACAAAAGTTATAATCTCTTAGGTAAATTATACCTATATATTTTGAAATCACTAATGAATGAAAACACAAGCTTTCACTGCTGCAAACTCTAGTCTTTATATGGTATCAGAGCTTTTTTCTTAAAAGCCATAGATCCTTATCTTTTTTTTTTTTCCAATGGCTACCAACAACACTTTCCCACACACTGCCAGCTCCAACATGACCAAAACAGAACCAATATCGATCAATGCTTCAGCACAGCTCCCTCTGAAACTAAATGCTTCCAATTTCCCATCTTGGCAGATCCAACTTTATTCACTCCTTGATGGTCATGACGTTATTGGCTACTTAGATGGAACCATTCATTGTCCAGAAGCTACAATCTCCATCGATGGAAATCAGAGTCAAAACCCAGCTCACTTCCTTTGGCACAGACAAGACAAATTCATGATGCATGCTATAGTAGCCTCAATGTCAGAGTCTATAATACCAATCATAGCAACTGTCAAAACCTCTCAAGAAGCCTGGCAAAAACTCTCCACCATATTTGCCCGCAAAACACGATCCAGAGTCATGTCATTGAAAAAAAAGCTGACAATGACAACAAAAGAAAGATAGTCAATTGCAGACTACATGCAACTTATGAAATGCATTGCTGATGAACTAGCACTATCTTAGGCACCAATTTCTGATGATGATCTGACTCTCTTCATCCTTAATGGCCTTGGGACAGACTTCAAAGAGATGTCCACAACAATTTGAGCTCGTGAAACTCCCATCTCGTTTGAAGAGTTATATGACAAACTAACAGATTATGAAAACATTCTCAAACAAGAAGAACTTCATCAACCATCCATAACAACTATCCACTTTGCCAGGAAAACTAGAGGTAATCAATATTACAGAGGACGAGGTAATCACTCTTATCACTCCACCAATACAAATTGCATCAATTTTTCAAATCAAAGATAGAGATCAATTCCTAATGCAACCTTTTCTCCACTCAAGTTAGTCTGACAACTATGTTACAAACCAGGACACAGTGCTAAACTTTGCAGAAGCATTATATCATTCAACAAAGAACCAGTTGCAAATCATGTCACCACTTCTTAGCCAAGGGACTCCCCAAACTCGATCGTTGATACAAGTGCATCACATCATGTCACAACTAATCTGAACAATCTTTAATTGTACACAGAATATGGAGGGCCAGATGAAATCCTTGTAGGTGATGGCACAAGTTTGAATCACTCATATTGGTTCCTCTGTTATCCCTACATCTCATAAACCCCTTCAATTAACAGATATCTTGCATGTTTCACATATGAAATAAACTTTTTGTCAGTATCCAAACTATGCCAGACAAACAAAGTTTCAATTGAATTTTTCCCTATTATTTCTTGGTGAAGGATCTAGCTACGGGGGTACCACTAGTGAAAGGTCTGAGTAAAGACGACATCTATGAGCTACCAAGTTCCATGTTGCCTTTCTCAAGTCCTATCCAAACCCTATCCAGCGTCAAAGATTCAACTGAGTTGTGGCACTATCGCCTTGGTCACCCTTCCAGCAAAGTCCTCAATGATATGCTTCACGCTTTTGACTTGTCTTCTCTATCCTCCAATAAACAATTCATTTGTGATTCCTACTATTGTAATAAAAGTAAGAAATTTCCATTTGCCTATTCAATTCTAACAAGCTCTAAGCCACTTGAGTTAATCTATAATGATGTCTAGGGGACTAGCACACACAACATCCATGGATGGTTTTCACTATTATGTGATTTTCATTGATCACTACACCAAATACATCAGGTTATTCATGGCTGATGGCTCCACCGTCTTGAAGGGGCATGTAAAGGATACTCCAGCTAAGCTGCATAATACCAGGTCGACAACTGCCAATGACTACAACATCAGCTCACAATATCCTCAACCTAATCTCACAAGATCTGCAGTAAACCTAACAGTTAACAGGATAACATAATCAACTTAGCTACCGTTTAAATTTCAAACTGTAACAAACACACAAGTTGTAATCTCTTAGGCAACTTATATCTGTATATATTGAAATCACTAATGAACGAAAACACAAGCTTTCACTGTTGCAAACTCTAGTCTTTACAATCTTGTCATGTCATGTGTCGAAAAATCATTTTCTTGATATGAACATATATAACACCTTCATCATATATTAAAATTGTTAACAAGTTGTGACAAAGTTGTACAATTCAATATTATTTGGAAAAAATAGAAAAAATGTTATCTAGTAAGTATTGTTTTCACATTCTCTAATTTTTTTTATCTCGTCCCTTTATTTTTCATATAAATACATAGCCAATTTACTACTAAGTTGTCCCATAGAAACACCTCAAAAAATAAGAATTCGAGTATCGATTTTGACATAAAGAAGGATAAGACGAGATTTAAAAGAATAGAAATTAACATTCTTTATCATTGTTTAACAGATGAGATCGTTATTGGTACAACCGATTAGATCGATCTATTCAATTAAAAATGTTAAATATATAATTTTGATATTAAATATAATAGCTATTTAATATAAATATGCATTTTAATTTAATGATATGATTTTTAATATATAATTAAAAGATTTAAAATTCAAATCTCATCACGTACAAAAAAAAAATTAAATAAAAAGAAGCATAAATCAATTTTTTATTGGTTTGATAAAATTTTAATTTTATCAAACATATCAAATAAGATAGGCATTCAGTTCTTAATTGAATTAGTCCAACCGATTGATCTGATTTTTTCAATCATGTTATTTAATGTTAAATTCTTATATGCCAAAAAACAAAAAACTATTATTAGTATATGTGTTTTAGACTAGGGAGTGTAATATTGGAAATAAAATTGAAAATATGTGAAGAAAATATAAAAATTAGACTGTTGTAATATTCTAGGGTGGACAACACTTTTTTCCCTTTTTTTATGAATAGAAAAATATGGAAGTGAATGATAGGTGGTACTAATGATTCTTATAATAATTAATAACAGCATAATAAGAATAAGAACCTTAAAAGTAGATATGTCCATGGTCGATCATGGTTCAAAATTTATTTATTTATTTATTTTTTATCTAAATTTGGTTTGGGTTGAGTTTGACTTGATGCCTAAATTTGTTTCATTGTTCAAAGATATTAAACTATTTATATATTTTATAGTTAAATTTAAATAAATTTTTTATTAGACAAGTTTACTTGAAAGCCGCCTTGTCTTTATAATTTTTTATAGGAAAAAGTTAAGTACATTGGAAATCTTCATGGAAGAGAGAAATGATTTCAAATGAAGCATAAAATGATGAGAAATAAACCAAAAAAAAAAAAAAAAAAAAAAGGAAGAAGAGGAGGAGGAAGGGTTAGCTTAAGCTAGCTGTTCCAAAGGCTAACTTTCGTGGACAAGAAGCCAATATTGTAAGGTGGGGGGCCAGGTTTTCGATTTGACACAATTAGTTCACCTACTTAGCCTGGTCGGCCTCTTGCTTCGCATATGGGGCCATTTACATACTAAGGAATAAATGTGGAGGATTTAAAAGAGAGATCTGATTTAGGAAAAACTTGCATTCAAATATGAACATTTGTAATTTTTTTTATTTTTTTTAAATTACGATCTTTTTTATATTAAAAAAAAACTTCAATTGCTCGAATCTTCATCGTATTAAATTTTTTTTGAACTATTCACATTGATATTTTTAAAGAAACTTTAAAGCATTTCTAATATTTTTATTGAAAAAACTTATATTCTGATTGTATAATACCCTACACAAATATATATATATATATATTCAATCTAAAATGTTAAATTACCAATGTTTTGGAAGAATCTAGCTTATAAATTCTTTTGCCAGAACAAAAACTCACTGTTCAAACCTCAATTATGCTGGTCATCATCCTCATAGTTTTGGCCTTAATTTTTGTACTGAAGTAGGATATTTCTAAGCCCCACAAATTGGAATACTTAGTTTAACATGATTTTCTATGTTTAAGCAGAATATATGCTTGTGTTTGGCCTTTTGCTAAAAAAAAAAAAACCATTTTGGGCTACTTAACTTGAAAATGGATAATTTTTTTTTTTTTTTTTATGCCGAAACCAAAGTTAAAAAAATCATATAGGAGATCGAATCGGTCAAAATTTTAATTTTTAGTCCAGTTGAATCGGTCGGTTTGATAAAAAAAAAAATATTTAAATACTAAGTTTAATGTTAATAAATATTAAATAGAGTTAATAATTAATAAAAATATGCATTTGGCTTAATGATATGATTTTTAATATAAAACTAAGAGGTTAAAGATTCAAATCTCATTAATTATAAATAAAATTTTGAAAAAATAATATATATAATCGGTTTTTACCGATTTTGTTCCAGTTTGGTTAATGCCCGGTTTAAATATACTATCCGGATTGGAGAGGCTATTGGTTCGTGTTTCAATTGGTTTGATTGGTTTGATTGTCGGTTCGATCCGATTTTTTAATCAGTGGAAGAAACAAAGAAAGTAAGAAAACTGAACCCGAAACTTAATTCAGTTGATTTATGCAATCACTTTTAAAAGATAACATCTAATAAATTTAGAGTTAAAATCCAATATCTATAATTTCTTTTGTTATCCCCATATCACTAACTCTTTGGGGAAAAAAAAAATCTTAGCGAAGCTAAATTGCTTGGAACATTAACACAAAAATCCCCAGACAAAACCTCGTGCATATTATCCTATTTATCCCTTGCACTTTTTCTTTTCTGATCTCCTTTATCCAGAAATGAAAGCAATGTCACATGTAAAACTAGTACCTTACAAAATGTCAAGCTCCTGCAGATATTCCATTCCTTTTATAGCTAGAAGCTATATGGCCTAAACCTATACAATCAACATAATACAAACCTAAATTTAATTTTATCCTTCAAAATTTGAACTCAAAATCTCTAAATTAGAATTTCAAGTTTTACCATTACAATTTTTTTTAATAATAAGATTAGACTTGTTCACGAATCAGAAGATATGTATACGGATCGGGTTATTCATTCGATCTAATTCAAATTTGAGATAAATTTTTTGTAATTCAAGTTGACCCAATCCAATTTAATTTATTTAATCAATAAAAGATATTTTTATTTAAATTTAAATATAAAAATGTATTAATATTAATATAAAAATAATATTTTAATACTTTTTAAACAATGAAACAAAATTTTGAGTAGATCGATCCATGAACAGGTCTAACTAAAACCTTTGGATCCTAAGTATATTGTGTCTGCATCATTCCTGACATTTACAACTTTTTTGTGTTCACTAATTAGAGTGGGGGAGGGTGTGATTTTCATGCAATTAACTTCAAAGATCACAAGAAGTGGAACTATTTGGTTAGCAGTACCATTCAGTACAGCTACATTTAGCGTTGTCATCATCAATGATACTTAATAATGTAACTTGAGCCAATTTTTTTTAATTGAGTGTTGAACTTTTAATTTTAATGATCAGAGATTAAATTTTGTTAATCTCAAATATAAAAAAATAATAATAATAATAACTTGCTAATAAGTTAAAACAATGTTGATAGAAAAGACTTGTTTTTCTTTATAAAATGCCTTGAAATTAATGGTAGATATTTGTACACGCATATATATATATATATATATATATATATATATATATATATATATGAGGAGGGATGCACTTACATTAGTATAAAATTAAATTAGATATATATATATATAGACTAAAATCAATTGATAATAAGTGGAGATGCTCAACTTGAATATAAGATCACAAAAAATTCAAAACTTAACAGATGTGAGATAACATCACTTTAACAGGCTCCATCACATGTAGGTTGAGAAAGAGAAGCCTACCATGTGATAAATTCGAAAGGAGTAACAAGCAGGAGTAATATGCAATAACAATATAACAAAATTTAGCTTTGATACCATGTTAAATATCCAACTTAGAACTAATTGGTAATAGATGAAAAGATCTAATCTGAATATAAAACCATGAAAAATCCAATACTTAACGTCACTATAACATATACTATTATTAAAGTTTCTGATTGAATTAAATATCACAAGTTAAGTGACATCAGCTTAATCAAAAAAATTATTAAAAAAATAAAAATAAAATAATAACAAAATTATAGAAGTACGACATATTTTAAATTTTTATTATTTATAAAATTATAAAAATTATCTCAATAATTTTTTTTTTTTAATTTTTTAAAAGCTCATCCACATCATAAGTGTATCAAATTCTAGAATATAATAATGCAAGTGAAAGTGAAGGCATAATTTAAGTAGAGAAAAAATAAAATTTTTAAAAAGTCATCCACATCATAAGTGTATCAAATTCTAGAATATAATAATGCAAGTGAAAGTGAAGGCATAATTTAAGTAGAGAAAAAATAAATTTGGCTAGGATGTGAAAGTGAGTTGCTGCTGCTAACTCAAGCACCTCAATATTTTCTTGAAAATGGTCCATGTATAATAAGCCCCCCAAAAAATGAAAGGATAAATCAATTAAACCATTGGGCAAACCCTTCATTAATTACATTTATAATTCAGCTAACTAATATTCAAAGTTCATAGATGAAGCATGGAAAGATGGTGATGCACAAAATGGAATTAAAGGAAACATTTCAAAGCAAATGTTTTGTCTATAAAAGCATTACAAGATTCATAGAGAACCCGTGAAGAAATCAATGATTCTCAAATCTCAAACTATCTATATTCTATATTCTGACATGGGATTGGGCTCATTTACTTGCAGGCCTTAAAATAGGCCTTATTTGCAGAATTTGGATCCAAACTTTAAGCTAGTAGATTGGCTAGGCATCCACTAAGTCCATTCAGTTCTCAAACTGAACTTGAGATTTGACAATTCGTCTCCATGTAATATTCGTGTATTTTTTTATATTATAATTATGTTTAAAGTGTTTTATATTAATATAAATTTTAACATATTAATAGTTTGTGTTATATAGATTTTGACACATTCGTGTATTCGTATCGTATTTTAATTATTTTTTTCGTATCGTGTCCGTATCATATCCAATATTATCATGTCTAAGATCTCCCAACACATCCCAAAGGGCACTTCCCTAACCTTGATTGCCCAGCAACTCAGTCAACTATTAAAATCTTCCAGGATCGGAGCCAACTTTCCAAAGCCGAACCTGCTTTGGTTTTCCAATATCATCAACAATTACCTTGGCATCCATTTCAAAGACGACTTTTGTGCACATCAACTGAATCGCTAATTCTGGCCCTTCTTTCGAGGCCGAAGCTTATGGTACCAAAGCATCATTAGCTTTCACAATCTTCCCCTTACCAGCAATAACTTGGCCTTCATGGTTCCTAATTATGGCCACTATAGCTAGATTTGATAATACTGGATACGATACAATTACACGACACAAACATGATATGAAAAAAAATAATTAAAAATGTGACACGAATACGATACGACACGAAAAAATAACACGAATACGACACGAATACACGAATGTCTTAAAATCTATATAATACGAATTATTAATTTATCAAAATTTATATAAATATAAAATATTTTAAATACAATTATGACACAATAAAATATACGAATACGATACGAATAAATGAATTGCCAGATCTAGTTATAGCACCTCTTGCAGATTTTACATCATAGACACCATCACAGTTTACTTTCAGCAGCCTCTTCTGGTTTAGACCAAGACTCGGAAACTTTAGCCTTGGCATCTCTTTTCCTATTTGCAACAGCCTTTTTTTTTTTTAATTTGAACAGAAAGAATCTGCATGACAGCATGCTTGATCATGTTAATGGTAGTTAGATTTTGCAATTCGTATATTTCGTTTTTTTTATATTATAATCGTATTTAAAATGTTTTATATTTGTATAATTTTGATGTGTTATACGAATTCAATATGCTAGACACAAATCATGGAATCGTCACTAATCATCTAATCTAGGTGTGATTAGTCACCTTTATGAATCTATCTTATTTAAAATAATCCTAAGCTTGGCTAAGACACCTTAAAAAGAATAGGTTCTGGTCTGCTTATCAGAACTAGGTTCGGGAGTACGGTTACGTGTGAAGAAGGATTAGTACCCTCACAACGCCTATCTAAGAGATAGTACCACATAATCAATCACATATTATCCTAAACTGGTCTTATTTAAAAGTCTTAATTAATCTACCAAACAAATATATATTTTCCTAATCATGCCAAATAATCTAAAAATAAAATAAAATAAAATCCTATCATATTTATCATGCAAAAAAAAAAACAAAACAAAATCATATCATATAAAATCCTAATTCATGCAAAAATCTAAAAAATAATAAAAGATCATAAAAATTTCTAAACATGCAATAATCTAAAAATAATAACATAACAATCCTAATCCATGCAAAATTATCTAAAAATAATAAAAAAATAAAAATCCTATATCATGCAAAATCTAAAAATAAAAATTCTATATCATGCAAATCTAAAAATAATAATAAAAATAAACCTAAAAATCATGCAAACCTAAAATAAATAATAATAAACATAAACATAAAAATCATGCTTATCTAAAATAAATAATAATAAAACCTAAACATGCATCTAAAATAATAATAATAATAAAATCCCAAACATGCTTTCTAAAAAAAAAATAAATAAATAAATAAAAAATCCTAAACATGCTTTCTAAAAAATAAAAAATAATAATAAATCCTAAACATGCTTTCTAAAAAATAATAATAAATCCTAAACATAGAGTATTACATAAATAAATTAACCAAATAAAAATAAAATAAAATTAATGCTAACTTAAACCTGAAACATGAAATAAAATGATGTTAATAATTTAAAATAAATAAATAAACAATAAAATAAAAATAATAAAATCATACATAAAAAAACCAAACATATAATCATAAACAAATTAATTATCTAATTATATAATAATAAAAAAATCATCTAATAATCATAACAATAATCATAACATAATTATAAAAATTAATCATCATATATCATAATGATATCATTACACCAATCATGCCATCATCAAATACTAACATATAATAGTCAAGCCATCAATCAAATAATAATTAAATAAAAAGATATAAAAAAATAATATAAAAAGAATTACATAAAGTAAAAAAAAAAACAATTCAAAAAGCAATGTAAAATTATAGAAGAAAAAAAGAACAAAGTTTAGACGTCTGGGTCGGGCGCACACGCAGACCCGTATGCGGGTCCTGCGACCCGACCCAAATACTTTAATATTTAATATTTTTTTTAATCAGAAATTTATCTTCTTTAAAAAAATCTCTTTCTTCTCTCAACCCTTTCTTCCTCCAAACTGAAGAACACCACCCACTGTTCTTCAAGATTTCCAAATTCCGCCTGCCTCTGCCGCAGTCGTCGTTGCCGCTCACTGCCGCCGACCACCGTTGACCAAACTCGAAAAAATCCCAGAAAATCACCAAAAATTCCTCTTGATTTCCTCTTCCCAAAAATCACCTTGGTTTTGTCTGAATCAACTCAGAAAATCCTAGATCTAAATTCGAACGTCGCGGCTTCAACCCTTGCGATCTCCTCCGGTGATCGTCGGAGGGTCACCAAACTACGGCTGAATGTCCCTCTCACCTTCTCCTAAATTCCTACCGTTGGATTCTCGAAACAACAGACTAGAACCCTAAGATCAAAGAATTTCGAACTCTAAAAAGAACTCAATATTTTTTTGTCCTTTGCTTCTGTATATGTGTGCCGAATCCTCTGATCCCCCTTTTGATTTGTTTGTTGCTGTTTTCCTATCGGGCCCCCCCTCTTGCTGAGATTATGCCTTGTTTATATAGATGAATTTAGCAAGAATTTTATAGTGTGGAATACTAGGGGGCTAAACAACCCTCAAAAGCAGAAAAGTATTATACAGAGAATAAACTGCCTGAAGGCAGACCTTGTTTGCTTACTGGAAACAAGAGTGAAACAACAAAACATGCCAGCTATAGTAGATAGGCTCTTTCAGGGATGGAAGCTACATCACAACTACTTAGAAGCTTATAATGGGAGAATATGGTTCCTATGGAGAAATCAGATGCAGGTTGATCTTATTGCAACATCTGATCAGAGCATTACATGCTGCACCACTTATAATTCTACCAGGTTCTACATTACAGCAATTTATGGAAGCAATGAAGGCATAAGTAGAAGAAGGCTTTGGCACCATCTTCAGGACATTCAAGGCAGAATTGATGGCTCTCCTTGGCTTTTGGCTGGAGATTTCAATGTTATAGCAAGACCACAGGAAAGCTCAGATTTCAATGGCTCCTACATGCTTACCTCTGATATGAAGGATTTTCAGGACTGCTTGACACAGCTATCAGTGTTTGATCATACCAGTACTGGACCAACATTCACTTGGTCCAACCACCAAACTGATGCTTACTTGGCTAAAAAGCTTGATAGGGTTTTGGTGAATGATTGCTGGCATACACAGTTTGCTCACTCATTTGTTGAGTTTTTGGCTCCAATGGTTTCTGATCACTGCCTAGCATACATAAAGATGAACTTGACTGCTCATTCTCCCCCAAAGCCATTTAGGTTTTTTAATTTCTGGACTAGGAATCCAGAGTTCCTGAACATTGTGGAAAACTCTTGGCAAGAGCCTTTCATTGGCAATCCTATGACCACTCTATTCCACAAATTGAAGAGATTAAAGGCAGTACTGAGGGCATTTAACCTGGCCATATATGGCAACATTTCAGGGAAGGTTCAAGATAAAAGGCAAGAATTGGAGAGCATGCAGATGATCAATCTGCATCAAAGGCCATCTAATACTCTTGTTGAAACAGAAAGAAGACTCTATGCAGAATTGATGGAACTCCAAAAGGCTGAGGAAAGTTATTACAGGCAGAAATCAAGGATAAAATGGCTGCAGGAGGGGGATCAGAACACTCATTATTTCCATAAAATGGTGTCAGCAAAGCATAGCAAGCAATCCATCAGAGTCCTCTATGATGATGAGGGAAGGAAGTTGGAAGATTTTGGCCAAATTTCAAAGGAGGCTGTAAGGTTCTTTCAGAAGTTGATTGGGACTGAGGACAAACAGGTCACAGACTGCCCTAGGGAGCTTCTTACTGAACTTATTCAGCCTGCCTTGCCTGCTGAAGCTAAGGACAATTTAGCTAAGGCTGTTACAAAAGAGGAGGTGAAAAGAGCCATGTTTGAGCAGAATGGGGACAAAGCCCCAGGGCCAGATGGATACACTGCACAGTTTTTTAAAACTGCTTGGCCTATTGTGGAAGAGGATGTCACTGCAGCAATCTTATCCTTCTTTCAATCAGGGAGCAGGATATCAGTCTTTAACTCTACATGTATTGCTCTTGTCCCAAAATTCCAGAATCCTAATCATATGAAGGACTTCAGGCCTATTTCATGCTGCTCTGTCATTTATAAATGTATTACCAGGATCATCACTGCCAGGCTCACTCCACTCCTTCCTACTATGATCTCCAGCAATCAGAGTGCCTTCATACCAGGGAGAAGCATCTCAGATAATATTCTCATGGCTCAGGAACTGGTCAAAGGGTATGGAAGAGCAACCTTATCCCCCCGTTTTGCAATGAAGATTGATCTCCAAAAAGCTTTTGATTCATTAAATTGGGACTTCATTCTCACTGTTTTATCAGTTTATGGATTGCCTGATAAGTTCATAGGATGGATCAAGGCATGCATCACTTCCCCAAAGTTCTCAATTTCTCTTAATGGAGGATTAGTAGGGTACTTTGAAGGAGCAAAGGGGTTAAGGCAGGGAGACCCTCTCTCTCCTTATCTTTTTGTCATTGCTATGAATGTTTTATCCAGACTTCTGGATGCAGGGGCTCTTCATGGAGTTTACAGCTACCATCCTAAATGTCACAGAATCAAGCTTACTCACCTGTGCTTTGCAGATGATCTGCTGATTTTTGCAAAGGGTAACTTGGATTCTGTTGTGGGCATACAGGGTATTCTCCATTACTTTTATACCATTTCTGGTTTGCAATTAAACCCTTCCAAGAGTGAAGTCTTCTCCTCTGGTGTTAGTAGGACCACTCTACTTGAGATGCAAGAGTTGACAGGGTTTAAACTTGGCAAACTACCTGTTAGGTACCTTGGGGTCCCTTTGGTCACAAGAAGACTCTCTGAAAAGGATTGTTCTCCTTTGATCGATAGAATTACTCAGAGAATCAATGGCTGGGCAACACGCATGTTATCCTATGCAGGAAGGCTTCAGCTCATTCAATCTGTTCTTTTTAATGTGTCCAATTTCTGGTGCAGGCACTTTGTATTGCCTAAGGCTGTTCTTAAAAGAATTAATCAATTATGCAGCAGGTTCTTCTGGAAAGGAAGAGATGACTCAGCTAAGGGAGCAAGAGTCAAATGGAGTTCCATTTGCTGTCCAAAGTCAGAGGGGGGTCTTGGATTAAAAGACTTGGGAATATGGAATAAGGCTTGCATTATTCAGCACCTATGGGCACTTCTCTCTCAGGCAGGTTCATTGTGGATTGCCTGGCTTCATGCCTATGTGCTGAAAGGAAGAACAGTGTGGCAGGTTCAACCTTCCCCAGGAAGCAGCTGGACATGGCGTAAAATGCTTCAGCTGAGGGCTTTGGCTTTGAGGTTCACCTCCAACCAGAATGGTGCTCTAACTTGGAAGTTCCCTGGGAACAGATTTATGGTGGCTAAAGTCTGGAATGATCTCAGGCCTAGGCAGGACAAGGTGGAGTGGGATAAACTGATCTGGTTTCCATTTCATATTCCTAAACATGCACTGGTAGCTTGGATGGCTATATTGGACAAACTGCCTACAAAGAACAGATTGATGTCATGGGGCATGGAGGTGGATGGCAAATGTGAGCTATGTCAAACTGAGCAAGAAACCCGGAATCATATATTTTTTGAATGTGACTATTCAAAGGAAATCTGGGGGCATATACTATGCTTATGTCAACTTCATAGAAGCATAAGGAGCTGGCAAGCAGAGCTGCAATGGGCAGTAAACAGAATCAGAGGAAAAACTCTCATTTCTGTTATTTTGCGTTTATCATGGAGTGCCTTTCTTTACTCGATCTGGAGGGAGAGAAATAATAGGTGTTTTAATCGCCTTCAATCCACACAAGGAGCCATCATTGAGCAGATAAAAGAGATCATCAGAATGCGATTGTTGGGGCTCAAGAACATTAGTCCTGATGAAGTGAACCGAAGATTGGATGCAGATTGGGGACTGTCACTTTTTTCCTAGGATCTTTGTCCATTCTGGAATAGCTTTAAGTATTGCTGAAGTATGTTGCTATTGTTCCCTGATTGATTAGTGGTCTTAAGTTTTGTTCAAGTATTGTTTAAGTATGTATAGCTTTAAGTACATGTTGCACATGATGTTGGATGTAGCAGTTTAACTGCTTTCTGGATAAATAAAACACTTACTTATCCAAAAAATTTAGCAAGAATTTTAGTTTTCTTTGGTTTCATTTTCTTCATTTATCCCTTATACCAGAGTTCAATCCTAATCTTGTAAGGAGAAGAGGAGTTTCGATTGAATTGAATCTTTGCATTTTTCCTTTTCTTTTTCCTTTTCGATTTTTTTCTAACTTTTTGATATTTTTTTAATTTTTTTGATAAATCCGAAAATAAAAATTTAAATTAAAAATAAATATTAAAATTAAACTAAACTAAACTAAACTAAAGTTAAAAAAAAAAAAAAAAACTCAGATAAAAACGAGTGTCTATAATTAATTTTGACATGTTTGTAAATTCGTGTCGTATTCATATTTTTTTTTGCATGTCGTGTCGTGTTTATATCGTGTAATCGTGTCGTATCCAGTATTACTTGATCTAATGGCAGCATGAACATCCAACTTCTTATGCCCTATAGCCACATCACACATTTTTCAAATATACCAACAAGTATAGAATAAACAATTTGATTTTTATTTTGTAAAGTTAGCTCCGTTGAGAGAAAGCATCACCAACCAATCATCAAACATGTAACTGGATACTTGCTGGACTTTGAAATCATTACAACTCGCCAAACCAATTAGCCTTACCCATTACAACTTTTCAGACCCCTATTTTACGGTTTAGGCTTTCTTCATTGTTGATATTTACCGTTAATATTTATCGTAATTGATTGCGATAACATTTATTATGTTCATAATCGTGATAAATATGACACAATCAATAACATGTATGCAATCGCAATTTAACTCCCTTATTTAACCTTCTACGCACAATCTGTTTAGACTTCACAATACCTTTTCACTTGGACATTCCAAAAATACCATTTTCTATTATTCCATTGCACAATCAATTCTTTACTGTCACTCACCATATACGCACTCCTACTACTCATTCTTTTTTTAGTAGACATAAATCATCCATTTATTCATTAGATGAAAATATTAAATACAATACGATTATATGATATGAACATCATATGAAAAAGAATTAAAACACGATACAAATACACGAACCTATTAAAATTTATATAACACGAATTATTAACGTGTTAAAATTTATATAAATTTATAACACTTTCAACACGATTATAACACAAAATTACAAGGTCTAATCATATTCAGTACTTTTTTTTTTGTTCAATACTTCTCTTCAACTCCAACTTACGAAATACAGAGGGTAGGTTAAAACACTCTAGCCTACATTGCTCACCAAATAACAATTAAACACTTTATAATTTCCTAAATTTAAATATAATATCCAAAAAAATATAACTTTTTTCCCTTTTTCTTTCTCGGGAGAAAAGTGCAACTATTTTTTAGGTTAACAAAAAGGAATAGCTGGATTTTTTTTTTTTTTATAAATATATAAAGAGATCATAACTTGAAAATGGTGATGAAAAAATCGAATCGATCAATTTGATTGATTCATCGAGAATTAATGATCTGTCCGATCCAATAAATATCTTAAAATTATTTTTTTATCGAATCGGTAAAAAATCGGTTCAACCGATTAAAATCTAGTAAAAATCGGATTAAATTGGTAAAAATTTGATTTTATATTTTGTTTCAATTTTTGTGTGTGTAAATGATGAGATTTAAACTTTTAACTTCTTAATTGCATATCAAATATCATACCATTAAACCAAATATATATTTTTATTAATTATTAATTATATTTATTAATAATTTAAAATCAAAATTATTTATTTTAATATTTAAATTGTTTTTATTTGAATGGGTTGATCCAACCAGTTTGACTTTCAATTTGATTCTTTTAGCATTGTTTGAAAAAAAAAAAGAAAATTACAGGTGTTAAAATTCGAAATCCAAACCTATTACATGAACCAATTAAACTAAATTTTATGTTTGATTAAACGTTGTGTTCGAGGTAGTTTTTAGTTAGGGTTTGTTTAACTGGTGTCTACCAATTAAATATTATTTATTGATTTACTAATTTGATTTTTTTTTATTTAATACATTATTTTTATTAAATTTAAAAAAATGCATTAATTATAATTTTTTTATATATATCATCTTAACCAATATCTAATAGTACTGATTAATGTTTCGTTTTTGGTTATTTTATGGGTAAGGAGGATACATATTGCATTTTCTAGACATTTGGTTTTTGTCCAGCCACTTTATTCTTACTTTCTTGGCAGTTATAAGCATTATCATTATCATTATCATTATTAATTAATACTTGGACTTAACTAAATGGACTGACGCCGTCACAGTTTAAAGTTATTGAATAACTTATCTAATTAAATGCTTGCCGCGGTGGATGAAATGAGATGGTACGTCAGTGTTTGGAGTTTATCTTCTTTACTTCATGTGAATAATATATCAAAGTATTTAGAAATGGTTGAACAAATTTGGTTTCAAAAGATAAAAAATAAGTAGAGGGAATCGTTTTCCACGCTCGGTAGGGATTGAGGTGTTTAGTTAGATCTGGAAGCCCGTTTTATTATTTTAAAAATATTAAAATTATTTTTATATTAATATTTATAATTAAATTTAAATAAAAATATTTTTTATTAAATAAATAGTAATTCAGACAAAGTCGATTCGAATTATAAATTTTTTTGTTCAAATCCAATTCAATTTAGATCGGATCTGTCAGGTCGAATAAGTGATTCGATTCGTGAATAAATTTAGGGAGAATGGGAGATAATGAAAGGTCAAAATGAAAGATAATGAGAGAGAATAACATTTTAAAAAAACTTACCATAAACTTATCTATTCAACATTTTCACTAATAACCTTTACTATAATGGTAATGAAAACCATAACTATATTTACTTAGATCCATTTCAATTCTCAATCAAAGACATTTTCATTGGATCGATTGTCGTTTTATAACTAATTCAATCATAACACAATACCTTCAATAAAGTGAGAAAAAAACTTACCATAAAACTTATCCATTCAACATTTTCACTAATAACCTTTACTATAATGGTAATGAAAACCATAACTATATTTACTTAGATCCATTTCAATTCTCAATCAAAGACATTTTCATTGGATCGAGTGTCGTTTTATAACTAATTCAATCATAACACAATACCTTCAATAAAGTGAGATGTCTTTGATCAGGATTCAAATTGACTCTTTTTTTTTTTGGTTCAACATAATGGCCATTAGCCTACATTCGACTCACTACAATAAAGAAGATAAAAGAGATCAGAAGGTGGGTGTTCAACCCAGTCGGGAGGACAACATTTTGTTCTAGTTTTCCTCGCTACCCAATCAGCTACACTATTAGCTTCCCTTCTAACATGAGTAAAGCACAACTCAAGAGATATTGCTAGCATTTGACCCACATCCACTTCAATGGCGAACGTTTCCCAGCATGATAAGGAATGAGAGGATAACCTCTTGATGAGCTCCTCATTATTCGATTCAATAATCACTCTCTGCCAACCCCTTCTCATAACGAGAGCAGAACCAAGCCTGATTGCTAAGGCTTCAGCCACCAGCGCAGAACCAGCCTACACCAATGCGTTGGTTCCATCGACAAGAGCACCATAGCAGTCCCTTGCAATAACAGCAATTCCTGCTTTCATGGATCCTGGAACAAAAGAGGCATTACAATTAACTTTAATCACATCCACAGGTGGTTTAATCCACCCATTCTGGTTTTGAATAGGACGAGGGGATGTCTGATTGTGAGCAACCCCTTCTTCAAACTCTTGATAGTCTCGGACAGCAGCATGCCACACTGGACCGGGTCACCCCTGGTGCCTTCAAAGAGCCAGTCGTTCCTAGCTTTCCACAAATGCCAACAAAGCCATGCAATAAGCCCTTTGGAGCTAAACAACCAAAATCAGGCAGAATGAGGACAACCTCACTGCACCATTTGATGAACCTCACAAACCCTTCCCTTCTTGGGCGATAATTGAAGTTTGAAGCCCCCCATAAGCATTAGCAAACGGGCCAAAGAACAGAATATGCTCAAAGGATTCAACATCATTCTCACACCTACTACAGAGTGAAAAATTCGAACGATGGCGTCTGTGCAAATTTTCATTAGTAGCGAGAGCATTGTGGCAGGCTCTCCAAACAAAATTTTTAACTTTAGGGGGTACCGGGAGTTCCCACACACCTTTCCACAAAAATTCAAATTGACTCTTAATAGTTGAGATTGAAAGAAAGAGATAAAATTCTAAAGTTCTCTTCATCTCTTTAGAAAAAGGATAGATCGAGTGGTGGATTTTGACATTTGATTTTGGAAGAGCCAATTAATATTATATATATATTAGATTTGTTCAATCATATATATATACACACGTAAATAATATATAATAAAAAATAACCAATCTCATACAATTAGAATATAAAAATATTACCATGTTAGCATCAAAATTTTAAGGATAAAAAGACTTTTAAATTAATAGGAAAAAGAAAAGATCATATACATTCATCTAATATTGTACTCATTTCACACATACAGTATATAACTTTTCAAAATTCTATTATAACTCATAAAAGTTTTAATACTTTTCACTAGAGGTGCTCATGGGTCGGGTCAGGCCGGGTTTAGATATGATATCAACACCATATATATTTTCCCAAGTCTGACCCGGCCCGAAATATGGGCCTCAAATTTTACCCAAGTCCGCCCATATTTGTAAATAGGTAGTCGAAACCCATTTAGGCCCGCTCATATTAATTTTTTTCAAAAAATGTAAACAATTTTTTTTATTATTTAATTTAGTAATTTTATCTTTTATTAAGTTTTAAAACATAAATAACTTAGCATATTTTTAAATGTTTATAATATAATATTTATATATATTTATTTTTTATAGGATATAAATTACATAATATATAAAATATAAATAATATATTATATAAATAAAAAACGGGCCGAGCCTGACTCAAGCCTTGATTGTTAGAGCAAAAGCCTGGCCCATTTTCTAAATTAGTTTTATTTTTCTGCCCAAACCCTATTTCGAGTCTAATATTATTGTTCAAACCTTTCAAAATATGAACGAACCTTCGAATTTAGATGGATAACTTGACCGTTGAGCAGGTCTGCTCTCAATATTATTTGATTTGGTTGAAACTGATCTTTCTAACTTTCACTTTGTACTTGTATTTTGTATTAAAAAACTAAAATCCATGAATCTAAAAATCCGTGCATATGATAGACATTTTAGCAAGTATGTATAATTAACCTATAAGCATTTAGTATTAGCTTTGTTTCACAACAGCTAGTAGAGGTGCCAAATGAACCCGAACCCGAAAACCTGCCCAGGAAAACCCGAACCCGAACCCGAACCCGCCCAAACCCGATTTGACCAAAAAGTCAAAAACCCGAACCCGAAAAAACCCGAACCCGAATGGGCCCGAACCCGAATGGACCCGAACCCGAATGGGCCCGAACCCGAATGGACCCGAACCCGAATGGACCCGAACCCGAATGGGCCCGAACCCGAATGAGCCCGAACCCGAATGAGCCCGAACCCGAATGGACCCGAACCCGAGACCGGCCCGAACCCGAACCCGAATTTAATACTAAAAATAAAAATAATCAAATTGCAATTAATTTTTTTTTTTACAAAGCAATAACTTTAATTATTAATTTTATTCTAATTTTTTTAATAATTTAATTAAAATTTAATATATTATATATATATATATGATGATGAAATAATAATTTTATCAAAAAGTAAATTATATTTTGTACTTATAAGTTATAACTTTAACGTCTCATATCATGATGAATTTACAATCTAAATATTTTAAATTCTTGAAAATTTTAGAGATGTGAAAAAAAAAATTGACAATAATTCAATTATTCTTTAAGGGTAAAAAAATTTGACAATAATTCAATTATTTTGGCCTTTTGGGTTATACTTATACGGTTAGGTTAGGGTGGGTTTAATTGGATTATTGCTTTCATGGGATTTTATTTTAACGGGTGGGTTTAATGGGGTTTTGGGTTTTATGGCCTTTTGGTTTTGGGTATATTTATTATATATTAATAAATAATCATATTAATTATATATTTATTACGTATAATTTAAATATAAATTATATTTTTTTAGTACTACTTTATAATTTATACTTTATACTGATGAAAAAAATATAAGTACTCGATAGATATATATATATCTTGATTATAAGCATAATTTTTTTGCATTTTATAAGTATATAAACGAATAGATGAAGGCCATAATTTATTTTTAAAAGTTTTTTATTTTATAGTGAATATAAATTATAATGTATTTATATTTTGAAATTCGAATTCATCAAATCAATTATTTTAAATATCAATATGATTAATTTATAATATATCATATTTTTATAATAAATTATTTCAAAATTTGATTTTATATAACAAATTAATTTCTTATTCTTTTGGTGCTAACAAATATTAATTTTAAAAAATAAATATAATTAAAAATATCATATAATAGCAAAAGTATAAAAATAATAATAAATTAATAATTTGTTTTTAGATATAAATATTTAAATTACGTAAAAATGATTACATCTAATATAAAATAAAATGATGTAAAACATACCCGAACCCAGACCGAACCCGAACCCGAATGGGCCCGAACCCGAATGAGCCCGAACCCGAATGAGCCCGAACCCGGATGGACCCGAACCCGAATGAGCCCGAACCCGGATGGACCCGAACCCGAATAAACCCGAACCAGAATGAACCCGACCCGAACCCGCCCGAAACCCGCCCAATTGCCACCTCTAGCAGCTAGCATCTACTTTCTCTAAAAGTATTTAGTATTTACTATTACCAAAACAAAACAAAAAAAACCTTTGCCTTTGGCAACATCCATGAAAGTACTTGAGCCTGGTTTATTGACTTACTGCTTCTCTTTTTGGTGTCTTCATTTGTCGTTTTGGCATAGGGAGGATCCTGCTGGTTTATTGCACGAATTTCTCTCTTTGGGTCATTGGATGTTAATAAGTTAATAAATTATTATTGTCCGAAGTTGCCGTTTCCTAAGCAAGATGGATTCAGACATTTTGCCTGCTTGATGGTTGTATATTTTCTATTTTTTCCTTTGTTTTAATTTCTAAAGAGTCGATGAATTTTGTCTTCTGGTGTCGGCCAGTCTGTGAATCTGTAAAAAAAAAATTCGGAAAATGGAAATCCAGGATAGAAGTATTCTTACAGGGCTATTTTCATTGGAATTCGATGACGCAAGGCAATCATGTCATCTGCAATTTCTTCCTGGGAAACCCGTTTGACGTATCAGATAGGTCATATGGGAACCAATGGCAATTTTCCTGTCAAACCACATGCTACGCTAACAAATTAAATTTGAACTGCCCTGGGTTGGTAGCCAGTTTCCTGTCAGCCGCCCTGGAATAAAAGCTCTCAGTTCTCACTCTCTAGTCTCTCCATTTACACTCACTCATATATACAAAATGTATTTGTATACGCCTCTCTGCCTTATTAGTCGCCAAGCCTTTTCCTGTTTTCAATCTTCACAAATTTTTTCATGGCCACAGCATTGATCCTACTCGTTTTGTCATTGGCTTTACTTTGTCCACCTTCATCCTCATCTCTGATGGTCTATGGGCGGGTTCATCTCCAGCTGGTGATGTGTTGACTTCACCTGATGGCACTTTCAGTGCTTTCTGGTTTCCACCCTGTTGGCCAGAATGCTTATTCCTTTGCAATATGGTTCAACAAACCATCCTGCGGTGCTAACAAGTGCACCATAGTTTGGATGGCAAATCGGGACCAACCAGTCAATGGTAGATTCTCAAAGCTCTGTCTACTGAAATCAGGTAACCTTGTTTTAAAAGATGCTGGTCGTATCCCATTTAAAACTTGAAGATGGCGGCAATCTCATCCTGCGTAACTTGGAAGGCCTTATATTGTGGCAAAGCTACGATTCACCAACGGATACTCTGCTTCCTCTTCAGCCATTCAATGAGAACTCGAAACTCATATCATCAAGAAGCCAAGGAAACTACTCCTCGGGTTATTTTCAGCTATATTTTGACACTGATAATGTCCTAAGCCTTGTGTACAAAGTCCTGAGTTTTCAAGCGTTTACTGGCCCAGTCCATGGCTTTTGAGATGGGATCCACATTCAATAATAGCAAAATTGCAATTCTGGATACTTTGGGCAATTTTCGTTCAACCGATAATTTTACTTTCTTGTCAGCTGATCATGGCTCAAAGATTTCGAGAATGTTGAAGATGGATTTTGATGGCAATATTCGACTGTATAGTCTAAAAGAGGATGGAGAAACTTGGGTTGTTTCATGGCAAGCCTTCCTCAACCATGCATGGTTAATGGATGTTGTGGACCAAACAGCATATGCATTTATACTCCTAATTTTGGCAGAAAATGCTCTTGCGTTCCAGGATATAAGATGAAGAATCATGCTGATTGGTCTCTTGAATGTGAACCAGAATTTCATCTTTCTTGTAACCAAACTGAGGTTGGGTTTCCTGAAACTCCGCCATGTTGAATTCTATGGCTATGATTTCACCATGTATCCTAATGTCACCTTAGAGGATTGCGAGAGAATGTGCTCGTAGTTGTGTGATTGCAAAGGTTTTCAATTCAGATTTATTAAAGCCCATGAACCAGATGGTACATGTTGTTATCCCAAGACACAATTGTTGAATGGACATCGCCCACCAAATTTTAATGCTGATTTCTACGTGAAATTGCCCAAGGCTACTGTAGCAATTAAATTTAGTCCGAATCAAACCCGAAGCCCATATCACATCCCGAGCTAAGTCCCGAATTAGTTTCAAGTCTAATTTAAATCCAATTTGAATCTAATTTTCAGTCTCTATTTTATTGTTTAATGTTGTTTTTATTTTATTTATTTATTATTATCTTAATTATTTATTATTATCTTTTTTTGAGTTTTGCGGACTTGAAGGCCCAGATCATTTGCGAGGGGCTTGATAGAAACCCCACCGAGCTATTCGTGCTGGCAGGCCATTTGGGCCTGCTGGCCAAGCAGGCCAGTGGCCCAGCCTGCCCCCCAGGTAGGCCCAAACCAAGCAGCAGGTAAGCACCCACCTAGCCCAGCCAACAGCCCACGCTTCCACCCCACCTGCCAACCTCCCCAGCAACACACCACCACCCACGCCCCTACCCTTACCACCTAGCTAGCCAAACCCTAGCCGTTTCTTCCATACACACCACCTTCACCTGCCACACGCCATACCATAAACAGCCACCCAGCCTACTACCTCCTTCCCCACACTCAAGCCCCTGCTAGCCTCTTTCCCTCACGCCACCCCCCAACCCCCAAGCCTCTAGGCCACCACCATAAGACCCCAGTAGACACCAAATTTTGTCCGAGCCCCCTAAACCAAGTAAGTTCCTATTTGTACTTCTTAGAATGCAAAGAAACTCCTCTTATCCCACAGATGGTTCTCCAAGACTTGTGATTCGGCGTTCAACATGAAAAGTCAACCTCGAAAAGTCAACTACTAAAAAAGTCAACTCTTAGTAAAATCAAGATTCACGGTTTAATTGAACAATGGTGAAAGAATTTTGATAATTCGAGGTCTAGAACGAAAGATATAGAGTTCGGAAGATGGGTTATGAAAATTCAGTGTAGTGGAATACCTAATTCGGCAAATTTGGGGAAAACAGCAGAGATGACCCGATTGGTAAAATTGAAGCCCCTAGTAGATGAAGTATATGAATAAACAAAAATAGCCCAAGGCTCAGTTTGAAGTGGATCCCAAGGAAGAGCCGGTTAGAAGAAAAATGAAAAAACGAGAAAATTCCCAATATGGAAAAGGGGAAAACTAAATCGGAGGGGAATTTGATCGTAAAAATTGGGCATTTTCGGATCAACTCCAGATCAATATATGATAAAGAGTATGGAAGAGGAAAATCCAGAATTTTGGCCCGTTTCGAGTAAAACTGAGGCTTCAAGGCCTAAAGGGCAATTTTGAAAAATGCGGGAAAAATAGGAAACAGTCTCGAAAAAATATGAAAACTTTCAGATCTCAATTTTATATTTTATGGACGGTATTGGAGAAGAAAAATTCAGAATCGGAGCTCAAACAAAAAATGACAAAGTTCGGGTGCACTAACCCTAAATTCCAAAAGAAAATTTCGGGAAAAATAGCAAACGAGCTCAAAAAATTATGAAAACTTCTAGATCTCAATTTTATATTTTTTGTAAGGCATTGGTCAAGAAAAATCTGGAATTAGAGCTCAAACGAAAAAGACTAAATTTGAGAGGCACTAAACCAAAACTTTTAAAGAAAAATCCGGGAAAAATAGAAAACAAGCTCGGAAAATTATGAAAACTTCCAGAACTGAGTTTTATATTGATTTGGAGGTATTGTAAAGGAAAAATCTCAAATTGGAGCTGATTTGAAAAAAGGCAAAGTTCGGGGAGGCCTAATCCGCAATTTTAATGAAAAATTCGAGAAAAATGAAAAACGAGCTCCAAAAATTATGAAAATATCCAGAACCGAATTTTACATTTATTTGGAGGGATTGGAGAAAGAAAATCTAGAATTGGGGTTCATTTGCAATTAAATTAAGTTTGGGGGCTAAAATATAATTTTATCAAAGAAACCAAAAAAGGCCATTTTGTAATGAAAAAATAAGGAAGTTGCTGGAACATTCCAGGCCATTCGGCCAGCTCATGAGGAATGAAGGTGAGATTTGATCAATTTCATTCAATGGCCAAGATTGAGTTGCAAGAAGACATTTTTAATCTTTGGTTAGTTCCTTTGTGATCATGCCAAGTGGCCTAGATATTTTGAAGAGAAAGATGAGCACATCCTTATCTCCTTGGCTGGCCAGCTCAAAAACTTGGAGAAGAGGTTTGATCAATGGCCAAGGTTGAGTTGCAAGGTGGCATTTTTAATCTTTGTTTAGTCTCCCTTGTGATGAAGCCAAGAGGCCTTGATATGTTTGAAGAATGATGATCACATCATCACAAAAGGAGAGAGGGAGGCAGCCGGCCACACCATTTAGAGGGAGGGGAAGACAATTTTTCTTGAAAAAAAAGAGGAGAAGAGAAAAAAAAAAGGAGAAAAATTTGGTTATCTTGATTTGGAAAGCAATAGTTAGGTAGCTATCATCTCCTTTCTTCTTCTTTAATGCTTTTCTTTGATGTTGTTATTTCTTTTTTCCTTTTTTTGTTCATGTGATTTGTAAACTTTTGATGAATAAAAAGGTTTTCCAAATAAATTTTAAAGGTTTTCTATCCTTTGTTCTTCATTTTTTATCAAATAACCATGTTTTCAATTTTTTTTTACATGTTTTAAGGCCTTGGCCGATCCTACCTTGATGATTTTATGCTTGTTCTTGCTTGATATTGCTTGCTTGCTTGTATTCATATTTCTCACTCATGATTTATCTTTTGTCATATGATTGTGGGCTGTAAAATCATGCATTTCATGACATTTCAACTAGGATTTTGACTAAGATCATCTAATGATCTCAAGCCAAAAATCCCTTGCCTCTACTAGTCGAGAGATTAATATTTTAAATTGAGTATTCTGACTTTGGGATTTTTTTTCACTACTCATCCATGGTCAAAATAAATTTATTTTTTTACCACATGCAATAACCATTTAGGGGATGCCATGGTATTTTTCTCACAATTTTTAGATTTTTTTATCATGTTTGAAGAAATGGTTTTTAACAAAGCAGTTTTAGCTCACTGTCTTGACTTTGGTAAAATTTCGGTCATAGTATCCTTGCTCCAAAAATTAAGCTGATTTTTTCTCATGAAGATCAACATGTTTTAGGTCTACCCTAATTGTTTCAAATTTTTTTGAAATTTTCTAAAAGGGTAAAAAAATCGAATTTCAAAACTGTCAGTGGGAGTCAGATTTGTTTTATAGAAATAATAATTTTATTTTTTTGTTTGGATACAAAGAGGGGGCTTATTTGGGACCTTTGTTACTGTCTTAGGTTAATTTCCCAGATATTTCAATCATAAAATTTGATTTTATAAATTTCAGGTCAAGGGTGGTCAACCCGGATTTCAAAACTAGGAAAATGTAGCCTTTTTAAAGGGGGTTCGATCATGAGGCTATTTTCAACTAAAAAATTTCCATTTTTTTTTTTAAATTTGAGCCCAAAGTCTTTCGATTTTGAAAATCCGATTTAATCTCTTCCAAAGGTAGTCAGATACCTTTTTTAGGTATACGGATGTCCTTACTCTAAGGAAGAAATACATCTCCATGTATTGCATTTTTAAAATGTTTTAAATTTTAATTTGACATAAAACGTGTGTTTCGATGTCCTAAACATTTGGCGAGAATTAGTTCTTAATCTTTCCCGGGTTGCCGGGGAGGTTAGGAAATTCTTCAACGCACGTGTTTATGAAATTGAAAGATATTTGATTTTGTTTTATTTGGAATCATATAAATATCATAAGAAAGAAATTTTTTCCGAGCTTTGCCGGAGAGTGTGGTAATATTTTTCGATATATGCTATTTGTATGATTCCTCACATGAAAACTCCATGTCTATGAATATTCCATGTTGATGTCATTTTATATTCATGTTGTCATAATTAGATTTTGCCATGTCTAGCATGCCATGTCATTCATACATGTGCCATGTCTTTCATATGCCATGTCATCTAGATTAGGCCATGACATCCATTCACATGCCATGTCATCTAGATTAGGCCATGTCATCCATTCACATGCCATGTCATCCATTTACATGCCATGTCATTTAGGATATGCCATGTCGTCTAGGTCATGCCATAACATTCACTCATGTGTCATGTCATCTAGGTCATGCCATGTCATTCATTCACATGCCATGTCATCTAGGTCATGCCATATCATTCACTCATGTGCCATGTCATTTAGGTTATGCCATGCCATCCATTCACATGCCATGTCATTCATATGCCATACCATCCATTCACATGTCATGTGATTCATAAGCCATGTCATTCACATGCCATATCATTCATTCACATGTCATGACATTTAGTTTATGCCAAGTCATTCATTCATGCGCCATATCATTCATATGCCATGTCTTTGAGTCATATTCCATGCCATTTGTTCTTTTGGCTATGTCATTTAAATTTTGTCATGTCATAATAAATAGCTTGCCATGCCATGTTAATCATGCATGTTATACATTCATGTTTTAATGTTAATTTGCACATTCATGATCATCCAACTTTTTGAAAATTGATATATATATATATTTTTAATTAAATAAGGCAATATCCTCGAGTTATTATAATTCAAGGATTCTCCTCTGGGTTGCCATGCAGAGATTTCCAAGAATAATAAAAAATCTATATTTTACCGGTTGGCCTTGGAATATAGAAAATTTTTGCAATAACAAATTCTGAATCATTCTCGAACAAAAATAGGATTGTTTTTAAAATGGGAATTATTTTCAAATACCAAATATAAAACCGACTTTTCACCAAGACTCGAGATAACACATGACTAATAAGGTATAGTTTTATACAGGCGTTATGGGGGTGCTAATCCTTCCCCGCACGTAACCGACTTCGGAACCCGTTTCTTTGATTTCTCTGGTTTAAAAGCGCAGAATTCAAAATTGGTTTTTAAAAAAAGGCCGATCACACCTAGCCAAAAAAGATTGTTGGTGACTCCATTTCTTTTTCGAGGTTGTTTTCAAACCCTCGTTTTATTTCAAGAGGAATTAAGTCGTCTTTTCCTCTGTTTCCCCAATGTCATACTTAACGAGTAATGTCTCGCGATGGGACTTGTTATTTTTTAGGTTGCGACTGTCGCAACCTAAAACATAACGAGTCTCATCGCAAGACTTTATTATTCGTTAGGCGTGACATTAAAAAAACCGAGGAAAAGTCGACTGAATTCCTCTAGAAAAATGAAGGTTTTGAAAATGACCTTTAAAAAAGACAAGGAGTCGTCACCAATCTTTTTTAGCTAGGTGTGATCGGCCACCTAATAAAATCAGTTTTATAAAATATTTTAAAAATTAATTAAAACATTTTAAAAACCAACTCCAAGTCTGCGTTTTAAACCAGAAATCAAAGAAGCGGGTTCGGGAGTCGGTTACGTGTGGGGAAGAATTAGCACCCCCACAACGCCCATATAAATCGGTACCTGATTAATCGTGTGTTATCTCAAGTCTCCGTAAAAATTGGTTTTAAATTTAGTATTTCAAGTTAATTCCCAATTTAAAAAAAATAATTCCATTTTTAATTGAAAATGATCCGGAATTTATAATTTCAAAATTTTCCTATATTCCCCAGCAAACGTGGCAAAATATAGAAATTTTTATTAGTTTGGAAAACTTTCCGAATCATTCTCGTTTTCTTGAAAAAAAGATATTCCTTTATTAATGATAATTGATGATATTCCCTCCAGCAAACCCGGTAGAGAACTCATGAATTATTTTAACTCGGGAATATCTTTATTTTTTATTGAAAAATCATTATCCTTTTGAAAACATTTTAAAAGATATGAATATGTATATGCATGATATAAAATAAATGACATAGCAAAATCTAAATAATATAATGCTTCCTAAATGACATGACATGATTTGAATGCCTTAGCATATTCTAAATGAAATGAAATATCCTAAGTTATATGATATATTCTAAATGAAATTAAATGACCTATGTAATATAATACATTCTATATGAAATGCAATATCCTAAGTCATATGATATAATCTAAATGAAATAAAATATTCTAGATGACATAATATATCCTAAATGAAATGACCTAGGTAATATAATATATTCTACATGAAATGCAATACCCTAAGTCATATGATATAATCTAAATGAAATAAAATATTCTAGATGACATAATATATCCTAAATGAAATGAAATGATTTAAATGACATGAAAAATATGAATGATATGGCATATAATTTAAATGACATGGAATAAAATAATGCTATCATATAATATGCATGAAAATAAAAATAATAATGCATGAACATGGTATATGCTAAATAAAAATAACTAAATAAAAGCATAGGATATCATGAAATATTCAAAACCATATTCAAAACCATATAACATCAAAAAATATAAATCAAAATAATAACAATATCATAGAAATTATTATAACAAGAATCACATATTATATAAAATGCATGAATATGAAAAATGCAATGCATGAAATGTATTTTTTCCTTTTATTAAGGAAATCCGTATATCTAAAAAGATATCCGGCTACCTTAGGAAAATATGTCAAATTAAATATTCTAACACCAAAATACTTTGTGATTGTTTGAAAACAATTTTGAAAAGCTTGAATTAAAAATAAAAACTGGGCTAAATCTTTTTTTTAAATGGCTCTAATTTCCTAAGTTTAAAAATCCGGACTTGACTACCCTTAACCTGAGACTTGAAAAACCATTTTTAGAGTTTAAAAAGGCTTAGAAACTACCCTAAGTCAGTAGCTAACCCTCCTAATCAGCCCACTCTAAGTAACTTAACCAAAACAGAAAAATGATTTTTCTTTAAATTCAATTCTGACTCCACTGTCCAGTTTTAAGTCACGATTTTTTATCCTATTTTTAAAAATTCAAAAAATTATAAAACAAATACTGGAGACTCAAGACATGTAAAAATATACGAAAAAAAATCGGCTTAATTTTATGATTAAAGATGAATTCGCAGAAAAATCAGAGACGTACGAGTTTTATGAGAAAAAAAAACTGCTTTGCCAACACATTTTTGCCTTTGATAAAATCATTTAAAAATCAAAGTAAAAATATTTGAAAATCCTAAAATGACTTAAAAACAGTAGCTAGGACTTTTTGAAAGTTAGATAAAAATTGGTTAAGTAAAAAAAATCACAAAGGTAGAATAATCAACTTGACAAACTTAATTTTCCACGAGTGTGCTCAAGAGAGCATGACTTTGAACCATTAAGTGGCTCAAGTTATTATTCAAGTGGCATGAACATGAAATGCATGAAACAATACAGCAAACATAATGCATGAAATGCATGAGCTTAAACCTAAATGTCATGAAAAAATGCATGGCATTCATAAAGTGACCTAGACCTAAATGAACTTCCATGGCATTTAATGCAACCTAGACCTAAAATGCATGAACATGCATGGCAAATAAACCTCACTTAATAACTAAAATATACATGGCATTTTCACAAACACAAAGCATGCTTAAACCAAAAACTCAACCAAATATCATGCAAATGCTAACCTATCAACTAACATGGCAAGAATGCACAAAAAATGCAAAAATTCCAAGAGGGCCGAATAGCATAAGGTAACTAGCAAACATGGCATTTTCACAAACACTTGGTATACTAGCATGCAAAACTAAATCAAATGACATGTAAATGCAAAAACCTACCAACTAACATGGCAAAAAATGCAATACACAATGCAAAGCACATGGAGTAGCCAAATGGCCTCAAGCTCCAACAAGCATGGCATTTTCACAAACACTTGGTATACTAACATGCTCAACTAAAATATAACACTTAAATCATGCAAAAACCACACAAGCATTTTCACAAACACTTAATATACTAAATCTAAAACATGCTCAACTAAGATATAAAACTCAAATCATGCAAAGACCACACAAGAATTTTCACAAACACTTGATATACTAAATCTAAAACATGCTCAAATTTAAACAACATGAAAACAGAAAATTAAAAATGCAAAAACATGATATTTAAAACATAAATGGCAACAAACAAAGCAACCAAATTAAAATATAACTCAAGAATATGAAGTAACATAACATTTAAAACATCAAAATCAAAGAAAATAACATAAACAATATGGTAAAATAATCAAAACAGCAACTTAAAATAAATAATATAGGCCATTTGGCCATGGTGAGTTTATTGTAAAAAAAAATTGTAAAAAAAATATACTCAAGAAGGAGATGAAGGAAGAACTTAAAAAGAACAATTAAAAACATTTATTTAAAATGGAAACTCACCAAATAGAAATCAAAATAGCAAAAACAAGAATGGAAAATCAAGAAAGTGCAAGAGTTGGTGCTCAAGAGCAACCTCAAGAAGCTATATTTCAAGCTTTATCTCTTCAAACTTTCCTTTCTTTTCTAAACTTTTCTTTTTTGCTTTCAACCAAGAAGAGAAAAACTAAGAAAAACTAAGAGAAATCAGCAAAAATGAAGTTGAAAATTCGAAAATTCTGACCTCCCCTTAATGTTGGCAGAATTTTACCTCTCTCCTCCCCTAGGATGTTGTCATTTTTTGTGTAACAAATTTTCCATCAAATGGCTAATAATTCAAGGTGAAAAATCATGAAATTACCACCTTTAGATTAGCATCTCAGCTCTCTCAAATTACAGCTGTTAAAGAATAATGTTGACATCTCTCTTGGCCTATGTGGCTTAATCACCATGGCTTGATCAAAGAGAATCTCTAACTAACTCTTGATTTTTAGCCATTTGATTGAAAAATCAGAAGCTTCCTCCTTCCTTTGGGCTTGGGCAGGCCAAAAATTCTCTTTTCCAGCCCAATCTGATTTTTTGAAAGGCCCAAAGAAGCCCTTTTCGGTTGCTTCGGTGAAATGACCGTTTTGCCCCCCGGATGCAAATAAATATCAAACGGACTCCAAATTCAATTTTTCTTTTTTTAATACTTCCAAAATAATAAAATATTGAGTTCTGGAAGTTTTCAAAATTATCCGAGTCCGTTTGCTATTTATTTGGATTTTTTCTTCCAAAAATGCCCTTTTATACCCCTACATTTGACCATTTTTTAAACGAGCTCCAAATCAAGATTTTTCTTCACCAATCTCTTCAAAGTAATTAAAAAGTGTGATCTGGAAGTTTTCATAATTTTTGGAGCTCATTTGGTATTTTTTCGGGATTTATCGGCTTGAATTACTACATAGGAGGCCCGGGATTTGGCCATTTTGCAAACGGACTCCGAATCAAGATTTTCTTTCGCCAATATCTTCCAAATAATTTAAAAATGAGATTTGCAAAATTTCAGAATTTTTGGAGTCCATTTGCTATTTTTTTCGGGATTTATCTTTTTGAATTATTGCATAGGAGGCCTGGGATTTGGCCATTTTTCAAACTAACTCCGAATCAAGATTTTATTTTGCCAATCTCTTTCAAATAATTTAAAAGTGAGATTTGCAAAATTTTAGAAGATTTGGAGCTCATTTGCTATTTTTCCGAGATTTTCCTTTTTGAGTTACTACATAGGAGGCCCGGGATTTGGCCATTTTGCAAACGAACTCCGAATCAAGATTTTATTTCGCCAATCTCTTTAAAATGATTTAAGAATGAGATTGAAAAATTTTCAGAATTTTCGGAGTCCATTTCCTATTTTCCCAAATTTTCCAATTTTGCCCTTTTGTCTCCGAAACCCGATTTTGCTCAAAACAAGTCCGATTTTCAGATTTTATTCAATCTGAGCCTTGGGCTATCCTTTTTAATCATTCTTCATCCATTGGGGGCTTTGGTCTTACCAAGTCGGGCCATTCTGTGATTCTTCCCGATTTCACCAAAATCCACTAAAAACCCTAATTCTCGGTTTTCTCCTGGATTGACTTTTCTTTTGGTTTTTCTTGCAAGTGACTTTTCCATTACCCGTAGTCAATGCTTATCTTTCATTTGGAACCTTCAATTTCGACCAATTTGATCGATTAAGCACTTTTCCCCAAATTTCTCGGATTAGGGTTTCCTTTCTACTGAATCTCCAAATCCCAACTTCCGAACTCCATATCTTTCAATGTAGACCTCGGATTATCAAAATTATTTCGCCTTTTTTCAATTGAACTTAAAATCTTGATTTTGAAAGTGGGTTGACTTTTTCAGTAGTTGACTTTCTGGGGTTGACTTTTTCGAGGTTGACTTTTTTTCAAGTTTGACTTTTTGTGCTCGCCCTCTTAAACTAAGTCTCGGAGTATCACCTGCAGGATGAAAAATAGTCTTTTTACACTCGGAAAGATCAATATAGGAAGAAAACATACCTGTTTAGTGGTCCGGACAAAATTAGGTGTCTACAGCTGCCCCTCTTTGGCTATTGCTGAGAATCAGGAATCAGACAAAGATAAACCAACACTAATTTTGTACGGTCAGTGAAATCACATTTGAAGGAAAGGGAAAAGGGTTTTCTTTTTCATTCTTCTATCATTTTTCATTTTCTATTTTTCATTTTTTTCTCTTTCATCTATTTTTATTTTTTTTTATTTTTTATTTTTCATTTTTTTTGTCTTTTTGTCTTTTTGTCTTTTTTCATTATTTTTTTTTTCATTTTTTTTAAACAGTAAATTGAAGAATTTGTCCTTAAATTGAATTCCCTGACTAAGCAAGGCTCGACCCGTCTTAAGGAAACGAATTCGATTTGCAAGAAAGGAAATGACCTCGACGATGGTCTCGGGGCCTTAACCTGTCTTGTTCTCAGTTGTGTTTAAAATTCTGGATATCTCCTCCAGAAGCTTCGGCTATCACCACCAAAGTCTTGCTCATTTTAAAAACTGTAAAAATTCTGGGTATCACCTCCAGAAGCTTTAGTTATCACCACCTAAAGACTTTTTACCTTTTCAAAGGATTTTAAAACTCTGGATATCGCCACCAGAGGCTTCAGCTATCACCACCAAAGACTTTTTACATTTTCAAAGGATTTTAAAACTCTAGATATCGCCTCCAGAGGCTTCAGCTATCACCACCGAAGACTTGTTCATAATAAAAAAAAGTACCTCGACGATGATCTCGGGGCTCGACTCGTCTTAAGGAAACAAATTCGATTTGTAAGAAAAGAAATGACCTCGACGATGGTCTCGGGGCCTTAACCTGTCTTGTTCTCAACTGTGTTTAAAATTATGGATATCTCCTCCAGAAGCTTTGGCTATCACTACCAAAGTCTTGCTCCTTTTTAAAACTGTAAAAAATTTTGGGTATCACCTCCAGAAGCTTCAGCTATCACCACCAAAGACTTTCTACCTTTTCAAAGGATTTTAAAACTCTGGATATCTCCACCAGAGGCTTCAGCTATCACCACCGAAGACTTGTTCATAATAAAAAAAAAAGTACCTTGACGATGATCTCGGGGCTCGACTTATTTGAGAAGCAAAACGAGTTCGATTATACCTGAAAGCTTTAAGAGATGATGCAAATGCTTCATGATGCAAATGCTAATGTCTTTTGTTGATGCAAATGCTTCTTGATGTAGATGCAAATGACTTAGATTGGTGCAAATGTCTTTGATGCAAATGTAATTGACTTGATTTGATGCAAACTTTCTTGATGCAGATTCAACTAACTTAGATTGATGCAAATGCTTCTTGATGTAGATGCACATGTTGAATAAAATTCTGGATAACTCCTCCAAAAGAAGATTTCTCATTTTCAAAATTATAAAACCCTGGATATCTCCACTAGAGGCTTCAGCTATCACCACCGAAGACTTTTTCACTTTTTTAAAACTGTAAAATTCTGGATATCCCCACCAGAAGCTTTGGCTATCACCACCAAAGACTTGCTCATTGTAAAATTCTGGGTAACTCCTCTAGAACGAGATTTCCCATTTTTCAAAATTATAAAACCCTGGATATCTCCACCAGAGGCTTCAGCTATCACCACCGAAGACTTGTTCACTTTTTAAACTGTAAAATTCTGGATATCCCCACCAAAAGCTTTGGCTATCACCACCAAAGACTTGCTTATTGTAAAATTCTGGGTAACTCCTCTAGAAGAAGATTTCTCATTTTTCAAAATTATAAAACCCTGGATATCTCCACCAGAGGCTTCAGCTATCACCACCGAAGACTTGTTCACTTTTAAAACTGTAAAATTCAGGATATCCCCACCAGAAGCTTTGACTATCACCATCAAAGACTTGCTCATTGTAAAATTCTGGATAACTCATCCAAAAGAAGATTTCTCATTTTTCAAATTTATAAAACCCTGGATATCTCCACCAGAGGCTTCAGCTATCACCACCGAAGACTTGTTCACTTTTAAAAACTGTAAAATTCTGGATATCCCCACCAGAAACTTTGAGAAATGATGCAGATGCACATGTCTTTTAACAAGGTGCTCATGCTTCATGGTGCAAATGTAAAATATTTCTTAGTGCAAATGCAAATGGCCTGGATTGATGCCCATGTTTCATGATGCAGATGCCCCTACTAATTGTGTTCATGTAACTGGTTTATGAATGGTGTAACTACAATTAGCACACATTAATGAAAATGCAATGATTCTAGAAATGATGCAATTGATTGAGATGTCACAAATGCGAATTCCATGAAGAATGTAAATGTAAAGGTAAAATGCAGATGCTTATGGAATAATGCCTATGCAAATACCCATGAATGATGCAAATGCTTGCCGACACTGTGCAGATGCAAAAGCTCGATAAAGAGATGAGTGCTCATGAGTGATGCAAATGTCCCCGGTTGTTTTTCTAGACTTTGGCTTTGCCTTTCAAATTCATTTTTCCTCTTCAAATCAGAGTATATCTTCAACTCATTTTGGCTATTCTCTTTGCCCCAACAGTTTTCAAACTTTCATCAACAGAGATCTGCACTGGGTTCGATTTCTTCTTCTCATATCTAGAAGTTAGGACCTACCCTGGCAGTTCTATACCTTTGGGTAAGAAAAATCCTTGTCTCATGTCAACATCAAAATGGGTATTTCAAAAAATCTCTTTATTTGTTTTCGCATTTTGAAAACTTCTGAACAAAAATATTAACCTCACAATGTGTGATGTATAAATCTTTTGAAGACTGATGATCATTGTTAGAAATTTCTCTAAGTATCAATCTGGGTTTTTTTTTTCAACTGGGATTGGCAAGGCTTGGTATAACAAGATTCTGGCTTTTCCAGGAAAACTTCATGATAAAAATGTATATCCCTTCTAGGCTCACAAATGGAACAGGTTTTATAAATCATGAATTTATTGAGAACCAAACAAATTTAACATTCTTTTAGTTTCCATATCAAGGCATTTTGACAAGCGTCAAGATTGGCCGGGATGTTCAAACCGAAAAGTTTAATCTTGGAGAAAAGTTTCAGTTTTTTGAAGACAATCCTTTGAATGAGAATTGACAATTTGGGAGGTTCAGGAATTCCTAGATGTTCCTTAATGACCATTTTTTAAGATGACCTTCTCTTTTTGTGGTATCGGCACTTTCATAGATGGCATAAAAAATTCCCATTTTACTCTAGACCGCCCGTTTTTGAGTTTTCGCCCTAGAGTCCCTTTTCTTTCCAATTTTTTTTTTTTTTTTTACCATGCACTTGGGAATTCTAAATTCTTCCTTAGTGAAATGAGAATTTGATGAGATGGGATAAAATCTGAGGAAAACCCTTCAAATTAAATATTCATGCTTGATCAAAATGGACTTTTAAAGCATGTAATGTAGGCCATGGCTCAGGGTTCAGAAAGAAAGGATAAATAGGCCCAAAATATGTGTTTGAGGGTAATCAGATCAAGGATCCTTTCTTTGAGGAGGATTCTTTTTGAAGCATTTGTCCCTTCTTGGACATTTCTTTTCTTTTGACTTTGCTCTTTTTCTTCCTTGCTTTTGGCTTTCAATTTGCCATGTCTTTCACACATTTTTTCATTTTTTTTTGCATTTTTTTTCATTCATTTTGCCCCCATTTTTTTCAACGGAGTGAGCCCGTCTTTATTCGGGGCTCCATTTGCTTTGCATCTGTCTTTGAGCTAGGATTCGTTTCTCAATGATCTTTAAAAAGATCTTTCCTTACATTTGCCCCCTAGTGTAGAGGGTGATCCTTGATCAGGGTTCAAAGAAGAAAGAATTCTTTCGGCTCAAAAGGGGTGACTATGGATAATTTCTTTTGTGCGAAAGGGATATGAAAGATGGCCATTCCTCATGTCAAGCACGAATATTCACTTTGAAAAGCAATCCTCAGGGGAAATAGATTTTCAGAATTTCATTTTGCACTTTGGAATCATTCGAATTCTTATATGCATGATATCACAATTTTTTTCATTTTTCATTTTTCATCGCATGCCCCAATGATTCATGCGTTTAATCCATCCATTCACCATATATCCATCATTTCCGCGTATGATGCCCCGATTTGATTAACCATGAGAATTTGTATCAACGAGGAACATAGCAAGTCTAGGTCTATTTTGAAAAGGCTGAGTTTCCAATTTGAGTTCTTTGAAGAGACAAGGAAAATATGACCCAAAAACGAGTTTTCTCTGGGAGAAGGGATAATCTAGTTTAATCATTGTGCCCCAAGGTGTCAATCATAAAGTGATGTTTGGGCAATTAGTGTTTTGTGGTTTGTTGAAAATGACATGAATTGTTTTGGCACAACCTTGACACATATCAAATTAACAAAATCTAGATTCTTGAAAGAATGTCTCATTTGTTTGAATTTCATGGAATTCGAAAAATTTCAAAAAGTTCGTTCTTTTGTTCATAGCCTAGACTAGGATTTACATCCTTGCTTATTCTGCAATGACAATGGTTTTATGAAGTTCAATCATTCATATTCCTTGAAGCATTAGGTCTTTCAAGTGTTCTTGATTCAAGGTTTAGGTATAGAGAAGCCCAAAAAAGAGGGGGATGGTGTTGGGTCATTTCTAACACTGATCATCAATCTTCTTGAGACTATCCATTATTAAAACTTCCTTAATGCTTGGTTTTGTAAATTCAAGTTATTGTTAAAACACAACAAACACAAAGCATTTAAAATTCAAAATTCATTTAATTCATGTAGATGTTAACATGAGACAAGTGCTTTCATCATCACAGTGTATAGAACTACATGCGTCAAAAACCTAATATGATCATGCACAATGTTTCTTATGACACTTGACTTCCCCATCTTCAAAACTTATCAAACCAGCCTTGATGAAATCTTTGACCTCGTACTTCAAAGCGGGGCAGTTCTCTGTTGAGTGACCTTGATTGCCAGAATGGTAACCACAACACTCTTTAGCATCATACCAGCTCGGATAAAGGGGCTTCAGAGGCTCTAATTGCATGGGTGTCACAAGGTGATTTTGGATGAGTTGAGGTAGTAGCTCACTGTATGTCACAGGAATCGGGTCAACCTGATTTCTTTTTCGCTTTTTATGCCCTCTTCGATTATTCCCAAGGATGTTCGATTGATAGACAGATGTAAATTCTGGTGTAGTTGCAGTCATTGGTTGGTAAGGATAAAAACCTTGAGAGACATTGTTCAGGGTAGAACAAAATGGCTGATACGAGGAGAATTGGGGAGGTGGGGCAAAGTCTTCCACGACTTGGGTATCTTCTTTTTTCTTTTCAGATGCCCCATTGTTCTTGGTATTGGATGTTCTTTCTCCTCCAATTTTCCCATCCTTGATAGCATTCTCAATCATCTCCCCTGAAATTACCATGTCCGAAAAATTCTTTGTGATGTTCCCGACAAGTATATCATAGTACGGGGCCTGCAGTGTATTCACAAAAAGGACAGTGGTTTCCTTCTGAGTTAAGGGCGGTTGTACTTGGACGGCCAAGCTCATCCACCGTTGCGTATATTCTTTGAAGCTCTCAATGGCTCTTTTCTTCATATTTTGCAAGGTGAGACGGTCAGGCGCCATGTCAGTCATATGCTTGTACTGGTTTAGAAAAACCCTAGCCAGGTCATTCCAAGAGTGAATCTGATCCTTGCTCAACTGACTATACCACCTAATTGCGGATCCGCTGAGGCTATCCTGAAAGCAGTGAATCAAAAGCTTATCATTATCTATATGACTTGTCATCTTCCGGAAGAACATAGTGATGTGGGCTGACGGATCGGTCGTCCCGTCATATTTCACAAAGTCAGGGATCTTGAACTTAGGAGGAATGACTAAATCGAAGACCAAACATCGTTCTTTCGCATCTAAACTTCCAAATACATCTGTACTTTCTACTGCCCGGAGCCTTTCATCTAACAACTGATATTTCCCTTGGGAATCTGCCAACTCAATCTCATTTACTACAACCATTTTCAACTTTGCCTGTTCAGCTGGATCATCTGAGTTTAGGACATTGACGGGGTTAACAGTGTTCTGGGCATCACTCATTACGACCTCATCCTAACCCTTTTGTGCCTCTAACCTTTCTCTGGCGACAAAGTTTTCGGTGTATCCTTTTCCCTTGATTACGGCGGACATTAGCTCCATCAATTTAGTCATCTGATCCTTAGATTTTGCTTGAGACTTTGCTAGCTGTTCTCGCAATTCTTTCTGTTCCCTTTCCATTTTTTCCATTCGGGCAACTTGTTCATCCTCCATAGCACCAGCCTGTATTAAAAGTATACTCAGTACTTCTTCTGATTTGAAATGAAAATTCTTTCAAAGACTCTTAAAGCCAAGCCAACTTCTGTTTTATTTCCTCCAAATATATGTCATGATGAATGAGCCATGATTGTCATTTGATGCATATGAAGTCTAAACAATATGATGTATGGACATGTACAATCGAAACATGCTGACCATATATGTAATCACGATGCCAATCACGTTGCAAGCAAAGAATAAGCAAATCAACACATGGATATATGCAATGACTGATCATGTACATTTTAGCATATTTCCCAATGAATGATCATATACACTATGAATGCAACACGGTGTCTGATACATGCAAACAATGAATGATTGATACAGAATATATACAAAGAAAATCATGCTAACCATGTGTGCCATGAATGCGACCTAATGCTAACATGATGTATGTAATAAGCAAATTAATGCATGAACATATACAAAGAAATCATGCTGACTATGTTTGTTATGAATGCAACCCAAAGTCAACATGATGCATGTAAAGAATAAACAAATTAATGCACGAATATATACAGAAAAATCATGCTGATTATGAATGCATGAATGCAACTTGACAAATAATTGATCGGATGCAAAATGCAAAGGGGAAGATATCACGGAGGAAATAAGAATCAGAGGAACTTAATCATCAACATCTCATAAATTTGAAGCATAGCCAATTCATTCCCATATCAATGTTCACAATGGTATAAACCATGTTTTACAAAATTTGAGCAGTAGTTAAAACTGTCTTTTACAAGAACTTTATTCTTCCTAGCATCCTAAGGCTATAAGAGCCGGCTACTGAAAAAATGAAATCCTATTACATCATATAAGACCGAAGTCTTTCTACCTCAATGCTGTAAATCTCCCAATCCTAATGGAATTTTCCCAGTCCTTTATCAATCAGTGTCGTTGGATCCAACCACTTGGCATCTATGAGAGTTTGCACTTTCTTTTTGAAGGCCATACAGTCTTAAATGCTATGGCCAACAATTCCACAGTGATAATCACATCTTGCATTTGGATTATACCCATTTGGATATGGTGGTAATAGGGGTTTTGATGGGATACATGCAACCATGTGATTTTGGATCAGTATAGGGAGAAGCTCTCGATAGCTAATTGGAAGGGGATCAAAAGGCCTTTGTCGTTTCTTAGTCACACTATACCTAGGAGTTGGGGCACTTGGTAGTGGCACTAAGGTCCGAACCGGAGTGTTTACATGGAGATGTGGTGGAACAGCATGGTAAGGGTATGGATTTGGACACGGGGCCTTTGAAGGTTGTACATAGCTCGAGGTTCCTATCCCAGGTACTGGATAAGGTGATTGATGAGGGAAGCAATATGAACTGGCAGTTGTTGGTGATGGAGTGGGATTCAGGAATCCCATAGTGGTCATCACAATGGACGATTGGACCATAGTAGGGTGGGGATACTGGTTTGAACCTAGATCAGTTTGCAGGTATGGTACAGGATCCGAGGTTTTTATCTTTGGTATCGGGCTCTCAGGTTTAATAATTTTCATGATTTTGTCCACAATTTCATCAGGATTGCAACCTTTGTGGCATTTACAAGCGCAGGACCCAGAAAGGATTGTATGTTCTGGACCTAATGGTTTTGGTTGATCCGAAGGCGATGCAGATCTCTGAGAAAGTTCCCCTTTACTCTTTCCCATATTCTCAACCATTTTCAGCAATTTGGCCAGCTGTTCCTTCACCTTTCGGATTTCATGTCCATATTCTTCTTGATTGCGTTCCAAAGCACCCAATCGTTCTTCCGATTCATTCCTCATATCTCGAACCCCTTTCATGCAATTGAAAATGTTATGAGATTAAGAATACAATTATGAATGTACATACTCTATTCCTATGTGCATGAATATACTGATGATGAATGCATGAACATATACAGAGAAATTATGGTGACTATGTATGCTATGGATGCAATCTAATGCCAACATGATGGATTTAAAAAATGAATAAATTGATGCATGGGTATATAAAAATAATGACCATGTATGTATTCTACAATGAATGACTATGCATGCTATGATGTCAAAATGATACATGCTAAGACTAAATGAATTAACACAAAGGTATACACAAAGAATGACCAAGTATACTACAAACGTATTCTACAATGAATAACCATGCATGTTAGGACTGTGACATGATGTCAAAATGATACAAATAAAGAATAAATGGATTAACACCAAGGTATATACAAAGAAATCAATGATTACATGAAATTTGTGGAACCTAAATCTTGATTATTCAACAATCTCATTATGCAAGATTTGCCTCCAAATTTATGATTTTTTTTAAACATGTTTTTTCTCTATGAAAAACCAATCATATTATTTTCAAAAGAAATTCGGGGTAGTGGATCCTACTATGGTACAATATGCAAATGTTCATACAACACTACCGGTTTTATGAAATCATCAAATGAAATTACTAACTGTTTATTGCAAAGAATGAGATCAATAACACAACCAAAAATGTACAAAAATGTACATGCTCTATTCACACATGTATGAAATGTGCAAAATGCAAAAATACTTGGAAAAATATATATTTTTTTTCAAATGTTTAATGAATATTTGCCACAACAATATCTGCTTATTTAGGCATCACGATGCCTTCGAGGCGGAGTATCACATTTATTACGGGCGATGTACGTACATCGTTGCCCGATCTACAAAACTTATCCAGAGTGTAAAATAGGTAACAAAAGGTTTAGAAATGTCCCTCCATGTGTTCCTATCTTCGGTATATCTTAACGGAAATCCGGCATGGCTTCGCCTAGGTTCACTATATGAAGGTGAATCGATTCTAAGGCCCCGAATTGTTCCTCACTGTCGCCGGTGAAGGCTAGTAAGGCACCCCGATAACAGCGGGTTCAATTCATTAGAGTTTATTTTCCTATGCCCGTACGGAGGATTATCACGAAGGCATTAGGTACTTTATACTCCGGAAGTGTTTCACTAGCCCATACGGAGGATCATCACGAAGACGTAGTTACTTTACTCACACTTAAAAGGACGGAACCCGGGTAGAGGATTCATGTTATGCAAATGCAAATGCACGTGTAGTGTGTGTGGAGGAATAACAAACCTTTCACTACCTATTCTACAAACCTTATTCTAAATGCCCTAGCAATTAAAACATTCAAGAATAGTGTAACGCATTAACCAACAAGCAATTATAATATACAACCTTAAATAACTAGAGAACAATACTAAAATGCATGCACATGAGAATGAACATATTTAAAAACATTTTATTGTTTTCAAAATTCTCCTTATTAAAAAATGTGGGAATTAAAATTAAATACCAATTAAACCAACAAAACCGAGACTTTGATAACACACGACTAATTCTAGGCCTGACTCTCTAATAGTCCCCAGTGGAGTCGCCAAGCTGTCGCAACCTAAAAAATAACTTGTCTCATCGCAAGACTTTATTATTCGTTAAGCGTGACATTAAAAAAACCGAGGAAAAATCGACTGAATTCCTCTAGAAAAATAAAGGTTTTGAAAATGACCTTTAAAAAAGACATGGAGTCGCCACCAATCTTTTTTACCTAGGTGTGATCGGCCACCTATTAAAACAGATTTTATAAAATATTTTAAAAAGTAATTAAAACATTTTAAAAACCAACTTCAAGTCTGCGTTTTAAACCAGAGAAATCAAAGAAGCGGGTTCTGGAGTTGGTTACGTGTGGGGAAGGATTAGCACCCCCACAACGCCCATATAAATCGGTACCTTATTAATCGTGTGTTATCTCAAGTCTCGGTAAAAATTGGTTTTAAATTTAGTATTTCAAGTTAATTCCCAATTTAAAAAAATAATTCCATTTTTAATTGAAAATGATCCGGAATTTATAAATTCAAAATTTTCCTATATTCCCCAGCAAATGTGGCAAAATATAGAAATTTTTATTAGTTTGGAAAACTTTCCGAATCATTCTCGTTTTTTTGAAAAAAAAGATATTCCTTTATTAATGATAATTGATGATATTCCCTCCAGCAAACTCGGTAGAGAACTCATGAATTATTTTAACTCGGGAATATCTTTATTTTTTATTGAAAAATCATTATCCTTTTGAAAACATTTTACAAGATATGAATATGTATATGCATGACATAAATAAAATGACATAGCAAAATCTAAATAATATAATGCTTCCTAAATGACATGACATGATTTGAATGCCTTAGCATATTCTAAATGAAATGAAATATCCTAAGTTATATGATATATTCTAAATGAAATTAAATGACCTATGTAACATAATACATTCTATATGAAATGCGATATCCTAAGTCATATGATATAATCTAAATGAAATAAAATAGTCTAGATGACATAATATATCCTAAATGAAATGACCTAGGTAATATAATATATTCTACATGAAATGCAATACCCTAAGTCATATGATATAATCTAAATGAAATAAAATATTCTAGATGACATAATATATCCTAAATGAAATGAAATGATTTAAATGACATGAAAAATATGAATGATATGGCATATAATTTAAATGACATGGAATAAAATAATGCTATCATATAATATGCATGAAAATAAAAATAATAATGCATGAACATGGTATATGCTAAATAAAAATAACTAAATAAAAGCATAGGATATCATGAAATATTCAAAACCATATTCAAAACCATATAACATCAAAAAATATAAATCAAAATAATAACAATATCATAGAAATTATTATAACAAGAATCACATATTATATAAAATGCATGAATATGAAAAATGCAATGCATGAAATGTATTTTTTCCTTTTATTAAGGAAATCCGTATATCTAAAAAGATATCCGGCTACCTTAGGAAAATATGTCAAATTAAATATTCTAACACCAAAATACTTTGTGATTGTTTGAAAACAATTTTGAAAAGCTTGAATTAAAAATAAAAACTGGGCTAAATCTTTTTTTTAAATGGCTCTAATTTCCTAAGTTTAAAAATCCGGACTTGACTACCCTTAACCTGAGACTTGAAAAACCATTTTTAGAGTTTAAAAAGGCTTAGAAACTACCCTAAGTCAGTAGCTAACCCTCCTAATCAGCCCACTCTAAGTAACTTAACCAAAACAGAAAAATGATTTTTCTTTAAATTCAATTCTGACTCCACTGTCCAGTTTTAAGCCACGATTTTTTATCCTATTTTAAAAATTCAAAAAATTCTAAAACAAATACTGGAGACTCAGGATATGTAAAACTATACGAAAAAAAATCGGCTTAATTTTCTGATTAAAGATGGATTCCCAGAAAAATCAGAGATGTACGAGTTTTGAGAGAAAAAAAAAACTGCTTTGCCAACACATTTTTGCCTTTGATAAAATCATTTAAAAATCAAAGTAAAAATATTTGAAACTCCTAAAATGACTTACAAACAGTAGCTAGGACTTTTTGAAAGTTAGATAAAAATTGGCTAAGTAAAAAAAATCACAAAGATAGAATAATCAACTTGACAAACTTAATTTTCCACAAGTGTGCTCAAGAGAGCATGACTTTGAACCATTAATTGGCTCAAATTATTATTCAAGTGGCATGAACATGAAATGCATGAAACAATATAGCAAACATAATGCATGAAATGCATGAGCTTAAACCTAAATGTCATGAAAAAATGCATGGCATTTATAAAGTGACTTAGACCTAAATGAACTTCCATGGCATTTAATGCAACCTAGACCTAAAATGCATGAACATGCATGGAAAATAAACCTAACTTAATAACTAAAATATACATGGCATTTTCACAAACACAAACCATGCTTAAACCAAAAACTCAACCAAATATCATGCAAATGCTAACCTATCAACTAACATGGCAAGAATGCACAAAAAATGCAAAAATTCCAAGAGGGCCGAATAGCATAAGGTAACTAGCAAACATGGCATTTTCACAAACACTTGGTATACTAGCATGCAAAACTAAATCAAATGACATGTAAATGCAAAAACCTACCAACTAACATGGCAAAAAATGCAATACACAATGCAAAACACATGGAGTAGCCAAATGGCCTCAAGCTCCAACAAGCATGTCATTTTCACAAACACTTGGTATACTAACATGCTCAACTAAAATATAACACTTAAATCATGCAAAAACCACACAAGCATTTTCACAAACACTTAATATACTAAATCTAAAACATGCTCAACTAAGATATAAAACTCAAATCATGCAAAGACCACACAAGCATTTTCACAAACACTTGATATACTAAATCTAAAACATGCTCAAATTTAAACAACATGAAAACAGAAAATTAAAAATGCAAAAACATGATATTTAAAACATAAATGGCAACAAACAAAGCAACCAAATTAAAATATAACTCAAGAATATGAAGTAACATAACATTTAAAACATCAAAATCAAAGAAAATAACATAAACAATATGGTAAAATAATCAAAACAGCAACTTAAAATAAATAATGTAGGCCATTTGGCCATGGTGAGTTTATTGTAAAAACAATTGTAAAAAAATATACTCAAGAATGAGATGAAGGAAGAACTTAAAAAGAACAATAAAAAACATTTATTTAAAATGGAAACTCACCAAATAGAAATCAAAATAGCAAAAACAAGAATGGAAAATCAAGAAAGTGCAAGAGTTGGTGCTCAAGAGCAACCTCAAGAAGCTATATTTAAAGCTTTATCTCTTCAAACTTTCCTTTCTTTTCTAAACTTTTCTTTTTTGCTTTCAACCAAGAAGAGCAAAACTAAGAAAAACTAAGAGAAATCAGCAAAAATGAAGTTGAAAATTCGAAAATTCTGACCTCCCCTTAATGTTGGCAGAATTTTACCTCTCTCTTCCCCTAGGATGTTGTCATTTTTTGTGTAACCAATTTTCCATCAAATGGCTAATAATTCAAGGTGAAAAATCATGAAATTACCACCTTTAGATTAGCATCTCATCTCTCTCAAATTACAGCTGTTAAAGAATAATGTTGACATCTCTCTTGGCCTATGTGGCTTAATCACCATGGCTTGATCAAAGAGAATCTCTAACTAACTCTTGATTTTTAGCCATTTGATTGAAAAATCAGAAGCTTCCTCCTTCCTTTGGGCTTGGGCAGGCCAACAATTCTCTTTTCCAGCCCAACTATGATTTTTTGAAAGGCCCAAAGAAGCCCTTTTCGGTTGCTTGGATGAAATGACCGTTTTGCCCCCCGGATGCAAATAAATATCAAACGGACTCCAAATTCAATTTTTATTTTTTTAATACTTCCAAAATAATAAAATATTGAGTTCTGGAAGTTTTCAAAATTATCTGAGTCCGTTTGCTATTTATTTGGATTTTTTCTTCCAAAAATGCCCTTTTATACCCCTACATTTTACCATTTTTTAAACGAGCTCCAAATCAAGATTTTTCTTCACCAATCTCTTCAAAATAGTTAAAAAGTGTGATCTGGAAGTTTTCATAATTTTTGGAGCTCATTTGGTATTTTTTCGGGATTTATCGGCTTGAATTACTGCATAGGAGGCCCGAGATTTGTCCATTTTGCAAACGGACTCCGAATCAAGATTTTATTTCTCCAATCTCTTCCAAATAATTTAAAAATGAGATTTGCAAAATTTTATAATTTTTGGAGTCCATTTGCTATTTTTCTGGAATTTATCTTTTTGAATTATTGTTTAGGAGGCCCGGGATTTGGCCATTTTGCAAATGAACTCCAAATCAAGATTTTATTTCGCCAATATCTTTCAAATAGTTTAAAAATGAGATTTGCAAAATTTCAGAAGATTTGGAGCTCATTTGCTATTTTTCCGAGATTTTCCTTTTTGAATTACTACATAGGAGGCCCGGGATTTGGCCATTTTGCAAACGAACTCCGAATCAAGATTTTCTTTCGCCAATCTCTTTGAAATGATTTAAGAATGAGATTGACAAATTTTCATAATTTTCGGAGTCCATTTGCTATTTTTCCCAAATTTTCCAATTTTGCCTTTTTGTCTCCGAAACTCGGTTTTGCTCAAAACAAGTCCGATTTTCAGATTTTCTTCAATCTGAGCCTTGGGCTATCCTTTTTAATCATTCTTCATCCATTGGGGGCTTTGGTCTTAGCAAGTCGGGCCATTTTTATGATTCTTTCCGATTTCATCGAAATCCACTAAAAACCCTAATTCTCGGTTTTCTCCTAGATTGACTTTTCTTTCGGTTTTTCCTGCAAGTGACTTTTCCATTACCCGTAGTCTGTGCTTATCTTTCATTTGGAACCTTCAATTTTGACCAATTTGATCGATTAAGCACTTTTCCCTCAAATTTCTCGGATTAGGGTTTCCTTTCTACTGAATCTCCAAATCCCAACTTCCGAACTCCATATCTTTCAATGTAGACCTCGGATTATCAAAAATCTTTCGCCATTTTTCAATTGAACTTAAAATCTTGATTTTGAAAGTGGGTTGACTTTTTCAGTAGTTGACTTTCTGGGGTTGACTTTTTCGAGTTTGACTTTTTTCGGAGTTGACTTTTTTTTCAAGTTTGGTTTTTGTGCTCGCCCTCTTAAACTAAGTCTCGGAGTATCACATGCAGGATGAAAAAAGTCTTTTTACACTCGGAAACATCAATTAGGAAGAAATCATACCTGTTTAGTGGTCCGGACAAAATTAGGTGTCTACAGCGACAGCTTGGAAACTCCACTGGGGACACTTAGAGAGTCAAGCCTAGAATTAGTCGCGTGTTATCGATTTTTAATTAGTATTTAATTATAATTCCCATATTTTTTTAAATAAGGAGAATTTTGAAAATAATAAAATGTTTTAAATATGTTCGTATTCGTTCACACGAATTTTATTATTGTTCTCTAGTTATTTAATGTTGTATATTATATTTGTTTGTTAGTTAATGCGTTACACTATTCTTGAATATTCTTTTAATAAATTGTTGGGGCATTTAGAATAAGGGTTGTAGAATAGGTGGTGGAAGGTTTGTTGTTCTTCACACACTATACTTCCATTTGCATATCATGAGCCCTATACTTGAGTTTCGTCCTTTTAAGTGGAAGTAAAGTACCTACGCTTCGTGTGGCAATAGCCTCCGCAAAAGCTAGCGAAAAATTTTCGGAGTATCAGATTACCTACGCTTCGTGTGGCAATAGGCTCCACATAAGCTGGGAAAATGTACTCTAACGAATTGAACCCGCTTTAGTCGGGGTGCCTTACTAGTCTTCACTGACGACAGTAAGGAATAATTCGGGGCCTTTAGAACCGATTCACCCTCATATAGTGAACTTAGGTGAAGCCATGCCGGATTTCCGATTAGATATATCGAAGTTAGGAACACATAGAGGGACGTTTCTAACCCTTTTATCCCCTAATTCTACATTCCGAATAAGTTTCATAAACTAGGCAAAGATGAACGTACATCGCCCGTAATAAGGTTAATACTCAACCCCAAAAGGCACCATGATGCCTAAACAAGTTGATATTACTAGGGCACACATTCATTAATTTTCTTACTTTGCATTGATTATTCCACTCCTTTACTGCTAAGTTCCTTTTTCCATACATTATTTTTATAATATCGGAAAGTAGTATCTTTGTGTTGTTTTAAAAAATTTCTTGTACACTTGTACCTTTATAGGAATTTGAAAAAAAAGAGAAAAGATGATAGAGAAATATTTCCTCTTTGAAAAAGGAAAAAATGAAAAAAAAAACAAAAAATGAGAAGAAAATGATGAAAAAAGTTCTTTTAGTTTTAGATTTTTGAGAAGATGAGAAAACAAAAAATGTCAAAAAATAGTTGTCAAGAAAATTCAAGAAAAATAGAAAGATGAAGAAAAAAAAGAGTGATGCTAGGATCTTCTTTTCCTTGATTTTTTCATTTGCATTTTTGCATAACATGCAACCAGTTGTATATATGCAAATTCATCCCCTCAAACATCTTCCCATCTTGTACATTTCATGCATCAATCATCATAACATTCATGCATATGTGAATAGAGCATGTACATTTATTTGCATTTTCGATCTTGTGACAATAATGTCAATTTCATTTGCATGAAAGGGGTTTAAGATATTAAGAATGAATTGGAGGAACGAGTGGATGCTTTGGAGCGTAATTAAGAGGAATATGGACATACGATCCGAGAGTTGGAAGGGCAGATTACCGAATTAGGGAGAATGGTTGAGGCCTTCAGTAAAATTCAAGTCGAATACTCTCAAGGATCTACACTGCCTTCAATGCAACTAAGCCCATATAGACCATCAAGTCCAGATCATGCAGTCCCAGCTGGATCTTGCATGTGTGTCAGTGCCATAAAGGATTGAACCCTGATGAAATGATGGAGGCGGTCAAATTGGGAGGCCAGATGCCAAAGACAGAAACCTCGGATCCTATACCATCCCTACAAACTGTTCCAGGTCCAAACCAGTATCCCCACCCTACTATGGTCCAATTGTCCTTTGGGCTGACCAATATGGGATCCCTAGGTCCTACTCAATCACCACCAATTGGCAATTCATACTTTTTCCCTCATCAACCACCTCATCAAACATCCGAGATAAAAACTTCGAACTGTGTGCAACCTCTAAAGGTTCCATGTCCAAATCCATACCCTCGCCTTACTATTATTCCACCACCTTTCCAGGCAAGTACTCCGGTTCGAGCCTTAGCGCCATCATCAAGTGCCCCAACTCTTAGGCCCTGTGTGACTAAAAAACAACCCAAGAACAAGACCTAAAGGTATTTTGATCCCATTCCTATTAGCTACCAAGAGCTTTTCCCTATATTGATCCAAAATCACCTGGTTGCCTATGTGCCGTTGAAACCCCTGTCACCACCATATCCCAAGTGGTATAACCCAAATGCAAGATGTGACTATCACTGTGGAATTGTTGGGCATAGCATTGAAGACTGTGAGACCCTCAAGAACAAAGTGCAGTCTCTTATAGATGCCAAGTGGTTGGATCCGAAGACATTAATTGATGGAAGACTTGGGAAAGCCAAATAGGGTTGGGAAATTGATGTTGACTTTGGTCTTTCATGATGTAATAGGACTTTGGTCTTTTCAGTAGCCGGCTCTTATAGCCTTAGGATGCTAGGGAAAATAAAATACTTGTAAACACAGCTTTAACTACTTATCAGATGTGTAAATGTGGTTTATGTCTTTTGAGCATTGGCACGAGAATGAATTAATTATGCTTTGAATTTATTAGATATTGATGATTAAGTTCCTCCAATTCTTATTTCCTCCGTGGTATCTTCCCTTGCATTGGCATTCGATCAATTATTTGCCATACCATACATTTCATCCATCCATGCATTGGCATTGAGTTTATTTATGCATAGCAATGGCTCTATCAACACCAACGATAGAGAAGTCAATATTATCATTGATAATTTCTGATCTCTAGAGGCAAATAAAAAGGGTTTCCCTCAAACTCCTAAAATAAAAAGCCATGAGAGAGTTCATGCCTAAAAGATAGGCTTGGTTTTATTTTTGCAGAAAAGTAAAATGGGAGAGGATCATAGTACCCAATTGGAAAAAATAGAAAAAGTGCAGAATGAGATGTCTGAACAGGTCGCACAGGGGATTTAGATGACTCAGGCAAATAGTGGACAATGGATAGAAACTATGGGAGAACACTTTACATAGAAAAGTAATCAACTTGAAGAGGATGGCAATCTGCGTAAGAATATTTAAGGCTAGATTTCTGGTCAGGTTCATTCACAATCTGAGCCAAAAGGCAAAGATACAACAAGAATATGACCTATTGGAGAAAAGGATTCGAGCTGTTGAAGGTGGAGATAAAGTAAGTGTAATGGAGTTTATTTTGATCCCTGATGTGGTCGTCCCGCCAAAATTCAAGGTTCCGGAATTCGAAAAGTACGATGGACTTAAATGACCTAAAACACACTTGTTTGCATATTGTAATAATATGGCGGGGCACGCGCATGATGAGAAACTGCTTATCCATGTTTTTCAAGACAGTCTGACAGAGGGAGCATCTAAATGGTATTATCAGCTGAAAAAAGGCCAAGTGCGTACATGGAGAGACTTAGCTCGGGCCTTCCTGAAAGAATACAAGCACATGTTGGCCATGGCTCCAGATCGGTTATCACTCCGGAAGATGAAAAAGAGGCCTAATGAGAACTACAAAGAATATGCTCATAGATGGAAAGATGTAGCCTCGCAAGTCCAACCACCTCTTACTGATAAAGAAATGAATGCTTTGTTTTTGGATACCCTCCCACATCCATACTATGACAAGTTGATCGACAACATTTTCTCAGAGTTTGCAGACATATTGTTTGCAGTGGGTAGGATTGAGGTTGGGATAAAAGAAGAGAAAATTGTGGATACTAATGCCAGAATTCCTCTCGGGAATAAAGATGATGTTGCCAAAGGGCATGTTCAAGTCGTAAATATCGAAGGCAAAAACGAAAGAGGGTCCAACATAATGCAAGACGATCCTTTTAGTGGTTATTTATATCTCCGACCCTATGTCGACCATTGGCCTCAATACGGTCATCATCATGCTCCAATACCTTTCACACCACCCCAAAGTTTCGTCATGCTAAATGATCCAGAGGTTAATTCAGTCTGTTCTCAGAGCAGTAAGAAAAAAAAGGCAAAGGTGTATCATTCAATTCCGATAACCTACACAGAACTTCTTCCATTGCTTGTCCAAAGCCAAATGATCTCCATTGTACTTGCAAAGACCAAGAAGTCTCCTTACTTGAAATGGTATGATCCTAATGCCACCTGCGAGTATCATAGCGGGATTAAAGGGCATTCCACGAAAAACTACACTGCATTCAAGGACAAAGTTCAAGCCGTAATTGATGTAAACCCAGCAAAGTTCAAAGAGCTCATGGATGCTTATCAAGGGTGATGGGGCTAAGGACCATTTGTTCTCAGGGTAGCATGCCAATCAGGGGCAATCCTTAACTTTTTTTTTAAGTTTTGTACATATTTTCAATTTGTTTGAAATGAATGAACTTTAAATTGCAAGCATCATACATCATATCTCATTTGAAGTTTCGGATTCTTCTTGAGCGTTGTTTTTATGATTTTTGAAAAGAAAAAAAAAACAACAAAAAGGGTTGAAAATTAATGTCCATACGGATAAGTTTTCGTTTTGAAAATAAAAAGATACTTCTTTGAAAAGTGAAATGAGTTTTGAAAGAATTGGTGATCATCATGGGGAATGGATTCGTAAGAAACACCTTATCTCTACATGTACCTAGATCATAGACCAGTTGAATAAATACCACTAAAAAGCCGCAAAGAATAACCTTCATCGAGGCCATGAGTAATGAAAATTTGAAAAATTCTTTCGTGGATTTCTTGAAAGTCAAACAAACATGACAATCTTCCAAAAGTTCTAGATTTGGTAGTTTGATACGTGTTAAAGTTATGCCCGAATCACTTTGAAAGGATCCAAATGCCAAATCTCTAAGCCTTTTCCAAGACCTTGATTTATGAGCACATGAACCAAAGAATGAACCAGAATACCTTTATTTTCTCTCCCCATGTGTTAGAAACACTTTGAAAGAAATTGAAACCCAAATGAGCTTACTTAGTGAGAAGCTCAAAAATTTATATAAAAAAAACATGGGATGTTCCTTCACAGCAAGATTCCCACAAACCAAAGGACCTTCACTTGAATGGAAAATCAAAATGAGGCATCATTTGTGGCTGAAGATGAATCACACATGAATTTTCGGGGCATGCAGCAAAAAAATTATGATATCATGCGCATGAGAATTCGAACGATTCCAGATGCAAAGTGAAATTCTGATTATCTATTCCCTCCGAGGATTGCTTTTCAATGAGAATATTCGCACTTGATATAAGAAATGGCCATCTTTCTTATCCTTTTCACAAAAGAAGAAATTATCCATAGTCACCCTTTTTGAGCCTAAGAAATTCTTTTCTTTGAAACTTGATCAAGGATCACCCTCTACACTGGGGGCAAATGTGAGGAAAGGATCTTTTTCAAAGATCATGGTGAAATAAGTCCCAGCTCGAAGGAAGAAACAAAGCAAATTAAGCTCCCAAATAAGTATGGGGTCACTTTGTCAAAATAGAGATGCAAAAGAAAAAGGAAAGAGGAATGTAAAAAAGGGATGGCAAGTTGAAAGCCAAGAACAAAACAAAAAGCAAGTAGAAACAAAATGTGAAAACAATGGCGAAAGAAAAGCCAAGAACAAAGAAGAAAAGAAGCAAAAGTCAAAAGAAGGAAAGAGAAGTCCAGAAGGGACAAATGTTTTAAAGGGAATCCTCTTCAGGAAATGATCCTTGATCTAATTACCCTCAAACACATATTTTGAGCCTACTTATCCTTTCTTTTTGAACCTCGAACCATGGCCTACGTTACATGCTTTAAAAGTCCATTGATCAAGTGTGGATATTTGACTTGAAGAGTTGTCCTCAGATTTTATCCCATCTCATTGAGTTATCATTTCATTGTGGAAGAATTTAGAATTCTCAGATGCATGGTGGAACAATAAAAAAAGAGAAAAAAGAGAAACAATGAAGCTCTAGGGTGAAAACCCAAAAATGGGCAGTCTAGAGCAGAACAAGAAGAAATTCTAATGCCACACATTTGTATTGCCGAAGCCATCAATTTGAGGAATACAAAGAGCCTCAAAGATCTCTTAGACATACCAAAAGGACAGCCTTTTCTTTGGAATTGATTTTGAAAGCTAAACCTTTTTCTTTCCAAATTGACCTTCCAACATTGAACCTATCATGGCTAAGGTTAACACTTATCAAAATGCCATATTTAGGGATTAAGGGATTATTTAGATTTAATTGTACTTTAAAACTATTTCCAAACAAAAAAAATCATTTGGTTTCAAGGAATCCATGTTTTGAGAAAACTTACTCATGAGCTGAGACAAAAGGACATTCACCTCCTCCTCTTTGTCAAGATAAAAAGCTTTCCTAGACAAATCCGGACCTTATTGCATCAGCCCATTGACCTTGTTCCATTAAACCATTCAAATCACTCAAGAAAATGAAGCTGATTTCCTATATCACTTAGAAATGTCTCTAATGGTGATCACCAATTTATGAAAGACTTTAAATTCACATGTTTTTGAAGAAATGAAATTGACATGACTTAGGAAGAACAGACTAAAATTGAGATGTGGATATGCTCTAGCAAAAAGTTCATATTGTTCAGGGGCATGAAATTTTGAGTTTGAATGAAGTTTGACTCTGTGTTTTGGTTTTGACCAGATAACTGAAAAGAAAAAAAATCTGTTGGGGCAAGGACAAATTGGGAATACGAAATCATGCGATTTCTTCCAACAAGATGAATTGGAAAATATGGACAAGGGGCAAGAATTATTGCCTCCAACAGAAAAAATAGCAAGGAATGAGAAAACCCCGCCAGGACACGAGGAAAAAGGGAGACGATCAACTCTCTTAACATTCTCTTAATGTGAAATGGTGTCATAAGCATTCATGCATCATGTAATGAACATGTACATCTGCATCTTCGTAAGTTACATTGGCTTTTGCATCCATATAGTTGATCATTGCATTCACCAAGCATTGAAAAGAAAAAAGGGAAAAAAGATAGGTTTCCTAAAAAAGGGTATTCTTTAGATTTAGAGAAAAAATCTGTTGAAGAAAAGAAGAAAAACAAAAGTTTGTCTGAAAAGAAAAGATGTGAGTATTGAGATATTTTGGGGCGATGAAATCGAGAAATTATTGAAAAATCCCAAGATGATGAAAATTTTTGAAATATGAAAATGATTTTTAGATGAGATATTTTTAAAGTTGTGAAGCCTCTGTTGAGAGGAGCAATTTATTTTTTCAAAGTTGTGAAGCCTCTGTTGAGAGGAGCAATTTATATTTCAAAGTTGTGGAGCCTCTGTTGAAAGGAGCAATTTATTTTTCAAAGTTGTGGAGCCTCTGTTGAGAGGAGCATTTAACTTTTAAAGTTGTGGAGCCTCGAAGAAGGAGTTTTTCAAAAGAAAGTATGGTTAAGCCCAATGTAAGCTGGCAATTGTGAAGTAAGCCCAGTCGAAGTTGGCAACTTAGTTGGTTAAGCCCAATGTAAGCTGGCAATTGTGAAGTAAGCCTAATCGAAGTTGGTATCTTAGTTGGTTAAGCCCAATGTAAGCTGGCAATTGTGAAGTAATCCCAGTCGAAGTTGGCATGTTAAATTTGTTTAAACCCAATGTAAGCTGGCAGTTATGGTTTAAGCCTAGTAAAGTTGCCACATTAGATATGATTAAGTCCGATGAAGCTGGCACAAAAAGAAGTAAGCCCAGTGAAGTTGGCATTTTAAATTTGGTTAAGCCCGATGTAGCTGGCACAAAAAGAAGTAAGCCCAGTGAAGCTGGAACGTTAGATGTGATTAAGCCCGATGAAAATGGCGCAAAAGCAAGTAAGCCCAGTGAAGTTGGCATTTTAAATTTGGTTAAGCCCGAGGTAGCTGGCATAAAAAGAAGATAAGCCCAGTGAAGTTGGCATTTTAGATGAGATTAAGCCCAATGTAAGATGGCATAAAAGTGATTTAATCCCAGTGAAATTGGCATATTAGATGATATAAGCCCCGTGAAGTTGGTAAAAGATAAGATAAGACCTTGCATTTGCATCATTTAGGAGCATTTGCACATTGTTGATCTTTGCATTTACATCATTCCATGAATCAGTTGCATCATTCGAAGATAATTGCATTTGCATCATTAAGAAGCATTTACACATTGTTGATCTTTGCATCTGCATCATTCCAAGAAGTAGTTGCATCATTCAAGAATATTTGCATTTGCATAATTTAGAAGCAGTTGCACATTGATAACCTCCGCATTTGCATCATACAGAAGCATTTGCACACTGTTAATCTCTGCATTTGCATCATTCAAAAGCATTTGCACATTGTTGATCTTTGCATCTGCATCATTCCATGAAGTAATTGCGTCAATATTGGTCTTTACGTTTGCATCATTTAGAAGTAATTGCACATCGCAAATCTTTGCATTTGCATCATTTAGAAGCATTTGCATTAACGAAAAAAATTCAAAAAATCAAAAAAATGTTTTCTTTACGTAGATGACCTCTACACCCGGAAAAAATGGTAGTCTAATAGTCTTTGCCTTATTCCTGATTCTCAACAATAGTCAAAGCGGGGCAGCTGTAGACACCTAATTTTGGCTGGGCCCTCTAAACCAGGTAAGTTCCTCCTTGTACTTCTCATTATGCAAAGAACCCCCCCTCATCCCACAGATGGTTCTCCAAGACTTGTGATTCAGAGTTCAACACAAAAAGTCAACCCAAAAAAGTCAACTCCCAAAAAGTCAACCCCAAAAAGTCAACTACTGAAAATGTCAACTCTCAGTCAAAATCAAGATTTAAGGTTTAATTGAACAATGGTGAAAGAATTTTGTAATCCGAGGTCTAGAACGAAAGATATAGAGTTCGGAAGAAGGGTTGAAAATTCAGTGTAGGGGAATATCTAATTCGGAAAATTTGGGGAAAACTGCAGAGATGGTCCGATTGGTAAAATTGAAGTCCCAGTTGATGAAGTATGAATAAACAAAAATAGCCCAAGGCTCAGTTTGAAGTGGATCCCAATGAAGAGCCAATTAGGAGAAAAATGAAAAAAGAGAAAATTCTCGATATGGAAAAGGGGAAAACTAAATCGAAGGGGAATTTGATCGTAAAAATTGGGCGTTTTTGGATCAACTACAGTTCAATATATGATAAAGAGGATAAAAGAGGAAAATCCAGAATTTTGGCCCGTTTCAAGTAAAATCGAGGCTTCATGGCCTAAAAGGCTATTTTGGAAAATTCTATAAAAAAATAGGAAAAGGGCTTGGAAAGATATGAAAACTTTCAGATCTAAATTTTATATTTTATGGAAGGTATTGGAGAAGACAAATCCAGAATCGGAGCTCAAATAAAAAATCACAAAGTACGGGTGCATTAACCCAAAATTCCAAAAAAAAATTCTGGAAAATAGCAAACGAGCTCGGAAAATTATGAAAACTTCCAGATCTTTTATAATTTTTGTAAGGTATTGGTGAAGAAAAATCAGGAATTAGAGCTCAAAATGAAAAAGACTAAATTTGGGAGGCACTAAACCGAAACTTTTAAAGAAAAATCCGAGAAAAATAGAAAACGAGCTCGAAAAATTATGAAAACTGTCAGAACTGAGTTTTGTATTGATTTCAAGGAATTGGAAAAGAAAAATCTCAAATTGGAGCTGATTTGAAAACAAGACAAAGTTCAGGGAGGCCTAATCCGTAATTTTAATGAAAATCCGAGAAAATGGAAAATGAGCTCCAAAAATTATGAAAATCTATAGAACCAAATTTTACATTTATTTGGAGAGGTTGGAGAAAGAAAATCGAAATTGGGGTCCGTTTGCAATTAAATTAAGTTTGAGGGTTAAAATGCAATTTTATCGAAGAAACCAAAAAGGGCCATTTTGCAATGAAAAAATGAGGAAGTTGCTGGAACATTCCAGGCCATTCGGCCAGCTCATGAGGAATGAAGGGTGAGATTTGATCAATTTCATTCAATGGCCAAGATTGAGTTGCAAGAAGACATTTTTAATCTTTGGTTAGTTCCTTTGTGATAATGCTAAGTGGCCTAGATATTTTGAAGAGAAAGATGAGCACATCCTTACCTCTTTGGCTGGCCAGCTCAAAAACTTGGAGAGGAGGTTTGATAATGGCCAAGATTGAGTTGCAAGGTGACATTTTTAATCTTTGTTTAGTCTCCCTTGTGATGAAGCCAAGTGGCCTTGATATTTTTGAAGAATGAAGATCACATCATCACAAAGGGAGAGAGGGGGCAGCCGGCCACACCATTTAGAGGGAGGGGAAGGCAATTTTTCTTGAAAAATAAGGGAGAAGAGAAAAAAAAGAAGAGAAAAATTTGGTCATCTTGATTTAGAAAGCAATATCTAGGTAGCTATCATTTCCTTTCTTCTTCTTTAATGCTTTTCTTTGATGTTGTGATTTCTTTTTTCCTCTTTTTGTTCATGTGATTTGTAAACTTTTGGTGAATAAAAAGGTTTTCCAAAATAAATTTTAAAGGTTTTCCATCCTTTGTTCTTCATTTTTTATCAAATAACCATGTTGTCAAATTTTTTAACATGTTTTGAGGCCTTGACCGAACCTACCTTGATGATTTTATGCTTGTTCTTGCTTGCTTGGTTGTGTTCATATTTCTCACTCATGATTTATCTTTTTTTCATATGATTGTAGGCTGTAAAATCATGCATTTCATGACATTTCAACTAGGATTTTGGCTAAGATCAACTAATGATCTCAAGTCAAAAATCCCTTGCCTGTACTAGTTTGAGAGATTAATATTTTAGTTTGAGTATTCTGACTTTGGGATTTTTTTTCACTACTCATCCATGGTCAAGATAAATTACTTTTTTTATCACAGCAGTAGCCATTTAGAGGATGCCATGGTATTTTTCTCACTTTTTTTAGATTTTTTTTATCATGTTTGAAAAAATAGTTTTTAACAAAGCAGTTTTAGCTCACTGTCTTGACTTTGTTAAAATTTCGGTCATAGTACCCTTGCTCCAAAAATTAAGCTGATTTTTTTTCATGAAGATCAACATGTTTTAGGTTTTCCCTAATTGTTTCAGATTTTTTTTGAAATTTTCTAGAAGGGTAAAAAATCGAATTTCAAAACTGCAAGTGGGAGTGAGATTTGTTTTTTAGAAATAATAATTTTCTGTTTTTGTGTAGAATTGTTCTAGAAGGCTTATTTGGGACCTTAGTTACTGTCTTAGGTTAATTTCCAAGACATTTCAATCATAAAATTTGATTTTATAAAAGTCGGGTCAAGGGTGGTCAACTCGGATTTCAAAACTAGAAAAATAGAGCCTTTTTAAAAGGGGTTCGGCCATGAGGCCATTTTCATCTAAAAAGTTTCCATTTTTTTAAAATCCGAGCCCAAAGTCTTTCGATTTTGAAAATTCGATTGAAGTCTCTTCCAAAGGTAGTCGGATACCTTTTTTAGGTGTACGGATGTCCTTACTCTAAGGAAGACATACATCTCCATGCATTGCATTTTTAAAATGTTTTAAATTTTAATTTGACATAAAACGTGTGTTTCGATGTCCTAAACATTTGGCGATTAGTTCTTAATCTTTGTCGGATTGCCGGGGAGGTTAGGAAATTCTTCAACGCACGTATTTATGAAATTGAAAGATATTGGATTTTGTTTTATTTGGAATAATATAAATATCATAAGAAAGAAATATTTTCCGAGCTTTGCCAGAGAGTGTGGTAATATTTTTCAATATATGCTATTTGTATGATTCCTCACATGAAAACTCCATGTCTATGAATATTTCATGTTGATGTCATTTTATATTCATGTTATCATAGATTTTGCCATGTCTAGCATGCCATGTCATTCATACATATGTCATGTCATTCATATGCCATGTCATCTAGATTATGCCATGTGATCTAGGTCATGCCATATCATTCACTCATGTTTCATGTCATCTAGGTCATGCCATGTCATTCATACATGTGCCATGTCATTCATATGCTATGTCATCTAGGTCATGCCATATCATTCAATCATGTTTCATGTCATCTAGGTCATGCCATGTCATTCATTCACATGCCATGTCATCTAGGTCATGCCATATCATTCACTCATGTGCCATGTCATTTAGGTTATGCCGTGCCATCCATTCATATGCCATACCATCCATTCACATGCCATGTCATTCATATGCCATGTCATCCATATGCCATGTCATTCACATGCCATATCAATCATTCACATGTCATGACATTAAGTTTATGCCATGTCATTCATTCATGCACCATATCATTCATATGCCATGTCTTTGATTCATATTCCATGCCATTTATTCTTTTGGCTATGTCATTTAAATTTTGTCATCATGTCATAATAAATAGCTTGCCATGCCATGTTAATCATGCATGTTATACATTCATGTTTTAATGTTGATTTGCACATTCATGATCATCCAACTTTTTGAAATTTGATATTTTTTTAATAAAAAAAGGCAATATCCCTGAGTTATTATAATTCATGAATTCTACTCCGGGTTGTCAGGGAGTCTTCATCAACTGTATTCGTCCCCCCTTCTTCTCCGTTTTTTTTACACACAACCATCAACACCTGTACAAGACCCACACACCCTCATCCAAACAACCAAAAACCATCAGTAGACAAAAAAAAAAGGCAAACACAACACAAAAAGATGAAGGCTTTAGGTTTCAGTTTCCCTAGACTCAAAGGGGTTAGGGAGTGATTTCGCGCAAATTAGACGGTCAAGAGGAAGTTTAGGCTTAGGGGAGGCTGTGCTTTGATTTTAGAGCCGATCCGATGGTTGATGGAGGAGATCGAAAGGTGAAGAGACGCGATCTTTAGGCTCAGATTTTGTAAGGCCAGGAGCATTTTCTTGAGAAACGGAGCCCGGATTCGGGCATAGGAGGTCGAAATTAGCTTGGGAGTGAAATTTTGGTTGGAAAAGGAGTCCGACCAGCGATGGCTGACGGTGGTGGTGTGGTGGCCACCGCCCGGATTCTAGGTTTTCTCGTCGGAATCTAAAAAACTGTGTTTTCCAATGAGCTGGGAAGAAGAGAGAGAAGGGAGGATTTCGGGTTAGAGAGAAAGGAGAGAGAAGAAGGAAGGAAAAAAAATAAAAAAGGGAAATTTTGGTTTATATAGGCACCCAAAACGGTGCCGTTTTGATGAGGGAAAAAATAAGGGAGACTGGTCAAGATGACTCGCGGCCCGACCCGAGTTGAATTCGACCCGTATGTAACCCATTTCAGGGGAAGGAAAAGGAATAGGAAGAGAAAGGCCTACTGGCCCATCACAGCAGACCAGCCTAGTTAGTGGATTTTCAGGCCCACCGGTTCTAGGTCCAAACCCCATTAGATTTGGGTCAAGCTTCAAATCAATTAGGTAAATCCTTTTCTTTTTTATTTGTGTTATAACATGTTTAATATTTTTTTTATTTGTGTTATTATTTATTTAAATATTGTAGCATGTTTCAATATATTTTAATATTTATTTAAATATTGTAGCATATTTTAATATATTTTATTATTTTGTGTTTATTATTTATTTAAATATTGTAGCATGTTTTAATATATTTTATTGTTTGTATTTATTATTTATTTAAATATTGTAGCATGTTTTAATATATTTTTTTTTGTGTGTTTATTATTTATTTAAATCTTGTAGCATGTTTTAATATATTTTATTATTCGTGTTTATTAGTTATTTAAATATTATAGCGTGTTTTAATATATATTTTTTTTTGTGTGTTTATTATTTATTTAAATATTGTAGCATGCTTTAATATATTTTATTATTAGTGTTTATTATTTATTTAAATATTGTAGCATGTTTTAATATATTTTATTATTTGTGTTTATATTTATTTAAATATTGTAGCATGTTTTAATATATTTTATTATTTGTGTTTATTATTTATTTAAATATTGTAGCATGTTTTAATATATTTTTTTATATGTGTTTATTATTTATTTAAATATTGTAGCATGTTTTAATATATTTTATTATTTGTGTTTATTATTTATTTAAATATTGTAACATGTTTTAATATAGTTTATTATTGGTGTTAATTAGTTATTTAAATGTTGTAGTATATTTTAATATATTTCATTATTGGTGTTCATTATTTAAATGTTGTAGTATATTTTAATAAATATTTTTTTATTGGTGTTCATAATCATTTGAAATATGTTTGTATTTTAAAATGAAGAGAATAAATTATTTAATTCATATGCATTGCATTTTTTATTGTTGCACTATGTGCACTCATGCGAGAATAAAAAATGAATGTAGATTACCGACGACGGAATTCGAAGGATGTCACAGTAGTGATTCCAAAGATATATTGAGGTGAGAGAATTTCGTTAAATATCACCACAAGTAGTGGGAGTATTTGACGACATTTTAAATACGAAAAATTCGTTGTCATTTCGAAAATGGAAAGGATTAAAAATGATAAACAAATAAAAACAAATATTGTATGTGCTTGATATTTTGCCATGCTTGTGTTTAGAAATGATACGCTTCATATGTTTGATCGTATAATTGTGTATTTAATCACATGTCTTATGTGCTTAGTCCTGTGCATCTCGTGCTTTAATATTTGCATCATATGCAGTTAAATAAAAAATGAACGCAAATTGACGATGACGGAATTCGAAGGATGTCGCAGTACTGATTCCTAAGATATCTCGAGGTGAGAGGATCACGTTAAATACTATCAAAAGTATTTAATGAGTATTCTAGATAAAATATTTATATTCATTTTCATTTTAAAAAAAAAACGACAATTCTTTTTATATTAATAAACATGCTTTGAAAAATAAATAAAAAGAGAATTAATTTTAAATACCAATGTCGAGTCCATTAAATCAAGGTTTAGGATAACACATGACTAGTTGGTACCATTTTATTAGCGGGCGTGGTGGGGGTGCTAATACCTTTCCCATGCGTAACTGCACTCCCGAACCTATCATGATTTTTCTGGTTTTCAATCGCAGACCTTAAAATCGTCTTTTTTAAAAGGTTTTAATTAATTTTAAAATTCTTTTTTTAAAAGATAGATTTTAATAGGTGGCAATTACACCTAACTAAAAAGGATTGGTGGCGACTCCCTTTGTTTTTTTTTTTTTAAATCGTCTGGTGGTAAACAAATTGTTATGACAGTTTGGCGACTCCGCTAGGAACTTTTTGAGAGTCGAGCCATAAATTGATCACGTGTTATCCAAAATTTTGATTTGATGGTTGTAATTTATATTTAACTATAATTCTCTTGTTTCTTAAATAAAAAGATTTTTTTTCTTTTATTTCATTTTTGTTAAATTTTTTGAATAAACTTGCATTTATATATTTTCGCCATTCTTTGTTTTTTTTTTTTTATAACTTTTTTCTCATAATAAATTATCGGGGGCATTTAGGATTGGGTTTTAAAATAAATGGTTAAGAATTATGTATTATCGGCACATACTTAACACTTGCATTTGCATAACATGAAGCTCTTATACCCGGGTTTCCATCCTTTTAGGTGGAAGTAAAGTAACTACGCTCTCGTGAGGTGACAACCTACGCATGGGCTAGCGAATCACTTTCGAAGTAATAAAGTACCTACGCTTTCGTGAGGTGATAACCTCCGCATAAGCCTGGAAAATATACTCCAACAAATTGGATCCATTTAAATCGGGATGCCTTACTAGCCTTCACGGGCGACAGTGAGGAGCAATTTGGGGCCTTTTAGAACCCGATTCAACCTCATATAGTGAACCATATGAAACCAATCATAGGCAGAGTTATTCCCGTCTTTTGAAGAAATTACCAAAAATTAAGAACACGAGGGAACTTCTTGTTGCGAAAACTTGTAGATAAGGCCAATAAAATAGGAAATCGGTATTCTTTATTTATTTTTTTCAATTTGATTTTTTTTTCTTTTCTTTCTTTCCCCTATTATTTTGAAAAAAAAAATTGTTTCATACTCATGTCTTTGTTATACATTTTTAAGAAATGGAAGTTTTTTTAGTTATTTTTCTCTAATAAAAAGGAGAAAAAGATTTCTTCTTTAAAAAAAATGAGAGTAAAAAATAATGAGAAAAGAGAGTTTTTTTTACTCGAGTTGTGAAAAAATAAAAAAATTTCTTTTAGTCTTGGTCTTTGATAAAATATAAAAAAAATAAAGAAAAAATATGAGAAGGAATAATTTTTAAGGTCTCTTTCCGAGGATTAGGAAAAAAAATCATTGGGTTCCATGGAAAATTGCGTCAGAAAAGAGTTAAGAAAAATAAATAAATTTTTGATCGTTTATGTGATTTAGTGAACATGTCAAAAGAATATACTATGGGAAAATTCTAAAAAAAAAGAAAAGCTAAAAAAATAATATAAAAAAAGAGATGCTAGGATCTTTTTTTTCTTTAGTCTTTTCGTTGCATTTTGCATATGATTCATATCATTTGAGGCATTGTACATATGAAACTTCATTTCTTCAAGCATCTTTGCATTTCATACATTTCATTAATCAGTCATCATTACATTCGAGCATTTGTGAATAGGTCATGCACGGTTGTCATCATATGTTTGGTTTCATTTCTGTCAATAAATAAAGTGTGATAACATTGAACTCATTTATTAGTTGCATCAAAGAGGTCCAAAATATGAGGAATGGATTGGAGGAACGAATTGATGTTTTGGAGTGCAATCAAGAAGAATTTGGGCATGATATCTGAGATGTGAAAGAACAACTCTCTAAGTTGATGAAGATGGTTGAAGATCTTTACAAAGCCAAAGGGGAATCCTCTCAAAGGTCTTCGTCGCCTTCGGTGCAACCAAGCCTTGAGAAACAATCGAGACCAGATCGAAGGATCTTTGTTGAATCCTGCATTTGTCAATGCCACCCACATAAGGATTTAAGCCTGGACGAAGTTACTGACAATATCGTGCGAATGGTCGAATCGAAGACTCACAGTTCAAGGTAGGATCCCCAAATTCCACCCAACCCTTGCAAACTGTTCCAAATCTGAACTCATGCCCTTGTTCTACTAACATCCAATCTTACTCTAAGACAACCATTGAGAGGCCTTTGGGTCCATCACTACTACCACAAATTGGCTCAAATTCATACTCGTGCCCTCGTCCTTCCAACTTTCAATCATCCCATCAGGTACATGGGATAGGAACCTCGAGCTTTGTGCAACCTTCAAGGACCCAATATCCAAATCCATATCCTCACCCTGTTATCATTCAACCACCTTTTTATCCAACTATTCTAGTTCAAGCCTTTGCACCACAACCAAATGCCCCAACTCCTAGTCGGTATGTCACCCAGAAACAACCCAAGAAAAAGGCACATCGGCATTTTGATCCTATTCCTCTCAGCTATAAGGAACTCCTTCCTAGATTGATCCAAGGCCATTTTGTTGCTTGTGTGCCTATAGAACCCCTGCGCCTACCATATCCTAAGTGGTACAACCCGAACGCAAGATGTGACTATCACGGAGGAGTTGCTGGACATAGCATTGAAAAATATGAGGCACAAGGTGCAATCTCTTATAGATGCCAAGTGGTTCGACCCAACGGCACTAATTGATCAAGGACTTGGAAAGGTCGTTTAGGATTGGGAGATTGATGGTGATGATGTAGTAGGACTTCAGTCTTTTATGGTGTAGTAGAACTTTGATCTTTTCAGTAGCTGGCTCTTATAGCCTTAGGATAGGAAAAATAAAACAATTGTGAAGACAGTTTTAACCACTTTGCAGATTTTGTAAATATGGATTATGTCTTCTGAAGAATAGCATGGAAATCAATTAATTATGCTTTGAATTTACGGGATTTTGATGATTAAGTTCCTCCGATTCTTATTTCCTCTATGATTCTTCCCCTGTATTCGCATTCGATCAATTGCTTGTCACACCACGCATCTCATCCATCCATTCATTAACATTAAGTTCATTTGCGCATAACAATAGCCCCATCGAGGCCAATGATAGAGAAGTCAATATTGTCATCAATAATTTCTAATCTCTAGAGGCAAATAAAAAGGGGATTTTTCTCAATCCCCTAAAATAAATATCCATGATGATAATCAATGTTGATAGAGTTCATGTATGCTCTCTAAAGATAGCTTTGGTTTTTTGTTTCTTCAAGATAACCCCAAAAAGTGAAATGGGAGAAGATTCTGCTACCCGATTGGATCAGATGGAACAAAAGTAAAATGAGATAGTTTCGCAGACGATCCAGATGACTCAGACAAATATTGGACAACTGATAGAAACTAGGGGAGAACATTTTACATAGAAAAGTAGTCAACTTCAAGAGTGTGGGAATTTGGGAAAGATTGTTCAAGACTAGATTTCTGATCAGATTCATCCACAGTCAGTTTAGAATCAAAATGTAGAAATACAACCAGAATATGCCCTATTGGAGGAAAGGATTCGAGCTGTTGAAGGTGGAGATGAATTTAGTGTGGAAGAGTTACTTTTGATTCTCGATGTAGTCATCCTGTCAAAATTCAAAGTTTTGGAATTTGAAAAGTTTGATAGACTTAAGTGCCCTAAAACATATTTGGCCGCATATTATCGTAAGATAGCAGGGCATACGCATGATGAGAATTGCTTATCCATGTTTTCCAAGAAAGCCTGACATGGGTAGCATCTAAATGGTATTTTTTGTTGGAGAAAGGCCAGGTGCACACATGGAGAGTCTTATCTCGGGGATTCTTGAAACAATACAAGCACATGTTGGAAGCAACTCCAGATCGATTGACACTCTAGAACATGAAAAAGGCACCCAACGGGAGTTACAAAGAATATGCTGTAGATGGAAAGATGTAGCCTCGCCAGTCCGACCACCTTTTACCAATAGAGAAATGAATGCTCTGTTTGTGGATACTCTCCCATATCAATACTATTACAAGTTGATCGACAATGTTTTTTTGGAATTCGCAGACATATTATTTTTTGTAGGTAGGATCGAGGATGGTATAAAAAAGGAGAAAATTATGGATACTGATGCAAGAATTGTTATCGAGAAAAAGGATAGTGTCACCAATGATCGTGATCAAGTCCTAACTGTCGAAGGCAGAGATAAAATTTTTTTTAGTGTAATGCAAGAAGATCCTTTCGGTGGTTATCTGCATCCTCGACCCTCTATTGACCATTGGCCTCAGCATGGTCAACATCATGCTTCAATGTCTTTCACACCACCCCAAGCTTTCACTATGCCAAATGACCCGGAGGTTAATTTAGTCTATCCTCAAGGCAATAAGAGAAAAAAGGCAAAGGTGTACCACTCGCTTCCAATGACCTATATAGAACTTCTTCCATTGCTTGTCCAAAGTCATATGATCTCCATTGAACCCACAAAGCCCAAGAAATCTTCTTTCTCGAAATGGTATGATCCCAATGCCACATGCGAATATCATAATGGGATTTGTAGACACCTAATTTTGTCCGGACCCCCTAAACAAAGTGATTTTCTCTTTTCGACTTCCCGAAATGCAAAGAATCTTCCCTCATTCTGCTAATAGGTCTCCAAGACTTTGATTTGGAAGTCAAAGCGAAAAAGTCAACTCCGATAAAGTGAACCCCAAAAAGTCAACCATTGAAAAAGTCAACTCTCAGTCAAAATCAAGATTCAAAGTTTAATTGAACAATGGTGAAAGAATTTTGATAATCAGAGATCTACAACGAAAGATAGAGAGTTTGAAAAACATATTGCAAAGTTTCAATGAAGGGAAAATACCTAATTTCGCAAATTTGGGGAAAACTGCAAAGATGGTTTAATTCGGTGAAATTGAAGCACCCAATTGATAAAGGATAAATAAATAAAAATATCCCAAGTCCCAATTTGAAGTGGATCCCAAGGAAGAGGCGATTGGACGAGAAACGGAAAAACGAGAAAATTCTCAAGATTGAAGAAAAGGGAGAACTAAATTGGAGAGGAATTCGGATGTAAAAATTGGGCATTTTATGACCCACTCCAATTCAATATATGATAGTGGAAAAGAAAATCCGGAAATTGGGTCCATTTCGAGTAAAATTGAGGTTTTGAAGTTAAAGGGTTATTTTGGAAAATTCAAAAAAATAGAATCCGAGCTCGAAAAATTATGAAAACTTCCAAATCTAATTTTTATATTTTATGGAAGGGATTGGAGAAGCCAGAATCGGAGCTCAAATAGAAAAAGACAAAGTTCGAGTGCAGTAATCCAAAATTCTAAGAGACAAATCCGGGAAAAATAGAATCCGAACTCGAAAAATTATGAAAACTTTCAGATCTGAGTTTTATATTTTATGGAAGGGATTGGAGAAGCAAAATCAGGAATCGGAGCTCAAATGGAAAAAGACAAAGTTCGGGAGGCACTAATATAAAAACCTCCAGAACTGAGTTTTATATTAGATAAGATAGATTGGAAAATAAAAATTCAAAATTGGGGTCCATTTGCAATTAAATTAATTTTGGGGGGCAAAATGCAATTTTATCGAAAAAATCGAAAAGGGGCAAGAATGGCCAAGAAAATTCCAGGCCATTTCGGCTAGCTCATGGAGAAGGAAGAGAAGTTTGATCATCTTCAATCAATGGCCAAGATTGAGTAGAAAGATGACATTTTAAAGAAAGGCCAAGATTCTTAACTACTTGCCTACATAGCATTTTTGGCCAATGGGAGGCCTTCTAATTGCAAGGCCATGTGAAGAGCATGTGAAGGCTATATGATGATGCCAAATAGGATTAAAAATGCCACCTAGAAAGATTTTTTAATAGTAAGCCATATGATCATGATAAGTGGCCTAGATATTTTGTAGAGATAGGATAATGGCTTAGAAAAATAAGGAAACTTTCTATGCAAAGAAGAGGCAGCCGGCCAGCCCTAGGGGGAGAATTCATTTTTTTTTCCAAGGCATTCTTACTACACTCTTGGAGGAGAAAAGGAGAAGAAAAAAAAGAGAGAAAGAGGGAGAAAAAAAAGAGAATTTGAGAGTTTGATTTGGAAAGCAATTGCTAGGTAGCTATTCCCTCTCTTCTTCTTCAACTATTTTCTTTGATATCATTTTTTTTTCTTCTCTTTTTCCATGTGATTTGTTAAATTTTTGTTGAATAATAGGTTTTCAAAAATAAATTTTAAAGGTTTTCTCTCCTTTATTCTTTATTCTTTACAAAATAACCAAGTTGATAAATTTTTTTACATACTCCTTGCTTTAGCCAAAACCTAGAGGAGTTTTAGTGCTTGTTCTTGCTTGATTATTCTTGCTTGTTTGTTTGTTCATATATTTAGCTCATGGTGGATTCATTGTCATATGTTTGTTGGCTGTAAAATCATGCATTTCATGCCATCTTCAACTCGGTTTTTGACTAAGATCAACCAATGATCTCTAGCCAAAAATCCCTTATCTATACTAGTTCAAAGAGTGATAGTTTAAGTTGGATATTCTAACTTTAGGATTTTTTTCACTACTCATTTTTTGTCAAAGTAAAATGATTTTTTTACCACATGTAGTAGACCTTTGGAAGATGCCCTAGTAAATTTTTCTTAGAATTTTAGATTTTTTTCATTAGGGTTGGAAAAATGGTTTTCGATAAAACAGTTTTTATCTCACTATTCTGACTTTGGTGAAAATTCGGTCAAGGCATCCTTGTTCCAAAAATTAAGATGATTTTTCCTCATGGAGACCATTATGTTCTAAGTATACACTAATTTTTCCAGAATTTTTTGAACTTTTTATGAAGGGTAAAAAAATAGTTTTTCAAAACTAATTTTGGGAGTGAGAATTGTTTTTTTTTTTTTAAACTAATAATTTTTTTTTGTTTTTATTTGTATACAAAGAGGGGGCTGATTTGGGTCACTAGCTACTGTCTTAGGTATTCCATGTCATTTCAAGGATAAAAATCGATTTTGCAAAAATTGGGTCAAGGGTGGTCAACTCGTGTTTCAAAAATATAGGGAAACTACAGACTATTTTAAAGGGTATTCGGCCATGAGACCTTTTTCATCCCAAAAATTCCAAGTTTTAAATCCAAGCCCAAAGTCTGTCGATTTTGAAAATCCAATTTAAGTTTCTTTCAAAGGTAGTCGATACCTTTTTAGGTATACGAATGTCCTTACTTCAAGAGAGAAATACACCTTCATGCATTGCATGTTTTTAAATTTTTTATTATTATTTTAATTTGACATAAAACGTATGTTTCGGTTTCCTGAACATTTGGTTAGAATTAGTTCCTAATCTTTGCCAGGTTGCCGGAGAGGTTAGAAAATTGTTCAACATACGTGTTTATGGAATTGAAAGATATTGGATTTTATTTTATCGAAATCATATAAATGTCATAAGAAAGAATTATTTTCCAAGCTTTGCCGGGAAGTGTGGTAATATTTTTCGATATATGCTATTTGTACAATTCCTCACATGAAAATTCTATATCCATGAATATTCATGTTGATGTCATTTTATATTCATGTTGTTAGTGTGATTATGAATATTTTATGATGATGTCATTTGGTGATTTTTGCCATGTCAAGCATGTCATGTCATTCATACATTTGCTATGTCATTTAGACTTTGCCATGTCATTCATACATATACTACATCATTTAGATTTTTCCATGTCAAGCATGCCATGCCATGTCATTCATACATATGCTATGTCATTCAAATTTTTCCATGTCAAGCATGCCATGTCATTCATACATATGCTATGCCATTCAGATTTTGCTATGTCAAGTATACCATGTCATTTGGATTTTGCCATGTCAAGCATGTCATGTCACTTATTCATATGCCACGTCATTCATTCATGTGCCATGTCATTTAGATTACGCCATGTCATGATAAATATGCATATTGTTTAATTTTTATCTTAGTAATATTTTTGCATATTCATGATCATTTTTTTTATGATTTCAAAATACATGAAAAATAAATAATGTTTTTTATAAAACAAGATTATTCTCGAGTTAAAATAATTCATGAGTTCTATGCTATGTCTGCTGGGGAGGATATCATCAATTATCATTAACGACGGAATATCTTTTTTCCAAAAACGAGGGTGATTCGGAGAATTTCAAAACCAAGAAAAAATTCCATGCTTTGTCGAGTTTGTCAGGAAATATGAGAAATTTTATGTTAATAAATTCTGGATCATTTTCAAATAAATATGAAAATTTTTTAAACACCTATTTTAAAATCGACTTTCACCGAGACTTGAGAAAACACATGACTAATATGGTACCATTTTATAAGGCGTTGTGGGGGTGCTAATCCTTCTTCACATGTAACCGACTCCCGAATCCGCACTTGTTTTCTCTGGTTCAAAGCACAGACTTCAAAATTGGTTTTAAAAAAAGTTTTAATTAATTTTAAAATGTTTTATAGGAATTAAGTCGTCTTTTCCTCTTTTTATCCCCACACGTATTATTATTTTTAAGCGTCGCTTTACGGTCGCGAGATTCGTTACGACAGCTTGGCTACTCCACTGGGGAATGTTTAGAGAATCAGGTCTGAAATTAGTCGTGTGTTATCGAAAGTCTTGGTTTTGTTGGTTTTATCCGGTATTTAATTTTGGTTCCCATATTTTTTTAATAATAAGGAAAATTTTGAAAATAATAAAATATTTTTGAATATGTTCATACTCATGTACATGCATATTATTATTATTCTCTGGTTATTTGTTGAATATTATTGATCTCTGCTTAATTAATGCTTTACCTTGTTTATTCTTGTCCTTAATAAATGGTTGGGGTAGTTAGAATAAAGGTTGTAGAATAGGTGGTGAAAGGTTTGTTCGTTCCTCTTCACACATTACACGTGCATTTGCATAACATGAGCCCTATACCCGGGTTCCATCACTTTTAGGTGGAAGCAAAGTAACTAAGCCTCCATGATTAACAATTCGCATGGGCTAGTGAAACACTTTCGGAGTACTAAAGTACCCATGCCTTCGTGATTAACAATTTGCATGGGCTAATGAAATATGCTCTAACAAATTGAACTCGCTTTTATCGGGTGCCTTACTAGCCTTCACCGGCGATAGTGAGGAACAATTTGGAGCCGATAGAACCTAACGCAACCTCATATAGTGAACCTAGGCGAAGCCATGCCAAATTTTCATTAGAGGTACTGAAGTTAGGAACACATGGAGGGACGTTTCTAACCCTTTTATCCCCTATTCTACATTCTGAATAAGCCTTGTAAACCGGGCGATGATGAACGCACATCATTTCACTCGTAATAAGTTTAGTTTTCCATCCCAGAGGTATCATAATGCCAAAATTTTATTGACACCATCAGGGACAATTATTGATTTGGATCATATATCATTTTGCTATTATTTGAATCTTTTCCCTTACTAATTCGTTTCGTTTCTTTTTCATGCATTCTAGTCATCATCTTGCACAAGGAAGGTTATTGGTCTAGGGGTAGTATTCAACCAAGAGGGCTTTCATGAAGGGTCAGTGTGCCTCAGTCGTCGAGAAACATATAGTGGTGAGAAAAAACTCCGAGGAGGTTCAGCAAGATAATGGGGATTATTTGAAAGAGGGATATGTATCAATATTGAAGTTGATCTCAGTATCCGGCAAAACGATCTCCGTGGGTTGATGGATATAAGGAATCAGTGGGACATAGCAGAAAGAGAAGCCTTCACTCAGATTTATGGGGACACTGTTAATCCCAGTCAAGGTCAGCGGTGAGCTAATCCGAGTCGTGGTGCAATTTTGGAATCCTGCCTATCGATGCTCCACCTTTAACGGAGAGGATATGACTCCGACAATCGAATAATGTTCGACTCTATTGCATATTGAGAACACCATTTTGGATCGTATTTACTTGAAAGTTCGAAGACGCCGGGTTTCAAGAAAAAGGTTTCCACAATTTTTGGGGTGGAAAGAAGTTGGATCGAGAGTCACGTGGTCCGAAAAGGAGAAAACATTTGCATCTCATGGAATACTCTACGGGCTTTATTCCAGAGTTATTCTAGTAAAGAGACAGCTAGAAACATCTTTGCCTTAGTTATCTATGGGTTAGTTATCTTGTCGAAGACATTGGGATACGTGGATGTGGCAGTAATAGACCTTTTTGAGAGGTTAAAACAGAAGATAAACCTGGCCTCGACAATCATAGCAGAAATAATTCGGTCCCTGAATTTCTGTAGATGGGGAGGAAAATGGTATTTCATGGGTTGAGCACAGCTTCTCTACATATGGATTTGGAGCCACTCTTGGAAGCAAGAAAAAGTTCCTCTCCACCCGTATTGGAAGTCCTTTGCACCAATCAGTGAGTTTCTCAAGAGGGATTGGCCCGAAGATAGGACCGAAGAACAGAGGATCGACATACTCCAAAACCTCAAGACTGAGATGGTAACTTGGAGAGCTCCATGGATAGCTCCTACGCCGATGTTGTACAAGTGTGGGGACAAGGCATGTGTCCCATTGTTATGAGTATGGAGAGGTGTGAGTTATGCGTATCTGCTGCTGCTAAGGCAATTGGAATCTCGTTAGTTCACTCCTACGACCCATAGGCTTAATGAGTTAGAATTCACCTATGGATAGGACGGGTACTCAAGAAAAGTGTGAGAAATTGTAGTGGCATGGAAGAAAACTTATCGGGTAGAGGTGGCTCGGTACGCCGATAATGTCACAACAGATTACATGGTATGGAGAGCCAAGAGAGTTAATGATAGACTATTGGCGCCCGATGGAAAGGATGTCTCACTGAGGGATCTGCAACCGGAAGAAGTGCCATTTGAGTTAGAAATCACGAAGTCAGAATTTCAAAAAACAAGGTCCGAATGAGCAAAGAGGTTGCTCGACTCCACGAAGAGATCGATGACTTGAAGATTAGGGAATCGATTTAGGAAAGGGAAGTGGAGAAAGTCAGAAAAGAGAGAGATTAGAAACCTGCATTTGGAGAATAAAAGGTTTCGATTTGAACTGAAATATGAAGGGGCCGCTAAGTCTTCCAGGGAATGGCAGAAAGAAGTCGACAATCTCAAAAAAAGGAGCGATTGCTGGAAAAGGAAAGCAAAACAGGAGGAAGCTAGAGCTGCCAGACTTGTGCAAGAGAAGCGAGCTAAGGAAAGCTTGCACACCGTTGTTTCTACTGAACTGTTGAGATGTCAACTAGAAAATGAAAGGTTGCGAGCTAGGTTGAAAGTTGAAGAAGCAAAGAAGTCCGAAAAAGAGACACTGTGAAGGAGAGTCTGAGATCTGGGAAAGTCACTTTAGGGCCAACATAATTGTAATGACATTTTGAGTTTAGGATCCAAAGAAAATAGATTGGCAAATTACTCAATAGATGCTAGATTTTTCTTAGGCAAGGTTATGATGCAATATGGACAAATCTTGTTGTTTTATCATTAATGTATCTAAATTCAGTAATCAATGGAAGACCGCTCGGTTGAAATTATCCCGGGGCCAATACTTTCAAATGCATTCATACATTTATTTATTAATTGTACATATTCATTTACTTAACCATTTATTTATTTATTTATTCATTTGTTCATTCTATTAATATTTATATTCATTCATTTATAACAAAATACAAAGAATATGTCACGAAGTCCTAATCCATGGTATTTAAACTTATGGTATAAAGATTGGGCATCTTCCGAAAGACTCAGAGTTTCAGCGCTAATACAACACGAGATCATGAAGCAGAGCCATGAAAAGTGAACAGACAGCTCGTATTGAAAGAATGGAAAGGGCTCAAAAGGATTTGCAAGAACAGTTAGCAAGATCTCAAGAGCAGTTAGCGAAATCCTAAGAGAAGTCCAGGGAATAGATGACAAAGATGATGGAAATGATGTCTGTTGTACTTCGGGAAAATGAGCATATTGAGAATTCAACTGCAAGAAAAGAGGCAGGGAATCAAGGGGCTCAACCAGAGACCGTACTGTTAAACGGTCAATCATCTTAGAGCACTGAAAATCAACCACCGATAGCTGTTATGCCATTCGTATATGTCCAACCCCATGTGGGAGCATAGAACCAGGTGCCAATTGGCACAAATGTTGGAAATATCCCGGCAAACCCCATTGAAGTGCCAGACTTGGATGACCTGGCTGAGCAAAAGGTAAAAATGGCAGAACTGAAAAAAGGTTGAGCTGGCTGAGTCACAGAAGAAGGGGCTGAATTATTTGGCAGTCTTTATGCTAAGGAGCTAAGTTTAGCTCCCAGTCTTGTGATCCCACCCAAGTTTAAAATGCCAGATTTCGAGAAATATGATGGACTACTAACCCTTCCGTACACTTGACAATGTACTATCGGAAGATGACTACGCATGCTGATGATGAGAAACTGCTCAATCATTGTTTTCAGGATAGCCTTACCAGGTCAGCAACTCGATGGTATAATCAGCTCACTCCAAGCAAGATACACTCCTGGATAGACTTGGCTGATAGGATGTATCTGACATGGTGCCTGATAGGATGTCCTTACAGAATCTAGAAAAGAAAGCTACTGAAAGTTTTGAGCAGTATGCACAAAGGTTACGGGATATGGCTACCTAGGTGCAACCTCCTCTAATGGACAAGGAGACCATCGTTCTTTTTGTCAATACTCTGAAGGTGCCGTATTATGAAAAGCTGGTGGGTAATGCCACTAAAAACTTTGCAGACATGGTCATATCAGGGGAAATGATTGAAACCGCTGTCAAAAGTGGAAAAATGGACAGTGGGGAACCTATTGTCCGTAAGAAAACATTCCCCGCCAAGAAAAAAGAAGGGGAAACACATGCGGTGAGTTTTCGCAACTAACTTTTCATAAATTCGACCCATATACACCTTATCCAACCTATAATCCATACTACTCAGCCATAAACAACCTTACCCAAAATCCTTTTCCATTTACAGCCATACCCCAACAAGTATATCCGACCGGCATTTTGCCATAAATGGCTGCTTCCTCAAACACTGTACCAAACACTATACCAAACACCCAGAACACTACCCGAAATGACCAAAGACCGCCAAGGAACAATAAAAAACATCAGTTTGATCCTATCCCTATGACCTACGGTGAGTTGTACCCTAAGCTGCTACAAAGGAAACTGATCGCACCAGTGTACCTCCAACCCTTGAAACCACCATATCCTAGATGGTATGAAGCTAATGCTAACTGCGCATACCACGCAGGAATTCAAGGACATTCCATTGAAAACTGTATCGCCCTGAAGCGGAAGGTCCAAAACCTGATTGATGCTGGGATCGTGAAATTCGAACCTAAGAACGGACCTAATATTGCGAGTAACCCATTTCCCAATCACACGGATGCTAAGGTGAATGCAATATGGTCAGAGAAAGTTGGCAAGGTCAAAAGGGATATCAGTGAGGTGAAGACACCGATGCTGAAAGTCTGGTTTGAAATGGTCAAGGTGGGATTGGTTCAGGCTGAAGCAAGTTTGAAGGAGATTGCAAACAAGTCAGAGAACTTTTGTTTGTTTCACAGGTGTGAGGGCCACACTATACAGAAATGTGAAGATTTTCTAACAATGGTCTAGAAGATGATAGATGTGGACGAGGCCCAACTTTATGAGAAAACAGAAGAAAAGGTAGATGCAACCGAGAGTACAGTCACGTATGGGGTGGATAAACCCTTGATCATCTATTATGATGAGCCAGAAGAAAAGGTTATCCCAACAAATAAAGAAACCACGCCTAGATTGATCATAGAGTTACCATCTCCATTCTCTTACAAGAAAGATAAGTCTTGCCTTGGAAATATGATTGTAACATGATAATGCTAGGGTCTTCGAGCTAGAAAATAGCAACTGCTGAGGATATAACGGGAGTGGGTCACCTAACTCATAGTGGTAGATGCTATGCCCCAGGAACAGTTGAACACAATCACATGAGAAAGACGGGAGGACCTGATAAAGGAAAAAGACAATGGAACCAGTCCATGTAGAGGTAGAACAGTGAAGGGAAGTGGAGAAGAATTAATCCCCAGTTAATAAAATGAAAGAGCCAGTAACCGAGAATGAAGCTTGCGAATTCTTAAAGTTTATCAAACACAGTGAGTACAATGTAGTGGAACAATTGCATCGCCAACCAACAAGGATTTCAGTCCTTTCACTGTTGTTAAACTTTGAGCCACATCGAAACGCTCTGTTAAGAATTTTGAACCAGGCATATGTGGCTAATAATATATCAGTAGAGAAATTGGACCGACTGGTGGGGAATATCATGAGAGATGATTACATCTCTTTCAGCTATGATGAGATACCACCTAATGGTTTAGGATCTACCAAGGCTCTTCATATAACCACTACCTGCAAAGGGCATATTCTACCATGAGTGTTCCTAGATAATGGGTCCTCCTTAAATGTGATGCCCTTGGCTATCTTGTCTAAATTGCAATCGATATGTCTTACATGCTGCCAAGCCATACCATAGTTAGAGCCTTTGATGGCACTCGTCGGGAAGTGATGAGGAGCATTAAAATCCCACTTCAGATAGGTTCATGTACTTATGAGGTCAAATTCGAAGTGATTGACTTATAATTGTTTGTTGGGAAGGCCATGGATTCACTTTGTTGGGGCTGTGCCTTCATCTCTCCATCAAAAGCTGAAATTTGTGATGGAAGGATGCTTAGTCAGTGTGTCAGGAGAAAAGGATATCATAGCTTCTACGTCCACTGATTCCCCTTATATAGAAGTGATGAGGATACTATGGAGTGCTCGTTCAGGTCGTTATAATTTGTCAATTCTATATTCATCACTGAAGGGCATAGAATCCCAGAGCCGAAGTTATCCAAGAACACCAGTTTAGGGGTAAAGACGATAGTGGAAAAAGGCTATCGTGCTGAAAAAAGATTAGGAAAATACCTTCAAGGAATGGCCAGAGCAATAGAAGTGGCCGAAAAGAAAAATCGATTTGGTTTTGGGTACCTCCCTAAAGCCCATGAGAAAAGAAGACAAGTTGAGAAGAACAGGAAGAGGAGTTGGCTCGGCTTTCAGGTGTGGATATGGAATGGGAACCTATAACTTTCCCTCCAATTTTTCACACTTTTTGCTCAGCAGGTTTTGAGTTTGGTGAGAAGAATTTTGATGATGTGATGGTAATGGTAGAACAAGCATTTGAAAAGTTTTACGTGAATGAGGATGAACAGCTGCAAGAAATGGTGATCGACATGGCCGAGATAAAAGAGCTGGGGAATGAAAGCACAAACTGGATGGTGTGTCCATGTCCTTCGGGTTATAAGTTGACAAATTAGAGTGTGATTGAACTTCCTGTAGTTTTTAGGTCTACTCTAGAGTAATGCTCTGAATCATCTTATTTGTCTCTGTGCAAGGGCATTAAGAATCTTTCTGTATGGGCTTATGTTTACATCTTTTCATTCAATAAATAACAATCACGATGCATTTTCTTTATATTGATTTGCCCATATTCTTTCATTATTTTTACCTATATGTCTGTCTATATTGTTTTCTCTCACTTATTTCCTGGAGTCCGCATGTGGAATATGAGGACTGTCTTGTCAATAATTTTGAAATTGATTTTGAAAGACCCATTTGTTCAGGTGATTTTGATGAGAACAAAGATGCCAATCGGGGTTTGCCTCCGGATTTGTTAAGAATAATAGAACAAGAGGAGAAACAAGTATTGCCTCATAAGGACCCGTTGGAAGTGATAAATTTGGGGAGTAAAGTTGGAAGTGATAAATTTGGGGAGTAAAGAAGAGATGAAGGAGGTTAAGATTGGAACCTCAATTTCACTCTCAACAAGGTGTGAACTGATAGCCTTACTCCGAGAGTAGTCGACGTATTTGCATGGTCATACCAAGACATGCCAGGGCTAGATTCCAATATTGTGGTACATAAGCTCCCTCTAAAGCCAGACTGCAAGCCAATTCAACAGAAATTGAGAAGAATGAGGCCTGAAATGCTATTAAAGATAAAAGAAGAAGTGAAAAAGTAGTTTGATGCCAGATTCTTGGAAGTGGCGAAATATCCAGATTGGGTAGCGAATATTGTCCCAGTTCTGAAAAAGAATGGCAAAGTACGGATGTATGTTGATTGCCGAGATCTGAATAGGACAATTCCTAAAGACAATTTCCTGTTGCCTCACATTGATACCTTGGTGGACAATACTGCAAAGGGTTATGTGTTCTTGATAACTCGTATAATTATATAGTTTTTAGTTATGTTTTATTAATGTTTTGTGTCAAATACGAGTTATTATTGTTTAGTCTAATTGTGTTTATGATCTTTTATATTTTTATGTATTTTGGTGTTTTTCACAAGTTTCTTTGAGTGATTTCAGATTACTAGAATTAAGGGCAAATCCAGTTCAATTTCAGTTCCGACACCTTTTGCCATATCAGCTATATCTCGAGTTTCACTGAAGCAATAAGGCTGAAATTTGTAGCCATGCAAAGCTAAGAGGCATATCTATCGTTTTCATGTTTTACACTTCTTAAAACAGAGTCGTTTTCCCTAGCGAAATCGACCATCAAGTTGGCTGATGTGCAATGACGTCTGTGCTGACATGTTTTCGTATTATGCCCATATATTCTTATCCACATCAGAAAATGAGCTGATTCCAACGGCTATGGTTCCGTAACTGATAGGGGAACCTTTGTCTAGAAGACCATGTGATCAGATCAGGCCTCCAATATTGAAGAAATCGACCATCAAGGTGGCTGATGTGTAATGACGTCTGTGCTGACATGTTTTCGTATTTTGCCCATATCTGCTTAACCACATCAGAAAATGAGCTGATTCCAACGGCTATGGTTCCGTAACTGATAGGGGAACCTTTGTCTAGAAGACCATGTGATCAGATCAGGCCTCCAATATTGAAGAAATCGACCATCAAGTTGGCTGATCAAAATCGTCATATACCTACCTTTGAAATTTGTAAAGCTTGTCTCTTGTCATTTAGCCCTCCAAAATGTGTATAAATAGAGGGCCTTGGATGATTGTAAGGGATCATATTGGAGATTGGTAGGATATTAGCCATTTTAACAAAATTCTCTAAGTTTTCTTCTTCTTTCTTTTCTCTAGTTTTCTTTTTCTTTAGAAAGAGCAAGAGGTTGGATAATTAATATTCTTCTTCTTCTTCTTTCTTTCTTTTATTTTCTTCTTAGATTCTATTTAATTTTATGTTTATAATGCCTATGCTAGGCTAAACTTCTATTTGGTTAAGGGTGATTTCAAAGCCCTAGACATGTTTTGTGATTGATTTTCAGATTCTATCTATCATTAATTTTCTATCAAAGTTGCTTATGTTCTTCTACAAGAATTGTTCATGATGTTGTCTTGATTTGTTTAGGTGTACAACTAGATAGATCTTGATAATTATCTATTGCTAGTTTAGGAGTCTTGATCCGTGTAATTGTCTTGATTTCCTATTCTTAAGTGGCAATTTGTGATTAATGATTATGGTCAAGTTTTCAATAATTGCAAAGTGGAACATAACCTAAGTTGAACAATCCGAGCTTATGTGTTTGTTGCTTAGATCAACCTATCTTTCTCATCATAAAGCTGCCATTAAATTGAATCTAGAGAGCTTATTCTAGGTTGTTTGATGGTTAGAGATTAAATAGAGAGCTTGTTCTATTTAACGACAAACTAAGGAAAGATTGGGATAACAGAGCTTGTTGTTATCTACGGTTGTTAACTTTGATAGTTGGTTGATATTGATAGATCTGAAATTGATTCTTAATGATGTCTAGTGGTGGAGAATGAAACCTTAACCATATTTTTCATTTTTGATTCTTCTTACTTGTTTTCTTACTTTTCTAGTTTGCTTATTTTTAAAAGTATATTTATTTTTATTGGCTGGTTATACCGCCTAATTTGTATATTAATTTTGTTTTATTTTTATTGGCTGGTTATACCGCCTAATTTAGTATATATATTTTTATTGGCTGGTTATACCGCCTTGCTTAGTATATATATTTTTATTGGCTGGTTATACCGCCTTGCATCTTATTCTTATTATTTACTTTAGTTTAAATCTGGCTTCAAAAACCCCTTTTCTTTTATTGTTCTTGAATTTAAGTTTTAAACTATCAACTTATAAACTAAAACCCAATCCCTGAGGACTCGACCCTTGCTAACTACTATACTTACAATTGATCTTTTTAGTACAAGGTTAAATAAGATACACTCTTTTGGGTGCATCAAGTTTTTGGCGCCGTTGCCGGGGATTGCTTTCTTTAGTTTATTAGTTTATTGGTTTATTCTTATTTTCTGTTCTAATTATTTACTTTCTTATTTTTTTTTATTAGTGAATGTTCCAAGCGCCCGAAAAAGACTTACGACTTAGAAAAATTCGGGAATTTATAACTTCTCACCAACAACCAATCGAGGAGTTGATCCAAAACATCCAAGAGAAGCAAGGAGAGATGGCAGCAGCTGACAACCGAACTCTCAAGGAGCTAGCCGCTCCGGACTTGGGTCAACAACCATTATGCATTGAATATGCTAATCTTGAGGTAGCTTTTGAATTAAAATCTGGTTTGATTCACCTTCTCCCAACTTTTCATGGTTTTGCAGGAGAGGATCCAAATAAGCACCTCAAGGAATTCCAAGTAGTTTGCTCAAGCATGAGACCAACAGGGGTCACGGAAGAGCAAGTTAAGTTGAGAGCCTTCCCATTCTCTCTAGCTGATTCAGCAAAGGAATGGCTCTACTATCTACCATCCGGGACCATCACTACATGGAATGATTTGAAGAAAGCATTCTTGGAAAGGTATTTCCCAGCATCTAAGGCTGCCAACATTAGGAAAGAGATATGTGGGATTCGGCAATACAACGGAGAGTCCTTATATGAATATTGGGAGAGGTTCAAGAAACTTTGTGCATCATGTCCACACCATCAGATAAGTGAACAACTTCTCATCCAATACTACTATGAAGGTCTCATGCCCATGGAGAGAAGTATGATAGATGCCGCTAGTGGGGGAGCTCTAGTTGATAAGACTCCCAGGGCTGCTAGAACATTAATCTCCAACATGGCAGCCAATTCTCAACAGTTCTCAATGAGACAAGATCCACCACCACAATCCAAGAGAGTTAATGAGGTAAGTATATCATCCCTTGAACAAAAATTTGATAAACTGACTTCTCTTGTTCAACAATTGGCTGTAGGTAAAATACAACAAATAAAGGCTTGTGGCATATGTTCAAACATAGGGCACCAAACTGATATGTGTCCAACACTTCAAGAGGATACCAATGAACATGTGAATGCCATGGGTGGATTTCAGAACCAATCAAGGAAATATGATCCCTACTCAAACACATACAATCCAGGATGGAGGGATCATCCAAACTTCAATTATGGAGGGAACCAATCACAAACTATTCCTCCACCATTTGACCACAGGCCACCGGGTTTTCAGCAAAGAGTGCAACAACCATACCAAACCCGACAACAACTACCACCCACCCAAAATTCAGGTACTTCTCTTGAAGATCTTGTTAAAGCTCTTTCTACTAATACAATTCAATTTCAACAGGAAACAAAGACAAGTATTCGAAATTTGGAGACTCAAATAGGGCAATTGGCAACAACCATGAGTCAAATGCAAGCAAGGGATTCTGGGAAATTACCTTCCCAAACCATAGTGAATCCAAAAGAGAATGCCAATGCTATAAATTTAAGAAGTGGGAAACAGCTAGAGGCACCACAAAATGATAGTGCTCAAGGGGAGAACAATACCATGGCATCCTCTTCACATCCCAACGAGCCACTAAAAAAGGTAATTCCTAAACCATCCTTTCCTTCCTATATAACTCCTCCACCTTTTCCTAACAGGTTAGCAAAGTCCAAGAAGGAGGAGCAAGAGAAGGAAATTTTGGAAACCTTCCGGAAAGTAGAGGTGAACATTCCTTTACTAGATGCTATCAAGCAAGTGCCAAGATATGCCAAGTTCCTAAAAGAGTTGTGCACATCTAAACGGAAGTTGAAATGGAATGAAAAGGTAAGTGTGGGGGAGAATGTGTCAGCTGTTCTTCAAAAGAAACTCCCACCTAAATGCAAGGATCCAGGTATGTTTACCATTCCTTGTAAGATAGGCAACACCAGGTTTGAGCGTGCTATGCTAGATCTAGGGGCATCTATTAATGTCATGCCATATTCAATTTATGCTTCATTGAATCTAGGACCATTAGAGGAAACCGGTGTTATAATACAACTTGCTGACCGTTCTAACACTTATCCAAGAGGAGTTGTAGAAGACGTTCTTGTACAGGTTAATGAATTGGTTTTTCCCGCTGACTTTTATGTTATTGAGATGGAAGATGAGATGTCTTCTAATCCCACACCTATTCTATTAGGGAGACCATTCTTGAAAACAGCAAGAACTAAAATAGATGTACATGATGGCACTTTAACTATGGAATTTGATGGTGAAATAATTCGCTTTAACATTTTTGAGGCCATGAGATATCCTAGTGATGTGCATTCTGTTTTTAATATTGATATAATTGACTCACTAGTGCAGCAAGCTTATGAGCTAGATGGTGAAGATAGTGTAGAAATAGTCCTTAGCAACCATCTCGGAATGGGGAATGCTAAACTAGCCTTGAGTGACCAGGTGGAAGGGGCACTAGAATCTTTACACTCGCTGCAACCTAAAGATGCAAGGTTTGATGTTTCATTTATTGATTTGCCTTTATCTAATGAGAAACTTCTACCTTCCATTTTGCAGGCACCAACTTTAGAGTTGAAACCACTACCGAACCACTTGAAATATTTGTTCTTAGGGGAAAAGGACACACTACCTGTCATCATTGCCAAAGAGCTCACACCTTTGCAAGAAGAGCGACTTATCCGGGTGCTTAGAGAGCATAAAACAGCAATTGGTTGGACAATTGCCGATATCAAGGGAATAAGCCCATCCATGTGCATGCACCGGATTTTGTTAGAGGAAGGGTCTAAACCAACAAGAGAAGCACAAAGAAGATTGAACACTCCTATGATGGAGGTTGTGAAAAAGGAGATACTGAAGCTCCTAGATGTTGGAGTGATCTATCCTATCTCGGATAGCAAATGGGTGAGCCCAGTCCAAGTGGTTCCAAAGAAATCAGGTGTAACGGTGGTAACAAATAATGAGAATGAACTTGTTCCTACTAGGATTCAAACAGGATGGCGAGTTTGTATTGATTATCGTAAACTTAATTCCACAACTCGCAAAGACCACTTTCCTTTACCTTTTATTGATCAAATGCTTGAAAGGTTAGCTGGCCATTCTCATTATTGTTTTCTTGATGGTTTTTCAGGTTATAATCAGATAGCCATTGCTCCGGAGGACCAAGAGAAAACAACATTCACATGTCCATTTGGTACTTTTGCATACCGGCGCATGCCATTTGGTCTTTGTAATGCACCAGCTACATTCCAAAGGTGTATGGTTAGCATATTTTCAGATTATGTAGAGAATATCATAGAAGTGTTTATGGATGATTTTAGTGTCTATGGTGATTCTTTTGATAGATGTCTAGAGAACCTTACACTTGTACTTGAAAGATGCATGGAAACTAACCTTGTTTTGAATTGGGAAAAATGTCACTTTATGGTAGAACAAGGAATAGTTTTGGGCCATGTTATTTCTTCTAGAGGGATAGAGGTTGATAAGTCTAAAATAGATATTATGCATTCTTTACCACCTCCCACAAATGTGAGAGAGGTTCGTTCTTTTCTTGGACATGCAGGTTTCTATAGGAGATTTATCAAAGACTTCTCAAAGATCACATTACCTCTTTGCAAGCTACTACAAAAAGATGTGGTTTTCCACTTTGATGATAAATGCAAAGAGGCGTTTGAAACATTGAAGGGACTCTTGACATCAGCTCCTATCATCCAACCACCAGATTGGAATGTACCTTTTGAAATCATGTGTGATGCTAGTGACTATGCCATTGGAGCTGTTTTGGGCCAACGGGTTGGGAAAGCCTCACATGCCATTTATTATGCCTCAAGAACTCTTAATGATGCTCAATTGAACTATTCCACTACTGAAAAAGAACTTTTGGCTGTTGTATTTGCTTTAGAAAAATTTCGATCTTATTTAATTGGTACTAAAGTAATTGTATTTTCTGACCATGCAGCCCTTAAGTACTTACTCACTAAAAAGGAGGCCAAACCAAGGTTGATTAGATGGATACTTCTCTTACAAGAGTTTGATTTGGAGATAAAAGATAAGAGAGGTAGTGACAACCTGGTTGCGGACCATCTTAGCCGTTTAGTTCATGAAGATGATGCACTACCCTTGAATGAGAACTTTCCGGATGAGCAACTTCTTTTTATAAGAACAACAACTCCTTGGTATGCTGATATTGTTAATTACTTAGTTACCAAGAAGTTGCCACAAGAGTTGACACAAGCTCAAAGAAATAAGATCAAGAGTGATGCCAAATACTACATATGGGATGATCCTTACCTTTGGAAGCATTGCTCCGATCAGATTATAAGAAGGTGTGTACTCGAAACTGAATTTCAATCTATTCTCACCTTTTGTCACTCTTATGCATGTGGAGGACACTTTGGATCCAAAAGAACAGCCATGAAAGTTCTTGATTCTGGATTTTATTGGCCTACCATATTCAAAGATGCATACCTCTTTTGCAAGTCATGTGATCGTTGCCAAAGAACTGGTAACTTAGGTGCTAGAAATCAAATGCCTCAAACTCCAATACTTATTGTTGAAATTTTTGATGTATGGGGCATGGATTTCATGGGACCTTTTCCTCCTTCTTTTGGTAATCTTTATATTTTACTTGCCGTTGATTATGTTTCAAAGTGGGTGGAAGCAAAATCCACTAGGACTAATGACTCTAAAGTTGTTTCAGATTTTGTCAAGACTAACATCTTTGCTAGGTTTGGAACGCCAAAGGCCATAATCAGCGATAGAGGTACTCACTTTTGCAATAGGACTATGGAAGCACTTTTGAGGAAGTATAACATCACACACAAGGTCTCCACCTCATATCATCCTCAAACTAGTGGGCAAGCTGAAGTGTCAAACCGAGAAGTTAAGTCCATCCTTGAAAAGACAGTTAATCCAAATAGGAAGGATTGGAGTTCACGACTTGATGATGCACTTTGGGCTTATAGGACAGCATATAAGACACCCATTGGTATGTCTCCTTATCGACTTGTTTATGGTAAGCCTTGTCATCTTCCGGTTGAATTGGAACATAAATCATATTGGGCTATCAAACAATGCAACATGGAGATGGATGAGATAGGAAAGAAAAGAAAACTTGACCTACAAGAATTAGAGGAGATAAGGAATGATGCCTATCAGAATTCTAGGATTTACAAGGAAAAGACTAAGGCATTCCATGACAAGATGATATCAAGAAAAGAATTTGTTGTTGGACAAAAAGTTCTTCTCTTCCATTCACGCCTTAAGTTATATCCAGGTAAGTTACGTTCTCGTTGGGTTGGACCTTTTGTTATTACTAATGTATTTACTCATGGTGCAGTTGAAATCCAAAGCCCAAAAACAGATAAGGCATTCAAAGTGAATGGTCATAGATTGAAGCCTTACTATGAGAACTGTCCAATACAAGATGTGGAGGAGTTTCCACTTTTTGAGCCAAAGTATGTTGAATAATAATGGCATGGGTCTAAGTTAGGCTGAGGACAATAAACCAAGCGCTTCTTGGGAGGCAACCCAAAAGGATGGAGAGCATCTATTATATCAGATTTGCATATTCCTTACTCTCCATCATTCTATCTTTTATTGTTTTTTTTTTTTTGTTTAATAGTTCTTTTCTCTTACATATAATTCTTGCATTGGGGGATAATAGCATTACATTGAGGACAATGTAAAAATTATGTGTGGGGGGAAGAATTTAGGATTTTATTTAGAGTGTTTTGTTTTTGAGTTTTTTTATGTTGTTTTTCTTTCTGATCCTTGTTTTGAAAATAACTAGATGTAAATATAATTTTTTTTTTTTTAACCCCGGTTAAATGGCGGATAACGGTACTCCGTGATTATTTAAATCGGTTCCATCAGCTACCCACAAAACTGATATTGTATATAAATTTCTCTTCCAATTTCTCTTTCATTTTTTTCATTTTTTTTCTTTTCAGGATGGATGATATTCTCACAAGATTGCAGAAACGATTTCCTCCTTTTCCTCGAAATATTTTACTGAAGCTTTACCAAGTTCGACTTGAAAGATTAAGAATGCTTATGCACAAAGGGATTCCTGACGACATACGTTGGATAATTGAAGCCAAGGTACGTGAAGATGAATATCTTCCTGTTTTGCATTTACCAGGTACAGGTAGAAGCACTTTTGCAAAGAAGCGACGAGCAAAGCGCATGAGTTCAAATTGCCACAAATGTGCACGATGGACGTGTAACGGTAAATGTCGTTCTATTGGGATTCCGTCCTCTAATCGAGATGATAAAATTGAATTCATTAAGGATGGACTGAGTAAGGAGAATTTGGGTAATATCCAACTTTCTCTTGAGACGCATCCTAGTGGAGACGTACAAAGAGAAATTCTTGATTTATGGCCGCAATTCCAAAGGGAATGGAAACATCTTGGGAATCTGATGTTAAAAGACCCTGTTTGCCAGCTTGTAAGAAAACTGGATGGGAAGCATATCCTCGACTCATAGAAGGCGTTTAAGCCGTTTCTGGACGTAAAACCAGAGGAAGATGTGAGCCACAATCACAACTATAATAAATGACTTCTCAGCTTTTGGTTTGATTTGTAATAACTTTATTTTGTTTTAATTTACGTGTTGTTCGATTTGTGTAATTATTCTCGTTTTTTTTTTTTGTCTTTTACGGTTGATTTTTTCTTCTCTTTTTGATTTTCTTCCTGAAATCACGCAAAAATCTTTTGTTAGGTTAACATTTTCTTCTGACAGGTCAGATACACTTTCGGCGACATTATTACTCTTGTCTGATTCACTACTCAGTCCTCTATATATTACACCATGTACTCATTCTCTTTCAGGCACTCGAAAAAACAAAATGGAAAGTACTTCATCCCAGCGCATTAAAAAAATTTGTGTCTTTGGAGGTGCTTATCCAGGGAAAAATAACATATTCGCTGATGAAGCCATAAGAGTTGAAGTAATACTTGCCCAACAAAAGATCCACTTGATTTATGGAGGCGGTAGTACGGGTTTAATGGGAGCAGTCGCTACAGCAGCACACACCGGAGGAAGTCCAGTTCTAGGAATCGTGCCAAAACTATTCACAAGTTTTTGTGGACCTACCGTGGGTAAGGAAATACAAGTCTGGAGTGTCCCTGAACGGATAACAATCATGTACCATTCTGCCGATGCATTCATTGCTTTACCAGGAGGTCTGGGTACATTGGAAGAAATAGCTTGCGTGGCTTCTTGGTCATCTTTGGTCACAAATAAGAAACCCATTGGTTTGCTTAATATTAATGGTTATTTTAGTAATTTGCTTTTATATTTAGATAATGCTGTGGATAATGGATTCATGTTTTCAGAGGCAAGGAGAACCATAATTTCTGCTACAACCATTGAAGATTTACTTAAAAAGCTCCAAGCTTATGAGTGTTTATCTGCTACGGTTGTTTCGCAAACGCTCGGAAAAAGAAAAAGAGATATGGACGAGCAAGGAGTGGATTGCACTTTGTCTTTGTGACATTATCTAACATTTTGCTTGTTGTGTCTCAGTTATAATAAGTGGTTAGCAACCTCTGCAGGTAATATCTCCTAAATTCTACCTTTAAAATTTGACATTGGGGACAATGTCATATTTTAGTAGGGGGTAAGGGACATATTTTGCTAATTTAAAAAAAAAAAAAAAAATATTTAAGAAGTATTCATTCTGAACAAGGTCTGAGTAAGGGAGACTTGAGACATACCTTGTCAGTTTGATTTTAATCTTTTTATGTTTACTTGTTAATTTTTGTTTGGTATTTTAAGATTATTTAGGTTGCATGAGTTTGTTTTGTTTTGAGTCTTAGCTGTTCCTATTCTTATGTTATTAGTTCTTTTCTCTACACATGATTCTTTCATTTGGGTTAATAGACTTACATTGAGGACAATGTAAGAATTAAGTGTGGGGGGAATGATTTAGGATTTCTTTTATTTTTGTCTACTATATTTTTTTTTATGAGTCTTTATTATAATTTTTAGTGTGTTTTAGTTCCTTTTTAATACAATGATGAGATATGAATTGCATAAGTCTAAAACAGAGTTATTAGTGAGAAGATTTTCATGAGAATTGAGCTTGATATCATTTTTTTTTTATGAGCCAATGTTAATATGATATGTTGATTGAGAAAGAAGCATGTTTAGACTTAATCTGACTTGTATAATCATCCTTGTGAGTTTTTGAGCCTATAATGATTGATGCATTATACAAATCAATCTAATTTCTTTCTTGAGTGCTCTTATGATTACAGGATTCTCTAGAACTTGCTTTAAACCGTTTGAGACTATATTGATACATGTGACAACATGAATATGATAGAGGCATTAGGATTTTTAGCCAGAGCCAAACAGCCATCCCTTATTGATGTTCCAAGAGAACACACCCTTAGTGAACCAATTAGAGCCTACATTGAATAAGCTATCTCTTTGGTAACCATAACTTGTCCCTAACCTAAATATACTTATATCTTTACCTTTGTTCCAAAGATGAATTAGCATGTTTTGAGACAAGTTGCAAAGACAAGGGATATTTTTAGTTAAAAATTTGGGTTAGAAACAAAAAATAAGTGTGGGGGGGGAAAGAAAAGAAAAGTCAAAAAAAAAAAAAAAAAAATGGAATACTAGCAAATACATTCAAAAAAAAAAATATGAATCATCTCTTGAATTTTGGGAAAAAGAAAAAGATGTTACAAAGTTGTTCAGAATGAAGAAAAGGCCCAACATAAATATCCGGCCTAGGTGACTATGTACTTGTAAAGAGTTTTGAGAAGTTTCTTTGTATGATCTTTTTATATCTCTAAACTTTATGAACTCTTTGGAACCTTTGTGATATCTTTATCCTTTTGTTCTTCAACCACATTACAAACCCCTTGGCCCCATTACAACCTTGATTAAAGACCTCTTGATTCATGAAGTTGTATGATCTAAATAGTGGAGAATAGGTGGACAAGCAAGAATATGGTAGAACTGTTTTCATGAGATTGATTGAGTGTAAACACTTCACCACTACTTTAAAGAGTAAAAATCATGAGGGTATCCCATGTGAGAAGTTGAGATTAAATTTGAACATGCAATATTTTGATTGAGATATGTTATGCTAATATTGGCTTAACTCAAACAATTTACATTCAAGCATGATTTTTTGTGAAATTCTTTAAGCTATTGATTAGTTTATAAGACTTGTTCAAATATTGTATCTAATTTGTATTGAAAGGATTAGGAGTAAATATTTTTAGTATATGCAGTTTATTTATATTTTTCAATGTTTGTGGGTATCGTTCTAGTAAACCCTCACGAGACTAAACTCGTCCACTAGGGACACCTAGGGGTTTAAAGGCTTGTGTCACATGCTAAGTGCCACCGTGATTTCCTACGAAAATGGATTAGATTAGATTTTCTTATTTTATTTTTATTGAGTCGTTGCTAGGGACTAGCAACAATCTAAGTGTGGGGGTGTGATAACTCGTATAATTATATAGTTTTTAGTTATGTTTTATTAATGTTTTGTGTCAAATACGAGTTATTATTGTTTAGTCTAATTGTGTTTATGATCTTTTATATTTTTATGTATTTTGGTGTTTTTCACAAGTTTCTTTGAGTGATTTCAGATTACTAGAATTAAGGGCAAATCCAGTTCAATTTCAGTTCCGACACCTTTTGCCATATCAGCTATATCTCGAGTTTCACTGAAGCAATAAGGCTGAAATTTGTAGCCATGCAAAGCTAAGAGGCATATCTATCTTTTTCATGTTTTACACTTCTTAAAACGGAGTCGTTTTCCCTAGCGAAATCGACCATCAAGTTGGCTGATGTGCAATGACGTCTGTGCTGACATGTTTTCGTATTATGCCCATATATTCTTATCCACATCAGCAAATGAGCGGATTCCAACGGCTATGGTTCCGTAACTGATAGGGGAACCTTTGTCTAGAAGACCATGTGATCAGATCAGGCCTCCAATATTGAAGAAATCGACCATCAAGGTGGCTGATGTGTAATGACGTCTGTGCTGACATGTTTTCGTATTTTGCCCATATCTGCTTAACCACATCAGAAAATGAGCTGATTCCAACGGCTATGGTTCCGTAACTGATAGGGGAACCTTTGTCTAGAAGACCATGTGATCAGATCAGGCCTCCAATATTGAAGAAATCGACCATCAAGTTGGCTGATCAAAATCGTCATATACCTACCTTTGAAATTTGTAAAGCTTGTCTCTTGTCATTTAGCCCTCCAAAATGTGTATAAATAGAGGGCCTTGGATGATTGTAAGGGATCATATTGGAGATTGGTAGGATATTAGCCATTTTAACAAAATTCTCTAAGTTTTCTTCTTCTTTCTTTTCTCTAGTTTTCTTTTTCTTTAGAAAGAGCAAGAGGTTGGATAATTAATATTCTTCTTCTTCTTCTTTCTTTCTTTTATTTTCTTCTTAGATTCTATTTAATTTTATGTTTATAATGCCTATGCTAGGCTAAACTTCTATTTGGTTAAGGGTGATTTCAAAGCCCTAGACATGTTTTGTGATTGATTTTCAGATTCTATCTATCATTAATTTTCTATCAAAGTTGCTTATGTTCTTCTACAAGAATTGTTCATGATGTTGTCTTGATTTGTTTAGGTGTACAACTAGATAGATCTTGATAATTATCTATTGCTAGTTTAGGAGTCTTGATCCGTGTAATTGTCTTGATTTCCTATTCTTAAGTGGCAATTTGTGATTAATGATTATGGTCAAGTTTTCAATAATTGCAAAGTGGAACATAACCTAAGTTGAACAATCCGAGCTTATGTGTTTGTTGCTTAGATCAACCTATCTTTCTCATCATAAAGCTGCCATTAAATTGAATCTAGAGAGCTTATTCTAGGTTGTTTGATGGTTAGAGATTAAATAGAGAGCTTGTTCTATTTAACGACAAACTAAGGAAAGATTGGGATAACAGAGCTTGTTGTTATCTACGGTTGTTAACTTTGATAGTTGGTTGATATTGATAGATCTGAAATTGATTCTTAATGATGTCTAGTGGTGGAGAATGAAACCTTAACCATATTTTTCATTTTTGATTCTTCTTACTTGTTTTCTTACTTTTCTAGTTTGCTTATTTTTAAAAGTATATTTATTTTTATTGGCTGGTTATACCGCCTAATTTGTATATTAATTTTGTTTTATTTTTATTGGCTGGTTATACCGCCTAATTTAGTATATATATTTTTATTGGCTGGTTATACCGCCTTGCTTAGTATATATATTTTTATTGGCTGGTTATACCGCCTTGCATCTTATTCTTATTATTTACTTTAGTTTAAATCTGGCTTCAAAAACCCCTTTTCTTTTATTGTTCTTGAATTTAAGTTTTAAACTATCAACTTATAAACTAAAACCCAATCCCTGAGGACTCGACCCTTGCTAACTACTATACTTACAATTGATCTTTTTAGTGCAAGGTTAAATAAGATACACTCTTTTGGGTGCATCAGTTCTCCTTCATGGATAGGTTCTCGGGGTACAATCAGATTAAGATGTCACCAAAGGATATGGAGAAAATCACGTTTGTGACAATACGAGGAACATTTTGTATAAAGTGATGCCATTCGGATTGAAAAATATCGGGAAAACATACCAAAGAGCCATGGTAACTTTGTTTCATGATATGATGCATAAGGAGATCGAAGTCTATGTTGATGACATGATCACAAAGTCGAAAGGAGAAGATAAGCATGTTGCGAATCTTAAGAAGCTCTTTGAAAGATTAAGAAAGTTTCGGTTCAAGCTCAACCCGATAAAATGCATTTTTGGAGTCATTTCGAGGAAACTGTTAGGTTTCATTATCAGTAAGAAGGGAATCAAGATTGATCTGGATAAAGTGAAGGCTATCCAGAACTTGTCACCGTCTCGTACTCAAAAGAAAGTGAGAAGCTTTCTAGAGAGAATGAATTACATTTCTCGATTTATTTCTCAACTTACCGACAAGTGTGACCCGATATTCAAGCTACTCCGAAAACGTGATCCCGAAGAATAGGATGAAGGGTGTCATATAGCTTTTGATAAGGTCAAACAATATTTATCAAACCCACCAGTGTTGATGCCGCCCGTTCTGGGGAAACTGCTCATATTGTATTTATCAGTATTTGAAAGATCTATGGGTTATGTATCGGGGCAACATAATGAGGCTGGAAGGAAAGAACAAGCAATTTATTACCTTAGCAAAAAGTTCACAAAGTATGAGTTGAAATATTCATCTGTAGAAAGGCTTTGTTGTGCCTTAGCTTGGACTGCCTGAAGACTCAAACAATACATGTTGTATCATAGGACATGGTTTATTACAAAGCTAGATCCAATCAAGTATATGTTGGAAGCACCCTCCCTGTCAGGAAGAACGACGAGATGGCAAGTTTTGTTGTCTGAATATGACATCGTATATGTGAGTCAAAAGGCTATAAAAGGCAGCGCAGTAGCTAAATTCCTAGCGAGTCGAGCGAAAGAAGATTATGATCCTCTGAACTTTGATTTCCCTGATGAAGACTTGATGTGTGTCTCGCAAGAAGATAAGATTTCCTCTGAGAAGAAAACGTGGAAAATGTATTTTGATGGAGCCTCTAATGTCATGGGGCACGGGATCAGTGCGGTGCTTATATCCCTTGAGAAAGATTATCATCATTTCACTGCCAGACTGGATTTTGATTGTACAAACAACACTGTAGAATATGAGACGTGTACCATGGGCCTTCGTGCTGCTATTGAAATAAAGATTAAGACGCTAGAAGTATTTGGAGATTCGACTCTAGTGATATACCGATTCCGGGGAGAAGGGAAACCCGAGATGAAAAGCTAATCCGATAACGAGAGCTTATACTGAGTTTGATTGAGGAATTCGAAGAAGTGAGTTTCAATTACATACCCTGAGAAGAAAATCGAATGGCAGATGCTTTAGTCACCCTGTCATCAATTTTTAAAGTGAATGAAGGGACTGAGGTTGTGCCAACAATGATGAGCATATACGAGTCTCCGTCCCATTGCTTGAGTATTGAAGAGGAGGCAGATGGTCGTCCTTGGTATTACGACATCTTGTAATACATCAATAGTCAACAGTACCCTCAAAAGGCAATAGAAAATGATAAGAGAACCCTGAAGAGAATGGCAATAGGTTTTGTCTTAGATGGTGAAACCCTTTACAAGAAAGGGAAGGACCAGGTTCTTTTGAGATGTGTTGTTTCTGATGAAGCTCAAAGAATTCTCGAAGAGGTCCACGAAGGGATATGCGGCACTCACGCCAACGGCCATATGCTGGCTAAATAGATTATGAAGGCAGGATACTATTGGCTAACAATGGAAGGGGATTGTATTAATTATTCCCGAAAATGCCATAAATGCCAGATATATGTAGACAAGATTCATGTGCCTCCATCCCCGTTGCATGTCATGACAGCTCCATGGCCATTTTCAATGTAGGGAATGGATATGATTGGCCCCATTACCCCGGAAGCTTCAAATGGACACCGTTTCATCTTGGTGGCTATAGATTATTTCACAAAGTGGGTAGAAGCTGCCTCTTATACCAACGTAACGAAGTTAGTGGTGTGCAGATTCATCAAGGAGATTGTGTGCTGATATGGACTCCCGGAAAGAATAATTTTGGATAATGCTCTCAACCTGAATAATAAGATGATGAGGGAAGTGTGTACTCAGTTGAAGATCAAGCATCATAATTCGACACCTTATCGTCCAATAATGAATGGAGCAGTAGAAGCAGCCAATAAGAACATTAAGAAGATTGTTGAAAAGATGACTGATGTGTATAAAGATTGGCATAAGATATAGCATTTTGGTCTCCACGCATATCGTACTTCGGTTCATACATCTACGGGTGCCACGCTATTTTCGCTGGTATACGGGATGGAGGCAGTGCTGCCTATTGAGGTTGAAATCCTTTCACTTCGTGTTTTGATGGAAGTTGGCCTAGAAGAGGCATAATGGGTTAGAGCTCACTATGAACAGTTGAATCTCATCGAGGAGAAAAGGTTGAAGGCAATTTGCCATAGGTAGATGTATCAGAAGAGGATGATCTGAGCCCATAACAAAAAGGTTCGCCCTAGGCAATTTCGAGAGGGAGAGTTGGTACTGAGGAAAGTTCTCCCTATTGTGAAAGATCCTCGCGAAAAGTGGACTCTGAATTAGGGGTGAAAAGAGCTTTTTTTGGAAGAGCATTGATCTAAACTCGGATGGACGGTGATGACTTGAGAAATCTCGTAAACGCCAATGAATTGAAGAAATACTATGCTTGAAGAAAAAAAGAAAAAAAAAAGAAGAAAAAGTGTGATACTGTGCATATGATAATTCGAATGATTCCAAGTGCAAAAATGAAAATTCTATTTATCTATTTCCCCTTTATTGCTTTTCAATGAGAATATTCGTGCTTGATATGAGAAATGGCAATCTTTCATATTTCTTTCACTAAGAAGAAATTATCCCTAGTTACCCCCTTTGAGCTTTAGGAATTCTTTCTTTCTTTGAACCTTGATCAAGGATCACCCTTTGCACTGGGGGGCGAATGCGAGAAAAAATCTCCTTTAAAAATCATGGCAAAATGAGCCATCAATAAAGAAGAAAAGAAAAGAAAAAAAGAAAAACACACAAAAAAACATGTGGAAAAGTATGGCAAATGAAAGTCAAGAATGAAGAAGAAACAAAAGTCAAAGAAGGAAAAAGTCCAAAAAGGACGAATGTTTTGAAAATGAATCTTCCTCATGAAATGATCCCTGATCTGATTATCCTCAAACACATTTTGAGCCTATTTATCCTTTCTTTCTAAACACAAACCTTGGCCTACATTACGTGCTTTTAAAATTCATTTTGATCAAGCATGGGTATTTAACTTGAAAGGTTTTTCTCATACTTTATCCCATCTTTTGAATTGTCATTTTTCCTTGGAAAAATTTAGAATTCTCAGATGCATGGTGGAACACGAAAAAAAAAGGGGAGAGGTTTAAGCTGATAACCCAAAAAAGGGTGACTTAAAACCGAATAGGGGATACTTGGGTTGAAAACCTGCAAAGGGCGGCCCAAGTACAGATCAAAGATTGAATCAATGCTCCATGAAAGAGGGAGAAAGTATGAAAAATTCAAAGAAAAGGGGTAAAGTTCAGTCTGACGCAACTACCAAGAAATTACCTAAGTAAATTGCTCATTCAAAAGAGATTTCAGGTGAATTTAAGGAGGAAGGATCCAAGATATTCCGCATCTGGGGCAACCATAGGCTACAACTCTACATTTGTTTATTGTATCCTTGATATTCATCTCTGTTATCTGAAACACTATTGCAATAAATTTTGATTATCCCTTTTATGACATTTGGCTGTTTCATACCATCGTTCATATATTTTATGGTGCATTTTGAGTGTTATTGAATTGAATGTTGGTTAGTAAACATAAAAATATTCAAACGTAAGGATTCTTTGTATTACTATGGAGTTGGGTTAAAATTTCAGAGGAAGTTTGGAAACCACTAAAATTTGAAAACACATCGACCCTCGGTACTAAAAAACTAGTCAAGAAGGGTGAACAACGGATAGATTGAAGTCACCGTCATGGAGTCAAAAAACTTGAGGATCTCAGTGAAATCATAAGTTAAAACTCATGACAGTTTGCAAAGACAAAAGACTCATCAGGCAGAGTTGATAGTAGGAAAAAAATCAAAGACATTCTTCATAAAGTTGGAAAAGTCTGTGAATCTCAGTGAAATCATGGATTCAGACTTACGACGTAAACATATAACTGCATTCATCTCTAGGAAACATGCATTCTACAAGCATTTGCAAAACATGTCATCAACATCATTACATTTGATTGACCTTGCAGGAATCGCAGAGTATTTTCTTTTTGTTTTAAATCGAACTTGTTTTTCAAATTGGTCGAGCCCCGAGACCACCGTCGAGGTATTTTTTTTTCTTTTAAATCGAACTTGTTTTTCAAATGAGTCAAGCCTCGAGATCAACGTCGAGGTATTTTCTTTTCTTTTAAATAGAACTTTTTTTTCAAATGAGTCGAGCCCCGAGATCAACGTCGAGGTATTTTCTTTTCTTTTAAATCGAACTTGTTTTTCAAATGAGTCGAGCTCCAAGATCAACGTCGAGGTATTTTCTTTTCTTTTAAATTGAACTTGTTTATCAAATGAGTCGAGCCCCGAGATCAACGTCGAGGTATTTTCTTTTCTTTTAAATCGAACTTGTTTTTCAAATGAGTCGAGCCCTGAGATCAACGTCGAGGTATCTTATTTTATTTTAAATCGAACTTGTGTTTCAAATGAGTCGAGCCCCGAGATTAGCATCGAGGTATTTTTTTTTCTTTTAAATTGGACTTGTTTTTCAAATGAGTCGAGCCCCGAGATCAACGTCGAGGTATTATCTTTTCTTTTAAATCAAACTTGTTTTTCAAATGAGTAGAGCCCCGAGATCAATGTCGAGGTATTTTCTTTTCTTTTAAATCAAACTTGTTTTTCAAATGAGTCGAGCCCCGAGATCAACGTCGAGGTATTTTCTTTTCTTTTAAATCGAACTTGTTTTTCAAATGAGTCGAGCCCTGAGATCAATGTCGAGGTATTTTATTTGGTTTTAAGTCGAACTTGTTTTCAAGATGAGTCGACCCCCGGGATCACCGCCTAGGTATTGCTTTTAGTTCCAAAAGTCGAATTCGTTCCCTTGAGACGAATCAAGCCATGGTATTGCAGTCAAGGTATTTTCAATTAAAGACCTAAATCTTTTATGTTTTGTTTTACTTTAAAATTTTTGAAAAAAAATTCCTCATCTTTTTACGAGTAGCCTCCATACCCAGACACAATGGTTGTCTATTGGTCTTTGCCGTATTCCTGATTCTCAGCAATAGTCAAAGAGGGGCGCTATAGACACTTAATTTTGTCTAGGCCCCCTAAACAAAGTGATTTTTTCTTTTCGATTTTCCGAAATACAAAGAATCTTCCCTCATTCTGCAAATGGATCTCCAAGACTTTGATTCGGAGGTCAAAGCAAAAAAGTCAACTCAAAAAAGTCAACTCCAAAAAAGTCAACCTTGAAAAGTCAACCACTAAAAAAGTAAACTCAGTCAAAATCAAGATTCGAAGTTGAATTGAACAATGGTGACAGAATTTTGATAATCAAAGGTCTACAAAGAAAGATAGAGAGTTTGAAAGACAGATTGGAAAATTTCAGTAAAAGGAAAATACCTAATTTCGCAAATTTGGGGAAAACTCCAAAGATGGCCCGATTCGGTGAAATTGAAGCCCTCAGTTGATAAAGGATAAATAAATAAAAAAATCCCAAGTCCCAATTTGAAGTGGATCCCAAGGAAGAGCCGATTGGAGGAGAAACGAAAAAATAAAAAATTCTCAATATTGAAGAAAAGGGAAGAACTAACTCGGAGAGGAATTCAGATGTAAAAATTAGGCATTTTCGGACCCACTCCAATTCAATATATTACAAAGGCAGTGGAAAAAGAAAATCCAAAAATTGGGTCCGTTTCGAGTAAAACCGAAGTTTCGGGGGTTAAAGGGCAATTTTGGAAAATTCAGAAAAAATAGAATCTGAGCTCGAAAAATTATGAAAACTTATAGATATGATTTTTATATTTTATGGAAGGGATTTTAGAAGAAAAATTCAAAATCGGAGCTCAAATGGAAAAAGAAAAAGTTGGGTGCACTAATCCTAAATTCTAAGAGAAAATTCTAGGAAAAATAGAAAATGAACTCCAAAAATTATGAAAACTTCCAAATAAGATTTTTATATTTTATGGAAGGGATTGGAGAAGAAAAATCCATAATAGTAGCTCAAATGGAAAAAGACAAAGTTTGGGTGCACTAATCCAAAATTCTAAGAGAAAAAATCCGGGAAAAATAGAATCCAAACTCGAAAAATTATAAAAATTTCCAGATCTGAGTTTTATATTTTATGGAAAGGATTGAAGAAGAAAAATCTAGAATCGGAGCTCAAATAAAAAAGATAAAGTTTGGGAGGCACTAAAACGAAACTTTAGGGAAAAATCTGGGAAAAATAGTATCCGAGCTCGAAAAAATATGAAAACCTCCAGAACTGAGTTTTATATTAGATGGGATAGACTAGAAAAGAAAAATCCAAAATTGGGGTCTATTTGCAATTAAATTAGGTTTAGGGGCCAAAATGTAATTTTACCCAAAAAATCGAAAAGGGCTATTTTGCAAATAAAAAAAAAGAGGAATGGCCTGGAAAATTCCACGCCATTTCGGCCAGCTCATAGAAAAAGAAGAGAAGTTTGATCATCTTCAATCAATGGCCAAGATTGAGTAGAAAGATGACATTGTTAAGAAAGGCCAAGATTCTTAACTACTTGCCTACATGGCATTTTTGGCCAATGGGAGGCCTCCTAATTGCAAGGCCATGTGAAGAGCATGTGAAGGCTATATGATACTGCCAAATAGGATTAAAAATGCCACCTAGGAAGATTTTTTAATAGTAAGCCATATGATCATGACAGGTGGCCTAGATATTTTGTAGAGATAGGAGAAAGGCTTAGAAAAATAAGCAAACTTTCTCTGCAAAGAGTAGGCAGCCGGCCAGCCCTAGGGGGAGAATTCATTTTTTTTCAAGGCATTCTTACTACACTCTTGGAGGAGAAAAGGAGAAAAGGAGAAAAAAAAGAGAGAAAGAGGGAGAAAAAAAAGGAGAATTTTGAGAGCTTGATTTGGAAAGCAATTGCTAGGTAGATATTCCATCTCTTCTTCTTCAACTATTTTCTTTGATATCATATTCTTTTTCTTCTCTTTTTTCATGTGATTTGTTAACTTTTTGTTGAATAAAAGGTTTTCAAAAATAAATTTTAAAGGTTTTCTCTCCTTTATTCTTTTACAAAATAAACAAGTTGATAAATTTTTTTACATACTCTTTGCTTTAGCCGAAACCTAGAGAGTTTTTGTGCTTGTTCTTGCTTGATTATTCTTGCTTGTTTGTTTGTTCATATTTTTAGCTCATGGTTGATTCATTGTCATATGTTTGTTAGCTGTAAAATCATGCATTTCATGTCATCTTCAACTAGGTTTTTGACTAAGATCAACTAATGATCTCTAGCCAAAAATCCCTTGTCTATACTAGTTGAAATAGTGATGGTTTAAATTGGATATTCCGACTTTGGAATTTTTTTTCACAACTCATTTTTTGTCAAAGTAAAATGATTTTTACCACATGTAGTAGACCTTTGGAGGATGCCCTGGTATTTTTTCCAAGATTTTAAGATTTTTTTATCAAGGTTGGAAAAATGGTTTTCGATAAAACAGCTTTTAGCTCAATGTTCTGACTTTGGTGAAAATTCGATTAGGGCATCCTTATTCCAAAAATTAAGCTGGTTTTTTCCCATGGAGACCATTATCTTCTAAGTATACACTATTTTTTTCAGAATTTTTTGAACTTTTTATGAAGGGTCAAAAATCGTTTTTCAAAACTGGTTTTGGGAGTCAGAATTGTTATTTTTTTTAACTAATAATTTTCTATTTTTATTTGTATAAAAAGAGGGGGCTGATTTAGGTCACTAGCTACTGTCTTAGGTTGATTTCCATGTCATTTCAAGGATAAAAATTGATTTTTACAAAAATCGGGTCAAGGGTGTTCAACCCGGGTTTCAAAAATATAGGGAAACTAGAGCCTATTTTAAAGGGTATTCGGTCATGAGGCCTTTTTCATCTCAAAAATTCCAATTTTTAAATCCAAGCCCAAAGTCTTTCGATTTTGAAAATCCAATTTAAGTTTCTTTCAAAGATAGTTGGATACCTTTTTAGGTATACAGATTTCCTTATTCAAGAGAGAAATACACCTTCATGCATGGCATGTTTTAAATTTTTTTTTTAATTTTAATTTGACATAAAACGTATGTTTCAGTTTCCTAAACATTTGGCTAGAATTAGTTCCTAATCTTTGCCAAGTTGCCTGAGAGGTTAAGAAATTGTTCAATGCACGTGTTTATGGAATCGAAAGATATTGGATTTTGTTTTATTCGAAATCATAAAAATGTCATAAGAAAGAATTATTTTCCAAATTTTGTCGGGTTTGTCGGGAAGTGTGGTAATATTTTTCGATATATGCTATTTGTATGATTCCTCACATGAAAATTCTATATCCATGAATATTCATGTTGATGTCATTTTATATTCATGTTGCTAGTGTGATTATATGTGATTATGAATATTTTATGATGATTTCATTTTGTGATTTTGGCCATGTCAAGCATGTCATGTCATTCATACATTTGCTATGTCATTTAGACTCTCCCATGTCAAGCATGCCATGTCATTCATACATATGCTATATAATTTAAATATGCTACGTCATTATGATTTTGCCATGTCAAGCATACCATGTCATTCATACATATGCTATGTCATTTAAATTTTGCCATGTCAAGCATGCCATGCCATGTCATTCATACATATGCTATGCCATTCAGATTTTGCTATGTCAAGCATGCCATGTTATTCATTCATGTACCATGTCATTTTGATTTTGCCATGTCAAGCATGTCATTTCATTCATTCATATGCCATTTCATTCATTCATATGTCACGTCATTCATTCATGTGCCATGTCATTTAGATTAATAAATATGCATGTTGTTTAATTTTTATCTAAGTAATATTTTTGCATATTCATGATCATTTTTTTTTCAAAATACATGAAAAATAAATAATGTTTTTTATAAAACAAGATTATTCCTGAGTTAAAATAATTCATGAGTTCTCTGCTGGGTCTGCCGGGGAGGATATCATCAATTATCATTAACGACGGAATATCTTTTTTCCAAAAACGAGGGTGATTCGGAGAATTTCAAAACCAAGGATAAATTTCCTGTTTTCTCGAGTTTTTCAGGAAATATGGGAAATTTTACGTTAACAAATTATGGATCATTTTCAAATAAATATGAAAATTTTTAAGGAAATTATTTTTAAACACCAATTTTAAAACCGACTTTCACCGAGACTTGAGATAACACATGACTAATAAGGTACCATTTTATACGGGCGCTGAGGGGATGTTAATCCTTCTTCACACGTAACTGACTCCCGAACCAGCACTTGTTTTCTCTGGCTCAAAGCGCAGACTTCAAAATTGGTTTTAAAAAAAAATTTAATTAATTTTAAAATATTTTATAAAATTGGTTTTGTCGCAACCTAAAAAATAACGAGTCTCATCGCAAGACTTTATTATTCATTGAGTGTGACATTAAAAAAAATGAGGAAAAGTCGACTTAATTCCTCTTGAAAAATGAAGGGTTTGAAAATGACCTTGAAAAAGACATGGAGTCGCCACCAATCTTTTTTAGCTAGGTGTGATCGGCCACCTATTAAAACCGGTTTTATGAAATATTTTAAAAATTAATTAAAACATTTTTAAAACCAATTTCAAGTCTGCATTTAAACCAGAGAAATCAAAGAAACGGGTTCGGGGCTCGGTTACGTGCGGGGAAGGATTAACACCCCCACAACGCCCGTATAAAACGGTACCATATTAATCGTGTGTTATCTCAAGTCTCGGTAAAAAGTTGGTTTTAAATTTAGTATTTCAAGTTAATTCCCAATTTAAAGAAAAATAATTCCATTTTTAATTGAAAATGATCTGAAATTTATAAATTCAAAATTTTCCTATATTCCCCAATAAACGTGGCAAAATATAGAAATTTTTATTAGTTTTGGAAAACTTTCCGAATCATTCTCTTTTTAAAGAAGATATTCCGTTATTAATGATAATTGATAATATCCTCCCCAGCAAACCCAGTAAAGAACTCATGAATTATTTTAACTAGGGAATATCTTTATTTTATTGAAAATCATTACCTTTTTGAAAGCATTTTAAAAGATATGAATATGTATATGCATGGCATAAATAAAATGACATAGCAAAACCTAAATAATATAATGCACCCTAAATGATATAATATGATTTAAATGTCTTAACATATTATAAATGAAATGAAATATCCTAAGTTATATGACATATTCTAAATGAAATGAAATGACCTAGGTAACATAATACATTCTATATGAGATGCAATATCCTAAGTCATATGATATATTCTAAATTAAATAAAATATCCTAAATTACATAATATATATATCCTAAATGAAATGACCTAGGTAACATAATATATTCTACATGAAATGACTAGGTAACATAATATATTCTATATGAGATGACATAATTTAAATGACATGGCAAATATGAATGATATGGCATATAAGAATGATATGGCATATAATTTAAATGACATAAAATATAAAATAATGCTATCATATAATATGCATGAAAATAATAATGAAAATAATAATGCATGAACATAGTATATGCTAAATAATATGACAAAAATAACTAAATAAAAAGCATAGGATATCATGAAATATTCCAAATTATATAATAAATAATATAACATAACTCAAAATGATAACAATATCATAGAAATTATCATAGAAAAAATCACATATTATATAAGATGCATGAATATGGAAAATGCAATGCATGAAAATGTATTTTTTTTTTAAATTAAGGAAATCCGTATATCTAAAAAGATATCCGGCTACCTTAGGAAAATATGTCAAATTAAATATTCTAAAACCAAAATACTTGTGATTGTTTGAAAACAATTTTGAAAAGCTTAAATTAAGAATAAAAACTGGTCTAATTTGTTTTTTTAAAATGGCTCTAATTTCCTAAGTTTAAAATCCTGGACTTGACCACCCTTAACCCGAGACTTAAAAAATCATTTTTAGAGTTTAAAAAGGCTTAGAAACTACCCTAAGTCAGTAGCTAAACTTCCTAATCAGCCCCTTCTAAGTAACTTAACCAAAACAGAAAAATGATTTTTCTTTAAATTCAATTCTGACTCCACTGTCCAGTTTTAAACCACGATTTTTTTTCACTATTTTTAAAAATTCAAAAAATTATAAAAAAAATAATGAAGACTCAGGACATGTAAAAATACACGAGAAAAAATCAGCTTAATTTTCTCATTAAAGATGAATGCCCAGAAAAATCGGGAAAGTACGAGTACTAGGTAAAAAAACTGTTTTGCCAAAATACATTTTTTGCCTTTTATAAAATCATTTAAAAAAATCAAAGCAAAAATATTTAAGACTTACAAAATGACTCACAAACAGTAGCTAGGACTTTTTGAAAGTTAGATAAAAATTGGCTAAGTAGAAAAAATCACAAAGGTAGAATAATCAATTTGACAAAACTTAATTTTCCACAAGTGTGCTCAGGAGAGCATGACTTTGAACCATTAATTGGCCTAAGTCATTATTCAAGTGGCATGAACATGAAATGCATGAAAAAAAATACAGCAAGTATAGTGCATGAAATGCATGAGTTTAAACCTAAATGTCATGAAAAAATGCATGGCATCAATATAGTGACCTAGACCTAAATGAACTTGCATGGCATTTAATGCAACCTAGGTCTAAAATGCATGAACATGCATGGCAAATAGACCAAACCTAATAACTAAAATATGCATGGCATTTTCACAAACACAAGGCATGCTTAAACTAAAAACTCAACCAAATATCATGCAAATGCTAACCTATCAACTAACATAGCAAAAATGCAAAATAATAAGGAGTGGCCGAATGGCCTATGGTTCCTAACAAGCATGGCATTTTCACAAACACTTGGTATACTTAAACTAAATATTCAATCAAATGTCATGCAAATACAAAACCTACCAACTAACATGGCAAAAAATGCAACACACAATGCAAAACACATGGAGTGGCCGAATGGCCTCAAGCTCCAACAAGCATGGCATTTTCACAAACACTTGATATGCTAACATGCTCAACTAAAATATAACACTCAAATCATGCGAACACAAAGTAGAGATACTCACAAGCATTTTCACAAACACTTGATATACTAACATGTTCAACTATAACACTCAAATCATGCAAACACAAGGTAGAGATACTCACAAACATTTTCACAAACACTTGATATACTAAATATAAAACATCAACAAATTTAAACATTATGAAAACAGAAAATTAAGAATGCAAGAACATTATATTTAAATCATAAATGGCAACAAATAAAGCAACCAAATTAAAATATGACTGAAGTATATAAAGTATAATAACACTTAAAACATCAAGATTAAATTAAATAACATGAATAATATGATAAATTAAAGCAAAAAAACTACATCAATAATAAAATGTAGGCCATTCGGCCATGGTGAGGAAGTGAAAAAAAAATGTAAAAAAAAGTTGTTTTAAGAAGAAGATGAAGAAAGAACTTAAAATGAAATAAAAAAAAAACACTTATTTAAAAAGAAAAACTCACCAAATGATAATCAAAATATCAAAAATAAGAATGAAAAATCAAGAAAGTGCAAGAGTTGGTGCTAAATGCAACCTCAAGAAGCCACATTTCAAGCTTTATCTCTTCAAACTTTCCTTTACTTTCTTTTCTAAACTTTTTCTTTTTGCTTTCAACCAAAGAGAGAAAAACCAAGCAAAAACCAAGAGAAATCGAAAAAATCAAGTCCAAAAAATAAAAAATCTGCTCCCTCTATGTGATGGCAGAATTTTACCTCTCTCATCCCCTAGGATGTTGTCATTTTGATTCCAACCAACTTCCATCCAAGGGCTAGTGATTCAAGGTGAAAAATTATGAAATTATCACCATTAGATTAGTGTATCAGTTGTCCATAATTACAGCTGTTCAAGAATAATGTTGACACTCTCCCTTGGCCTATGTGGCTTAATCACAATGGCTTGATCAAAAAGAATCTCTAACTAACTCTTAATTCTTGGCCATTTGATTGAAAAATCAGAAGCTTCCTCCTTCCTTTGGGCCTTGGCAGGCCAGCACTTCTCTTTTCCAGCCCAAGTCTGATTTTTTGGAAGGCCAAAAGAAGCCCTTTTCGGTTGCTTGGGTGAAATAACCGTTTTTCCCCCCGGATGCAAATAAATGTCAAACGGACTCCAAATTCAAATTTTATTTTTTAAATACTTTAAAAATAATTAAATATTGAATTCTGGATTTTTTTCAAAATTTTCCGAGTCCGTTTGCTATTTATTTGGATTTTTTCTTCCAAAAATGCCCTTTCATGCCCCCACATTTTACCATTTTATAAACGAGCTCCAGATCAAGATTTTTCTTCACAAATCTCTTCCAAATAATTTAAAAGTGTGATCTGGAAGTTTTCATAATTTTTGGAACTCATTTGGTATTTTTCCGGATTTATCTTCTTGAATTATTACATATGGGCTCGGGATTTGGCCATTTTGCAAACGAACTCTGAATCAAGATTTTATTTCTCCAATCTCTTCCAAATAATTTAAAAATGATATTTGCAAAATTTCAAAAATTTTGGAGTCTATTTGCTATTTTTTCGGGATTTATCTTCTTGAATTATTGCATAGGAGGCCCGGGATTTGGCCATTTTGCAAACGAACTCCGAATCAAGATTTTATTCTTCCAATATCTTCCAAATAATTTAAAAATTATATTTACAAATTTTCAGACGTTTTGGAGCTCATTTGCTATTTTTTCGGGATTTTTCTTCTTGAATTACTGTATAAAAGGCCCGGGATTTGGCCATTTTGCAAACTAACTCCGAATCAAGATTTTCTTTTGCAAATCTCTTCCAAATGATTTAAGAATGAGATTTGCAAATTTTCAGAATTTTCGAAGTCCATTTGCTATTTTTCCCAAATTTTCCAATTTTGCCATTTTGACTCCGAAACCTAGTTTTGCTCAAAACAAGTCCGATTTTCAGATTTTCTTCAAGCTGAACCTTGGGCTATCCTTTTTTAATCATTCCTCATCCATTGGGGGCTTTGGTCTTACCAAGTCGGGCCATTTCTGTGATTCTTCTCGATTTCACCGAAATCCACCAAAAACCCTAATTCTCGATTTTCTCCAGGATTGACTTTTCTTTCGGTTTTTATTTCAAGTGGCTTCTCCATTACCCGTAGTCGGTGCTTATCTTTCATTTGGAACCTTCAATTTTGACCAATTCGACCGTTTAAGCACTTTTCCCCAAATTTCTCGGATTAGGGTTTCCTTTCTATGGAATCTCCAAATCCCAACTTTCGAACTCCATATCTTTCAATGTAGACCTCGGATTATCAAAATTCTTTCTCCATTTTTTAATTGAACTTCAAATCTTGATTTTGAAAGTTGGTTGATTTTTTCAATAGTTGACTTTTTGGGGTTGACGTTTTCAGGGTTGACTTTTTTCGGGGTTGACTTTTTTTGAGTTTGACTTTTTATGCTCGCCCTCTTAAACTAAGTCTCGGAGTACCACCTGCAGGATGAAAAAAATCTTTTTACATTCTGAAACATCAATTTAGGAAGAAAACATACCTGTTTTAGTGGTCCGAACAAAATTAGGTGTCTACAGGTTTTAATAGGTGGGCGATCACACCTAGCCTAACAAAAGATTAGTGGCGACTCCATTTTTTTTTCAAAGTTATTTTCAAACCCTCATTTTTAACTTAAGAAGAATTAAGTCATCTTTTCCTCTTTTTCTCCCCACACATATTATTATTTTTAAACGTCGCTTAACGATCGCGAGATTCGTTACGACAGGGTAAAAAGTCATTCCATGGAGAACTGCACTGCATTCAAGAACAAAGTTCAAGTTGTAGTTGATGCAAACCCGGTAAAGTTCAAAGAGTTCATTGATGTTTATTAGGGACGACAGGGCTAAGAACCATTTGTTCTCAGGGTAGCATGCTGGTTTAAATTATGTGCATATTTTTACTTTGGCTGGAATGAATGAACTTTAAATTGCAAGCATCGTACATTGTACCTCATTCAAAGTTTGGGTTTCTTCTTGAGCTTTGTTTTTCGGATCTTTAAAAGAAAAAAAACAAACAACAAAAAAAACAAAAAAATTGAAAGTTGAAAGTTGAAAATAAAAATAAAAATAAAAATTCATACGGATAATTTTCTATTTTGAGAATAAAAAGCATATTTCTTTGAAAAGTGAAAAGAGTTTCAAAAGAATTGGTGATCATTATGAGGAATGAACTAATCCTAGGAAATACCTCATTTCCACATACACCCAGATCATAGACCAGTCGAATAAAGATTACCCCAAAAATCCCCAAAAAGTAACCTTTATCGAGGCTATGAGTAATGGAAAATTTGGAAAATCCTTTTGCGAAAATCTTTGAAAGACAAGAAAATATGGCACTCTTCCAATTGATCTAGATTTGGTAGTTTGAAACATGTTAATATTACGCCATACAATTAAGCTTAGCAAAACTTCTAAAGATTTCAGAATTCAAAAACCTAGGTTCTTTTCCCAAAGATCTTGATTAATGAGCACAAGAACCAGAGAATGAACCAAAACACCATTTCTTTCCCCATTTGTTGGAAACGCCTTGAAGAAATTGAAATCTGGATGAGCTTTCTCGGTAAGAAGCTCAAAGATGAAACATGAGATATTCTTTCAGAACTAGATTCCCATAAATCAAAAGATTTTCATTTGAATGGCAAATCAAAATGGGTCATCATTAGTGGTTGAAGATGAATCACGCTTGAACTTTTTGGGGCATGCAAAAAAAAAAAAATTATTGTGATATCATGCATATGAGAATTTGAATGATTCCAAGTGTAAAATGAAATTCTGATTATCTATTCCCCTGAGGATTGCTTTTCATGAGAATATTTATACTTGATATGAGAAATGACCATCTTTCATCTCCTTTTCACAAAAGGAAATTATCCATAGTTATTATCCCTTTTGAGCCTAAAGAATTCTTTTTCTTTGAACCTTGATCAAGGATCACCCTCCACACTGAGAGACAAATGCGAAGAAGGAACTTTTTCAAAGATCATGGAAAAACAGCTCCTGACTCAAACATAGATACAAGAGCAAATTAAGGTCCCAAATAAATACGAGTTCACAAAGTCAAAATGGAAATACAAAAAGAAAAAAGAAGAAAAAAGAAATGAGAAAAGGATGGCGAAATGAAAGCCAAGAATAAAGAATAAAGAAGAAAAAAGAAATGAGAAAAGGATGGAGAAATGAAAGCCAAGAATAAAGAAGCAAAAGAAGTAAAAGTTAGAAAAAGGAAAGAGAAGTCCAAGAGGGACAAATATTCGAAGGGAATCCTCATGAAATGATCATTGATTTGATTACCCTCAAACACATATTTTGGGCCTATTTATCCTTTCTTTCTGAACCCTGAACCTTGGCCTACATTACGTGCTTTAAAAGTCCATTTTGATCAAGCGTGGATATTTAACTTGAAAAGTTTTTCCTCAGATTTTATCCCATCTTTTTGAATTATCATTTCATTATGGTAGAATTTTAGAATTCTCAGATTCTTGGTGGAAAATAAATAAATAAAAAAAGAAAAAGAAGAAGAAACAATGAGACTCTAGGGTGAAAACCCAAAAATGAACAGTCTAGAGCAGAATGAGAAGAAATTTTGATGCCACTCATGGTATCGCCAAAGCCATGACAAAAGAGGGAATAATTTTGAGGAAATCAAGGAGCATCAAAGAACTTCTAGATATCCCAAAGGGACAGCTCTTTTAGGGAATTGACTTTTAAAGCTAACCTATTTTCCCTTCCAAATTGACCTCCCAACGTTGAACATGTCATGGCTAAGGTTAACACCTATCAAAATGCCATATTAGAGATTAGAGGAATTTAAATTTCTTTTCCACACAAAAAAAAATGTCTGGTTTAAGGAACTTAGTCACGAGTTGAGATAAAGGTACATTAACCTTATTCTCTTAATCAAGTTACGAAGCTTCCATAGAAAAATTCGTACCTTACTGCATCAGTCTATTGACCGTGTTGCATTAAACCATTCCAATCACTCGAGAAAGGGGGTTGTTTTCTCACCTCACTTAGAAATATCTTTAATGGTGATCACCAATTTTTGAAAGATTTAAATTTCACAAATTTTGAAAAAAATGAAATTAGCATGTTTTGAGAAAAACAAATTGGAATTCAGATATGGATATAGATATGGATATGCTTTGGCAAGAAATAAGAATTCATACTGAACAGGGGCATGAAACTTTGAATAAAGTTTGACTCTATGTTTTGATCTTGGCCAGGAAATCAAAAAAAAAAAAGAGAATTTGTCGGGGCAAGGAAAATGTTGGAAGTACAAAAATCATGTGATTTCTTCGATGGGATGCCAAGGAATGAGGAAACCTTACCAAGACACGAGGAAAAAGGGAGATGATCAACTCTCTCAATATTTTCTTCATGAAAAATGATGTCATGCATCTCCATGAGCATTCATGCATCATATAATGAACATTTGCATCTGTATCTTTGTAGGTTGCACCAATATAATTGATCATTGCATTTGTTAATTCGGCATGCATGAAAAAGATGAAAGAAAAAAAATATAGGTTTTTGAAGACAGGGAAAATGAAAGTTGAGGAAAAGAAGAAAGAAAGATGAAAGGTTGGCTTTAGGATTAGAGGAAAGAGTTTGTCAAAGTAAAAGCTAAGAAAAAAGAGATGTTCTAAAGAAAATAAATGAGTCATGAGAATTTTTTGAAATGATGAAATGAAAAAGTGCTGAGAAATTCTGAATATGTCAAAAAGAAAAAATAGAAATGAATATTTAAAAGTGTTGAGACTTTTGTGGATGAGAAATTTTTAAAGTTGTGAAGCCTCGAAGGAGGATTTTTTAATTTTTAAAGTTGTGGAGCCTCGAAGAAGGTCAAAAGAGAGGATGGTTAAGCCAAATTTAAGCTGGCAGTTGTGAAGTAAGCCCAGTTTGAAGATGGCATCTTAGTTGGTTAAGCCCAATGTAAGCTCGAAGTTGTGAAGTAAGCCCAGTTGAAGTTGTGAAGTAAGCCCAGTTGAAGTTGGCGTCTTAGTTGGTTAAGCCCAACGTAAGCTGGTAGTTGTGAAGTAAGCCCAGTTAAAGATGGCATCTTAGTTGGTTAAGCCCAATGTAAGTTGGCAGTTGTGAAGTAAGCCCAGTTTGAAGTTGGCATCTTAGTTGGTTAAGCCCAATGTAAGTTGGCAGTTGTGAAGTAAGCCCAGTTTGAAGTTGGCATCTTAGTTGGTTAAGCCCAACGTAAGCTGGCAGTTGTGAAGTAAGCCCAGTTGAAGTTGGCATCTTAGTTGGTTAAGCCCAATGTAAGTTGGCAGTTGTGAAATAAGCCCAATTGAAGTTGGCATCTTAGTTGGTTAAGCCCAATGTAAGCTGGTAGTTGTGAAGTAAGTCTAGTTGAAGTTGGCATCTTAAGTTGGTTAAGACCAACGTAAGCTGCCAGTTGGGAAGTAAGTCCAGTTGAAGTTGGCATTTTAGTTGGTTAAGCCCAACGTAAGCTGGCAATTATGAAGTACGCCCAGTTTGAAGTTGGCATCTTAGTTAGTTAGGCCCAATGTGAGCTAGCAGTTGTGAAGTAAGCCCAGTGAAGTTGGCATCTTAGTTGGTTAAGCCCAATGCAAGCTGGCAGTTATGAAGTAAGCCTAGTGAAGTTGGCATCTTAGTTGCTTAAGCCCAATGTAAGCTGGCAGTTGTGAAGTAAGTCCAGTTTGAAGTTGGCATCTTAGTTGCTTAGCCCAACGTAAGCTGGCAATTGTGAAGTAAACCCAGTGAAGTTGGCATCTTAGTTGGTTAAGCCCAATGTAAGCTGGCAGTTGTGAAGTAAGCCCAATGAAGTTGGCATCTTAATTGGTTAAGCCCAATGTAAGCTGGCAGTTGTGAAGTGAGCCCAGTTTGAAGTTCACTTTAGATGAGATTAAGCCCAATGTAAGTTGGCGGTTATGGTTTGGATCCAGTTGAAGTTGGCACTTTAGATAAGATTAGGCCCAATCTAGCAGGCATCATGATGACCTTAAGCCATGTGAAAATTGGCACACAACACATATTTGTATATTTTAATTTAATTTAAAGTCTAAAAAACCACACACAAAAAAAAAATCAGAGAACAAAAAATCAAAAGAATGAAAGGAATTTTGTGTGAATACATGATCCAGACAAAATTGTTGTTTATATCTTTGCCTTATTCCTAATTCTCAGCAATATACAAAAAGGGGCAGTTGTAGCAATCGAATTTAGTCCAGATCAAACCCGAGACCCATATCACATCCCGAGCCAAGTCCCGAACTAGTTTCGAGTCTAATTTAAATCCAATTTGAATCTAATTTCCAGTCTCTATTATTATTGTTTAATGTTGTTTTTATTTTATTTATTATTATTTTATATTATTTATTATTATCTATTTTTTATTTTTGCTGGCTTGAAGGCCTAGATTATTTGCGGGAGGGGGGGCTAGATAGAACCCCTACCGGACCATCCGTGCTATCAGGCTAATTAGGCCTGCTGGCCTGGTAGGTCATTTGGCCTACTGGCCAAGCAGGCCAATCAGGCCTATTGCCCTAGCAGGCCAGTGGCCCAGTCTCCCCCCCAGGCAAGCCCAAACCAGGCAGCAAGCAAGCACCCACCTAGCCCAGCCAACAGCCCATGCTGCCACCCCACGCTGCCAGCCTCCCCCAGCAGCACGTCACCATCCACGCCTCTATCTTTACCACCTAGCCTAGCCAAACCCTAGTCGTTTCTTCCACACACACCACCCTCACCTACCACATACCATACCCTAAACAGCTACCCAGCCTGCTACCTCTTTCCCCACACTCAAGCCCTTGTTAGCCCCTTCTCCTCACGCCACCCCCTACCACCCAAGCCTCCAGGCCACCACCATAAAACCCCCATTCGACCCCTCCTTCTTCTCATTTTTTTTTACACACAGCCATCAACACCCCCACAAGACACACATACCCTCATCTAAACAACAAAAAATGATCAGTAGACAAAAAAAAAAGGCAAACACAAACAAAAACAACATAAAAAGATGAAGGCTTTAGGTTTCGATTTCCCTAGATTCGAAGGGGTTAGGGAGTGATTTTGCACAAATTTGACGATCAAGAGGAATGTAGGCTTGGGGGGGCTATGCTTTGATTTTGGAGCTGATCTGATGGTTGATGGAGGAGATCGAAAGGTTAAGGGATGAGGTCTTTATGTTGGTATATGCCCTAGAGCCAATCAGTTTGGTCAGGCATAAACTACCAATAATGCAAACCCATCATTATATCTTAGTGATATAAGGTTTTCTTTCATGTTAGTACGATGATAAGGAGTTATTAAGTACTTAATCGGATGAAGCCCATGGAACATAATGGCCTTGCAAAGGAATTATATATAATTGTGAGATCCTTATGCATCAAAGCCATGTTCCTAAAATAGTTCCTGGTCATCGTATTGCCAAGATGGGGCATTGGCAATGCTCAAAGGCTAGTACATGTTAAGCTTACTTACTTAGTAAGAAACTGATCTCACATGTTCAATTATAAGAGATACTTTAGGATAACATGTAGGTGTTTGTCTGTTGAACAAGTTCACTGAACATGGCCCGCTATGAGAACTCCATTTGGTATTGTCACTCAAGTGTCTATGGAAACGTTCTCACGTGTCAATCGTGTAAGTAGTCCTCTGACTTGTGATACCAGGTCATCTTATATGGGGAGTGTCATACTTTGATTCTATCATGAACGGGTCCCAAACAAGAGTGATGCTTATGGTAGGGTGGTTTTGGGTATGACATGAACTATTCAAAGATGGATGAGTGATCCAGAGAGAATTCATCACTCTAAGTGGCATCGGAGACATATCTCATATGCTCTTGGCTTAAGTTAACTTGATCGAATCTCTAGCCAGAGTATGATGAATTTAGGAGAAATAGTTTCTCTAAGTTCACGAAGTTAACCAATAGCTACAAGAACTAATATGGATTGAACATGAGTAGACACTGCACCATGCTCATGGTCTTTCCGAGATATTTGGTGAAAGGACCGAATTACATTGATAGACTGAACATGAAAGGTTATGTCGAGACTAACTTGACTCTCTAGTATTTGGGTGGTCATGATGGCTTGCTAGAGTCCACTCATGATCTATGAATGTAAATTAATTATCCCTGAATTATAATTTATATTCATTGCCAACATATTGGAAGCCTAATGGGCCACACACAGAAAGGTGAATTAAGAGATTAAAATGGAAAGAGCCTAATTGATTAATTTGAGAATTTAATCAATAGGGACTTAAATAAATAGTTTAATTAAGTGGAAGGACTTAAGTGCAAATACATAAGAGTTATTGTCCCTAGTCCAAACCCTGGAATGATTGTCGCCCCTTATATAAAGAAACATGATGTAGCCGATCTCCCTAAGGGTTGATAGCCGCATATTGTATGCTTGGATTTTTGGTGTATTCTTCTTCATTTCTTTCTTCCTCCTTGCCTCTTTATGGATTGCTAGAGAGAAACTTTTTTTTTTCAAGAGAGCAAAGGCATAGAGTGAAGAAGAAAGAAGATCACGATAATCCTTGTGATTGGCGCACCAAACCCGGCAAAGGAAGAAAAACGTGTTCTTCTTGATGCTTATGAAGCATTCGGCCATGGATGTTTAGATGGGGAGAAGTTTCTTGAAACCTAAACCACTAGCATGGTTTTCGGTAGGACTCTATTCCTATCTTATGAAGGTTCTCTTGATCATCTTGTGTGGATTACCGTTAGAGGGCAGATACTTGTGTGGCTAAAGTTTCGGCTTTGCCTTCTTGGTGTTCAGGATTGAGTGGGTTGTTCGTAAACTCAAGATTACTAGATCTTTGAGTTAAGGTATGAATCTTGATCAGATGTATGCTTTATAATTACAAGATCGCATTAAAAATTTACAAGCATGGTCCTGTTAGATTCGGCTATCTCTTTGTTTATTATTCCACTCCATTCATGTTCTTATTTAATTCGATTTTTGTTTGAGCATGAGGTCGAATCCCAACAATTTAGGCTCAGATTTGTAAGGCTATGAGCATTTTCTAGAGAAAAGAAGCTCAGATTCGGATAGAGGAGGTCGAAATTAGCTTGGGAGTGAAATTTTGGTTGGAAAAGGAGTACGACCACTGGCGGCGGTATGGTGGCCACCAACCGGATTCTGGGTTTTCTCGTTGAAATCTGGAAAACTCTGTGTTTTCCAGCGAGCTGGGAAGAAGAGAGAGAATGGAGGATTTCAGGTTAGAGAGAGAGAAGAGAGAGAAGAAGAAAGGAAAAAAAAGGGAAATTTTGGTTTATATAGGCACCCAAAACGGTGCCGTTTTGAAGAGGAAAAAAAAAGGAGGCGAGTCAAGATAACCCGCGTGTGATCCGCAGCCCGACCCGGGTTGAATCCGACCTGTATGTAACCCATTTCAGGGGAAGGAAAGAAGAGAAAAAAAAAGAAAAAAAAAAGAAAAAGGAAAAGTAAAAGAAAAAGGAAAAGGAAGAAAAGAGCCTGCTGGCCCATCACAGCAGACCGATCCAGTTCGTGGGTTTTCAGGCCCACCGGTTTTGGGTCCAAATCTCATTAGATTTGGGTCAAGTTTCAAACCAATTAGGTAAATTTTTTATTTATTTGTGTTATAACATGTTTATTTTTTATTTATTTATGTTATTATTTAAATATTGTAGCATGTTTCAATATATTTTATTATTTATTTAAATATTGTTGCATATTTTAATATATTTTATTATTTTGTGTTTATTATTTATTTAAATATTGTAGCATGTTTTAATATATTTTATTATTTGTGTTTATTATTTATTTAAATATTGTAGTATGTTTTAATATATTTTATTTTTTGTGTTTATTATTTATTTAAATATTGTAGCATGTTTTAATATATTTTTTATTTGTGTTTATTATTTATTTAAATTACAGCATGTTTTAATATATTTTATTATTTGTGTTTATTATTTATTTAAATATTGTAGCATGTTTTAATAAATTTTATTTTTTTGTGTTTATTATTTATTTAAATATTGTAGCATGCTTTAATATATTTTATTATTTATTTAAATATTGTAGCATGTTTTAATATATTTTATTATTTGTGTTTATTATTTAATTATTGTAACATGTTTTAATATATTCTATTATTTGTGTTTATTATTTATTTAAATATTGTAACATATATTAATATATTTCATTATTGGTGTTCATTATTTATTAAATATTGTAACATATTTTAATATAGTTTATTATTGGTGTTCATTATTTAAATGTTGTAGTATATTTTAATATATATTTTTTATTATTGGTGTTCATAATCATTCGAAATATGTGTGTATTTTAAAATGAAGAGAATAAATTATTTAATTCATATGCATTGCATTTTTAATTGTTGCACCATGTGCACTCATGCGAGAATAAAAAATGAATGCGGATTACCGATGTCGCAACCTAAAAAATAAATAACGACGAGTCTCATCGCAAGACTTTATTATTCGTTAGGCGTGACATTAAAAAAAATCGAGGAAAAGTCGACTTAATTCCTCTAGAAAAATGAAGGTTTTGAAAATGACCTTAAAAAAGACATGGAGTCGCCACCAATCTTTTTTAGCTAGGTGTGATCGGCCACCTATTAAAACCGGTTTTATAAAATATTTTAAAAATTAATTAAAACATTTTAAAAACCAATTTCAAGTCTGCGTTTTAAACCAGAGAAATCAAAGAAGCGGGTTCGGGAGTCGGTTACGTGTGGGGAAGGATTAGCACCCCCACAACGCCCGTATAAATCGGTACCTTATTAATCGTGTGTTATCTCAAGTCTCGGTAAAAAGTTGGTTTTAAATTTAGTATTTCAAGTTAATTCCTAATTTAAAGAAAAATAATTTCATTTTTTTTATTGAAAATGATCCAGAATTTATAAATTCAAAATTTTCCTATATTCCCCAACAAACGTGGCAAAATATAGAAATTTTTATTAGTTTTGAAAAACTTTCCGAATCATTCTCTTTTTTGAAAGAAAGATATTCCTTTATTAATGATAATTGATGATATTCCCTCCAGCAAACCCGGTAGAGAACTCATGAATTATTTTAACTCGGGAATATCTTTATTTTTATTGAAAACCATTATCTTTTGAAAACATTTAAAATAAATGAATACGTATATGCTAAATAAAGATAACTAAATAAAAGCATAGGATATCATGAAATATTCGAAACCATATAATAAACCATGTAACATCAAAAAATATAAATCAAAATAACAACAATATCATAGAAATTATTATAGCAAGAATCACATATTATATAAAATGCATGAATATAAAAATGCAATGCATGAAATGTATTTTTTTCCTTTAATTAAGGAAATCCGTATATCTAAAAAGATATCCGGCTACCTTAGGAAAATATGTCAAATTAAATATTCTAAAACCAAAATACTTTGTGATTGTTTGAAAACAATTTTGAAAAGCTTGAATTAAAAATAAAAACTGGGCTAATTTCTTTAAAATGGCTCTAATTTCCTAAGTTTAAAAAATCCGGACTTGACTACCCTTAACCCGGGACTTGAAAAACCATTTTAGAGTTTGAAAAGGCTTAGAAATTACCCTAAGTCAGTAGCTAACCCTTCTAATCAGCCCACTCTAAGTAAATTAACCAAAACAGAAAATTGTTTTTTTTTTTAAATTCAATTCTGACTCCACTGTCCAGTTTTAATCCACGAATTTTTATCCTATTTTTAAAAATTCCAAAAATTCTAAAAAAAATACTGGAAACTCAGAACATGTAAAACTACACGAAAAACAATCGGCTTAATTTTCGAATCAAAGATGAATTCCCAAAAAAATCAGAGATGTACGAGTTTTTGGAGGAGAAAAAACTGCTTTGTTTTTCTTTAAATTCAATTCTGACTCCACTGTCCAGTTTTAATCCACGATTTTTTACCCTATTTTAAAAAATTCCAAAAATTCTGAAAACAATACTGGAGACTCACGACATTTAAAAATACACGAGAAAAAATCGGCTTAAGTTTTTGATCAAAGATGAATTCCCAGAAAAATCAGAGATGTACGAGTTTTTGGAGGAGAAAAAACTGCTTTGTTTTTCTTTAAATTCAATCCTGACTCCACTGTCCAGTTTTAATCCACGATTTTTTACCCTATTTTTATAAATTCCAAAAATTCTAAAAAAAATACTGGAGACTCAGGACATATAAAACTACATGAGAAAAAATTGGCTTAATTTTCTGATCAAAGATGAATTCCCAGAAAAATCGGAGATGTACGAGTTTTGGGTGGAAAAAAAAACTGCTTTGCCAACATATTTTTTTTTTGTCTTTGATAAAATCATTTAAAAATAAAAATAAAAATATTTGAAACTCATAAAATGACTTGAAAGCAGTAGCTAGGACTTTTTGAAAGTTAGATAAAAATTGGCTAAGTAAAAAAAATCACAAAGGTAGAATAATCAATTTGACAAACTTAATTTTCCACAAGTGTGCTCAAGAGAGCATGACTTTGAACCATTAATTGGCTCAAGTCATTATTCAAGTGGCATGAACATGAAATGCATGAAACAATGCAGCAAACATAATGCATGAAATGCATGGATCTAAACCTAAATGTAAGGAAAATGCATGACATAAATAATATGGCCTAGACCTAACATGAACTTGCATGACATTTAATGTAACCTAGACCTAAGACATGCATGGCATTTTCACAAACACAAGGCATGCTTAATTCAAAAATCCAACCAAATATCATGCAAATGCAAAAACCTAACAACTAGCATGACAAAAAATACAACACACAATGCAAAACACATGGAGTAGCCAAATGGCCCCAAGCTCCAACAAGCATGGCATTTTCACAAACACTTGGTATGCTAGTATGAAAAACTAAGTCATAACACAAAAATCACACAAGCATTTTCACAAACACCTAATATACCAAATCTAAAACATGCTCACTAAGATATAAAACAAGAATCATGCAAAGAATCACACAAGCATTTTCACAAACACTTAATATGCTAACTCTAAAACATGCTCAAATTTAAACAACATGAAAACAGAAAATTAAAAATGCAAAAACATGATATCTAAGACATAAATGACAACAAACAAAGCAACCAAATTAAATATAACTTAAGAACATGAAATAACATAACACTTAAAACATCAAAAACAAAGAAAATAGCATAAACAATATGGTAAAATGAATTGAAACAACAACTTAAAATAAATAATGTAGGCCATTTGGCCATGGTGAGTTTATTGTAAAAAAAAAATGTAAAAAAAATACTTAAGAAAGGAAATGAAGGAAGAACAAGAAACATTATTTTAAAATGAAAACTCACCAAGTAGAGATTAAAATAGCAAAAAACAAGAATAGAAAATGAAAGTGCAAGAGTTGGTGCTCAAGAGCAACCTCAAGAAGCTAATATTTCAAGCTTTTCTCTTCAAACTTTCCTTTTTTTCTAAACTTTTCTTTTTTTGCTCTCAACCAAGAAGATAAAAACTAAGAAAAACTAAGAGAAATCAGCCAAAATGGAAAAGAAGAAACCAAAATCTGCCTCTCTCCTTCCTTAGGGCTAGCCTTAATGCATGGTTATATAGCCTCCAAGATGTTGTCATTTTTGTGTAACCTAATTTCCATCAAATGGCCAATAATTCAAGATGAAAAGTCATGAAATTACCACCTTTAGATTAGCATCTCAGCCCTCTCAAATTACAGCTATGCAAAAATAATGTTGACATCTTTCTTAACCTATGTGGTTTAATCACCATGGCTTGATCAAAGAGAATGGTTAACTAACTCTTGATTTTTAACCACTTGATTAAAAAAAAATTAGAAGCTTCCTCCTTTCTTTGGGCTTGGGCATGCCAGCACTTCTCTTTTCCAGCCCAACTCTGATTTTTTTGAAGGGCCAAAAAAGCCCTTTTCGGTTGCTTGGGTGAAATGACCATTTTGCCCCCCGGATGCAAATAAATATCAAACGGACTCCAAATTCAATTTTTCTTTTTTTTAATACTTCCAAAATAATAAAATATTGAGTTCTGGAAGTTTTCAAAATTATCCGAGTCCGTTTGCTATTTATTTGGATTTTTTCTTCCCAAAAATGCCCTTTTATGCCCCTACATTTTACCATTTTTTAAACGAGCTCCAAATCAAGATTTTTCTTCACCAATCTCTTCAAAATAATTAAAAAGTGTGATCTGGAAGTTTTCATAATTTTTGGAGCTCATTTGGTATTTTTTTGGGATTTATCGGCTTGAATTACTGCATAGGAGGCCCGGGATTTGGCCATTTTGCAAACGAACTCGGAATCAAGATTTTCTTTCGCCAATCTCTTCCAAATAATTTAAAAATGAGATTTGCCAAATTTCAGAATTTTTGGAGTCCATTTGCTATTTTTCCGGGATTTATCTTTTTGAATTACTGCATAAGAAGCCCGAGATTTGGCCACTTTGCAAACGAACTCGGAATCAAGATTTTCTTTCTCCAATCTCTTTCAAATGATTTAAGAATGAGATTGACAAATTTTCCATAATTTTCGGAGTCCATTTGCTATTTTTCCAAATTTTTCCAATTTTACCCTTTAACCTCCGAAACCCGGTTTTGCTCAAAACAAGTCCGATTTTCAGATTTTCTTCAATCTGAGCCTTGGGCCATCCTTTTTAATCATTCCTCATCCATTGGGGGCTTTGGTCTTACCAAGTCGGGCCATTTCTGTGATTCTTCCCGATTTCACCGAAATCCACTAAAAACCCTAATTCTCGGTTTTCTCCCGGATTGACTTTTTTTTTCGGTTTTTCTTGCAAGTGACTTCTCCATTACCCGTAGTCAGTGCTTATCTTTCATTTGGAACCTTCAATTCCGACCAGTTTGATCGTTTAAGCACTTTTCCCCAAATTTCTCGGATTAGGGTTTCTTTTCTACTGAATCTCCAAATCCCAACTTCCGAACTCCATATCTTTCAATGTAGACCTCGGATTATCAAAATTCTTTTGCCATTTTTCAATTGAACTTAAAATCTTGATTTTGAAAGTGGGTTGACTTTTTCAGTAGTTGACTTTCTGGGGTTGACTTTTTCGGGGTTGACTTTTTTTGGGGTTGACTTTTTTTCAAGTTTGACTTTTTGTGCTCGCCCTCTTAAACTAAGTCTCGGAGTACCACCTGCAGGATGAAAACAGTCTTTTTACACTTGGGAACATCAATATGGGAAGAAAACATACCTGTTTAGTGGTCCGGACAAAATTAGGTGTCTACAGCTGCCCCTCTTTGGCTATTGCTGAGAATCAGGAATCAGGCAAAGATAAACCGACACTAATTTTGTACGGTCAGTGACATCACATGTGAAGGAAAGGAAAAGGGGTTTCTTTTTCATTTTCATTTTTTTCTTTTTCTATTTTTCTTTTTTTCATTTTTTTCTTCTTTCTTCTTTTTTTCTTTTTTCTTTTTTCCTTTTTTTTATTTTTATTTTTTTATTTTTATTTTTATTTTTATTTTTTTTCTATTTTCTCTTTTTTCATTTTTTTTAAAAACAATAAATTGAAGATTTTGTCCTTAAATTGAATTCCCTGCCTAAACAAGGCTCGATTTGTCTTAAGGGAATGAATTCGATTTCAAAAGAAAAATTTATGCTCGAAGGGCTTTAAAATTGGTGCCCGAAGGTCTTAAAATGGTGCCCGGAGGTCTTAAAAATTGGTGCCCGGAGGTCTTAAAAATTGGTGCCCGGAGGTCTTACCCCTGAAAAAAGTTATGCCCGGAGGTCTTAAAGATGTTGCCCGGAGGTCTTACCTGTGATTTGAAAAATTATGCCCGGAGGTCTTAAAGATTGGTGCCCGGAGGTCTTACCCCTGAAAAAAGTTATGCCCGGAGGTCTTAAAGATGTTGCCCAGAGGTCTTACCTATGATTTGAAAAAAATTATGCCCGGAGGTCTTAAAAATTAGTGCCCGGAGGTCTTACCCCTAAAAAAAATAATGCCCGGAGGTCTTAAAGATGTTGCCCGGAGGTCTTACCTGTGATTTGAAAAATTATGCCCGGAGGTCTTAAAAATGGTGCCCATAGGCCTTACCCCTGAAAAAAAAGAGTTATGCCCGGAGGTCTTAAAGATGTTGCCCGGAGGTCTTACCTGTGATTTGAAAAATTATGCCCGGAGGTCTTAAAATGGTGCCCGGAGGTCTTAAAAATTGGTGCCCGGAGGTCTTACCTGTGATTTGAAAAAAATGCGCTGTATGCGACTTTAAAAATGATGCCCGGAGGTTTTAAGAATGGTGCCCGGAGGCCTTACCCGTGATTTGGAAGAAATGCGCTGTATGCGACTTTAAAAATGATGCCCGGAGGTCTTAAGAATGGTGCCCGGAGGCCTTACCCATAATTTGGAAGAAATGCGCTGTATGCGACTTTAAAAATGATGCCCGGAGGTCTTAAGAATGGTGCCCGGAGGCCTTACCCATAATTTGGAAAAAATGCGCTGTATGCGACTTTAAAAATGATGCCCGGAGGTCTTAAGAATAGTGCCCGGAGGCCTTACCCCTGAAAAAAGTTATGCCCGAAGGTCTTAAAGATGTTGCCCGGAGGTCTTAAAGATATTGCCCGGAGGTCTTACCTGTGATTTGAAAAATTATGCTCGGAGGTCTTAAAAATGTTCTTTGAAGAATTGTTGAAAATTACCCTAACGATTTTGAGAAGATGCGAATGCTTTTTGATGCAGATGCAGGTGTTGAATAAGACACGAAATGACTTAAACTGGTGCAAATGTCTTTAATGCAAATGTAAATGACTTGGATTGATGCCCATGTTTCATGATGTAGATGCCCCTACTAATTGTGTTCATGTAACTGGTTTATGAATGGTGTAACTACAATTACCACACAGTAATGAAAATGCAATGATTCTAGAAATGATGCAATTGCTTGAGATGACACAAATACGAATTCCATGAAGAATGTAAATGTAAAGGTAAAATACAGATGCTTATGGAATAATGCCAATGCAAATACCCATGAATGATGCAAATGCTTGCCGACACTGTGCAGATGCAAAAGCTCGATAAAGAGATGAGTGCTCATGAGTGATGCAAGTGCCCCCGGCTGTTTTTCTAGACTTTGGCTTAGCCTTTCAAATTTATTTTTCCTCTTCAAATCAGAGTATATCTTCAATTCATTTTGGCTATTCTCTTTGCCCCAACAGTTTTTCAAACTTTCATCAACAGAGATCTGAACCGGGTTCTATTTCTTCTTCTCATATCTGGAAGTCAAGACCTATCCTGGCAGTTCTACACCTTTGAGTTAGAAAAATCCTTGTCTCATGCCAACATCAAAATGGGTATTTCAAAAAAATCTTTTTATTTGTTTTCGCATTTTGAAAACTTTTGAACAAAAAATATTAACCCCACAATGTGTGATGTACAAATCTTTTGAAGACTGATGATCATTGTTAGAAATTTCTCTAAGTATCAATCTGGGTTTTTTCAACTGGATTGGCAAGGCTTGGTATAACAAGATTCTGGCTTTTCCAGGAAAACTTCATGACAAAAATGTATATCCCTTCTAGGCTCACAAATGGAACAGGTTTTATAAATCATGAATTCATTGAGAACCAAACAAATTCAACATTCTTTTAGTTTCCATATCAAGGCATTTTGTCAAGCATCAAGATTGGCTGGGATGTTTAAACCGGAAAGTTTAATCTTGGGAACAAAGTTTCAGTTTTTGAAGACAATCCTCCGAATGAGAGCTGACAATTTGGGGGGTTCAGGAATTCCTAGATGTTCCTCGATGACCACTCCTTTAATAAGATCTTTTCTTTTGGGGTATCGGCACTATCATCGATGGCATCGAAAATTCTCATTCTACTCTAGACCGCCCGTTTTTTTGGGTTTTCGCCCTAGAGTCCCATTCTTTTCAATTTTTCTCTTTTTTTTTTTTTTACCATGCACTTGAGAATTCTAAATTCTTCCTTAGTGAAATGAGAATTTGATAAGATGGGATAAAATCTGAGGAAAACCCTTCAAATTAAACATTCATGCTTGATCAAAATGGACTTTTAAAGCACGTAATGTAGGCCATGGCTCAGGATTCAGAAAGAAAGGATAAATAGGCCCAAAATATGTGTTTGAGGGTAATCAGATCAAGGATCCTTTCTTGAAGAGGATTTTCTTTGAAGCATGTGTCTCTTCTTGGACATTTTTTTCTTTTTGATTTTGCTCTTTTTCTTCCTTGCTTTTGGCTTTCAATTTGCCATGTCTTTCACACACATTTTTTTATTGTGTTTTTTGTTTGTTTTTCTTGGCTTTCATTTCGTCATCTTTTCCTCTTCTTTTTTTCTTTGACAGAGTGCGCCCGTATTTATTCGGGGCTCCATTTGCTTTGTGTCTGTCCCTGAGCTGTCACTCATTTTCTCAATGATCTTTGAAAAGATCTTTCCTCGCATTTGCCCCCCAGTGTAGAGGGTAATCCTTGATCAGGGTTCAAAGAATTAAGAATTCTTTTGGCTCAAAAGGGGTGACTATGGATAATAATTTTTTTCTTGTGAAATGGATATGAAAGATGGCCATTCATCATATCAAGCCCAAATATTCTCATTGAAAAGCAATCCTCAGGGGAAATAGATATTCAGAATTTCATTTTGCACTTTGGAATCATCCGAATTCTCATATGCATGATATCATGATTTTTCTTTTTCTTTTTTTTTTCTTTTTTTTTGTTTTTTTCGTCGCATGCCCCCAATGATTCATGCATTAGCCCATCCTTCTTCACTATGTATCCATCATTTCCACATATGATGCCCCAATTTGATTATCCATGCGAATTTGTATCAACGAGGAACATGGCAAGTCTAGGTCTGTTTTGAAAAGGCTGAGTTTCCAATCTGAGTTCTTTGAAGAGACAAGGAAAACATGACCCAAAAGCAGGTTTTCTCTGAGACAAGGGATAATCTAGTTTAATCATTGTGCCCCAAGGTGTCAATCATGAAGTGATGTCTGGGCAATTAGTGTTTTGTGGTCATTGGGAAAGGTCATGAATGGTTTTAGCACAATCCTGACACACACCAAATTATCAAAATCTGGATTCTTGAAAGAATGTCTCATTTGTTTGATTTTCAAGGAATTCAAAAAATTTCAAAAAGTTTGTTCCTTTGTTCATAGCCTAGACTAGGATTTACATTCTTGCTTATTTTGCAATGACAATGCTTCTCTTTTTTCATTCATTTTTCCTTGAAGCATTAGGTCTTTCAAGTGTTATTGATTCAAGGTTTAGGTATAGAGAAGCCCAAAAAGGAGGGGGATGGTGTTGGGTCATTTCTAACACTGATCATCAATCTTCTTGAGACTATCCATTATTAAAACTTCCTTAATGCTTGTTTTTGTAAATTCACGTTTATTTAAAACACAACAAACACAAAGCATTTAAAATTCATTTAATTCATGTAGATGTTAACATGAGACAAGTGCTTTCATCATCACAGTGTATAAAACTACATGCGTCAAAAATGCTCCTATTGACATCCTTCAAAGGTAGTAATTCTCCCCCTAAAACCCTGAAAGAAATTGATTTAGGGCTAAGTGGCCTTCCATTGATCGATAAGCTCCGGTGTCAAAATACCATCACGGATAAAACTTTCAATCATTTCCTTCAGTTGTCTGCATTTTTCAGTTGAATGCCCAACTACCCCTAGGTGATAATCACACTTGCTGTCAGGGTCATAACTCCTTGCTGATGGATTCGGAGCTATTTTCAAAGGTACCGGGGTAAGGTACTGATTCTTTATTAGTAATGGCAGTAAGTCAGGGATGGGGATTGGAATTCTTTCTTGATTTTCTCGCGGTCGTTTTCTAGAAGTAGGCCTTGTTGCAAGGGCTGGTATAGGATTAGGTGTTTGGGTAGGTAGGTAAGGATAAAGGCTTGGCGATACCTCAGTAGGGTAACATGATTGGTATGAGGGAAATTGGGAATATGGGATGAAATCTTCCATAGTTTGGACATCTTCCTCTTTCTTTCTTGGTGCCTTATTTCTCTCGGTATTGGATGTTCCTTCTCTTTCAAGTTTCCCATTCTTGATAGCATTCTCAATCATCTCCCCTGAAATTACCATGTCCGCAAAATTCTTCGAAGCATTGCCGACAAGTCTGTCATAGTACGGGGCGTGCAGTGTATTCACAAAAAGGATAGTGATTTCCTTTTGTGTCAAGGGTGGTTGTATTTGGGCAGCCAGGCTCATCCACCGTTGTGCATATTCTTTGAAGCTCTCAGTAGCTTTTTTCTCCATATTTTGCAAAGTGAGACGATCAAGTGTCTTGTCGGTCATATGCTTGTACTGGTTTAGAAAAGCCCCAGCCAAATCATTCCAAGAGCGAATCTGATCCTTGCTCAACTGACTATACCACCTAATTGCGGACCCGCTGAGGCTATCCTGAAAGCAGTGAATCAAAAGCTTATCATTATCTATCTGACTTGTCATCTTTCGGCAGAACATAGTGATGTGGGCTGATGGATCGGTCGTCCCGTCATATTTCACAAAGTCAGGGATCTTGAACTTAGGAGGAATGACTAAATCGAGGACCAAGCATCGTTTTTTCGCCTCCACACTCCCGAATACATCTTTTCTTTCTATTGCCCGGAGCCTTTCATCTAACAACTGATATTTCCCTTGGGAATCTGCCAACTCAACCTCATTTACTGCAACCCTTTTCAACTTTGCCTGTTCAGCCGGATCATCTGATTTTAGGACATTGACGGGGTTAACAGTGTTCTGGGCATCACTTATTGCTACCTCATCTTGGCCTTTTTGTACCTCTAACCCTTCTCCGGCGACAAAGTTTTCGGTGTATCCTTTTCCCTTCATTACAGCAGACATTAGCTCCATCAGTTTAGTCATCTGATCCTTAGATTCTGCTTGAGATTTTGCTAGCTGTTCTCGCAATTCTCTCTGTTCCCTTTCCATTTTTTCCATTCGGGCAACTTGTTCATCCTCCATAGCACCGGCCTGTATTAAAAGTGTACTCAGTACTTCTTCTGATTTGAAATGGAAATTCTTTCAAAAACTCCTAAAGCCAAGCCAACTTCTATTTTATTTCCCCCAAATGTATGTCATGATGAATGAGCCATGAATGCAATTTCATGCATGTGAAGCCTAAACAATATGATGTATGGATATGTACAATGGAAACATGTTGACCATATATGTGATAAATGCAATCACAATGCCAACATGTTGCAAACAAAGAATAAACAAATCAACACATGGATATATGCAATGACTGATCATGTGCATTTTAGCATGTTTCCCAATGAATGATCATATATCCTATGAATGCAACACGGTGTCAATTATGATACATGCAAACAATGAATGATTGATATAGAGTATATACAAAGAAAATCATGCTAACCATGTGTGTCATGAATGCGACCTAATGCTAACATGATGTATGTAATAAGCAAATTAATGCATGAACATATACAAAGAAATTATGCTGACTATGTTTGTTATGAATGCAACCTGACAAATAATTGATGGGATGCAAAATGCAAAGGGGAAGATATCACGGAGGAAATAAGAATCGGAGGAACTTAATCATCAACATCTTATAAATTTGAAGCATACTCAATTCATTCCCATATCAATGTTCACAATGGTATAAACCATGTTTTACAAAATTTGAGCAGTAGTTAAAACTGTCTTTACAAGCACTTTATTCTTCCTAGCATCCTAAGGCTATAAGAGCCGGCTACTGAAAAAGTGAAATCCTATTACATCATATAAGACCGAAGTCTTTCCACTTCAATGCTGTAAATCTCCCAATCCTAATGGCGTTTTCCCAGTCCTTTATCAATCAGTGTCGTTGGATCCAACCACTTGGCATCTATGAGAGCTTGCACTTTCCTTTTGACTGCTATACAATCTTCGATGCTATGGCCAACAATTCCACAGTGATAATCACATCTTTCATTTGGATTATACCACATTGGATATGGTGGTAACAGGGGTTTCAATGGGACACAGGCAACCATGTGATTTTGGATCAGTATAGGGAGGAGCTCTTGGTAGCTGATTGGAATGGGATCAAAATGCATTTGGGTCTTATTCTGGGATCGTTTCTTAGTCACACATGGCCTAGGAGTTGGGGCACTTGGTGGTAGCACTAAGGTTCGAACCGGAGTGTTTACATGGGGATGTGGCGGAACAGCATGGTAAGGGTATGGATTTGGACACGGGGCCTTTGGAGGTTGTACATAGCTCGAGGTTCCTATCTCAGGTACTGGATAAGGTGATTGATGAGGGAAATAGTATGAACTGGTAGTTGGTAACGATGGAGTCGGATTCAGGAATCCCGTAGTGGTCGTCCCAATGGACGATTGGACCATAGTAGGGTGGGGATACTGGTTTGGACCTAGAACAGTTTGCAGGTATGGTACTAGATTCGAGGTTTCTGTCTTTGGTATCAGGCTTTCAGGTTTAATTATTTTCATGATTTTGTCCACAATTTCATCAGGATTGCAACCTTTGTGGCATTGACAAGTGCAGGATCCAGCAAGGATTGTATGTTCTGGACCTAATGGTTTTGGTTGATCCGAAGATGATGCGAAGCCCTGAGAAAGTTCACCTTTACTGTTACCCATATCCTCAACCATTTTCAGCAATTTGGCAAGTTGTTCCTTCACCTCTCGGATTTCATGTCCATATTCATCTTGATTGCGTTCCAAAGCACCCAATCGTTCCTCCGATTCATTCCTCATATCTCGAACCCTTTCATGCAAATGAAAATGTCATGAGATTAAGATTATGAATGTACACGCTCTATTCCTATGTGCATGAATAAATTGATGATTAATGCATGAACATATACAGAGAAATTATGATGACTATGTATGCTATGGATGCAATTTAATGCCAGGTATATACAGATAATGACTATGCATGTCATAAACGTGTCCTACAATGAATGACCATGCATGCTATGATGTCAAAATGATACATGCTAAGAATAAATGAATTAATACAAAGGTAGGTACAAAGAATGACCATGTATATCACAAATGTATTCTACAATGAATAATCATGCAGGTTATGACTGTAACACGATGTCAAATTGACACAAATAAATTAACCAATGATTACACGAAATTGGTGGGACCTAAATCTTGATTATTCAAAAATCTCATTATGCAAGATTTGCCTCCTAATTTATGATTTTTTTTTTTTAACATGCTTTTTTTTTGTGTTTTTTTTTTATTTATGAAAAACCAATCACATTATTTTCAAAAGAATTTCAGGGTAGATCCCACTATGGTACCATATGCAAATGTTCATGTGACACTACCGATTTTATGAAATCATCAAATGAAATTACCAACTGTTTATTGCAAAGAATGAGATCAATAACACAACCAAAAATGTACATGCTCTATTCACACATGTATGAAATGTGCAACATGCAAAATGCTTGAAAAAAGATTTTTTTTTTTTAAAAAACAGCTAATGAACATCTGCCCCAGCAATATCTGCTTATTTAGGCATCACGATGCCTTCGAGGCGGAGTATCACATTTATTACGGGCGATGTACGTACATCGTTGCCCGATCTACCACACTTATTCGGAGTGTAAAACAGGTAACAAAAAGTTTAGAAATGTCCCTCCATGTGTTCCTATTTTCGGTATATCTAACAGAAATTCGGGATGGCTTCGCCTAGGTTTACTATATGAGGGTGAATAGGTTCTAAGGCCCCGAATTGTTCCTCACTGTCGCTGGTGAAGGCTAGTAAGGCACCCCGATAAAAGCGGGTTCAATCCGTTAGAATATATTTTCCTATGCCCGTACGGAGGATTATCACGAAGGCAATAGGTACTTTATACTCCGAAAGTGTTTCACTAGCCCATACGGAGGATCATCACGAAGGCGTAGTTACTTTACTCCCACTTAAAAGGACGGAATCCGGGTATAGGATTCATGTTATGCAAATGCACGTGTAGTGTGTGTGGAGGAATATCAAACCTTTCACTACCTATTCTACAAACCTTATTCTAAATGCCCTAGCAATTAAAACATTCAAGAATAGTGTAACGCATTAACCGACAAGCAATTATAATATACAACCTTAAATAACTAGAGAACAAAAATAAAATGCATGCACATGAGTATGAACATATTTAAAAACATTTTATTATTTTCAAAATTCTCCTTATTAAAAAAATGTGGAAATTAAAATTAAATACCAATTAAACCAACAAAACCGAGACTTTGATATAACACACGACAAATTCTAGGCCTGACTCTCTAATAAGTCCCCAGTGGAGTCGCCAAGCTGTCGCAACCTAAAAAATAAATAACGACGAGTCTCATCGCAAGACTTTATTATTCGTTAGGCGTGACATTAAAAAAAATCGAGGAAAAGTCGACTTAATTCCTCTAGAAAAATGAAGGTTTTGAAAATGACCTTAAAAAAGACATGGAGTCGCCACCAATCTTTTTTAGCTAGGTGTGATCGGCCACCTATTAAAACCGGTTTTATAAAATATTTTAAAAATTAATTAAAACATTTTAAAAACCAATTTCAAGTCTGCGTTTTAAACCAGAGAAATCAAAGAAGCGGGTTCGGGAGTCGGTTACGTGTGGGGAAGGATTAGCACCCCCACAACGCCCGTATAAATCGGTACCTTATTAATCGTGTGTTATCTCAAGTCTCGGTAAAAAGTTGGTTTTAAATTTAGTATTTCAAGTTAATTCCTAATTTAAAGAAAAATAATTTCATTTTTTTTATTGAAAATGATCCAGAATTTATAAATTCAAAATTTTCCTATATTCCCCAACAAACGTGGCAAAATATAGAAATTTTTATTAGTTTTGAAAAACTTTCCGAATCATTCTCTTTTTTGAAAGAAAGATATTCCTTTATTAATGATAATTGATGATATTCCCTCCAGCAAACCCGGTAGAGAACTCATGAATTATTTTAACTCGGGAATATCTTTATTTTTATTGAAAACCATTATCTTTTGAAAACATTTAAAATAAATGAATACGTATATGCTAAATAAAGATAACTAAATAAAAGCATAGGATATCATGAAATATTCGAAACCATATAATAAACCATGTAACATCAAAAAATATAAATCAAAATAACAACAATATCATAGAAATTATTATAGCAAGAATCACATATTATATAAAATGCATGAATATAAAAATGCAATGCATGAAATGTATTTTTTTCCTTTAATTAAGGAAATCCGTATATCTAAAAAGATATCCGGCTACCTTAGGAAAATATGTCAAATTAAATATTCTAAAACCAAAATACTTTGTGATTGTTTGAAAACAATTTTGAAAAGCTTGAATTAAAAATAAAAACTGGGCTAATTTCTTTAAAATGGCTCTAATTTCCTAAGTTTAAAAAATCCGGACTTGACTACCCTTAACCCGGGACTTGAAAAACCATTTTAGAGTTTGAAAAGGCTTAGAAATTACCCTAAGTCAGTAGCTAACCCTTCTAATCAGCCCACTCTAAGTAAATTAACCAAAACAGAAAATTGTTTTTTTTTTTAAATTCAATTCTGACTCCACTGTCCAGTTTTAATCCACGAATTTTTATCCTATTTTTAAAAATTCCAAAAATTCTAAAAAAAATACTGGAAACTCAGAACATGTAAAACTACACGAAAAAAAATCGGCTTAATTTTCGAATCAAAGATGAATTCCCAAAAAAATCAGAGATGTACGAGTTTTTGGAGGAGAAAAAACTGCTTTGTTTTTCTTTAAATTCAATTCTGACTCCACTGTCCAGTTTTAATCCACGATTTTTTACCCTATTTTAAAAAATTCCAAAAATTCTGAAAAAAATACTGGAGACTCACGACATTTAAAAATACACGAGAAAAAATCGGCTTAAGTTTTTGATCAAAGATGAATTCCCAGAAAAATCAGAGATGTACGAGTTTTTGGAGGAGAAAAAACTGCTTTGTTTTTCTTTAAATTCAATCCTGACTCCACTGTCCAGTTTTAATCCACGATTTTTTACCCTATTTTTATAAATTCCAAAAATTCTAAAAAAAATACTGGAGACTCAGGACATATAAAACTACATGAGAAAAAATTGGCTTAATTTTCTGATCAAAGATGAATTCCCAGAAAAATCGGAGATGTACGAGTTTTGGGTGGAAAAAAAAACTGCTTTGCCAACATATTTTTTTTTTTGTCTTTGATAAAATCATTTAAAAATAAAAATAAAAATATTTGAAACTCATAAAATGACTTGAAAGCAGTAGCTAGGACTTTTTGAAAGTTAGATAAAAATTGGCTAAGTAAAAAAAATCACAAAGGTAGAATAATCAATTTGACAAACTTAATTTTCCACAAGTGTGCTCAAGAGAGCATGACTTTGAACCATTAATTGGCTCAAGTCATTATTCAAGTGGCATGAACATGAAATGCATGAAACAATGCAGCAAACATAATGCATGAAATGCATGGATCTAAACCTAAATGTAAGGAAAATGCATGACATAAATAATATGGCCTAGACCTAACATGAACTTGCATGACATTTAATGTAACCTAGACCTAAGACATGCATGGCATTTTCACAAACACAAGGCATGCTTAATTCAAAAATCCAACCAAATATCATGCAAATGCAAAAACCTAACAACTAGCATGACAAAAAATACAACACACAATGCAAAACACATGGAGTAGCCAAATGGCCCCAAGCTCCAACAAGCATGGCATTTTCACAAACACTTGGTATGCTAGTATGAAAAACTAAGTCATAACACAAAAATCACACAAGCATTTTCACAAACACCTAATATACCAAATCTAAAACATGCTCACTAAGATATAAAACAAGAATCATGCAAAGAATCACACAAGCATTTTCACAAACACTTAATATGCTAACTCTAAAACATGCTCAAATTTAAACAACATGAAAACAGAAAATTAAAAATGCAAAAACATGATATCTAAGACATAAATGACAACAAACAAAGCAACCAAATTAAATATAACTTAAGAACATGAAATAACATAACACTTAAAACATCAAAAACAAAGAAAATAGCATAAACAATATGGTAAAATGAATTGAAACAACAACTTAAAATAAATAATGTAGGCCATTTGGCCATGGTGAGTTTATTGTAAAAAAAAAATGTAAAAAAAATACTTAAGAAAGGAAATGAAGGAAGAACAAGAAACATTATTTTAAAATGAAAACTCACCAAGTAGAGATTAAAATAGCAAAAAACAAGAATAGAAAATGAAAGTGCAAGAGTTGGTGCTCAAGAGCAACCTCAAGAAGCTAATATTTCAAGCTTTTCTCTTCAAACTTTCCTTTTTTTCTAAACTTTTCTTTTTTTGCTCTCAACCAAGAAGATAAAAACTAAGAAAAACTAAGAGAAATCAGCCAAAATGGAAAAGAAGAAACCAAAATCTGCCTCTCTCCTTCCTTAGGGCTAGCCTTAATGCATGGTTATATAGCCTCCAAGATGTTGTCATTTTTGTGTAACCTAATTTCCATCAAATGGCCAATAATTCAAGATGAAAAGTCATGAAATTACCACCTTTAGATTAGCATCTCAGCCCTCTCAAATTACAGCTATGCAAAAATAATGTTGACATCTTTCTTAACCTATGTGGTTTAATCACCATGGCTTGATCAAAGAGAATGGTTAACTAACTCTTGATTTTTAACCACTTGATTAAAAAAAATTAGAAGCTTCCTCCTTTCTTTGGGCTTGGGCATGCCAGCACTTCTCTTTTCCAGCCCAACTCTGATTTTTTTGAAGGGCCAAAAAAGCCCTTTTCGGTTGCTTGGGTGAAATGACCATTTTGCCCCCCGGATGCAAATAAATATCAAACGGACTCCAAATTCAATTTTTCTTTTTTTTAATACTTCCAAAATAATAAAATATTGAGTTCTGGAAGTTTTCAAAATTATCCGAGTCCGTTTGCTATTTATTTGGATTTTTTCTTCCCAAAAATGCCCTTTTATGCCCCTACATTTTACCATTTTTTAAACGAGCTCCAAATCAAGATTTTTCTTCACCAATCTCTTCAAAATAATTAAAAAGTGTGATCTGGAAGTTTTCATAATTTTTGGAGCTCATTTGGTATTTTTTTGGGATTTATCGGCTTGAATTACTGCATAGGAGGCCCGGGATTTGGCCATTTTGCAAACGAACTCGGAATCAAGATTTTCTTTCGCCAATCTCTTCCAAATAATTTAAAAATGAGATTTGCCAAATTTCAGAATTTTTGGAGTCCATTTGCTATTTTTCCGGGATTTATCTTTTTGAATTACTGCATAAGAAGCCCGAGATTTGGCCACTTTGCAAACGAACTCGGAATCAAGATTTTCTTTCTCCAATCTCTTTCAAATGATTTAAGAATGAGATTGACAAATTTTCCATAATTTTCGGAGTCCATTTGCTATTTTTCCAAATTTTTCCAATTTTACCCTTTAACCTCCGAAACCCGGTTTTGCTCAAAACAAGTCCGATTTTCAGATTTTCTTCAATCTGAGCCTTGGGCCATCCTTTTTAATCATTCCTCATCCATTGGGGGCTTTGGTCTTACCAAGTCGGGCCATTTCTGTGATTCTTCCCGATTTCACCGAAATCCACTAAAAACCCTAATTCTCGGTTTTCTCCCGGATTGACTTTTTTTTTCGGTTTTTCTTGCAAGTGACTTCTCCATTACCCGTAGTCAGTGCTTATCTTTCATTTGGAACCTTCAATTCCGACCAGTTTGATCGTTTAAGCACTTTTCCCCAAATTTCTCGGATTAGGGTTTCTTTTCTACTGAATCTCCAAATCCCAACTTCCGAACTCCATATCTTTCAATGTAGACCTCGGATTATCAAAATTCTTTTGCCATTTTTCAATTGAACTTAAAATCTTGATTTTGAAAGTGGGTTGACTTTTTCAGTAGTTGACTTTCTGGGGTTGACTTTTTCGGGGTTGACTTTTTTTGGGGTTGACTTTTTTTCAAGTTTGACTTTTTGTGCTCGCCCTCTTAAACTAAGTCTCGGAGTACCACCTGCAGGATGAAAACAGTCTTTTTACACTTGGGAACATCAATATGGGAAGAAAACATACCTGTTTAGTGGTCCGGACAAAATTAGGTGTCTACAACCGACGAAGGAATTTGAAAGATGTCACAGTAGTAATTCCTAAGATATCTTGAGGTGAGAGAATTTCGTTAAATATCACCACAAGTAGTGGGAGTATTTGACGACATTCTCAATATGAAAAATTCGTTGTCATTTCAAAAATGAAAAGGATTAAAAATGATAAACAAATAAAAACGAATATTGTATGTGCTTGATATTTTGCCATGCTCGTGTTTACAAATGATACTCTTCATATGTTTGATTTTATAATTATGTATTTAATTACGTGTCTTATGTGCTTAGTCGTGTGCATCTCGTGCTTTAATATTTGCATGATATGCAATTAAATAAAAAATGAACCCAAATTGCCGACGACGAAATTCGAAGGATGTCGCAGTAATGATTCCTAAGATATCCCAAGGTGAGAGGATCTCATTAAATACTACTAAAAGTATTTAGAATATTTAATGAGTATTCTCGATAAAAGATTTATGTTCACTTTAATTTTTTGAAAAAAAAAAACGACAATTCTTTTTTTTTTATTAATAAACATGTTTTGAAAAATAAATAAAAAGAGAATTAATTTTAAATATCAATGTTGAGTCCATTAAATCAAGGTCTAAGATACCACATGACTAGTTGGTACCGTTTTATTAACGGGCGTCGTGAGGGTGCTAATACTTTTCCATGCGTAACTGCACTCCCGAACCCATCATGATTTTTTTGGTTTTCGATCCCAAATCTTAAAATCGTCTTTTTAAAAGATTTTAATTAATTTTAAAATTATTTTTTTAAAAGATAGATTTTTTTAAAAAGGTTTATTATATTTTTAAAATTGTTTTGTTAAAAAATCATCTGATGGTAAAAAAAAAAAACTGTTATAACAGCTACGGTCTATCTGTCTCGTTTTACAATAGCACTGTTCAAGATTCCAAGTTACAATGTTCCAACGAAGTGCAGCCGCTGGAACAAAAATATTCCAAAAGGTGTGAAATGAAAATAAGTCAGTGAAATTTGCCCTTTGGGCGGCATGTGCAGTCGGAGGACTCGAGTTTCTTACCATTTTCTTAGTATGGTGTTTCTTGATTAGAACCCACGATAATTCAAGCCCAAAGGCAGGCTACCTTCTCGCTACAACTAGCTTCAGAAAATTCACCTACGCTGAGATGAAAAAGGCGACAAATAATTTCTCAGAAGAGATTGGAAGAGGAGCAGGAGGAATCATGTTCAAAGCCACACTGTCCGATGGTCGAGTTGCCGCAATCAAGCGACTCATTGATGCTAACCAAGGGGAAGCTGAATTCTTTGCAGAAGTAAACACCATTGGAAAGCTTAATCACATGAACTTGATAGAGATCGATGTGGGGCTATTGTGCAGAGGGAAAGCATAGGCTTCTAGTATATGAGTACATGGAACATGGATCTTTGGCTGAAAACCTCTCTTTTAAAGCACTTGATTGGAAAAAGAGATTTGAAATTGCTGTGGGAACCGCAAGAGGCTTAGCTTATTTACATGAAGAATGTTTGGAATGGGTTCTCCATTGTGATATAAAGCCTCACAACATTCCCATACACTGTAAATATTAGCCTAAAGTGTCAGATTTTGGCCTGTCTTGGCTGCTAACTAGAGGCGATGTTAAGTATTCAAAATTCTCAAGGATCCAAGGAATTAGAGGTTATATGGCACCTGAGTGGGTGCTCAATCTGCCCATCACCTCCAAAGTTGATGTCTATAGCTATGGGATCGTTCTATTGGAGTTAGTGACAGGAAGAAGCCCTGCAATGGGATTAATCTCAGTGACAGATGATGGAAGTCCAAAAGAGCGAAGAACGCTAGCTGCATGGGTGGAAAGAGCCAAAGAGACCGAAACATGGAAGCATGAAATAATATATAGATCCCAAGCTGGAAGGGATATATGATGAGGCTGAGATGCTAATTTTGGTTACGGTAGCTCTGCAATGCGTTCAGGAAGATTAAGATGCAAGACCGATGATGAATGATGCATCCAAAAAAGTGTATCTTTATTAAATCTTGCACTTAATATGATCAAATTATAGTAAAGTAGCATGCAAGGATCGAATCTATAGAGATTGAGTTTTAGTTTATAAATCACTAGTTTAAAACTTAAATTCAAAAAAAAACAAAAGTTAAAGAGGTTTTAAAATCAGTTTAAAATTAAGCAAACAATAAATATAAGAAAGCAAGTAAACAAGAAGTAATCAGATGTGAAAAATATGGCTAAAGGTTCATTCTCCACCACTAGACATCATTAAGAATCAAATTTAGACCTATGAATATCAATTATCTATCAAAGTTAACAACCGTAGATAACAACCTCCCGTGTTACCCCAATCCTTTCTTAGTTCATCGTTAAGCAGGACAAACGCCACTACTTAATCTAACTATCAAACAACCTAGGATAAACATCTCTAAATTTAATTTGACAGCAGCTTATGATGAGAAAGATAAGTTGATCTAAGCAACAAAATCATGAACATGAATTGTTTAACTTAGGTTATGTTCCACTTTGTAATTAGCGAAAATTTTAACATAATCATTAATCACAAATTGCCACTATTGAATAGAAATCAAGATAAGCTACGTATCAAAACTCATAAACTAGCCTTAGATAATTATCAAGATCTATCTAGTATGCATCCTAAACAAATCAAGATAAAAATCATAAACCATTTTTATGGAAGAACATAAGCAACTTTGATAGAAAATTAATAATAGATAGAATCTAAAAATTAATTACAAAACATGTTTAGGGCTTTGAAATCACCCTTAACCAAGAAGGAGTTTAGCCTTGAATAGGCATAGTTAACATAAACATGAATATTAAAAAGAACTAAGAAGAAAACTAAAATAAAACTAAGAGAATTGAGAAGAAGAAGAAGAATATTGATAAGTAATCAAAACCTGTCCTAGTTTTTGGCTCAAATATGGTATTTGTAGAGTTTTAAAACCTTGAAAACCCTTTCTTGCTAATCAAGGAAGCTAGGAGGCAGAATAGTGTAAATTTGGCAATTTACGAATTTTTTACGGTTTTTTCGGATTTAGGGCAGGTGCCAACTTTCTAACTGTGGCACATCGCGGTGCCGACTTGCTGTCTTTGGTTTCTTGGCTGCTGCTTCTTCTCGCACTTCTTTGGCTGATTTGGGTGATCATTCCTTATCCGATTTGAGCGTGTAAACTACCATTCGAAAGGTATTCAAGTCAGCTTCAAAAGTCAAGAAGGAAATTCTTCAAATAAAGACTTTAACATCATGCTTTCTTAGCAACAAGCTCCGGAGGTCAAATCAGCCTGATTGCTTTGCACTAAGAATTTGATCTTTCTGACTCTCAAGTCTTCTTCCATCTTATGATTGTAACTTTATAAGCTCTTTAACATCATATTTGACATGTTTTGACTTTATCTCTTCCAAAATACCTAGAATTCACAAAACTATAGTAAAATGTCAAGGAACTTAAGAATTAAAGCACAAAGTATAAGGAAATAATATATGAAAATGTATGAAATTAAGCACTTATCAAATTCCCCCACACTTAGTCTTTTGCTAGTCCTCGAGCAAAATCAAATAAAAACAAAATAAGAAAACCTAATCTAGTCCACTTTCAATAAAAATGAGAGACAATCATTGAACAAGTCTTATGACTAATCAATAACTTAAAAAGTTTCACAAAGAATCATGCTTGATAGTAAAGGGTTTGAGTTAAGCTAACATTAACATAACATATCTCAATCAAAATAGTGCATGTTCAAACTTAATATCAACTTCTCACATGGGATACTCTCTTGATTTTCACTCTTTAAAGTAGTGGTAAAGTGTTTACACTCAATCAATCTCATGAAAATAGTTCTACCATATGCTTGCTTGTCCACCTATTCTCCACTACTTAGATCATGCAATTTCATGAATCAAGAGGTCTTTATTCAAGGTTGTAATGGGGCCAAGGGGTTGTAATATGGTTAAAGAATAAAAGGAAAAGAATATTACAAAGGTTCCAAACTTTTCATAGAGTTTAGAGACATAATAAGATTCATACAAAGAAAACTTCTCAAAACTCCTCAAAACTCTTTACAATGCATATAATACATAGGCCGAATATTCATGTTGGGCCTTTTCTTCATTCTAAACAACTTTGTAACATCTTTTTCTTTTTCCACAAGTTCAATAGATGATTCATATTTTTTTTTTCACATGGGAATGTATTTGGCAATATTCCCTTTCTTTTTCTTTTTCTCTTGACTTTTCTTTTCTTCCCCCCCCACACTATTTCTTGTTTCTAACCCAAATTATCAATAGATCTTCCTTGTCTTTGTAAAATGTCTCAAAACATGCTAATTCATCTTTAGAACAAGGGTAAGGATATAAATATGTATATTTAGGTTAGGGACAAGATGTGGTTACCAAAGAAATAGCTTATTCAATATAGGCTAAATATTGGTTCACTAAGGGGGATGTTCTCTTGGAACATCAATAAGGAATGGTTGTTTGGCCCTGGTTATAATCTTAATGCCTCTATCATATTCATGTTATCACATGCATCAATATAGTCTCAAAAGGTTTAAAGCAAGTTCTAGAGAATCATGTAATCATAAGAGCACTCAAGAAAGAAATTGGATTGAAATGTATAATGTATCAATCATATAGGCTCAAAAACTCACAAGGATGATTATACAAGTCAAATTTAAATCTAAACATGTTTCTTTCTCAATCAACATAACATAGTAACATTGGCTTAATGAAAAATAGTAATGTCAAACTTAATTCTCATGAACATCTTATCACTAATGATCAGTTTTAGACCCAATGCAATTCATATCTCATCATAATATTGAAAGTAACTAAAACATGCTAAAAACTAAACTAAACTAAAGGAAATCCTAAATTCTTCCCCCCACACTTAATTCTTACATTGTCCTCAATGTAATACTATTATCCCAAATATAAGAATCATGTGTAAAAGAAAAGTGTAGACACTTAATTTTGTCCGGACCACTAAATCAAGTATGTTTTCTTCCTAAAGTGATATTTCAAAATGCAAAAAGGCTTTTTTCATCCTACAGGTGGTACTCCGAGACTTAGTTTAAGAAAGCAAGCATAAAAAGTCAAACTTGAAAAAGTCAACCCCAAAAAAGTTAACTACTGAAAAAGTCAACCCACTTTCAAAATCAAGGTTCAAATTGAACAATGGTGAAAGAATTTTTATAATCTGAGGTCTACAACGAAAGATATGGAGTCTGGAAGATGGGTTACGGAGATTCAAAAAAAAGGAAACCCTAGTTCGGAAAATTTGGGGAAAAAGTGCTTAAACGATCAAATTGGTCAAAATTGGAGGTTCCAAATGAAAGATAAGCAATGACTACGGGTATTGGAGAGGCTACTTGGAAGAAAGACTCAAGGAAAAGTCAATTTGGAAGAAAACAGAGAATTAGGGTTTTTGGTGAAATTGGGGAAAATTGCAGAAATGGCCCGATTCAATAAAGCTAAAGCCCCTAATTGATGAGAAGTGATTAAACAATGACAGCCCAAGGCTCAGTTTGAAGTAATTCCGAGAAAAGAGCCGATTGGAGGAAAAACGAAAAAACGAGGAAATTCCCGATAGTGAAAAAAGGAAAAATCAAATCGGAAGGGAATTTGATCGTAAAAATTGGGCGCTTTTGGACCAACTCCAATTCATATATGACAAAGGCACCGAAAAAGGAAATCGAAAAATCGAACTTGTTTTGAGCAAAATCGGACCTTGGAGACAAAAGGGCAAACTTGATAAATCCCGGAAAAATAGCAAATGAGTTCCAAAAATTCTGAAACTTTTCATATTTCATTCTTAAATTATTTGGAAGATATTGGCGAAAGAAAATCTGGATTCGGAGTTCGTTTGCAAAATGGCAAATCTCGAGCCCACTATACTGAAATTGAAAAAGATAAATCCCGAAAAAATAGCAAACGAGTTCCAAAAATTATGAAACTTCCAGATCACACTTTTAAATTATTTGGAAGAGATTGGTGAAGAAAAATCTGGATTCGGAGCTCGTTTAAAAAATGGTAAAAGTTCAGGTGCACAAAGGGGCAATTTTGGAAGAAAAATATGAAAAAATAGCATATGGGCTCAGAAAATTTTGAAAACTTTCAGAATTCAATTTTTTTTTATTATTTTAGTATTATTGAAAAAAGAAAATTGGATTTGGAGTCCGTTTGCTATTTAATTAGGTTCGGAGGCCAAAAACGTTATTTTATCGAAGAAATCGAAAAGGGTTTTTCTTGCAATGGAGATTGGGCTAGATTTTAAGAGGGCAATCAGCCAAGCCCATTATGGAGAGTGATTTTGCTGAGCCATTGCATCAAAGGGCCAAGAATGGATAGCAAGGTAGTTAATTTTTTTATTAAGCCTTTGAATTTGTAACACATGGACCAATGGATGGAGAGAGATGATGTCATATTTATGACATCATCTTCATGACATCATATTTAGGGGCTGATTATTCCAATCTAAAGGTGGAAATTTTATGTAGAAAGCATCTTGGATTAAAGATCATTGGATCAAAAATTGTGGGAAAAAATGACAACTTGCTAAGGGTATACTAAGGGCCATTCAGCCACCTTAAGAAAGCAAATAGAATGTTTTGAAAGGTAAAGAAAGTAAGAAGAGAAAAAAGCTTGCAAAATAGCTTTTAGAGGTAGCTAAAACCACCTTACTTTTGCATTTTTTTTTTACATTTCCATCCTTAATTTGTTGTTTTCATTTGATATTTGGTGATTTTCTATTAATTTTGATTTTGAAATAAGTGTTTTTAAGCTTTCTCCTCAAGCTCCTTTCTCATGCTTTCTTAAAAAAAAAAAAATTAAAAAGCAATTTTTCTTACTATTTTGAAGGGTAGCCGAATGGACTTTTTTTTTCATATGAATGGTGTTTGATCTTTATTTCATGTTGGTTGTGATGTCTAGCATGTTTTGATGTTTTATATTTTTTTCAAATAACAAAATTATGGAGCTTGTTTTATCTTTTTACTTATTTACCTCTATTTTGATTTCATCATCTTGTTTTCATGTTTACTTTCCTTGTCTACCATTTTTAATTTTCTATTTTCAACATGTTTGAGTTGTTCATGATTTGCATTTTACTATACTATGTGTTTGTGAAAATGTCTAATCATGTTCATGCCTTTACTTCATGTTTGCAAGGTTTTGCATGTTTTTTTAGCCTTGCATTTAGTATGTCACGTGTTTGTGTAATTGTCATGCTAGGATTTCATCATATTGAAAAATGACCATTCGACTACTCTCCATCCTATGTCTTGTGTGCATTTTCATCTTGCTAGTTGATAGGTTTGCATTTCCATGTCATGATTTTGTGTATTTTTATTTACTATGCTATGTGTTTGTGTTATTGCCATGCATTTTTTAGGTCTAGGTTTCATTTGCATTGCCATGCATTTCATGCATGTTTAGGCCTAGGTTGCATTTATTGCCATGCAAGCTCATGTTAGGTCTAGGTCATATTCTTTATGCCATGCATTTTCCATGTCATTTAGGTTTTAAATCATGCATTTCATGCATCTAACTTGTTGTTTGTTCATGCATATCATATCATGCCACTTGATTTTTGACTTAGGCCAATCAATGGCTCAAAGTCATGCTCACATGAGCATACTTGTGGAAAATTAAAGAGTTGTCAAGTTGATTTTTCTACCTTTGTGATTTTTTTTACTTAGGCAAATCTTGTCCAATTTTTTTTATAAATTTTAGCTAATGTTTGTAGGTTCATAGAAGAGTCTCCAATATTTTTACTTTGATTTTTGAATGATTTTATCAATGGCTTAAAAATGTTTTTTGGCAAAACATTTTTTCACCCAGTGTTCTGACTTTCACGATTTTTTTGGGAAGCTATCCTTAGTCAAAAAATTAAGAAACTTTTTTCCCATAGATTTTTACATGTTCTGAGTCTCCTATATTTTTTTAGATTTTTTTTAAATTTTAAAAATAGGCTAAAAAATCACTCATTAAAACTGGGCAGTAGAGTCAGATTTGAATTCAAAGGAAAAATAATTTTCTGTTTTGGCTAAGGCATTTAGAGGGGGCTGATTAGGAACCTTGGCTACTGTCTTAGGTTGATTTCAAAGATATTTTAACCTTTAAAAATGATTTTATAAATCTCGGGTCAAAGGTGGTCAAGTCGGGTTTTCAAACTTAAGAAAATAGAGCTATTTTTAAAAGGGGAATTCGGCTATGATGTTTTTTTCATCCTAGATTTTCAAAATTGTTTTCAACCAATCACAAAATATTTTTGATTTTAGAAAATTTAATTTGATATCTTTTCCTAAGGTAGTCAAATATCTTTTTAGATATACGGATTTCCTTATTTAAAGGAAGAAATACACTTTCATGCATTGCATTTTCCATGTTCATGCATATTATATGATATATGATTTTTTCTATGAATATTCCTATGGTATTGTTATTATTTTGATTTATATTTTATGGTGTTATATTGTTTGTTATATGGTTTTGAATTTTCATGTTATCCTATGCTTTTTATTTAGTCATTTATTTTTGTCACATCATTTAGCATTTACTATGTTCATGCATTATTATTTTTATTTTCATGCATATTTTATGATAACATTATTTTATGTTTCATATCATTTCATGTCATTTAGATTATATTCCATGTCATATAGATTATATTATTTAGAATATGCCATGTCATTTAAAATATGTCATGTCATTTAAATTTGCCATGTCATTTAAATCATATTAGGTCATTTAGAATATTTCATGTTACTTATGACATATTATTTCATATAGAATATATTATGTCACTTAGGTAATATCATTTCATTTAAAATATTTCATGTTACTTAAGACATATTATTTCATATAGATATATTATGTCACTTAGGTTATTCATTTCATTTAGAATATTTTGTCACTTAGGTTATATTCTTTTCATTTAGAATATATCATGTCACCTAGGTTATTCATGTCATTTAGATTATATTATGTCACACATATTCATATTCATTTTTTAAAATGTTTTGAAAAGATAATGTTTTTAAATAAAATAAAGTTATTCCCGAATTAAAATAATTCATGTGTTCTCTTCCGGGTTGCTGGGGAGGATATCATCAATTATCATTAATAACGGAATATCTTTCTTAAAACGAGATTGATTCGAAAAATTTTCTAAATAAATAAAAATTTCAATATTTTGCCGAATTTTCGAGGAATATAGGAAAATTTTGAATTAATAAATTCTGGGTCATTTTCAAATAAGAATGGAATTATTTTTCTTAAAATTGGGAATTAATTTGAAATGCCAAATTTAAAGCCGACTTTTTTACCAGACTTGAGATAACACACGATTAATAAGGTAACATTTTTATACGGGCATTATGGTGGTGCTAATCCTTCCCCGCACGTAACCGAGTCCTGAACTCGCTTCTTTGATTTCTCTAGTTTAAAAGCGCAGACTTAAAATTGATTTTAAAAAATGTTTTAATTAATTTTAAAATATTTTACAAAATCGGTTTAATAGGTGGCCGATCACACCTAGCCAAAAAATATTGGTGGCGAGTCCATGTCTTTTTTTGAGGTCATTTTCAAACCTTCGTTTTATTTCAAGATGAATTAAGTCATCTTTTCCTCTGCTTTCCCAATGTCACACTTAACGAATATAAAGTCTCGTGATGAGACTTGTTATTTTTTAGGTTGCGACAGCTTGGCAACTCCACTGGGAAATTAGAGAGTCAGGCTAGAATTAATCGTGTGTTATCAAATTCTTGGTTTTGTTTGTTAAATTGGTATTTAATTTTAATTTCCACATTTTTAATAAGGAGAATTTTGAAAATAATAAAATGTTTTTGAATATGGTTATACTCATATGCATGCACTTTATTATTGTTCTCTAGTTATTTAATGTTGTATATTATGCTTGTCGGTTAATGCGTTACAATGGTCTAGAATATTCTTTTAATAAATTGTTGAAGCATTTAGAATAAGGATTGTGAATAAGTGGTGAAAGGTTTATTGTTCCTCTTCACACACTACACGTGCATTTTGCATAACATGAGCTCTCTACCTGGGTTCCGTCATTTTAAGTGGAAGTAAAGTACCTACGCTTTGTGTGGCAATAGCCTCCGCATGAGCTAGCAAAACACTTTCAGAGTATCAGATTACTTACGTTTCGTGTGGCAATAGCCTCCGCATAAGCCAGGGAAATGAACTCTAACGAATTGAACCCACTTTTATCGAGGTGCCTTACTAGACTTCACCGGCGACAGTGAGGAACAATTCGGGGCCTTTTAGAACCATTCACCCACATATAGTGAACCATAAAGCCAACATAGGCAAAGCCTTACCGAATTTTTGATAGATATACCGAAGATAGGAACACATGAAGGGACATTTCTAACCTTTTGTTGCTTATTTTACATATTGAATAAGTATTGTAGATCGGGCAACGATTTATGTGCATCGCCTGTAATAATTATGATAATCCGCCCTAAAGGCATCGTGGTGCCTAAATAAGTAGATACTGTCGGGGTGCACATTTATTAATTTTCTTACTTTGCATTAATTATTCCACTCTTTTATTGCTTTACAAGGAATTTGAAAAAAAGAAAATATGATAGAAAAATATTTCCTCTTTGAAAAGTAAAAAAATGGAAATAAAAAATGAGGGAAGATGATGAAAAAATTCTTTTATAGTGGAGTAGTGATGTGCATAATAAAAATCTCCTTTTAGTTTTAGACTTTTGAGAAAATGAAAAAAGGTCAAAAAAATAGTTATCAAGAAAAAAATAGAAAAAAATAGAAAAAAAAGTGATGTAGGATCTTTTTTTCCTTGATCTTTTCATTTGTATTTTTGCATAACATGCAAGTAGTTGTAAATATGAAAATTCATCCCCTCAAACATCTTCGCATTTTGTACATTTCATGCATCAATAATCATCACATTCATGCATATGTGAATAGAGCATGTACATTCATAATTTTATTCTTGATCTCATAATAATGATATTTTCATTTGCATGAAAGGGGTTCGAGATATGAGGAAGGAATCAGAAGAACGACTGGATGCTTTGGAACGCAATCAAGAGGAGTTTGGACATGAAATCCGGGAGGTGAAATAACAGCTTGTCAAATTGGTGAAAATGTTTGAGGATATGGGTAAGAGTAAGGAGGAATTTTCTCAAGGTTCTTCATCACTGTTGGATCAACCAAAACCATCAGGTCCAGAACATACAATCCTTGCTAGATCCTGCACTTGTCAATGTTACAAAGGTTGCAACCCTGATGAAATTGTGGACAAAATCATGAAAATGATTAAACCAGAGAGCCTGATACCAAAGATAAAAATTTCGGATCCTGTACCATACCTGCAAACTACTCTAAGTCCAAACCAGTATCCCCACCCTACTATGGCTCAATTGTCCACTGGGATGACAAATACGGGATCTCTGGGTCCTACTCCATCACCACTAACTGACAGTTCATACTATTTCCCTCATCAATCACCTTATCAAGCATCCGGGATAGGAACCTCGAACTTTGTACAGCCTCCAAGGGCCCCGTGTCCAAATCCATACCCTTGCCTTGTTATTCCGCTATCTCCCCATGTAAACACTCCGGTTCAAACCTTAGTGTCACCGTTAAGTGCCCCAACTCCTAGGTCGTGTATGACTAAGAAACAACCCAAGAACAAGACTCAAGAGCAGTATGATCCCATTCCAATCAGCTACTAGGAGCTTCTCCCTATATTGGTACAAGATCACATGGTTGCCTGTGTCCCGTTGAAACCCTTGTTTCCATCGTATCCCAAGTGGTACAACCCAAGTGCAAGATATGGTTATCATTGCGGAATTGCTGGGAATAGCATTGAAGACTGTATAGCCTTCAAAAGGAAAGTGTAGTCTCTTATAGAGGTCAAGTGGATCGATCCAACGACACTGATTGATAGAAGGATGGGAAAGGGTAATTAGAATTGGGAGATCTACGGCAATGATGTAGAAGGACTTCGGTCTGATATGATGTAATAGGATTTCACTTTTTCAATAGCTGGCTCTTATAGCCTTAGGATGCTAGGAAAAATAAAGTGCTTGTAAAGACAGTTCTAATCACTGCTCAAATTTTGTAAACATGGTTTATACCTTGTGAACATTGATATGGGAATGAATTGGATATGTTACAAATTTATGGGATGTTGATGATTAAGTTCCTCTGATTCTTATTTCCTCTGTGATATCTTCCCCTTTGCATTTTGGCATCCAATCAATTATTTACATTTCATTCATACATGCATCTTGGTGGCATCAGGTCGCATTCATGACATACATAGTTAGCATGATTTCTCTGTATATGTTCATTTGTCTATTCTTTACATGCATCAAATTGATATCGTGTTGCATTCATAGGGTCATTCATTGGAAAATGCATCTGGAACATACATAGTTATTCATGGCATATATCCATGCGTTGATTTGTTTATTCTTTGCTTGTATTATGGTAGCATCTTTGCATTTATTAATACATGGTCAGCATGTTTCCACGGCATATGTCCATGCATCATTTTTTTTCTTCACATGCATCAAATGACATTCATTGCCCATTCATCATGTCACACATTTGGAGGAATAAAACATAAATTGGTTTGGCTTTAAGAATCTTTGGAAGAATTTCTATTTCAAATCAGAGGTATAAGAAGAACTGAGTTTTTTTTTTAATACAGGCTAGTGCTATGGAGAATGAACGAGTTGCCCGATTGGAAAGAATGGAAAAGGCACAAGAAGAATCGCAGGAATAGTTTTCAAAATTTGAAGTAGAATCTAGAGATTAGAGGACTAAATTGATGGAGCTGGTATCCATTGTAATCAACGGAAAAGGATACACTGAAAACTTGGCCTCCAGAGAAGGGTTAGAGGCACAAAAGGGTCAAATCGAGGTCATGATGTTGGATGGCCAGAATACAGTTAATCCTAGCAACATCTTGAACTTAGATGATCCGAGCTGAATAGGGAAAGTTGAAAATGGTTGAGTCGAATGGGGCTGAGTCTGCAAATTACCAAAGGAATTATCAATTGTTGGAGGAAAGGATTCGAGCTGTTGAAGGTGGAGATGAGGTAAGTATAGGAGAGCTTCTTTTGATCCCTGATCTAGTCATCCCGCCAAAATTCAAGGTTTCAGAATTCGAAAAGTATGATGGACTTAAAAACACCAAACACACTTGTCTGCATATTGTACTAGGTTGGTGGGGTACGCGCATGATGAGAAATTTCTTATCCATGTTTTTCAATACAACCTAACAAGAGGGGCATCTAATTGGTATTGTCAGTTGAAAAAAGGCCAAGTGAATACATGGAGAGACTTAGCCCGGGTATTCCTAAAACACTACGAGCACATGTTGGAAATGGCTCCAGATCGATTGACACTCCAGAACATGAAAAAGAAGCCCAATGAGAACTACAAAGAATATGCTCATAGATGGAAAGATGTAGCTTTGCAAGTCCAACCACCTCTTACTGATAGAGAAATGAATGTTTTGTTTGTGGATACCCTCCCACACCCATACTATGACAAGTTGATCGGCAATGTCTCCTTAAAATTTGCAGATATATTGTTTGCAGTGGTTAGGATTGAGGATGGTATAAAAAAGGGGAAAGTTATGGATACCAATGCCGGAGTTCCTTTCGGAAAGAAAAATGGTGTTGCTAAGGGGCATGTTCAAGTCATAAATATTGAAGGCAGAAATAAAATAAGGTTCAGTGCAATGCAAGACGATCCTTTTGGTAGTTATTTATATCCCCGGTCCTATGTTGACCATTGGATTCAACACGGTCATCATCATGCTTCAAAGCCTTTCACATCACCTCAGAATTTTGTCATGCCAAATGATCCGGAGTTTAGTTCAGTCCATTCTCAGAGCAGTAAGAGAAATAAGGCAAAGGTGTACCATTCAATTTTGATGGCCTACACAAAACTTTTTCCATTGCTTGTCAAAAGCGAAATGATCTTTGTTGTACCTGCAAAACCCAGGAAGTCTCCTTACCTGAAATGGTATGATCCTAATACCACATACGAGTATCATAGCGGGGTTAAAGGGTATTCCACAGAGAACTGCACTGCATTCAAGGACAAGGTTCAGGCTGTAATTGATGTGAACCCGATAAAGTTCAAAGAGCTCATGGATGCTTATCAAGGACGACGGGGCTAAGGATCATTTGTTCTCAAGGTAGTATGCTAATCAGGGGCAATCCTTAACTTTGTTTTAAGTTTTGTACTTACTTTCAATTTATTTGAAATGAATGAACTTTTAAATTCCAAGCATCATATATAATATCTCATTTGAAGTTTTGAATATTCTTCTTAAGCCTTGTTTATATGATTTGTGAAAAAAAAACAAACAAAAAAAAATTGAAAATAAAAGCCCATACGGATAATGTTTTTCCGTGTTGAAAATAAAAGGATACTCCTTTGAATAAGTGAAATGAGTTTCGAAAGAATTGGTGATCATCATGGGGGATGGGTTCCTAGGAAACACTTTGTCTCTATACGTACATAGATCATAGATCGGTTGAATAAATACCACTCAAAGAGTCACAAAGAATAACCTTTATTGAGGCCATGAGTAGTGAAAAATTGAACAATTCTTTCGTGGATTTCTTGAAAGTCAAGCAAACATGTCAATCTTCCAAAAGATCAAGATTAGGTAGTTTGATACGTGTTAAAGTTATGCCATGTTACAAATCATAGCAAAAACTCAAAGATTCAAAACCTTCGAATCCCTTTGAAAGAATTCAAATGCCAAGTCTCTAAGTCTTTTCCCAGACCTTGATTTATGAGCACATGAACCAAAGGATGAACCATAACACCTTTCTTTTTCTCTCCCCATGTGTTGGAAACACTTTGAACAGATTGAAACCCAAACAAGTTCATTTAACAAGAAGCTCAAAGATAAAATCTGAGATGTTCCTTCACAGCAAGGTTCTCGCAAACCAAAAGACCTTCACTTCAATGGCAAATCAAAGTAAGATATTAGTGGTGGCTGAAAATGAATCAAATGAAATTTTTGGGGGCATGCAGCAAAAGGAAAAAAAATATTATGACATCATGAATGTAAGAATTCGAATGATTCCAAATGCAAAATGAAATTCTGATTATCTATTCCCCCTGACGATTGCTTTTCAAGGAGAATACTCATACTTGATATGAGAAATGGCCGTCTTTCATATTCCTTTCACAAAGAGAAATTATCCATAGTCACCCCTTTTGAGCTTAAAGAATTCTTTTTCTTTGAACCTTGATCAAGGATCACTCTCCACACTGGGGGGCAAATACGAGGAAGGATTTTCTCAAAAATCATGGTGAAATAAGTCCCAACTGGGAAACAAAAACAAAGCAAATTGAGTTCCCAAACAAGTACCAATTCACTCTGTCAAAATGGAGATACAATAGAAAAAGAAGGGAAAAGAAAAAGAAAAGAAAAGATGGTGAATTGAAAGCCAAGAACGAAACACACACAAAAAATGTGTGAAAAAGATATGGCAAATTGAAAGCCAAGAACAAAAGAAGCAAAACTCAAATGAAGGAAAGAAAAGTCTAGAAGGGACAAATGTTTTACAAAGGGAATCTTCCTCAACAAAATGAACCTTGATCTGATTACCCTCAAACACATATTTTGAGCCTACTTATCCTTTCTTTCTGAACCCTGAACCTTGGCCTACGTTACGTGCTTTAAAAGTCCATTTTGATCAAGCATGGATATTTAACTTGGAAAGTTTCTCCTCAGATTTTATCCCATCTCATTGAATTATCTTTTCATTGTAAAAAGAATTTAGAATTCTCAGATACATGGTGAAACAATAAGAAAAAAAGAGAAAAAAGAAACAATGAAGCTCTAGGGTGAAAACCTAAAAATGGGCAGTCTAGAGCAGAATAAGAAGAAATTCTAATGCTACATATTTGTTTTGCCGAAGCCATCAGTTTGAAGGATACAAGGAGCATCAACGAATTCTAAGACATACCAAAAAGACAGCTTTTCTTTGGAATTGATTTTGAAAGCTAAACCTTTTTTCCTTCCAAATTAACCTTCCAACATTGAACCCCTCATGGCTAAGGTTAACACTTATCAAAATGCCAAATTTAGAGATTGGAGGATTGATGAGATTTAATTTAAACTTTTTCCAAAAAAAATGTTTGGTTTTAAGGGATTCATGTTTTAAGAAAACTTACTCATGAGCTGAGACAAAAGGACATTCACCTTCCCCACTTTGTCAAGATGAAAAGCTTTCTTAGACAATTTTGGACCTTATTGCATCAGCTCATTGACCTTGTTGCATTAAACCGTTCAAATCACTCGAAAAAGTGAGGCTGATTTCCCATCTCGCTTAGAAATGTCTCTAATGGTGATCACCAATTTCTAAAAGACTTCAATTTCACATGTTTTGGAAGAAATAAAATTGACATGACTTAGGAAGAACAAACTAAAATTGAGATGTGGATATGCTCTAGCAAAAAGTTCATTTTTTTCAGGGGCATGAAATTTTGAGTGTGAATGAAGTTTGACTCTGTGTTTTCGTTTTGATCAAATAATTGAAAAGAAAGAATCTGCTGGGGCAAGGACAAATTGGGAATACGAAACCATGCAATTTCTTCCAACAAGATGAATTGGAAATATAAACAAGGGGCAAGAATCATTCCTTACAACAGAAAACCTCGTCAGGACACGAAGAAAAGGGAGATAATCAACCCTCTTAACATTCTCTTAATGTGAAATGGTGTCATAAGCATTCATGAACATATGCATTTGCAATTTTTGCAAGTTACATCGGTTTTTGCATCCATACATTTGATCATTACATTCGTCAAGCATTGAAAAGACACAAAGGAAAAGAAGATAGGTTTCCTAAAAATGGAAAGGGCTTTCTTTAGATTTAGAAGAAAGAATCTGTTGAAGAAAAGAAGAAAAACAAAAGTTTGTGTGGAAAGAAAAGAGGTGAGTATTGAGATATTTTGGGACAATGAAGTCAAGAAAGTGTTGAAAAATTCCAACATTTTTTGAAAAATGAAAATGATTTTAGATGAGATATTTTTAAAGTTACGGAGCCTCGAAGGAGGAGTTTTTCAAGCGTTAGATATGAGTAAGCCTAATATAGTTGGCACAAAAAGGAGTAAGCCCAGTGAAGTTAGCACGTTAGATGTGATTGAGCCCAATATAGCTGGCACAAAAGGAAGTGAGCCCAGTGAAGTTGGCACGTTAGATGTGAGTAAGCCCAATATAGCTGGCACAAAAAGAAGTGAGCCCAGTGAAGTTGGCACGTTAGATGTGAGTAAGCCCAATATAGCTGGCACAAAAAGAAGTGAGCCAGTGAAGTTGGCATGTTAGATGTGAGTAAGCCCAATATAGCTAGCACAAAAGGAAGTGAGCCTAGTAAAATTGGCATGTTAAATTCGGTTAAGCCCGATATAGCTGGCATAAAAGGTGATTAAGCCAAGTAAAGTTGAAATTTTAGATGTGAATAAGCCCGATGTATATGGCATAAGTAATTTAGGAACAGTGAAGTTGGCACGTTAGATGTGAATAAGCCCAATATAGCTGGCACAAAAAGTGATTTAGGCCTAGTGAAGTTGGCACATTTAATGTGGTTGAGCCCGACGTAGCTGGCATAAAAGATGATTAAACCCAGTTAAGTTGGCACGTTAGATGTGAGTAAGCCCGATGTAGCTGGCATAAAGATGTGATTAAGCCCAGTAAAGTTGGCATTTTAGATGTGAATAGGCCCGATGTAGCTGGCATAAGATGTGATTAAGCCCAGTAAAGTTGGCATTTTAGATGTGAAATAAGCCCGATGTAGCTGGCATAAAAGTAATTTAGGCCTAGTGAAGTTGGCACGTTAGATGTGGTTGAGCCCAATATAGCTGGCATAAAAGTGATTTAGGCCCAGTGAAGTTGGCACGTTAGATGTGGTTGAGCCCAATATAGCTGGCACAAAAAGTGATTTAGGCCCAGTGAAGTTGGCACGTTAAATTTGGTTGAACCCGATGTAGCTGGCATAAAAGGTGTTTAAGCCCGGTAAAGTTGGCACGTTAGATGTGAGTAAGCCTGATGTAGCTGGTATAAAGATGTGATTAAGCCCGATAAAGTTGGAATGTTAGATGTGAATAAGCCTGATGTAGCTGGCATAAAAGGTGATTAATCCTAGTAAAGTTGGCATGTTAGATGTGATTAAGCCCGATATTGCTGGCACAAAAATGTTTAAGCCCAGTGAAGTTGGCATTTTAAATTTGGCATTTTAAATTTGTTTAAGCTCGATGTAGCTGGCACAACAATGTGTAAGCCCAGTGAAGTTGGCATTTTAAATTTGGTTGATGATTTTAAATTTACAGTAGAGATATTTTGTTTTAAAATCGAACTCGTTCTGCTTCTCTAATGAGTCGAATCCCGAGATTTGCCGTAGAGATATTTTGTTTTAAAATTGAACTCGTTTTGCTTTTCAAATGAGTCAAATATTTTGTTTTAAAATCGAACTCGTTCTGCTTCTCTAATGAGTCGAATCCCGAGATTTACCGTAGAGATATTTTGTTTTAAAATCGAACTTGTTCTACTTCTCAAATGAGTCAAATATTTTGTTTTTAAGTTGACTTCGTTTCCTTAAGACAAGTCGAGCCTTGATTAGCAAGGGAACTCAATTTAAGGACAAAATCTTCTATTTTCTTTTCTTGCAAATCGAACTCGTTTCCTTAAGACAGGTCGAGCCTTGATTAGTCAGGGAACTCAATTTAAGGACAAAATCTTCAATTTACAGCTTTCATAACAAAAAAAAAATGAATGAATGAAAATATGAAAGACAAAAAAGAAATTGAAAAAATTGAAAAAATGAAAAAAAAAATGATGAATGAAAACCCCTTCCTTCCTCTTCACATGTGATTTCACTAACCGGACAAAATTAGTGTTTGTTTATCTTTTTGCTTGATTCATGATTCTTAGCAATAGTCAAAGAGGGGCAGCTGTAGACACCTAATTTTGACCAAACTACTAAATTAGGTATGTTTTCTTCCTAAAGTGATATTTCAAAATGCAAAAAGGCTTTTTTCATCCTGCAGGTGGTACTCCGAGACTTAGTTTAAGAAAGCAGGCATAAAAAGTCAAACTTGAAAAAGTCAACCCCAAAAAAGTCAACTACTGAAAAAGTCAACCCACTTTCAAAATCAAGATTCAAAGTTCAATTGAACAATGGTGAAAGAATTTTGATAATCCGAGGTCTACAACGAAAGATATGGAGTCCGAAAGATGGGTTACGGAGATTCAGTAGAAAGAAAACTCTAGTTTAGAAAATTTGAGGAAAAAATGCTTAAACGATCAAATTGGTCGAAATTGGAGGTTCCAAATGAAAGATAAGCAATGACTATGGGTAATGGAGAGGCTACTTGGAAGAAAAACTAGAGGAAAAGTCAATTTGGAAGAAAACCGAGAATTATGGTTTTTGGTGGATTTTGGTGAAATTGGGGAAAATTGCAGAATTTGCCCAATTCGGTAAAGCTAAAGCCCCTAATAGATGAGAAGTGATTAAACAAGGATAGCCCAAGGCTCAGTTTGAAATAATTCCGAGAAAAGAGCCGATTAGAGGAAAAAAAAATGAGGAAACTCCCTATAGTGAAAAAAGGAAAAATCAAATCGGAAGAGAATTTGATCGTAAAATTTGGGTATTCTCGGACCAACTCCAATTCCATATATTTAAAAGGCACATAAAAAGGAAATTTGAAAATCGGACTTGTTTTGAGCAAAATCGGACTTTGGAGACAAAAGGTCAAACTTGATAAATCCCGAAAAAATAGCAAATGAGTTCCAAAAATTCTAAAAATTTGCAGATCTCATTCTTAAACTATTTGGAAGAGATTGGCAAAAGAAAATCTGGATTCAGAGTTCGTTTGCAAAATGGCGAATCTCGGGCCCAATATATTGAAATTCAAGAAGATAAATCCCGAAAATATAGCGAACGAGTTCTAAAAATTATGAAAACTTCCAGATCACACTTTTAAATTATTTTGAAGAGATTGGTGAATAAAAATCTGGATTTTAAGCTCGTTTAAAAAATGGTAAAAGTTCAGGTGCACAAAGGGGCAATTTTGGAAGAAAAATCCGAAAAAATAGCAAATGGGCTCGAAAAATTTTGAAAACTTCTAGAATTTAATTTTTTTATTATTTCTGAACTATTTAAAAAATAAAATTTGTATTTGGAGTCCATTTGCTATTTAATTAGGTTCGGGGGCCAAAAATGACATTTTATCGAAGAAACCGAAGAGGGCTTTTCTTGCAATGGAGATTGGGCTGGATTTTAAGGGGGAAATCAGCCAAGCCCATGATGGAGAGTGATTTTTCTGAGCCATTGCATCCAAGGGCCAAGATTGGATAGGAAGGTAGTTATTTTTTTTATCAAGCCTTTGAATTTGTAACGCATGGACCAATGGATAGAGAGGGATGACATCATATTTATGACATCATCTTCATGACATCATATTTAGGGGCTGATTATTCCAATCTAAAGGTGGGAATTTTACATAGAAAGTATCTTAGATTAAAAACCATTGGATCAAAATTGGTGAAAAAAATGACAACTTGCTAAAGGTATACTAAGGGCCATTCGGCCACCTTAAGAAAGGGGAGGATATTTTTCATTTTATACATCTTCTTAGGCTGAATACTCTCCATTTTTGAAAGCAAATAGAAAGTTTTGAAAGGTAAAGAAAGTAAGAAGAGAAAAAAGCTTACAAAATAGCTTTTAGAGGTAGCTAAAAGCATCTTACTCTTGCACTTTTTTTTTGCATTTCCATTCTTAATTTGCTGTTTTCATTTGATATTTGGTGATTTTCTATTAATTTTGATTTTGAAATAAGTGTTTTTAAGCTTTCTCTTCAAGCTCCTTTCTCATGATTTCTTTAAAATTTTTGAAAAAAAAGCAATTAATCTTACTGTTTTGAAGGGTAGTCGAATGGACTTTTTTTTATATGAATGGTGTTTGATCTTTATTTCATGTTGTTTGTAATGTCTAGCATGTTCTGGTGTTTTATATTTTTTTCAAAGAACAAAAATATGGACCTTGTTTTAATCTTTTTACTTACTTACCTCTATTTTTGATTTTATCATCTTGTTTTTATGCTTACTTTCCTTCTCTCCCATTTTTAATTTTATGTTTTCAACATGTTTGAATTGTTCATGATTTGCATTTTACTATACTATGTGTTTGCGAAAATGTCCAGTCATGTTTATGCCTTTACTTCATGTTTGCATGGTTTAGCATGTTTCTTTTTTAGCCTTGCATTTAGTATATCATGTGTTTGTGTAAATGCCATGCTAGGATTTCATCATATTGAAAAATGACCATTCGGCTACTCTCCATCCTATGTCTTGTATGTGCATTTTCGTCTTGCTAGTTGATAGGTTTGCATTTCCATGTCATAATTTTGTGTATTTTGATTTAGTATGTTATGTGTTTGTGTTATTGCCATGCATTTTTTAGGTCTAGATTTCATTTGCATTGCCATGCATTTCATGCATGTTTAGGCCTAGGTTGCATTTATTGCCATGCAAGTTCATGTTAGGTCTAGGTCATATTCTTTATGCCATGCATTTTCCATGTCATTTGGGTTTTAAATCATGCATTTCATGCATCTAACTTGCTGTTTGTTCATGCATATCATATCATGCTACTTTATTTTTGACTTAGGCCAATCTATGGCTCAAAGTCAAGCTCACATGAGCATACTTATGGAAAATTAAAGAGTTGTCAAGTTGATTTTTCTACCTTAGTGATTTTTTTTTACTTAGAAAAATCTTGTCCAATTTTTTTAGAAATTTTAGCTACTGTTTGTAGGTTCATAGAAGAGTGTCCAATATTTTTACTTTGATTTTTGAATGATTTTATCAATGGCTTAAAAATGTGTTTTGACAAAACAGTTTTTCACCCAGTGTTCTGACTTTCATGATTTTTCTGAGAAGATATCCTTAGTCAAAAAATTAGCCAATTTTTTCCAATATATTTTTACATGTTCTAAGTCTCGTGTATTTTTTTATATTTTTTTTTGAAATTTTAAAAATAGGCTAAAAAATCACGCTTTAAAACTGGATAGTAAAGTTAGATTTGAATTCAAAGGAAAAATAATTTTCTGTTTTGGCTAAGGCATTTAGAGGGGGACTGATTAGGAACCTTAGCTACTGTCTTAGGTTGATTTCAAAGCCATTTTAACCTTTAAAAATGATTTTATAAAGATCAGGTCAAGGGTGGTCAAGTCCAGGTTTTCAAACTTAGGAAAATAAAGCTATTTTTAAAAGGGGAATTCGACTATGATTTTTTTTTTTCATCCTAGATTTTTAAAATTGTTTTCAACCAATCACAAAATATTTTTGATTTTAGAAAATTTAATTTGATGTCTTTTCCTAAGGTAGCCGGATATCTTTTTAGGCATACGGATTTCCTTATTTAAAAGAAGAAATACACTTTCATGCATTGCATTTTCCATGTTCATGCATATTATATGATATATGATTTTTGCTATGAATATTCCTATGTTATTGTTATTATTTTGATTTATATTTTATCGTGTTATATTGTTTGTTATATGGTTTTGAATATTTCATGTTATCCTATGCTTTTTATTTAGTCATTTATTTTTGTCACATCATTTAGCATTTACTATGTTCATGCATTATTATTTTTATTTTCATGCATATTTTATGATAACATTATTTTATGTTTCATATCATTTCATGTCACTTAGATTATATTCCATGTCATCTAGATTATATTATTTAGAATATGCCATGTCATTTAAAATATGTCATGTCATTTAAATTTGCCATGTCATTTAAATCATAGTAGGTCATTTAGAATATTTCATGTTACTTAGGACATATTATTTCATATAGAATATATTATGTCACTTAGGTCATAACATTTCATTTATAAAAAATTACTTAAGACATATTATTTCATATAGAATATATTATGTCACTTAGGTTATTCATTTCATTTAGAATATTTTATGTCACTTAGGTTATATTCATTTCATTTAGAATATATCATGTCACCTAGGTTATTCATGTCATTTAGATTATATTATGTCACACATATTCATATTCATTTTTTAAAATGTTTTGAAAAGATAATGTTTTTAAATAAAATAAAGTTATTCCCGAATTAAAATAATTCATGTGTTCTATTCCGGGTTGCCGAGAAGGATATCATCAATTATCATTAATAATAGAATATCTTTCTTAAAACGAGATTGATTCGAAAAATTTTCAAAATAAATAAAAATTTCTATATTTTGCCGAATTTTCGGGGAATATTGGAAAATTTTGAATTAATAAATTTCGGATCATTTTCAAATAAAATTGGAATTATTTTTCTTAAAATTGGGAATTAATTTGAAATGCCAAATTTAAAATCGACTTTTTTACCGAGACTTGAGATAACACACGATTAATAAGGTACCATTTTTATACGGGCGTTGTGGGGGTGCTAATCCTTCCTCGCACGTAACCGAGTTCCAAACCCGCTTCTTTGATTTCTCTGGTTTTAAAGCGTAGACTTGAAATTGGTTTTTAAAAATATTTTAATTAATTTTAAAATGTTTTACAAAATCGGTTTTAATAGGTGGCCGATCACACCTAGCCAGAAAAGATTGGTGGCAACTCCATATCTTTTTTCAAGGTTATTTTCAAACCTTCATTTTATTTCAAGAGGAATTAAGTAGTCTTTTCCTCTGCTTTCCCAATGTCACGCTTAACGAATACAAAGTCTAGCGATGAGACTTGTTATTTTTTAGGTTGCGAGAAAATAAATAAAAGATAGAATGATGGAGAGTAAGGAATAGCAAATCTGATTATAATATGTGCTCTCCATCCTTTTGGGTTGTCTCCCAAGAAGCGCTTGGTTTATTGTCCTCAGCCTGACTTGGACCTATGCCATCATCCACACCGTATTCTTGAATACTTCAATGATCCGGTGGTGGTTCTAAATCCAATTTTGGTGCCTGCAAAAGAAAAGCTAGACGTTTCTCATAATATAAAGGAAGATTAATAGCTGAAACATCAAACCTTTTATTACAAGGTGGCAACACTTGCAAAGATGTCAATGCTTCCTCCACATGTTCACTTAAAATGGGTTCATCTTTAGAGGTCTCCAAGCCACGGTGTTTGTCAATGTCCTTGCCTCTTAACTCAAAAGTTGGCTGCACTAAAGAGTCAAATGTATCAATTGCATAAACAGAATGTATGTTACTAGGATATCTCATTGGTTAAAAGATATTGAAACGGATTACATGACCATCAAATTCCATGGTGAGTGTGCCATCATTAACATTGATTATTGTCTTGGCTGTTTTTAAGAATGGTTTTCCTAATAAAATAGGTATTGGGTTGGAAGACATCTCATCTTCCATGTCAAGCACATAAAAGTCAGCTGGAAAGACCAATTCATTAACTTGCACAAGAACATTTTCTACAACTCCTTTTGGATAAGTAATAGAACGATCAGTGAGTTGTAAAATAACACTGGTTTCTTTTAATGGTCCTAGTTTCAAATAAGCATAAATTAAGTATGGAATAACATTGATAGATGCTCTTAAGTCTAGCATAGCATGTGCAAACTTGGTGTTGCCTATTTTACAAGGAATGGTGAACATACCTGGATCCTTGCATTTGGATGAGAGTTTCTTTTGAAAAATAGTCGAGACATTCTCTCCCATACTTACCTTCTCATTACCTTTGAGCTTCCGTTTAGATGTGCACAATTCTTTCAAGAACTTTGCATAATGGGGAACTTGCTTTATGGCATCTAGTAAAGGAATGTTCACCTCTACTTTTCGGAAGGTTTCCAAAATTTTCTTCTCTTGCTCCTCTTTCTTAGACTTTGATAACCTGCTAGAAAAAGGTGGAAGAGTTATATAAGAAGGAAATGATTGTTAGGAGTTACCTTTTCTAGTGGCTCATTGGGATGTGAAGATGATGCCATGGTCTTGTCCTCCCCTTGAACACTATCCTTTTGTGGTGTCTCAAGCTGTTTCCCACTTCTTAGAGTTATGGCATTCACATTCTCTCTTGGGTTCACTATAGTTTGGGAAGATAATTTCTCAGAATCCCTTGCTTGCATTTGACTTATTGTTGTTGCCATGAATCTCCAAATTTCAGATACTTGCCTTTGTTTCATGTTGATTTGCCTTTGTTTCCTATTGAAATGCCTTTGTTTCCTGTTGAAATTGAATTGTATTACTTGAAAGGGTTTTAACAAGATCTTCAAGAGAAGTACCTGAATTTTGAGTGGGTGGTACTTGTTGCCGGGTTTGATATGGTTATTGAACCCTTTGTTGAAAACCCGGTGGTCTATTTTCAAGTGGTGGAGGAGCATCTTGTGATTAGTTTCCTCCATAATTGAAGTTTGGATGATCCTTCCATCCGGGATTGTAAGTGTTAGAGTAGGGGATCATACTTCCTTGGTTGGTTCTCTGAAATCCACCCATGGCATTCATATGTTCATTGGTATCCTCTTGTAGTGTTGGGCACATATCAGTTTGATGCCCCATAGTAGAACATATGCCACAAGCCATAATTTGTTGTATATTACCTACAGCCAATTCTTGTACAAGAAAAGTCAGTTGAGAAATTGTTTGTTCAAGGGATGATGTACTTACCTCATTGACTTTCTTGGGTTGTGGTGGTGGATCTTGTCTCATTGAGAATTGTTGGGAGTTGGCTGCCATGTTGGAGATGAGAGATCTAGCAGCTCCGGGAGTTTTATTAACTAGAGCTCCCCCAGTTGCTACATCTATCATACTTCTCTCCATGGGCATGAGTACTTCATAGAAATATTGGATGAGAAGTTGTTCACTTATCTGATGGTGTAGACATGATGCACAAAGTTTCTTGAATCTCTCCCAATATTCATATAAGGACTCTCTGTTGTATTGCCGAATCCCACATATCTCTTTTCTAATGTTGGCAGCCTTAGATGCTGGGAAATACCTTTCCAAGAATGCTTTCTTCATACCATTCCATGTAGTTATGGTCTCGGATGGTAGATAGTAGAGCCATTCCTTTGCCGAATCAGCTAAAGAGAATGGGAAGGCTCTCAACTTAATTTGCTCTTTCGTGACCCCGGTTGGCCTCATGCTTGAGCAAACTACATTGAATTCCTTGAGATGATTATTTGGATCCTCTCCTACAAAACTATGAAAAGTTGGAAGAGATGAATCAAACTAGATTTTAATTCAAAAGCTACCTCAAGATTAGCATATTCAATGCATAATGGTTGTTGACCCAAGTCCGCGGCGGCTAGCTCCTTGAGAGTTGGGTTGTTAGCAGCCATCTCTCCTTTTTCCTCTTGGATGGTTTGGATCAACTCTTCCTTTTTTCTATGGGCGGAAGCTATGAATTCACGAATTCTCCTAAGTCCTAAGTGAGGTTCTTCTTCTTTGGGAGATTGGGACATTCATTGAAAAAGAAAACAATAAAATAAACTAATTAAAATAGAAAATAAGAATAAACCAAATAACTAATAAACTAAATAAAGCAATCCCCGACAACGGCGCCAAAAATTTGATGCACCCAAAAGAGTGTATCTTTATTAAATCTTGCACTTAATATGATCAATTATAGTAAAGTAGCATGCAAGGGTCGAATCCACAGAGATTGGTTTTAGTTTATAAATCACTAGTTTAAAACTTAAATTCAAAGAAAACAAAAGTTAAAGGGGTTTCGAAATCAGTTTAAACTTAAGCAAACAATAAAATTAAGAAAGCAAGTAAACAAGAAGTAATCAGATGTGAGAAAAATGGCTAAAAGTTCATTCTCCACCACTAGACATCATTAAGAATCAAATTTAGACCTATCAATATCAATTATCTATCAAAGTTAACAATCGTAGATAACAACTTCCCGTGTTACCCCAATCGTTCCTTAGTTCGTCGTTAAGCAGGACAAACGCCACTACTTAATCTCTAACTATCAAACAACCTAGGATAAACATCTCTAAATTTAATTTGATAGCAGCTTTATGATGAGAAAGATAGGTTGATCTAAGCAACAAAATCATGAACATGAATTGTTATGTTCCACTTTGCAATTAGCAAAAACTTTAACATAATCATTAATCACAAATTGCCACTATTGAATAGAAATCAAGATAAGCTACGTATCAAAACTCCTAAACTGGCATCAGATAATTATCAAGATCTATCTAGTATGCATCCTAAGCAAATCAAGATAAAAATCATACACAATTTTTATGGAAGAACATAAGCAACTTTGATAGAAAATTAATAATAGATAGAATCTAAAAATTAATTACAAAGCATGTCTAGGGCTTTGAAATCATCTTTAACCAAGAAGGAGTTTAGCCTGGCATAGGCATAGTTAACATAAACATGAATATTAAAAAGAACTAAGAAGAAAACTAAAATAAAACTAAGAGAAGAAGAACAACAATATTGATAAATAATCAAAACCTGTCCTAGTTTTTGGCTCAAAAGATGGTATTTATAGAGCTTTAAAACCTTGGAAACCCTTTCTTGCTGATCAAGGAAGCTAGAAGGCAGAATAGTGCAAATTTGGTAATTTTTGGATTTTTTGCAGTTTTTCCGAATTTAGGGCAGCATGGCCGGTGCCGCGACACCAACTTTCTGACTGTGGGGCGCTGCGACGCCCAATTTTGGTGTCGCAGCGTCGACTTGCTATCTTCGATTTTTTAGCTGCTGCTTCTTCTCGCAATTCTTCGGCTGGTTTGGGTGACCATTCCTTGTCCATTTGGGCATATATACTATCGCTGGAAAGATATTCAAGTCAGCTTCAAAAAGTCAAGAATGAGGTTTCTTCCAATAAAGACTTTAACATCATGATTTCTTAGCAACAAGCTCCGGAGGTCAAATCTGCCTGATTGCTTTACACTAAGAATTTGATCTTTTTGACTCCCAAGTCTTCTTCCATCTTATGATTGTGATTTTAAAAGCTCTTTAACATCATATTTGACATGTTTTGACTTTATCTCTTCCAGAATACCTATAATTCACAAAACTATAGTAAAATGTCAAGGAACTTAAGAATTAAAGCACAAAGTACAAGGAAATAATATATGAAAATGTATGAAATGAAACACTTATCAATGGGTGAAGCAATTGAGATGCTCCTTCGTCATGAAAGCCAGCCATTGAACCATGGGGAATTATCTCTTGCTAAACAAAAGAGTCGAATCATCTATCTCTAATTAGGTCTACAATAATTAAATTATCTCCACTTGATAGGAATTAATTATCAATATTTAAGGTTGATCTCTTTTAGTAATACAAATCCATTTCTTAATTAGGATATTTCCTATTAAATAACAGGTTTAGAACTCTGTTTTCTCGACCGCCTTTGGCACAATCAATGAGGGTTTTAATGACCTCTAGTTATTGTAATGATGAATCAGTGAGTTTGTATTGTAATTGAAGTTTATTTTTTTAAAAAAAAAAAGTAGAGTACTCCATAGAACAAAATCATCAGTATAACAAACAATCAAAACTAAAATAAGTTTAGTCTCTTTAAAAAAGAACATGAAGATATGGTAATTTATGTATGATTATTTCTTTAAAATAAGTTTAGTCTTTTTAAGCCACTATGATGATCTTCTTTCTATATATCATATTGATTTGCTAAGTCAAATTTCATTTTCTTGATAAAAAAAGTGACATGTTTTAACAATATATATATATTATATATGGTTAGTCGAAATTATAATGTTTTGATGTAAATTTGCATATAGTCTGAACATATTTAACATCAGAACTGATAGCTGATACGGCATTAACTCGACAGGCTTTGTCGATTATAACTTTGTCAAATTATTTTTCTTTTCTTTCTAGTTTCTTCTGCCAAATCGGGATCCTTCAATTTTTCAATTTGCGGGAATCCATCAATTTTTATTTCTTTGAACAATCCAATAGTTATAGTAATAACCTTAGTTCTTGTTTATAAATATTGCTTTTCGGGAGTGGGAGTGGAAGACTAGAAAGGTATAAATAAATAGTTAAGAGAGGTAAAATCAGACTTGCATTTCACATACTAATCTTAGATATTAATATACATTCCTAAGTGATAAACTAAAGTGATAAGCTGTGCTTATCTTATTTTGAATTACAAATTACTGGTTGATGTGGATTGGTTTACATTTTAAATATGCACAGCCTTATCTAAAAAGATAAGCTACGTTTGTTTCTCCTAGTGACTGTCCGTAATGTGCTGGTGTATAGTGTTCTAATGTGTTGCATCGTTCTGGTTGTTCTGGAGTGTTGCAGCTTGAGTGGTTGAGCTTGTCTTAATATGCCCTCGCAAGACGGTGGAGCCATCAGCTACACCAATCTTGGTTCTGAGAAACAGAAAACGTTGCTTGGCAAGAGATTTTGTAAGTCCATCTGCCAGTTGATCTTTGGTCGAGATGTATGACACTTTGAATGCACTTGTTTGAACTTGTTGGCGTACAAAGTGATAGTCTAGAGCAAGGTGTTTCATCTTGGTGTGAAACACTAGATTTGCACTCAGATAGGTGGCACCAATGTTGTTACACATCAAATGTGGTGGTTGGGTGATAGAAAGGTGAAGTTTAGCTAGTAGATTTGTGATCCAAAGAATTTCTGCAGCAGTGTTAGCAATGGCTCTATATTTAGACTCTGTGGAAGAACGTGCAACAGTTTTTTGTTTTACTAATTTCTAGGAAATAGGATTAGAGCCAAGGAACAAGAGATACCCAGTGGTCGAGGTTCTTTCGTCCAGATTGCCTGCCAAATCAACATCACCAAAAGCAGTGAGGTTGAGCTTGTTGTTGGGTCGAATGATAAGACCATAATTGATGGTACCCTTCAGATAACATAGAACACGTTTGTGTTGGTGTATGCCCTAGAGCCAATCAGATTGAGCATGAGATACACAGTCAATAAAGCATACCCTTCACTATGAAGATAGTGATACAAGGTTTTCCTTCATGTTAGTACAATAATAAGGATTTATTAAGTACTAATCGACTGAAGCCCATGGAACATAATGGCCTTGAAAAGGAATTATAAATAGTTATAATTACGAGATCCTTATGCATCAAAGCCTTGTTACTCAAACTGTTCCTCGTCATCGTATTGCCAAGACGGGGCATTGGTAATGCTTAAAGACTAGTATATGTTAAGCCTTCTTACATATGAAGTAAGCAACCGATCTCATATAGGTTGAAGTATGGGATACTTGGGGTAACATATGGGTGCTTGTTTGTTGAACAAGTTCACTGAACATAGCCCGCCAAGAGAACTTCATTTGGTAATATCACTCCAGTGTCTATGATAATGTTCTCTTAGTACTAGTCGTGTAAATTAGTCTTCAGACTTGTGATACCAGGTCATCTTGTATGGAGAGTGTCATACTTAGATTCCATCACGAACTGGTCCCAAAAAGGGATGCTTATGGTAGGGTGTTATTGGGTACGACATGAACCATACAAAGATGAATGAGTGATCCAGAGAGGATTCACCACTCCTTGTGATAATGGAGACATATCTCGTTTGTTCTTGTCTATGATTTACTTCATTAAGTCTTTGGCCAAAGCATGATGAATTTGGGAGAAAGTTGTTTCTCTAAATTCATAAGGTTAATCATAAGTTGCGAAGAACTAATATGGATTGATCATGAGTAGACATTGCACCATGCCCATGCGCTATCCGGGATATATGGTGAAAGGGCCATATTACACTGACAGGCTGGTTACTGAAGGTTTCTAAAAGGTCATGCTGACTTCAGAATATTTGGGTGGTCATGATGGGTTGCTAGATCCCACTCATGATCTATGAAAACAAGTTAATGAGATTAAGTTATGTTCATTGCCAACATATTGGGAACCTAGAGGGTCACACACATAAGGACAGATATGTATGGATTAAACATGGTATTCTATTAAGGTAAAACTTAGTGGAATAAAAGATCTCTATTGAGGACTTAATTGAAGAAGTTCAATGAAGAAAGATTAAGACATAGTTGAGATTTGAGAAATCCTAAGACAATGTCTTGATGAGATAAGAGGAACCAAGAAGGCTTATATAAACTAGTATAGTCGACTTTGACATAGTGATGTACAAGATGAATTTCGAATGACTATGCTATGTTGGATTAATGTCATGAGATGATATTAATAGATTAATGTCATGAATTGTTCATGAGGAGAAAGAAATTTAATTGAGAATTAAATTACTTTCGTGTAGAAATTAATCTATCCAATAAATAAGCATGATAAATTAGAATGGGTCCAAAGAGACTGTTCTAATTTGAGACTGTCTACTAAGGATGGTTGGCCCAACTTAAGGCATTAAGATCATTGGACCATTATTATTATTAGATAATATAATGGGCTTATTGATCCATCGTAGAATTAAATTGTTTAATTCCAAGTGGATTAATGAAAATCTTGTGCAACAAGTTACACTAGCTGGCAAAGCTTAGGGAAAGGGGTCAGGGTTTGTGCCTGCATATATATCAGATATAGAGGATGTAGCCACCCCGGAGATATTTATTCTGGTTGATATATTCTGATTTTTTCTTGAGAGAAGTTTGGTTTGAAGAAGATAACCCTAGCCTAGCAAAATAAGAAATCGCCACCTCCCTACAGAAAAAGGGGTTGCCGCGATTCCTCTTGTTTTTGGTGTGTTCTTGCCGATTCTCTTCCTTGTTGAGTGAGATTGCTTTAGAGAGTTAAACACAAAAGAAATAGATTCTTCTTGATTGTGATCTTAGGATCAACTTTCTAGCACAAGTGAATCACCATACCTTAGAGAAGGATCTATCAGCTGTTAGTATGGACTAGCTCTAGAGCAAGGACAATTGTGCTTCTTGTGATCTTGTTCGAATTGGATCTTGGACTGGAGAGCGATTTGCAATTTCGATCTGCTACTTAAGGTTATGTTATCTTAAGTAGGTAACTTCTAAATCATATGGGTGATTTAAGATTTTTGAATGCTATAAACCTATGATAAATACAAACCTAAGATCCTGTTGTACTTCGAGTGCTTCTTTGTTTACTTCCGCTGCACTTTGATAATTTTGTTTAAGTATGAGCCTGAGAGTAACATAACCCAACAGTGGTATCAGAGCCAAGGTTATGTTGTTTACATGAGGTTTGTACATGTCAATTCTTGGTGATAAACAAGCTATTGTTTTGTGTATTGATTTTAGCATGTTTCGATTCCTATGGATTTAAAAGAAAATTTTTTTCTTTATTTTGTTAAATCTGGACAACAGCTATATAGTGACTTTAATCATGTTTAAAATTGTTTACATGATATATTAAAATTGTTTTAATCAATAAGGATTAAACCCATGACATGTCTTAGTAAACCCGACAAGTTTTTATGTCAAAAACATAGTTTTGAGTCAAGTTTTGTAAGCTGATTTGGGGATGTTATAAAATTGATTTTTTAGATGTTTCAGATCTGGAAATTTTATATTACATGCTGCCATTGAAGTTACAAAATTGATTTGATCTTAAAACGTTTAAGCAAAGTTGTTTTTGGGCATGAAACATTGTTACTACAGTGCTGAATTTTTTGGACTATTTTGTAGGTGTTTGTGTGCCATAAAATTTGAGCATGAGTGTGGAAACGTTCCATATGTTTGATAGGAATTTTGGACAGCTTCTAAGGTGAATATGATTCATCTATGATAGCTGGTTTGGGCATGGAACATGACTGGATTAAGCGGCAACTGTTGCTGCATGCTAATAGGTCGAACCGCGGCACCAAAGAGGCAATTATTGCCGAATTGAGTGCAGCTGAAAGGGGCAGCCAGCAAGCATTTTTTAGGGCATACAATAACCACTAAATATGGCATAAATGTCTAATCACGGGCTGGCAGCGGCCATTCGATGGCCAAAGAGTTTGCCTGCGCCTAGGACACTGAGAGTTAGAGTCCTACTTCAATAAGGAAACCATTTCCTAGTGGGAGTGTGAATCCTAAATGTTAGAAGAGACTTGTAGTAAAATTAGGTAACAGTTACCTAATGAGATTTTAAGTTCCTAAAGAGTTAGGATGGATTGCAAACTTAAAAACTCGGTATAAGACAATGAGACGTCCTAAAATGTTTAGGATTTTGAGCATGCTAGAATATTTTGTCCTAATTAAGACAAGCAACCTAAAAGTTAGGTAAAGTCTGATTTCAAGATAGCTTTCTTAATTGTTAAGATTTTATTAAAAGTGTTTTAATAGTTGGAACCGAAATTGCTAGAATGATTTGATAAATTGTCTCAAATTTATTTGGTGACATTTATGCAAATAGTACACAAGATCACTAGGTGATATTAACTATGAATGGTTTAATTCATGCTTATAATATGATTATGTATGCATGAAGGATGGTTATGGACTAGACCTTAGTATGACTAGGGAGGGTATGGTTGAATTTTCTTATTGGTATTTTATAAATAGGGTCTGCACACCTTGCCTTCTCCTTTTCATTATAGAGTTGTAAATTCTCTTCTCATCTAAATCCCCTCGAATGTAACTCGAGGTTTCTGATAAAGCTATGTAATTGTTATATTCTTTATAGATTTAGATATAGGATAGAAAGTAGAATTTATGTAAAATTCCAAGTTTGTAAGGAGATATGGCGCCAAGAAGAAGTAACCAAGGAGATCACCAACAAAGCTTTCAAAGACTATGTATGGTATCCCCTAGGAATTTGACCAACTAGTTTCAAATGGCTCAAGAAAACTAGATTAGAATTAAGTCCATAATCATCCTAGTAGATTGCATGTGATAGATTTATTTTGAATTATGTATATATGTGATGTATGTAATTAAAATGAATGCTATGCATGAAAATCAAGTATGAAATCAATAAGACCTAAGAATTAAATGAAATCACTCATTAAATTATATTGAGTCCATGTTACGCATGATAAGTTGCCTTCCACCATCATAACAAGATAACCAGAGTTCTTCCATTTGGAGGCTTGTTGAGTCACTCAAGGTCAAACTTATGTACTAACATGTTTGAGTTATTGAAGGTGGGTCTTACTCAACTAAGTGTTATGTTATCCGGATGATTTGAAACTTGATCGCATGACATTTAGAGGCAAAGTTAGGCGAAATGCATATGATTTATTTAGGCAAAAAGTTGTCACCTAACTAGATCTAGGAGTTGCATAAAGATGTAATTGGTAAATTACGTTACCTACTTAATTAGTTTCAACATGGCTTGTTGAGTCACTCAAGGTTATGCTGGAATGAAATAGGTCCTAGCTCATTAAGAAGTTTAAGAGTTAAATTTCTCGAGATAGTAGTAGGGGGCTATTATTTTGATAAAATAATGAGAATAATCATTTAAGTATTAAAGCTTGACATAAATGATTACAACTTGCTATTTATTGATTATTAAATGTTTTGATTCATATAGGATATAAACATTAAAATATCAAATCCATTATCACTGAGAAGCATACTTGATGCTAATAAATTAACTGGGCCAAACTTCGTTGACTGGTTTCGCAATGCCAAGATTGTCTTGACAAAAGAAAAGAAGGCTTATGTTCTTGATGAGCCTGCTTCTGATGCAACTGAGGAGGATAGGGTGGCCTATAGAGTTCATAGAGATGATCTCGTACAAGCAACATGTGTGATGTTGGCTAGTATGGCACCCGATCTCCAAAAGCAGTATGAGGCCATGAATGTTCAGGATATCATCCTTAACCTTAGAGAACTGTTCGCTAAGGAGAATCGCACTGAGAGATTTGACATCTCAAAGGAATTGTTCCAAACAAAGATGTCAGAGGGAAGCCTAGTGAGGCCTCATGTGCTTAAGATGATAGGGTATATTACTCGTTTGGAGCAGATTGGATGGGTTATGGATCATGATCTAAGCATTGATCTAATCCTTACTTCACTACCTGAGAGCTATTCATAGTTTGTGTTAAACTTCAACATGAACAACTTGGAGGCTACCCTTTCTGGGTTGCAGAATATGCTCACACAGGCCGAGCAAACCATTGTTAAGGACAAGTCATCTATCCATTTAGTTTCTTCTTATAAACCGAAAGGTGAGAAGAAAAGAAAGACTAGATGGGATGTACCTCATGCTTCAAAGAGTTTGAAGCCCGATGATGTGAATGTGAGAAGTAAAGGATAAGGATAATGCTAACAAAGCCTTCTTTCATTGTGGGAAAACTGTTTATTAGAGCAATTGCAAGGAGTACCTTAAGTCTAACAAGGGAAAGAAGCTGAAAGGAGTTTCAACTTCAGGTATAATATGATTCACTCCTCTTGGTATATGATAGCTATCATTTGGTACTAAATATGTATGACATATTGTAGGGACCAAAGCAAATGAGCAGTGAAGCTGGACCATGAAGATGGCAACCGAGTTTGATGCTACATCAGAGCTTGCCGATCTTATGGATTTTTATTAAGACATTATTTAAGATTTATTTAGAAACATTTGATGTTTTTATTGGCATTGTAGGCCAATGCTGAGGATATTTAATTTATGTTTTCGAAACATTTTGCTTTCCTAGCATATGGATGCCATGCTTATTTAATTTCCTCATAAATAAATTAGTTATAGAATTGTTCTACGACATAGTCTTATATTATACAACTTGCAAAGTATTATGAATACTATTTAGCTTGGGGATATGGAATTCGAATTGTTATTGAATTAATCCCTTAACATCTACATATGTAAGATCCAGTAGGAGCTATTAATAACTCTTTGAATGATAAAAGGTATGACAAATTATCATTTTTGAAAAATGCAATTAGTTGGAAACGTTCCAAACTTGAAAGGATTGCACGTTTATATTAAAGGTTTTTAAGACTAACTCTTTTGTTTTGGCTTGCAAAAGGAGTTATATTTGGATAATTAACTACTTGCTAATAAGTAGATTCCAATAGTTGTTATAAAACAACTGAGCCATTTGAATGGAATCTAGGTCTCGTTGTGATATGAATTATTAACCTTGATAATGAGATTATCATGAATATGACAAAGCATATTCTCAATGCATTTAAGCTATGTCCTTGTAGAGACACAATTGCTAATCGAAATAGTTCGGCATTGGATGTGTTAGTGATTGGCTTAGTGCAAGTGGGAGATTATTGGTGTATGCCTTAGAGCCAATCAGATTGAGCATGGGATGCACAGGCAATAAAGCATACCCTTCACTATGAAGATAGTGATACAAGGTTTTCCCTCACGTTAGTACAATAATAAGGAGTTATTAAGTACTAATCGAATGAAGCCCATGGAATATAATGGCCTTGCAAAGGAATTATAAAGAGTTATAATAATGAGATCCTTATGCATCAAAGCCTTGTTCCTTAAACTGTTTCTGGTCATCGTATTGCCAAGACAGGGCATTGTCAATGCTCAAAGACTAGTATATGTTAAACCTTCTTACTTATGAAGTAAGCAAGCGATCTGATATAGGTTGAAGTATGGGATACTTGGGATAACATATAGGTGCTTGTCTGTTGAACAAGTTTACTGAACATGGCCCGCCAATAGAACTTCATTTGGTAATATCACTCCAGTGTCTATGATAATGGTCTCTTAGTACCAGTCGTGTAAATTAGTCCTCAGACTTGTGATACCAAGTCATCTTGTATGGAGAGTGTAATACTTAGATTCCATCACAAACGGGTCCCAAAAAGGGATGCTTATGGTGTGACATGAATTTTACGAAGATAAATAAGTGATCCAGAGAGGATTCACCACTCCCTGTGATAATGGAGACATATCTCGTTTGTTCTTGACTACGATTAACTTCATTAAGTCTTTGGCCAAAGCATGATGAATTTGGGAGAAAGTTGTTTCTCTAAATTCATAAGGTTAATCATAAGTTGCGAATAACTAATACGGATTGATCATGAGTAGACACTGCACCATGCTCATGTGCTATCAGGGATATATGGTGAAAGGACCGTATTACACTGACAAGCTGGTTGTTGAAAGGTTTACGCTGACTTCACAATATTTCGGTGGTCATGATGGGTTGCTAGATCCCGCTCATGATCTCTGAAAACAAGTTATAAGATTAACTTATGTTCATTTCCAACATATTGGGAACCTGGAGGGTCACACACAAAAGAACAGATATGTATGGATTAAACATGGTATTCTATTAAGGTAAAACTTAGTGGAATAAAAGATCTATATTGAAGACTTAATTGAAAAAGTTCAATTAAGAAAGATTAATACATAATTGAGATTTGAGAAATCCAAAGACAATGTCTTAATGAGATAAGAGAAATCAAGAAGTTTTATATAAACTAGTATAGTCGACTTTGACATACTGATGTACAAGGTGAATTTCGAATGACTATGCTATGTTGGATTAATGTCATGAGATGATATTAATAGATTAATGTCATGAATTGTTCATGAGCAAAAAGAAATTTAATTGAGAATTAAATTACTTCCGTTTAGAAATTAATCTATCCAATAAATAAGCATGATAAATTAGAATGTGTCCAAAGGGATTATTCTAATTTGATACTGTCTACTAAGGATGGTTGGCCCAACTTAAGGCATTAAGATTATTGGACCATTATTATTATTAGATAATATAATGGGCCTATTGATCCATCTTAGAACTAATTGTTTAAGTCCAAGTGGATTAATGAAAATCTTGTGCAACAAGTTACACTAGCCGGCCAAGCTTAGGGAGAGGGGTCAGGGTTTGCGCCTGCATATATATCAGATATAGAGGCTATAGCCACCCCGGAGACATTGATTCTACTTGAGATATTCTGATATTTGCTTGAGATAAATTTGGTTTAAAAAAGCGAACCCTAGCCTAGCAAAATAAGAAATCGCCACCTCCCTGCAGAAAAAAAAGGTTGCTGCAATTCCTCTTTTTTTGGTGTGTTCTTGCCAATTCTCTTTCTTGTTGTGTGAGATTGCTTTAGAGGGTTAAACACCAAAGAAATAGATCTTTTTTATTGTGATCTTAGGATCAACTTGCCATACAAGTGAATCACCATACCTTAGAGAAGGATCCATCAGCTGTTCGTGTGGACTAGCTCTAGAGGAAGGACAATTGTGCTTCTTGTGATCTTGTTCGAATTGGATCTTAGACTGGAGAGCAATTTGCGATTTGGATCTGGAACTTAAGGTTACGATATCTTAAGTATGTAACTTCTAAATCATATGGGTAATTTAAGATTTTTGAATGCTATAAACCTATGCTAAACACAAACCTAAGATCCTGTTGTACTTCGGGTGCTTCTTTGTTTACTTTCACTGCACTTTGATAATTTTGTTTAAGCATGAGCCTGATAGTAGCATAACCCAACAGTTTGAGTGCATACCAATGCTTTGAGTAGGATTATGCATAAATTGTGAGAGTTTGTTGATCTAGTAAGCTACATCAGGTCTGGTTAAGGAGAGATATTGGAGTGAGCCAATAAGTTGTCTGTAATAAGTGGCATCAGCAGGACCACTGCCATCATGTAGTTTCAGGTGATTATTGCTCGCCATAGGAGTGACAGCTTCTTTGGCATTGTACATGTTGAGCTTGTGAAGTAGGTCTCGAATATAGCTGTTGGGAGAAAAATAAACCGAAAGCAATGGGGATGACTTCTATTCCCAAGAAGAAGTGAAGATTACCAAGATCTTTGAGTGAGAATCTCTATGATAACTGCTGTAAAAATTGGTTAACAGTAAGATGATTGTTGCCTGTTACTATAAGATCATCAACATAAACCAGAAATAGATGAGTTCTGAATTCTTAGCATAAATGAATAGTGAAGTATCAGATGTGGAATTGGTGAAGCCATAGTGTAAAAGAAAAGTGCTTAATTCCTTATACCAGGCCCTTGGAGCCTGTTTAAGTCCATATATAGCCTTGTTCAACTTGCAAACATGAGTAGGATGATCTTGGTCAACAAAACCAAGTACTTGAGACATATAGACCTCGTCTGTAAGTGTGCCTTGTAGAAAGGCATTATTAATATCCAGGTGTTTTAGAGGCCAGCCAAGGGAGACTGCAATGCAAAGAACAGTTCTTATAGTGGTGGGTTTGATTACAAGACTAAAGGTGCCTTTAAAGTCAATTCCAGGTCTTTGATAAAAACCTTTTGCTACCAGTCGAGCTTTGAAGCGATCAATGGTGCCATCAGCTTTTTGTTTTACTCAAAATATCCATTTATTCCCAACAACATTTTGAGAAGGACAATGTGGAACTAAAATCCAGGTACCATTAGCAATAAGAGCATTGAACTCAGTTGTCATAGCTTGTCTCCATTCGAGTATTTTAAGTGCTTGTGACGCATATGTAGGTTCTGCAGTAGGTGGTAGTGGATGATGTGACACAAAATAGGTTTGTTTAGGTTTGTAGATGTTGTTTTGAGATTGAGTGACCATCTGATGTGTTCGTATGGGTGGTGATTCTGTGACAGTGGGTGAGATGACAAGAGAATGTTTTGTATAAGAGGCAGAGTGACTAAGATCATTACCTAAGTTGAAACTGGCCAAGAGCATCATCAACAGTACATGGGGACACAACAGTAGTAGAAATTGGATCTGTTTTATGAGATGGTGAGTGAACAGTAATTGTTGCATTGGATATGGTGATGGGTGGACTATTTCTTTCCTTTGTTGGGGACATACAATTAGTGGAATATAACCTTTCAAAAGGGAAAGTGTTTTCAACAAATTTGACATGTCGTGAGATGAAAACTCTATTGGTGACAGGTTCTAGACATATATAGGCACTATGATTTATGGAATAACCAAGGAACACACATGGTCTTGATTTTGGTTGAAGTTTGTTATCTGTGTATGGTTTTAACCATGGATAGCACAAGTATCCAAACACTTTTAGTTTCTGGTAGTTTGAAATAGAACTTCATATGGAGATTTGTTTTGAAGTTTTGGTATTGGCATTGTTGGGTTTCGTCCGGGCTCATGCATACAACAAAAATACAAATCATAATAGCGGAAGCAAAACATAGAAGCACCCGGACGTCCGCAGGATCTCGGATCATGATTAACATGCGATACATGGTATTTAAAACATTTTAAACCATCAAGATCAGATTCGTACCTACTCTAGAACTCGTAATCTCGAGTGTGCCGATCCCTGCAACAAGTCAGTAATCAAATAGTCATCGAACGGCTTCTCCGAGGCCACGAGCAACATAGGTTTCTTGCCTCCAACGGTGATCCACAAGGACGGCTGTTGGCACCTTCACAAGGTCTTGGGATTCCCTTGTGCTAGCAAGTTGATCGGATGATCTGCAATCAAAGGTCTCTCCTTGATTTCTTGCAATGGTCGAATGTCACCATGAGTGTAGCAAGAATATGCAATAAAGAAATCACCACAAAAGGAGAGGTAGAGGTTCGGCAATAGTGAATCTCTTGCTTGGCCGAATTGTTTCTTACACAAAAGGAGGAAGAATGATTTCTTCCTTGGTCTTTCACTCTCAAAACCGTAACCGAAGCTCAAAAGAAATTTCTCTCTTTTCTTTTTCACTTAGCGTAAAACCAAAAGGCAATTCCTTTAGACTTAGAAACCCTTGGCCGGTTACACTATCTCATGATAGGATAGAGTCTTGTTTCATTTTAAACACCTAGATAGATAATTGTCAGTGTTTAAATTTCAATCAAACTCTTCATTTCATAAGGCTGTCCGAATTCACCCTTAAAGGTGTCCAGGTTAATCTGCTTCATGATAGGTAAGGATAAGAGTTTGATCTTGATCAAACATCCCAGTTGAAGTGAAACTCTTTCACTTCAAGCATCCGTGTCCTACTGGGACTGTAATTCTTAAGTCCGAGGTTGAACCTATACCGGATTATGTCTTCCATTAATAGCTCGATTTCACAAGGATAAGAGTTTGATTCAAAATCAAACACCTAGATTCCTAATCGAACTCAACCAACTTGGTTTAACAGAGTCCTTGTTCAAGTGAAACACTTTCATTTAACAAGTGACAGAGTCCTAGTCAAACACTAACTCTTAGTGCCAGACTCGGACTTGACATAATTGAAGCAATGTTCAGTTTAGTGAAATACGAGAAGTCAGAATTTGATTTATAATCAATCTCCTCTAAAATGAGAAACTTTTTCTCATTTCGGACAACTTCTTATTTTCGGTCAGGACAACCTTATCTTAAAACATGTCTAAATAAAGACATGGTCTGCTTACGACAAGCTTATCCATTTTGTCTTATCAAGACAACCTTGTCTTAAGACATGTCTAAATTAAGACATGATTTGCTTAAGACAACATTATCTATATTGTCCAAACAAGACAACTTTGTCTTAAGACATGTCTAAATTAAGACACGATCCGCTTAAGACAACCTTATCTATATTGTCTTCTTAAGACAACCTTATCCATATTGTCTTATTAAGATATCTTTATTTGGATGTCTCAAATCCAAATTTATGACTTAACATTCCTAATTTGAATCTTATTCAATTAGGTCCTCCAAATTAACCTTTTATTCAATTAAGTCATTACTTAATTAAATCTTGAGCTTTAGCCAACAATTTTGTCTTTGTGTGTGACCCATTAGGTTCCCAACATGTTGGCAATGCATATAAATTAATCCGATTATGCACTTAGATCAAGAGCGGGATCTAGCAACCCATCATGACCATCCAAATGTTGAGAAGTCAATGTGACCTCATTGAAACCTTTCAGTAACCAGCCTATCAGTGTAATACAGTCCTTTCACCAAATATGCCAAAAATCCCATGAGCATGGTGCAGTGTCTACTCATGTTCAATCCATATTAGTTCTTGCAGCTTACGGTTAACCATATGAATTTAGGGAAACAATTTCTCCTAAATCCATCATGCTTCAGCCGAAGACTTTATCAAGTTAACCTAAGCCAAGAACAAATGAAATATGTCTCCGATGTCATACCCAAAACCACCATACCATAAGCATCCCTTTTTGAGACCCATTCAGATGGAATCAAAATATGACACTCTCCATACAATATGACCTGGTATCACAAGTCCGAGGACTAATTTACACGACTGGCACGTGAGAACATTGCCATAGACACTTGAGTGACCGTACCAAATAGAGTTCTCATAGCGGGCCAAGTTCAGTGAACTTGTTCAACAGACAAGCACCTTCATGTTATCCCAAGTATCCCTCATACTACAAGATGTGAGATCAGTTCATAAGTAAGTAGGCTTAACATGTACTAGTCTTTGAGTATTGCCAATGCCCCGTCTTGGCAATTTGATTACCAGGAACAATTTTAGGAACACGACTTTGATGCTTAAGGATCTCATTATTATAAATAATTCCTTTGCAAGGCCGTTGTGTTCCATGGGCTTCATCCGGTTAGTACTTAATAACTCTTTATCATCGTACTAACATGAATGAAAACCTTGTGTCACTAATGTATAGTAACTGGGTTTGCATTATTAACTGTATATCCCTTGTCCAATCTGATTAGCTCTAGGGCATATACTAACAGGCATGCGATTAAACAGATAGACAACTACTTGAAAGGCATGTGACCAGTAGCTGTAAGGCAAAGAAGCTTGATGAAGAAGAGTGAGACCGGTTTCAACAATGTGTCTGTGCTTTCTCTCTAAAACTCCATTATGTTCTAATGTGTGTGGTGGTATTTTGAGATGTATAATACCATGGTGAGCTAGTAAGGAGTTTAGTGCTTGGTACTCACCACCATTATTAGAATATATTGTGAGAATTTTGGTATTGAATTGCTTTTGACTTGTGCCTTCAAAACTTGAAATTTGTGTAAGACATCAGATTTGTGTATTATGGGAAATATCTAGGTAAATTTCGAGAAATAATCTATAAAGACAACATTGTAGTGATGGCCATCATGAGATGTAATTTTTGGACTACCCCAAACATCTATGTATAGCAATTCTAATGGTTTGGTGCTCGACAAACTTGATGCATGAAAAGGCAATTTGTAGCTTTTATTACATGAACAAGAGTTACAATTTGAGGTTGTTATTGAAGGAATAGGGTCTAATCTAAGAGATTTGAGCATGAAGTTTAGAATTTTAGATGATAGATGTCCTAGTCTTCTGTGCCATATATCAGTAGTTGATTTTGTGTTGAGGCATACTTCAGGAAGTTTCCTAGCTGCATGGACTGGGAGGTTGTTCAATTTAGGAATTTCATAAACATCATTTTTGTTGTGTCCTTTCACCAATGGTGTCCCCATGGCAAGATCCTTCACAAGTAAGTGATTAGGAAAGAATTCAACAGAGACATGGTTAGTTTTACAGGGTTAGAAACAGAAATAAGATCTCTATGCATTTCAGGAACATGCAGGACATTGGACAAGTATAATGGTTTATATATAGTGTTGATTGCTGCAGAGCCAATGTGCTTAATAGACAAACCTGAGCCATCTCCTACTAAAACTTCATCTGGACCACCATAATCAGAGTAGATTGACAGGTTGTTGAGATCAGTGACTACATGATGAGTGGCAACAAGGGCACCAGAGTCTTGCATGAGAGAAATCTTGTATTGTTTGCATATTTTGGCATTGTGACCAAATTTTCCACAGAGTTGGCAGGTTGGTTTACTGTTGGTAGTGTTTTCACTATACTGGTATGGTCTTCTCCAGGCAGTGTTGTAAGTGGATCGAGATTGAGGATAAAATTGGTGATTGTTTTGCACATTATTTATGAAGTTGGTGTCCCTTTGGTACTAGGATGTGTATCCTTTTTCTCTCTTTGCCATGTTGATTGTGACTGCAGGTATCGGTGCCAGCTCCTTCTGCTTAGTGAGTGCATCAAAGTCAATTAATTTGTCATACATTTCTTCTAAGAATATTGCACTCTCTCTGGCTCGTATTGCAGTGCACATTTCCCTGAATTCAGGTCCTAGTCCATTGTGAATAAAGATGATGAGATCATCCTCAAATAATAGAGCTTGAGCAAGAGCTAGCTCATCAGCTATGCTTTTCATTGACTGCAAAAATTCTGCTACAGGTTTGTTACCTTGAGTAGGGACAATTTCTTTTTGAGGGACGTCACTCTTGATCTGGTTCTGCTCGCAAAGAGCTTTGTGAGTTTGGTCATGGCTTCACAAGAGGTTTTGGATGAGGCTATCATAGGTATGATTGTTTCTGTGACAGAAGCAATGATGGAGTGAAGGATTAGTTTATCTTGTCTAATCCATTTTGAATACTCTGGGTTTACAGTTGAGTTTTCTTGGTTGGTGATAAACTGATCTGGGCAAGGGAGTGTCCCATTGACATAGTCAATGAGATCAAGGCCAGTTAATAAGGAATCATATTGTATATACCAGGAAGGATAGTTTCTGGAATTCAGCTTGAGTGGCAGTTGTGCTGTGGCATTCCTTTGAATAACATCCCATGAAGATGTGTTTCTGGTAGTGTTTGTGGTGTTAAAAGATGAAGTGGTCGACATTTGATGTAACAACCGAGGTTACGTACGATTGAGCAAAGTCAAACCCCAAAATTTTAAGGGCAAACTTGGAAATTGGTAAGAAGTGATAAGTGAAGGAAATAAAAGAAGGAAGGATCAAATTGAACAAATTAAAAGTTTAAGGGCTTAATGGTTAGTTAAATGAAGTTGAGGGACCAATGTGCAATTATACGAAAAATTGAAAAATATCTTTTAAGTTCATTTTTATCTCTTGAAAACTCTAGAATTTCTATTTTCTTCCTCAAGTAGCAGTCAGCACTTTCTTCTTTTCATTCTCTCAAAATTTTCTTCAAGCATTTTCCACCAAAATTTCATCAATAATCACATCAAGGTTAGTTTCTTGATTAATTTTTCCTTTTCTCTAGATTTTCTAAATGAATATGCTAAGATTTTAGCTCCATGAACATGTTAAGTCTGGAATTTCATCTATTAAGTATGAGTTTTACTTTCCTTTAGTAAGAATTAAAAAGATTTGAAAGCATGAACAAGGAAATGGGAAGAAAAAGCAAAACAGAGGAATTGAGCATGCCTTCTATTCTGATTTTATGGGTTCGGAACACCTAGTTTTGTATTTTTTTTTTGATATTTTTCCTAGTAACTAAACTTCAATACGAGAATTTTGGGTTTTGAATCACCCAAAATCGATAAGCGGTTAAAAAGATAAAATTCGGTGAAGCTGGCTGTCCTGTTTTGACCCCTAATTTGGCATAATTTCGGGATTTATCAAACTTGATCAAGATTTGTTTTAATTGTCTAAGTTAGTTATTTTCTTCATAAATTAGACTTATTGGCTGAGATAAACCAATTGGAATCACTACAAAATTCCTTACCAAACTCAAGTTATAATTTATCTAATCTAGTTTGATAGTAAGGAATTCATTGCTTAAGAGAAATATAGTACTAAATGATGATTATGGATTATGAAAATCTCTAAAGCATGGAGTACTAGAAAGGAATTTGATAAGGACATGAATATGGAGATGAATTATGGAGAAAATGATTATGGAAGTGATATTAAAAATTATGGATATGTTGTTTTGAGTATGAGAAATTAGTATTGACTTTGGGTTAGATTAATGGGACTTAAATTGCATTCATAATTGCATAATGCTTTGAGTGTGTATAAATACCAATTATCGTTAATCTTTAGGCCACGTAGATCCAACATCACTCGAGGATCCCGAGGTTACAAGTCGAGGCGTATAGGGAGATCATCTCAAGGACTGTGAGTAGACAATAACTATAGTTATCTGGAGTTTCTTTAATTATAATTATAATTTATTTAGCATGATATTTATTTTGCGTATTAAAGACATATGCGATATATAAACATATGAATTGATTTTGTTATTAATGTGCATGTATTTCAAGAAATATTATATCGAGCAAGTTGGATGATTTATAAAATATGATTATACATAGATTTTGACATACATGGTTTTGGTTCCACCTGACTTAATGTATGAGATTATACCCTTTATCAGAATACGGGAGTTGCGTGCTACGCCTTTGTGGTGGGAGCCACCTCCAGAGTCCTAATTCTATGATATTAGACTGGGGTATGGGAGCTGCGTGCTATGCCTTTGTGGTGAGAACCACCTCCAGAGTCCCTATCCCGTTATATTAGCCTTTTGGGAGCATATCATAGCGACACATATGCCTTTGGGGCGTCCTATGGTGATATTGGCCTTTGTAGCCGGCTACTAGTATGCCTATATGGATATTACCTGGTTATTACATGGATGTATGGATAAATTTTATGCATGATAGTAAGTTGGAGCTCAATTATACGAAACTTGATTTACTTTACAAATTATATTTACTCTACTAATTATATTTATTGATTTGTTATTATAATACTGTCATACATTTAAAAACTTCGCTATATTTTCGAATTATTCATTAAAGTTTTACTATTATTTATTTTGGAATTTATTATGTTTTACAAGTTATCGTCATAGTTTTCAAATGTTTTAAAAGTTGTCTACTCACTGAGATATTCATATATCTCACCTTTTCATGTTTCTTATTTTCAGGTTATAGTTAGGTGTCGGGATTGCTGCCTTCCTCCACTCTCCACTTCTAATAGTGTTTTGTCATGGTGGGCATCGTACTTAAACCTCTCTAGAAGTCTTGTTCCTTTTGATGTCTTTTATCTAGTAAACCTTTTTGAGATAGGTTTACTTGTAGATAAATTGTATATATCTGAAGTTATGAGACAATGAATCAATATGTATAGACTTGAATATAGATTGATCATGGATAATATTCGAATATGCATGTATAAATGTGATAAACTGTATTGAGAAATATTGCTTGCTGTGGTTATAAACTGAATGTCATTTGCTGGATGGTTATAGTTAAGATAGAAAGGAAACTCTGTCGGATTTTAGGTAGATTATCCAAACATGGTGTCACAACTTGGTATCAGAGCATAGGATATAGGTCCTATAGACTTAGGAACTGTTTGTTAAAGTATTAAAAGATTGTCACTTGTGCAGGAAATCAGACACGATGCCACCACGTCGAAGAGGAAGGCCTGGAATCAATCCCCTACCCGAAGATAGGAATAGGAATAGAAATGAGAATATTGATGAGCAAGTTGAAGCACAAGCTTCAGCTGCTGGTTCATCTTCTATTGTTGCACCTTTAACGGCACCCCAGTAGCTGACTTTAATTTAGCTGAGGCAGTTGCGGCCTTGGCAAGAGTGATTCCCACTTTGACCGCCCCTGCTGAAAAGGGGATAGTTGATTACTGTAAAGACCTGAAGAATATGGGTTGGAAGATTTTTACGGGATCTTTGGAATCAGACTTAGCTTGGACATGGCTACAGAAAATTGAGACTACTTCCATTACTCTTCAGATTCCTGAGCCCATGAGGTTACCATGTACGGTGCAATTCTTGGAAGATCATGCACACACATGGTGGAAAACTACAGTGCAAAGGTATGTTGGACGTCCTACCATAACCTGGGTAGACTTTCGAAGAGAGTTTGAGGAAAAATACTATTCTCGGGCTTTGCGGGAAAAGAAATGGACTGAGCTTATCAATCTAAAGCAGGGTAGTATGTCAGTAGCAGAGTATGAGCAAAAATTCAGTGAGCTATCAGAATTTACTACATCGATAGTAGCCAAAGATGTTGATAGATGCAAGAAATTCCAAAATGGGCTACATGTTAGTATTCGGGATAGGCTGACGACCTTGGATACAGATGACTTTAATAAATGGGTCAACATGGCAATCAAAGCTAAATAGAATCTAAAAGAAATGAAAGACAGAGAAGAGAAGAGAAGAGAAGAGAAGTTCAGAAAAAGAAAAAGGCAGTCCTCCAATAAGGACGCTAGGCTTAAGAAAAGCTATTTAGAGAGCAGTACCAGTAGTTACAAACCCTCGAGATTCTAAGGAGGGTCGGACCAAAAACCTTTTAGTGGTGCTTCTAGTAGACCTACCACCAGACCTCAACAGCAGACTAGATCGCTGCCTGGGAGGTCAGGAGGACCTCGGACCTCGACTTATTCTCAGTGTCCCCACTGTGGGAGGAATCATCCTGGTGAATGTTGGAGACTACAGGGTGTATGTTTTCACTGCAAAGAACCGGGACACATGAAACAGGATTGGGGAACAAGGGAGCTACTAGTCAGTTATCAGTGGGTCAAAGGGAAAGGACCAAACCTACTACTGCACCTCAGCTGACAGTAGTTAGAGATAGAACTGGGGTACAATCTCAAGTTAGTTCATCTACTGGTCCTCGACAGAGTGGACAACCTAGCAGGCCCCGAACTGCAGCCAAAATTTGTGCTATGACCCAACAGCAGGCTCAAGCTACTCCTGAAGTGGTTACAAGTATTCTTACAGTTTCTAAGGCAGATGCTAGAATCTTAATAGATCCGGGTGCAACTCATTCTTTCGTTGCTAATTCATATGTCATGCATTTGGATAGAGAGTCTATGAGGTTAGACATTCCTTTGGTCGTTAGTACCCCAGTGGGTTAAACTTTGAAGATTGATGTGGTTTATTCTGGTTGTATCGTTATGGTTCAGGAGCATGAATTACCAGTTGATCTGTTTCCATTAGAAATGTATGATTTTGATGTGATTCTGGGAATGGATTGGTTGTCTAAGCATAATGCAGTGATAGATTGCTTTTCCAAAACTGTGACTTTTAAGAAGTTGAAAGACTTGGAGTTCACCTTTCAAGGGGAAAGGAAAGTTTTACCTTCTTGCCTTATCTCTACGATGGCAGCCAATAGATGCTTGCAGAAAGGGCATTATGCTTACCTTGCTTATGTGATTAACAAGGACATACATGAGGAAAAGTTGGAAACCATACCTGTGGTCAAAGAGTTTCCTGAGATCTTTCCTGAAGAATTGATCGGTTTACCTCCCGACAGGGAATTGGAGTTTACTATCGACTTAATCCCCGGTAGTGCTCCTATTTCTCAGGCACCCTATACAATGGCGCACCCTCGAAGCTAAAGGAATTGAAAGTGCAGTTGCAAGATCTAGTTGACAGAGGTTTCATTCGACCTAGTGCCTCACTGTGGGGAGCACCGATTTTGTTTGTAAAGAAAAATGATGGATCTTTACGGTTGTGCATCGACTATCGGAAACTGAACAACGTCTCCATTAAGAACAAGTATCCTTTGCCAAGGATTGATGACTTGTTTGATCAGTTGCAAGGTGCAAGTGTATTCTCCAAAATAGATCTAAGGTCAGGTTATCATCAATTGAAGATCAAAGAATCTGATATTCTAAAGACTGCTTTTAGAACTCGATACGGTCATTATGAATTCTTAGTTATGCCTTTTGGGCTAACTAACGCACCTACAGTCTTATGGATTTGATGAATAGGGTATTTCGACCCTACTTAGATAAGTTTGCCACTGTGCTCATGGATGACATCGTAGTTTATTCCAGAAATTAAGATGATCATGTAAGCCATTTGAGAACGGTGCTGTAGACTATGCGTGAAAAACAACTTTATGCCAAATTTTCCAAGTGTGAATTCTGGCTGGACAAAGCAGCATTTCTTGGTACTTGGTATCTAAGGAAGGGATCTTTGTGGATCCAAAAAAGATAGAAGCTGTAGTTGCTTGGGAAAGACCTGATAAGCTCATAAAATATACATTTTATGCCTTTCTACCTTTAGTTTTTGTTATGTTTTCGATCTTTATCTTGTTTACCTATAATATGTTTTTGAATTTTAGGTACAATAAGGAGAATGAAGTCAAAAGATGTCAATAATGATGGTAAGGAGCTTACAAAATCATAATCACAAGATGGAAGAAGACTTGGGAGTCAAAAATATCAATTTCTGGTTGAAAAGCAATCAGGTAGATTTGACCTCTGGAGCTTGTTGTAAGGAAAACATACTATTAGAGTCTTTAATTGAAGAAACTTCCTCTTGAATTTTGAAGTTGACTTAATTATCTTTCCAACGATATATTATGGGCCCAAATCGGATAAGAAATGGGCATTCAAAATGGCGTTAGAAGATCTCTCTAAAGAACCATGCGGCCAGAAAAAACCTAATCGCAAATCTGAAAAAAAGGCAAAAACGTGATTTTTGCACCTCCAGGCTTACTTGTGCGACAAGGACTTATTCTCAGGGTTTCAAAGCTCTATAAATATCATCTTTTGAGCCATAAACTAGACACTCCATTCTTTTATTTTTCTTTTAGTTTTATGTATATATTATCTATGCCTATGTTCGGCTAAACTTTTATTTGGTTAAAGGTGATTTCAAAGCCCTAAACATGTTTTGTAATTGATTTTCAGATTCTATCTATCATTAATTTTCTATCAAAGTTGCTTATGTTCTTCCATTAAAATTGTTCATGATGATGTTTTGATTTGTTTAGGTGGCCAACTAGATAAATCTTTATAATTGTCTAATGCTAGTTTAGGAGTCTTGATCCGTGTAATTGTCTTGATTTCCTATTCAGAAGTAGCAATTTGTGATTAATGATTATGGTCAAGTTTTCAATAATTGCAAAGTGGAACATAACCTAAGTTGAACAATCCGAGCTTATGTGTTTGTTTCTTAGATCAACCTATCTTTCTCATCATAAAGCTGCTATTAAATTGAACTTAGAGAGCTTATTCTAGGTTGTTTGATAGTTAGAGATTAAATAGAGAGCTTGTTCTATTTAACGACGAACTAAGGAAAGATTGGGGTAACAGAGCTTGTTGTTATCTACGGTTGTTAACTTTGATAGCTAATTAATGTTGATAGATATGAAATTGATTCTTAATGATGTCTAGTGGTGGAGAATGAAACCTTAACCATATTTTTCATATTTGATTCTTCTTAATTACTTGTTTTCTCATTCTTATTGTTAACTTTAGTTTAAATCTGATTTCAAAATCCCCTTTACTTTTGTTTACTTGTTTTTAAGTGATAAACTATTAACTTATAAACTAAAACCCAATCCCTGAGGACTCGACCCTTGCTAATCACTATACTCTACAATTGATTTTTTAAAGTGCAAGGTTAAATAAGATACACTCTTTTGGGTGCATCAAGACCCACGAATGTCATAGAAGTTAGAAGCTTTCTCGGATTAGCAGGATACTATCAAAGTTTCGTGGAAGGATTTTCCATGATTACCTCCCCTCTGTTGAAGCTAACATGGACGCATGCTATGTTTGAGTGGACTGATGAATGTAAGCAAGCTTTCCAAGAGCTCAAGCGTAGATTGACCACAGCACCAGTTCTTACACTACCATCAGGGACTGGAAGCTTTGTGGTACTTAGTGATGCTTCGAGGCGAGGTTTGGGTTGCGTTTTGATGCAACATGGGAAGGTGATAGCTTATGCTTCTCGACAACTGAAATAGCATGAGCAGAACTATCCCACTCACGATCTAGAGTTGGAGGTCGTGGTGTTTGCACTGAAAATTTGGAGGCATTATTTGTTTGGAGAAAAATGTACAATCTACACTGATCATAAGAGTCTGAAATATCTGATGGATCAGAAGAAACTGAATTTGAGGCAAAAGAGATGGTTGGAATTGATAAAAGATTATGACTGTGTGATTGACTACCACCCAGGAAAGGCCAATGTAGTGGCTGATGCTCTTAGTCGAAAGTCTTTTAGTTCTCTTGCTCATATCCGAGAGATTCAGAAACCTTTAAAAAATGAGTTGAAGTCTTTACCTTTGGAATTGATGATTGATGAGAATGATCTCCTAGTAGCCCACTTGAAGGTTAAACCAATTCATATTGATAGGATACGTGAAGCACAGAATAATGACCCTATGTTGGTAAAGTTAAAGCAGAAAGTAAGGGATGGCGTGAGGACTGACTTTCAAATGAAGGATGATGATGTACTAATAATAAGAAATAGGCTTTGTGTGCCTCAGGATGAAGAACTCCGGAAGGTGATTTTGGAGGAAGCTCGTAGTGCACCATACGCGTTGCATCCCGGTAGTGTGAAGATATATCGAACCTTAAGAGAACACTATTGGTGGCAAGGTATGAAACGGGACATAGCTGAGTTTGTTTCTAGATGTTTGGTATGCCAACAAATTAAAGTCGAGCATCAAAAACCTTTAGGGAAGTTGAACCCCCTACCTATTCCTCAATGGAAGTGGGAAGATATTGCTATGGATTTCGTTTCGGGATTGCCAAGAACACAATCTGGTTATGACAACATTTGGGTGATTGTTGATCGTCTAACAAAATCAGCTCACCTTTTGCCAGTCAAGAAGACTTTTTCCATGGAAAGGCTGGCTAAACTTTATGTGAACGACATTGTCAGGTTGCATGGTACCCCAGTATCGATTGTATCTGATCGAGACCCCCGGTTCACATCTTGGTTCTAGCCAAGTTTGCAGAATGCTATGGGCACTAAACTCAAGTTCAGTACCGTTTTTCATCCCCAGACAGATGGACAGTTTGAACGAACAATTCAAATTCTGAAAGATATGCTCAGATCTTGTATTATGGAATTCAAAGGAAACTGGGATGAACACTTGCCTCTAGCAGAGTTTTCATATAACAATAGTTATCAGTCCAGCATCAACATGGCTCTGTTTGAAGCCTTGTATGGAAGGAAGTGCAAAACTCCGGTGTGTTGGGATGATATAGATGAAAGGAAATTGCTAGGTCTGAAAATTGTTATGATCACTGCAGACAAAGTAAAGGTAATCCGGGAAAAGATAAAAATAGCTCAAGATCGACAAAAGAGTTATGCAGATAACCGGAGAAAAGATTTAGAGTTTGAAGTTGGTGATATGGTGTTTCTAAAAGTGACTCCTTGGAAAGGAGTAATCCGGTTTGGAAGACGAGGAAAGTTGGGTCCTTGATATATAGGGCCGTATGAGATCTTCAAAAGGATTGGCCGAGTTGCTTATAGATTGGCCTTACCGGAAGAACTGTCATGAATTCATAATGTGTTCTATGTTTCTATGCTCCGAAAGTACATTTTTGATTCTTCACATATATTGAAGGACTTGCCTATGCAAATTGAGAAAAATTTAACTTGCGAAGAGCGACCGATTGAGATTTTGGATAGAAAGGACCAAGTTCTAAGGACTAAGACTATTCCATTAGTGAAAGTTCTTTGGAGGAATCATTCATATGAAGAAGCTACATGGAAAAGGGAAGAAGATATGCAGACTCAATATCCTCACTTGTTCAATCAAATTGCTAAGTAAATTTCGAGGACGAAATTATTCTAAGGGGGGTAGGTTGTAACAACCGAGGTTACGTACGATCGAGCAAAGTCAAACCCCAAAAATTTTAAGGGCAAACTTGGAAATTGGTTAGAAGTTATAAGTGAAGGAAATAAAAGAAGAAAGGATCAAATTAAAAGTTTTAGGGCTTAATGGTTAGTTATGAAAAGTTGAGGGACCAATGTGCAATTATACCAAAAATTGAAAAAATATATTTTAAGTTCATTTTTATCTCTTGAAAACTCTGGAATTTGTATTTTCTTCCTCAAGTAGCAGCCGGCCCTTTATTTTTTTCATTCTCTCAAAATTTTCTTCAAGCATTTTCCACCAAAATTTCATCAATAATCACATCCAAGGTTAGTTTCTTGATTAATTTTTCCTTTTCTCTAGATTTTCTACATGAATATGCTAAGATTTTAGCTCCATGAACATGTTAAAGTTTGGAATTTCATCTATTAAGTATGAGTTTACTTTCCTTTAGTAAGAATTAAAAGGATTTGAAAGCATGAACAAGAAAATGGGAAGAAAAAGCAAAATAGGGGAATTGAGCATGCCTTCTGTTCTGATTTTTTGGGTTCGGCACACCTGGTTTGTATTTTTTTTATATTTTTCCTAGAAACTAGACTTCAATACGAGAATTTTGGTTTTTGAATCACCCAAAATGATAAGCGGTTAAAAAGATACAATTCGGTGAAGTTGGTTGTCCTATTTTGACCGTTATTTTGGCATAGTTTTGGGATTTATCAAACTTGATCAAGATTTTGCTTTAATTGTCTAAGTTAGTTATTTTCTTCATAACATAGACTTATTGGCTGAGATAAACCAATTGGAATAACTACAAAATTCCTTATCAAACTCAAGTTATATTTTTCTAATCTAGTTTGATAGTAAGGAATTCTTTGCTTAAGAGAAATATAGTACTAAATGATGATTATGGATTATGAAAATCTCTAAGGCATGGACTACTAGAAAGGAATTTGATAAGGACATGAATATGGAGTTGAATTATGGAGAAAATGATTATGGAAGTTATATTAAAAATTATGGATATGTTGTTTTGAGTATGAGAAATTAGTATTGACTTTAGGGTAGATTAATGAGACTTAAATTGCATTCATAATTGCATAATGCTTTGAGTATGTATAAATACCAATTATCGTTAATCTCTAGGCCACGTAGATCTAACGTCACTCGAGGATCCCGAGGTTACAGGCCGAGGCGTATAGGGAGATCATCTCAAGAACTTTGAGTAGACTATAACTATAGTTATTTGGAGTTTCTTTAATTATAATTTATTTAGCATAATATTTATTTTACATATTAAAGATATATGTGATATATAAACATATGAATTGGTTTTGTTATTAATGTGCATGTATTTCAAGAAATATTATATCGAGCAAGTTGGATGATTTATAAAATATGATTATACATAGATTTTGACATACATGGTTTTGGCTCCACCTGATTTAATGTATGAGATTATACCCTTGATTGGAATAGGGAACTGCTTGTTATGCCTTTGTGGTGGGAGCCACCTCCAAAGTCCCAATTCCGTAATATTAGACTGGGGTATGGGAGCTGCTTGCTACGCCTTTGTGGTGGGAGCCACCTCCAGAGTCCCTATCTCGTTATATTAGCCTTTTGGGGGCACATCATAGCGACACATATGCCTTTGGGGCATCCTATGGTGATATTGGCCTTTGGAGCTGACTACTAGTATGCCTATATGGATATTACCTGGTTATTACATGGATGTATGGATAAATCTTATCCATGACAGTAAGTTGGAGCCCAATTATACGAAACTTGATTTACTCTACAAATTATATTTATTGATTTGTTATTATAATACTGTTATACATTTAAAAACTTCGCTCTATATCTTCGAATTATTCATTATAGTCTTACTATTATTTATTTTGGAAACGTTTTAAATGTTTTAAAAGTAAACGTCATAGTTTTCAAATGTTTTAAAAGTTGTCTACTCACTGAAATATTCATATATCTCACCTTTTCATGTTTCTCATTTTCAGGTTATAGTAAGGTGTCGGGATTGCTGCCTTCCTCCACTCTCTGCTTCTAATAGTGTTTTGACGTGGTGGGCATCGTACTTAAACCTCTCTAGAAGTCTTGTTCCCTTTGATGTCTTTTATCTAGTAAACCTTTTTGAGATAGGTTTATTTTTAGATAAATTGTATATATTTGAAGTTATGAGACAATGAATCAATATGTATTGACTTGAATATAGATTGATCATGGATAATATTTGAATATGCATGTATAAATGTGATCAACTGTATTGAGAAATATTGTTTGTTGAGGATATAAACTAAATGTCATTTGCAGGATGGTTATAGTTAAGATAGAAATGAAACTCTGTCAGATTTTAGGTAGATTATCCGGATAAGGTGTCACATTTGAATGGGTTGTTAAACGAGCAAAGCTCTGATACCATATAAATAAATAGTTAAGAGAGGTAAAATCAGACTTGCATTTTCACATACAGATATATTAATATACAATCCTAAGTGATAAACTAAAGTGATAAGCTGTGCTTATCTTATTTTGTATTACAAATTACTGGTTGATGTGGATTGGTTTACATTTGAAATATGGACAGCCTTATCTAAAAAGATAAGCTACGTTTGTTTCTCCTGGTGACTGTCTGTAATGTGCTGGTGTGTAGTGTTCTGATGTGTTGCATTGTTCTGGTTGTTCTGGAGTGTTGCAGCTTGAGTGGTTGAGCTTGTCTTAATAAAATGAGACTTTTTTAAACTAATATTATTCATAGGTATTAGGTTGAAACTTGAAAAGGACATTCTTTTCGATCTCATGTTTAAATTCGAAATTTGGTTTGAGTTTGATCAAATTTTATTTTTAAAATTCGAATTTGATTCTAGATAAAAATTAAATTATTCGAATTCGCTCGATTAAACTTATTTACTTAGTAAAACATGAGTTTGATTCTTATACTTAACTTTAAACTCGATTATTTGTGCTCGAGCTTGAGTTCAAATTGAAAATTTTCTCAATAATAATTAAAATATTAAAAATAAAAGGCGTGATTAGACTTGCAAGTTACTCAAGTCGAATATTAGAATATTCGAATTTGACTCGTTTGATAACTCGAGTTGCTCGAACTCGAACTTTGCTCGACAATGACCGAAACGAATACAAATTTTTTTCGAACCAAATTTGAGTAGCTTACGAATATAAATATCTCTCATTTACGCGTGAGCTAGAACATAGAACATGTCACCATAAGCATCGGGGGTGTCATCGCCGTGGTAGGAAACACGTCTTGTTGGATATATTCATATGTTGGAAGTTTGATTTCTAAATTTCTTTCATATAATTTCTGGGAAAGTTTCCAACGCTATAGTAGATCAGATAACTGTTGTTAGCCAAACAAAACCACTTCACATGATTAATGTCCGAAATTGATAGGCTATAAGGGGTTTAAATTTAATATTATGAACAGTTCATAATATTGTAATTATCAAAATATAAAAATACAATATATATACACGAATTATTAAATTTAAACCGAAACAAGGTATAGTTAAAAAAAAAAACTGAAGATCAATGAAGGATCCTTAATTAGCCATAAAGAATAATATAAGCATATATTTTTTTACGAGGGGAAAGCGTATATTATATTATTTATGTTTTGGACAAAGTTCAAAAAATCGGATCGAAAGTCAAATTGATGTGATTTTCGATTCTCGATTTAATCGGTTGAATCGGTTGAATCGGTTGGACACTTTAAATAAATTTTTTAAATATTTTTAATGTTAAATAGATATTAAATATAATAAATAATTAATAAAAATAAGCATTTAGCTTATTGATATGGTTTTTAGTATAATTTCAAGAGGTTATGAGTTCGAATTTTATCACTTACAAAAAATATTTTTGAAAAAAAATAATTAAGAAAATAAAAAACGGTTTTTTCATAATTTTTTTCGGATTTTTATCGTTGAACTTGTTTTTAACCTGTTTGATTACACCTGTCAGACCAGATAAACTATTAATTTTCAATTCAACCGGTTCGATCGATCGATCCGGTTTAATTTTTTTTTCAATGGTTTTGAAGGTCAGAGAAATTCTAGAATCCAATTGAAAATTAATGGTCACGTGATCTATTGACTTTGAATTGACAATGATGGTAAGTCTATTTGTGTGTCCATGTTCATCTGGTGGGAATAATTTTTGTGTGTATGAAAGTTGAAACGCATCACATAAATTAGCCGGAAAGACTTGGACTGGTATAAAAAGACAAGAGGAAACAAACAAGGGCTATTGTCTATACGAAACAAAATAATAGTCAGCCAATGCCAAGGCCCCAGGAATTCTTCCATGGCGTGTTGGCACCGCTTGCACTTGGTAAATATCTTGCATAAGATAAAAATAGAAGCTTTGTTTCAATTACTAGAAAAACTATACAAGTCTTTTGAAGGATGAAAATTGTTTTCAGGCTTTTAAAGAATCTTGAGATGAAATGGTGTTTAATTATTAGAACATTTTAGATAATATTTTTAATTAAATATACATTTAAAATTTATTAATTTTTATCATTTTATTATTAATTATTTTTTATTTTATTTTATTAATCTTATAATTTTCTTAAATTAATGTCAATTAATGAATGATGGATAGTAATCTACTTATACCAAAAACTTCATTAATTTTTTGAAAAATTAAAATTGTCAAACTTAATACGACTTAATATAGTTTTTACTTTTATCTTACAAGGGTGGTGTTAGTTCTAAGTTAAAAAAATTCAAAATAATAGTATTATCATTCAAAAAAATATTACAATATGTTTAAAAATAAAGAATTGGTCAATTTCTGTATTTATTTTAGTAACTATATTTTGTCTTTCTTTATTGCTTTTAATTACTTTTTTTTTTTTTGTATTAAGGGCATGGTTTGCTTTACAACATTTTTTGTTGGTTGATTGATTAATATTATCAGTGTAGAGATTTTATTTTTAAATATATTTAGATAACATACTAGTACTATTTGTTAATAGGCTTAAGGTAATGAAACGAGTATATAAAATTGAACGTGTATCAGGCTATAGAAGTGAAATTACATTATCTTATAATACCTTGGAGAAATTTCATTTCCACATAATTTAATAAATTTATAATTTTTTTTTTTTTTAAATAAATGAACATTTTATGATCCAAAAAGCATATCAAATAGCTTGCTACAAAATATATTTTCTTATCATGTTATATTTTTTTAAATATTTGTTTATATAATTATTAGATGTTTGGCTTGCACGAAGTTAAAATTGCTTACATCCCTTAAAACCAAATTTTCATAATTTTTTATTATCAAACATAAATTATATAACAAATATAAAATAATTAATGTTTAACATCACGTTAGCACAATGACTAGTCTATAAAAATGCTTAAATTCCATTCTCATTTAAATTCAGTTTCATCCCGTAAACACATACCGTGAGAACTCATCTGCACAGTATCCTTCCATTGTCGACCGTAAGGAAGAATGCAATGACTAACTTTCATTTCTTCTCAGTTTTGAATGTGATGTTTTCAGCTGAAACTTCAATGCAAAGGTCTTTTTAAGCTGCTTAAAAATGAATCCTAACTATCCCCTGCTTTAACTTTCACCTTGAAACTCCGAATGGGTTCCCTATATTTTTCACTTATTTTATCTTTGATATTCTTAAGTACTCCATTGTCATCTTCAACATATCAAAAATTGAGCGAAGGTTCATCTCTTGCCGTGGAGAATCCGAGCGATGTTATAATATCACCAAAGGGCACTTTCTCAGCTGGCTTTTATCCTGTTGGCCACAATGCTTATGCTTTTGCCGTATGGTTCAGCAAACCAACTTGCCTTGTTCATAAATGCACCGTTGTTTGGATGGCAAACCGTGACCATCCGGTTAATGGAAGGCGCTCAAAGCTGTCGCTCACACGAACCGGAGATCTTATCCTAACCGATGCTGCTCAGTTCAACGTTTGGGCCACGGGCACTGCTTCCCTGCACTACTCAGTGCATGAGTTGCAGCTCGATGAGTCTGGTAATCTTGTTCTGAGTAATTCTGAGGGTACTATTTTGTGGAAGAGCTTTGATTCTCCTACAGATACCCTTCTTCCTCTACAACAACTCACCAGATACACAGCACTTGTCTCTAGAAGAAGAAAAGGCAACTATTCCTCTGGCTTCTATAAGTTATTTTTCGATGATGATAATGTTCTTCGTCTCCTTTTTGATGGTCCTGAGATTTCAAGTGTTTATTGGCCTGGTCCGTGGCTTATAAGCTGGGAAGCAGGGAGGTCCACATACAACTGTACGAGAAATGCGATGATCGATTCCTTTGGCAATTTTATTTCAAGTGATGATTTGATTTTTCGGTCAGCAGATTATGGTGCAAGCTGGATCCAAAGAAGATTGACCATTGATTATGATGGTAACCTTCGATTGTACAGCAGATCAGAATTAGAAAGGAATGAAACATGGGTTGTTTCATGGCAAGCTATACGTCAGCCATGCAGGATTGATGGCCTTTGTGGGGAAAATAGTCTCCGTAGCTTTGTTCCGATTACTGGGAGGAAATGCTCTTGCCTTCAAGGATACAAGATGAAGAACCAAACTGATTGGTCTTACGGTTGCGAACCAGAATTCGACATAATTTCCCCCAATGCTACTGACTTTACTTTTACCCATCTTCGTAATGCTGAATTTTATGGTTATGATTTTGGATTTCTTTCCAATAAAACCTTAAAGGAGTGTAAAACTGCATGCCTGCAGAGGGTCAATTGTAAAGGGTTTCAATATAAATTCAACGGTGATACACCTAATGGTGTCTATGATTGTTTCCCTAAGGCTCTATTGCGGAACGGGCACCAAACATCTAGCTTCAAAGGAGATGTCTATATAAAGCTGCCCAAATCATATATCTCAAACAAGAAAAAAGAGCTTTTCCAGGAAATCAGTTTAGATTGCCCGAAAAATGATACTATTACGTTGGAAAGAAGTTATGCTAAAAGCCAAGAAAATGGGATAGTGAAGTTCATGCTCTGGTTTGCAAGTGCATTGGGAGGAGCTGAGATTATATCCATCTTTTTGGTTTGGTTGTTCTTAAATAGAGCTACGCAAGAGAAGAATGTAGATAAAGAAGGCTACGTCCTCACAGCAACTGGATTCAAGAGATTCACATTTGATGAGCTGAAAGAGGCAACAAGAAACTTCAGTGAAGAAATTGGAAGAGGAGGGGGAGGTATTGTGTACAAAGGTATGCTATTGCTACCTGATGGTAGAGTTGTAGCAGTCAAGCGATTGAATGAAGCAAATCAAGGAGAAGCTGAGTTCCTAGCAGAAGTAAACACCATTGGGAAGCTTAACCACATGAACTTGATCGAAATGTGGGGATTTTGCGCAGAGAAAAAGCACAGGCTGCTAGTTTATGAGTATATGGAGCATGGATCCTTAACACAAATGCTCTCGGCCTCTAATGAACTTGACTGGCAAAAGAGGTACGATATCGCCTTGGGCACTGCAAGAGGCCTAGCTTACCTACATGATGAGTGCTTAGAATGGGTGTTGCATTGTGATGTAAAGCCACAAAACATACTGCTTGACTCTGGCTACAAACCAAAGGTATCTGATTTTGGCCTATCCAAACTGCTTGACAGAGGTAAGCTCTACAATTCTTCTAGCTGCTTCTCAAAGATAAGGGGAACTAGAGGTTACATGGCTCCAGAGTGGGTTCTCAATCAGCCCATTACATCCAAAGTAGATGTTTACAGCTACGGTATCGTTGTGTTGGAAATGGTGACCGGAAAGAGCCCAATAAAAGGGATTCAATTCGTGGATCGTGCTGAAGGCCGGAAGGTGAAATACAACAACAGGTCAGGAACTTGGGTCAAGGAAAAGAAGAAAGGATCAAATTCAATGGAATCATCATGGATGGCAGCAATAGTAGACCCCATGTTGAAAGTCGATTATGATCAGCAAAAGATGGAAATTCTGGTTGCAGTGGCTCTTGATTGCGTACAGGATGACAGAGATGCAAGGCCCACCATGAGTCAAGTCGTTGAGAGGCTTCTTAATCACCGTTGAGAGGCCGACCATGCATGCATTAATTAGTTTAGTTCCATTACCGGTAATCCAAGAATAATTGAAGCTTGCAAAACCTTCTTTTCAGCTTTCGGTTTCGGTTAGTATATTTTACAAGTTCTGCATGTGTTCTTTCTTCAAAATGCAGAATTTTTTTGCTATATACTGTACTGTTTATTTCTCTGGTTTTACCTCTATATGTATAACCTGAATAAATTATCGTTTTATATTTTATTTATTTTTTTCATGATGGTATTGGTTCCCGCTTGATCCAAGTAAAACTGTTAGGAGGAATCTTTTTCTCCCATTGTAGCTAGCTGATCTGACATTGTCTGTTGGGTCAACATAAAGCACTGACGAAGAAAACTCAAACAGCCTATGGGCTTCAGAAAATGGGGAGGCTTTTATTTTTCCTGGTTTTGTCTTTTACGGGCTTAATTTCTTGTCCAATTGATTTCCTCTGCTATTTGATAACGATACGAAAATATGATTAATACGATAATATATTTAAAAAATACAATATAATAATATTATATTATATATTTAAATATAATTAATACGATATATTTAATAAAAATATAATATATATACGATTAACATAAAAACAATATAAAACACATATCAATATCTAAATCTATCTGCATCTATGTCATCAGTAGAGGTTCTTATGGGTCGGGTTTAGGTATAGTATCAATACTATATATACTGTTCAAGCTCGGTCCCCACAAATATGGGCCTTAAATTCTATCCAAACCCGTCCATATTTGTAAATATGTAGTCAAAACCTGTTTAGACCCGCCCATATTTTTTTCTAAAAAAAAATTAAACAAATATTTTTTTATTAATTTAATTTTTAGTAATTTAATTTTTTTTTATTAAGTTCTAAAACATAGATAACTTAGCATATTTTTAAATATTTACACTATATTATTATATATGTTTACTTTTTATATGATATAAATTACATAAAATATAAAAATAATATTTTATATAAATGAAAAAATGGGCCGGGTCAGGCTGGGCTCGGACCTTGATTGTTGGAGACAAGGCCCGGTCCATTTTCTAAATGGGCCTCATTTTTTTACCCAAACCCATATTTCGAGCCTAATATTTTTGTCCAAACCCTCCAAAATATGGGTAGCCCGACCCTTGAGCAGGTTTACTTTTCACTTAAGTTCCTAGATAAGAAGTGAGTGTGTGAAATGAATGTATGAGATGAGTGCATGTAGCACTATTTATTGTAAAATTACTAATTACACATCTTTGAAATGAATTATGAGATTTTTTTTTTGGCAATTGAAATAAAAATAAATAAACCAATCATTAAACAATATATTTTTCTTCGACAAGAAAATATAAATATAATTTTAAAAGAATGAACTTGAAATTTTGAAATTACAAATTATAATTTTATCTTAACCTTTTATAAAGTGGTTTCCAATTTGATTTTTTTTTTTTAAACAAGATTGCAGGTTTAAGTACCCATATAGTCCATGTACAATAGTGAAAAGAGTAATTTAGTTCCTGTACTGTAAAAGTGAGCAATTTAGTCCTTGTACAATTGAAATATGTGCAAATAAGTAAAATTGATAACAATGTTAATGAAAAACCGTTAAAATGTTGATGTGGACTCGTAAAATCTAACAAAATTAATGACTTGGAATAAAATATATCTTGAAATATATCTAAATCTGTTAAATTTTACGAGTCCACGTCATCATTTTAACGGTTTTTCACTAAAACCGTTATCAATTTTACTTATTTGCACCTATTTCAATTGTACAAGGACTAAATTACTCACTTTTATAATATAGGACTAGTTTACTCTTTTCACTTCAGTACAAGGACTATGTGGGTACTTAAACCCAAGATTGCATGACTATATGGAATACAGATTTAAAGTAAAATTAAAAGTGAAAAATTATATGAAGATGAGAAATTGTAATAAGCTAGAAAGAAAAAGAAAAACACATTTTTGGTATTTTAGTTGAAAATTTGAAATTTTGTCAAAGGTAAAAAATTAAATTTGATTTTTGTTAATTTCACATGATTGTAATGTAAAACTAATAATAAGTCACTTAATTTTAAAGATTTGTAAGTAATAATTAATGAGTACAAAGATAAAAAATAGTAATATGATTTTAACTCTTTTTAAACTATAATAATGTATAAAATTAAATTATATAAAAATTAATTTAAAAAAATCAATTTAAATTTATTTAATATTAATATATATAAATACTAAAAAAAAATTAAAAATTTTGGGGGAGCTAAGGCCTCCTCAGGCTCCAAGGAGGAGCCGCCTCTGTAGACCATTAATTTGGAGGGTGACTCATATATTATATTCTGTTGAGCATTTTGTAATAAATTTGTTACTCGTTATGGCAGTCATTTAAAAAAAAAAAATCATGTAATTAGCATTAAATAATAATAGACTTAATGAGATTATATAATTAACACTTTAAATTGTTGAAAAATTACTATTTTAATTGTAAGCCTTCATACATAGTGTGCATTGTGCAATGACTGGATTAAATATTAAAAGATAAATTTAATCCATTTTTATTTCTTTAAAAAACTTTAAAACATAAGATAAAAAGATTAATTTGTTGCATACTATATATAATTTATTACATAAAACTCACCTAATATATACCTCTCCATTCATGTAATTGACTTGACTAATTGAGCTAGATTTTAATTAATTAAAATTAAAACTTTCCTTTTATTTATATACTAAAATGGAAGAAAAAAAAAAGAAATCAAAACCATTTTGCTATCGTTGATTTTGTTATTATTTAGGTCTTATAATAATATATAAAACTTCCTTTTATTTATATACTAAAATGGAAGAAAAAAGAAATCAAAACCAATTTGATTTTTATTTTGTAAAGTAAGCTCCTTTTGAAAGAAAGCATCAACCAACCAACCACCAAACATGTCATTGGATACTTGCTGGACTTTGAAACCATTAAAACTCGCCAAACCAATTAGCCTTAACCCATTACAACTTTTTCAAACTCCTATTTTACGATTTGAGTTTTTTTCGTTATCAATATTTATATTCATTGTTAATATAATATTTATTATGTCTACAATCGTGATAAATATGACGCAATCAATAAATATCGCAATTTAACTCCCTTATTTAACTTTCTACGCCCAATCTTTTCAGACTTCGCAATACCTCTTTCACTTGGACATTCCAATACTGCCATTTTCTTTCTATCATTCCATTGCACAATCAATTCTTTACTGTCATTCACCATTTATGCACTCATACTACTCTTTTTTTTTTCCAGTACCGTAGACATAAATCATCCATTTGTTCATCATATTTAGATTTGACAATATTAAACACGATACGATTATACGATACAAAAAAAATAACTAAAACACGATACAAATAAATGAACGTACCAAAATCTATATAATACAAATTATTAACGTATCAAAATTTATATAAATATATTACACCTTAAACACGATTATGACATAAAAAATATATATAAATACAATATAAGTACACGAATTATCAAATGTAATCATATTCAATACTTCTTCTCTTCAACTCCAACTTGCGAAATACGGAGGATAGGCTAAAACTATCTAGCCTACATTGTTGACCACATAACAATAAAACACTTTATAATTTCCTAAACTTAAATATAATATCCAAAAAATATATAACTTCTTTCCCTTTTTCTTTCTCAGGAGAAAAGTGCAGCTATGTTTTTTAAGGTTAACAAAGGAATAGCTGGATTTAGATTTTTATATATATATACATAAAGAGGTCAACCTAAAAATAATGGTGAAAAAATTGGATCGGTCGATCGGATTGATTCATCAAGAACTATTGACCTGTCTGATCCGGTAGATATCTTAAAATCTTTTTTATGGAACCAATAAAAATCGGTTCAACCTGTTAAAATTATAGATTATCACTTAAATAATCTATATAACAAATGCGGAATTAAATAACTTACAGGATCGTTCGATAATGAATCCGATTTTGATTTACTGGTTGGAGACAAGATCGCGTAGTTTGAAATTGTCTATTTGCCACAGCCTAAATCATTCGAGAATACAGAGAATTTCGAGTATTGTTTCGGTTCTTGAAGAAACTTATTTCTCACAATCGTTTGTGCCTTGGCCAAATGAATTAACTATTCATTCTCTTTGTCTCGGATGAATGGATTGTTTCATCAATGGCTAATGGTCGATTTAAGAATCATATTAGAAAGGAAGTTGATCTTCCGTTTTTCTTATTCTATTTTCTTTTTCATAGCCGAATAAAGAATCAGATTTTATTAAGGAAGTTATTCTTCCTTTTCTCTCTTTATGTTAACTGCCTATAGCAGTTTCTATATGCCACATTTATAACTTCCACAAAGGAAGTTTATGTTTAAAACGGTGTGCCCTTTATAGTTGCCATTTCCAACATCTTCCACTAGCACATAATGGGCACAATACTCTCATAATCAATTTCAAGAGACCGGTATCTCTTCTCTCTACAAGAGACCGATATCTCTTCTCTCTACAAAATTCATACCAGAAAATAGGCCATGCGACCAGCATACTTCATAATCTCGAGAACAGGTTGCTATACAACTGTTAGATATATATTATTAATATATGCCCTAGAGCCAATCAGATTGGACAAGGGATATACAGTTAATAATGCAAACCCAGTCACTATACATTAGTGACACAAGGTTTTTCTTCATGTTAGTACGATGATAAAGAGTTATTAAGTACTAATCGGATAAAGCCCAAGGAACACAATGGCCTTGCAAAGGGATTATTTATAATAGTGAGATCCTTATGCATCAAAGCCGTGTTCGTAAAATTATTCCTGGTCATCGGATTGCCAACACGGGGCATTGGCAATGCTCAAAGACTAGTACATGTTAAGTCCACTTACTTGTGAAGTAAGACAACTGACCTCACGTCTTGTAGTATGAGGGAAACTTGGGATAACATGTTGGTGCTTGTCTGTTGAACAAGTTCACTGAACTTGTCCCGCTGTGAGAACTCCATTTGGTACGGTCACTCAAGTGTCTATGGAAATGTTCTCACGCCCTAGTCGTGTAAATTAGTCCTCGGACTTGTGATACCAGGTCATCTTGTATGGAGAGTGTCATACTTTGATTCCATCTGAACGGGTCCCAAAAAGGGATGCTTGTGGTAGGGTGGTTTTGGGTATGACATGAACCATACGAAGATGGATGAGTGATCCAGAGAGGATTCACCATTCCAAGTGACATCGGAGACATCTCATTTGTTCTTGGCTTCAGTTAACTTGATAAAGTCTTCGACCGAAGCATGATAGATTTAGGAGAAATTGTTTCTCTAAATTCATAAGGTTAACCATAAGCTACAAGAACTAATATGGATTGAACATGAGTAGACACTGCGCCATGCTTATGGGATTTCCGGGATATTTGGTGAAAGGACCGTATTATATTGAAATGCTAGTTACTAAAAGGTTTCGATGAGGTCACATTGACTTTTCAACATTTGGGTGGTCACGATGGGTTGCTAGATCCTGCTCTTGATCTATGAGTATATGTTAATGAGATTAACATATACGTATTGCCAACATGTTGGAAACCTAATGGGTCACACACAATAAGACAAATATGTTGGATTAAACTTGGGATTTGATTAAGTAAGACTTAATTAAATAAAAAGGTTAAATTGGAGGAACTAATTGAATAATATTCAATTATGATTAGTTAAGACATAATTTGATTTATGAAATCAAAATTAAGATGTCTTAACAAGACAATAAAGATAAGTTGTCATAGCCGATAAATTTGAGTAATCCGAAGTGAGAAAAAGTTTCTCATATTCAAAGAGTTTAATTGCGAATTAAATTCTAGCAAACTCATATTTTACTAAACCGAACCTCAATGCTATAAAGGATGTATTCAGACAAGCATACTAAGAGTTAGTAGTTGACCGATACTTGGTAGTTTTAAGAGTAATAGTTATTCTTTAAAAGGGAGTAACAAATACAATAACTACCATCATTACTAATTCCTTTATGGTGGCCAGCCATGATGAATGCCATTTATAATGGAAGTTTAATTTTGTGCAATTAAGGTTAGTAATGTGTTTTAGTAAGGAAGAAATAAAAGATTTTTTTCTTAGGTTAAAATACATGAATTCGTTCATGGCATATAGGGTAGCCGAATCATTCACCTTTGTGCATGATGTTATGTCTTCCAAGCGTATTATGAAAAAGACATGTAATGAAGGCTATTGAATATGGCATTGATTAGAATTAAAATGTGTGTTTTATGAAAGAATAAAGAGTTTATTCTTTGCTAATGAAATATAACACTAGAATTTGGCTAAGACAAGTAAGGGTGGAAACCGAATTTTCCTTTGGCTTTTGCTCTCTTCCTTGTTGTTTTTCTTCTTCCTCAAGACCTTAGAATTGTTCTTAAGGTGAGTGAGAATCCAAGAGAAAAATTTGTTCTTCTCTTAGTGAAACAATACAAAGTTGTCGAACCATCTCTTCCTCTTTTCTCTCTTGTCTTGTTTCTCTTGTGTAAACCGAAAAGAATTGTTCTTGCTAAGTTTCGGTTCTTGAGTAAAGAAGACAGATCAAACTTTTGATTTTGATCAAGAGATCAACCCGTTAGCACTGGTGAATCCCCTTGCCTTGAGAAGGTTCCAACTACTATCTGTGTGGATCATCGTTAGAGGCAACACGCTTTTGTTGCTTGTGGCTTCGGAGAGATCGTGAGTAGATCATAGTTTTAGTTCGTGCTTGGATCTGCACACTCGTGATTACGATATCTCGAGTAGGTATGAAATTTGATCCTATTGGTGATTTAATGTTTTAAATACCATGTATCGCATGTAAATCATGATTCGAGATCCTGCTGACGTCCGAGTACTTCTATGTTTTTGCTTCTATTATTATGTATTTAATTTTTGTTATATGCATGAGCCCGGAAGAAATCCCAACAGTGGTATCAGAGCCAAGGATCCGCTGATTTCATGTGATAGTAGCATGTCAATCCTCGATGATAAGTATGTGATATGCTTTGTGTGTCGATTTTGCTAGTTTCGATTTGTTAGATTTCTTGAAAAACTATTTTTTATCAAATCTGTACATTCTAGTCAGCGACTGTTTCATGGCTTAAATCAAAATTTAAAATATTTAAATATTGTTTAAAAATTGTTTTATGCAATCTGGGTTAAAGCCATAACATGCCTAAGTGAAACCGAGTCGTTTCGAGACCTACAACGTCGTTTATGGTGTCTATTTTTGGGGCTGTTTTTGGGCTGTATAAAACGATTTTTAAGTTGTTTTATTCTGGAAATTGTGTTTACATACTGACTTTAAAGTTCTAAAATTGATTTGGGTTTAAATCGTTAAAACAAAATCTTTTACGGGGCCTAAAACGATGTATAATGCTGAAATTTTCCAGGTTGTTTTGTAGGTGTTCGTGTGCTTTGAAAATTCCAGCATGAGTGTGGAATTGTTCCACATGCTTTCTGGAATTTTAGGACATCATATGAGGTGAATACGGTTCATCTTTTATGGTTGGTCCGGGCATGGAACATGGCTGGAACGGTAGCAAACGTTGCTGCACTCGTTCCACCCAAACTACGGTGATGCATGAGGTAATTGTTGCCGATTTGCATGCTGCCATGTGGGAGGGCAGCAGCCCATTTTTTGGGGCATCTGGAAGCACCGAATGTGGCATACAGCGGCCTAATCACGGGCGGGCAGCGGCCATCCGATGGCCAAAGAGGTTGCCTACGCCTAGGACACTATGTGTTAGAGTCCTACTCCGAGAGGGAACTAGTTTCCTAGTGGGAGTTTGATTCCTAAAATTTAGAGAATGTATTTCCTAAAAGTTAGGAAGTTAATTAAAAATTGTTTTAATTATCGAACCGTAATAGCTAAATAATTTGATAAATGTCTCAAGCGAGTTGGTGACATCTATGCAAATGATACACAAGATCACCAAGTGATATTTGATATGCGTTTTATATTCATGCTTTTAATATGATTATATATGCATGAGGATGATTATGGACTAAACCTTAGTACGACTAGGGAATGTATGGTTAAATTTTTCTTGTTGGTATTTTTATAAATAGGGTCTGCGTACCCTGCCTTCTCTTTTCGAATTCTCGGGTTGTAAATTTTTTCTCACCTAACTCCCCTCGAATGTAACTCGAGGTTTCTTACAAAGATATGTAATTGTTATATATAGGCTTTGTAGATTTAGACTTAGATTAGATTTGAATTTATGTAATACAAAGAATTGTAAGGAGATCAAGGCGCCAAGGAGAAATGACCAATGAGATCACCATCGAGGCTTGGGAAGACTTTGTATGGTATCCCCTAGGAATTTGACCAACTAGTTTTCTAATGGCTCAAGGAAACTAGATTAGATTAAGTCCATAATCATCCTAGTAGATTGCTTGTGATAGATTTATTTTTGAAGTTATATATGTGATATATAGTTGAACAAATGCTATGCATGCCAATCAATCAATCAAAGCAATGAGACCTAATAATTAATGAATGAAATCCCTCGTTAAATTATATTGAGTCCATGTTACGCATGATAAGATGCCTTCCACCATTATAACAAGATAACCAGAGTTCTTGTGATCGGAGGCTTAGTGCGATGTGCACAAGTCAAACTTTTACACGTATATGTTTGAGTTATGAAGGTGGGTCTTACTTAACTAAAAGTCATGTTGTTCGGATACGAGAAATTTGACCGCATGACATTTAGAGGCAATGGTTAGGCAAAATGCATACGATGCATTTAGGCAAAGAGTTGTCCCCTAACTGATCTAGGAGTTGCATAGAGATGCAATTGGTAAGCTAAGTTACCTACTCAAATTAGTTTTGTCATGATCACCTTGACAATCGGGGTCATGATTAGAATGAAATGGGTCCTAGCTCATTAAGAAGTTTAATTGTTAAATTTCTCGAAATATTAGCTAAGGGCTATTATTTTGAAAAAATAATGAGAATAATCATTAGAGTTTTAAAACCTGACATTAATGATTACAATATTGCAAATTATTAACTATTAAAATGCATTGGTTCATATAGGATATAAACCATGGCTGGCAATCTATCGCTAAGAAGCATACTTGATGCTAACAAGTTAACCGGGCCGAACTTCATAGACTGGTTCCACAATGTCAGTATTGTCTTGACTCATGAAAAGAATGCTTATGTTTTGGATGAGCCCATTCCAGATGAGCCCGCTGCTGATGCAACTGAGGATGAACGGGCCGTCTATCGAGTTCATAAAGATGATCTCGTACAAGCCACATGTGTGATGTTGGCTAGAATGGCTCCCGATCTCCAGAAATAGCACGAGGCCATGAATGATCAAGATATCGTCTTTAACCTTAGAGAACTGTTCGATAAGGAAAACCGCACTGAGAGGTTCGACATTTCGAAGGAACTGTTCCAAACGAAAATGTCAGCAGGTAGTCCAGTGAGGCACCATGTGCTAAAGATAATAAGGTTTATAACCCGCTTGGAGAAACTCGGATGGGTCATGGATCATGATCTAAGCATTGACCTAGTACTATCTTCACTACTTGAGAGTTTCTCACAATTCGTGTTGAACTTCAACATGAACCATATTGAGACTACTCTTTCAGGGTTGTTGAACATGCTCACTCAGGCTGAGCAGACCATAGTTAAGGACAAGGCATCTGTCCATTTGGTTTCCTCTTCTAAACCTAAGGGTAAGAAGAAGAGAAAGACTAGATGGGATGTACCTCTTCATGCTTCAAATAGTTTGAAGCCTAACACTAGTGTGAAGATAGACAAGGCCGATGACAAGAGAACATGCCATCACTGCGGAAAACTAGGTCATTGGAAGCGCAACTGCAAGGAGTACCTTGAATTTGTCAAGGGAAAGAAGATGAAAGATGTTTCAACTTTAGGTATAACTTATGATTAATTCACTTCTCTTGGTATATGATACCTTATATTTGGTACTAAATATGTATGACATATTGTAGGGACCAAAGAAAATGAGCAGTGAAAATGGACCGTGATGATGGCAACCTTGCTTGATACTAGATCAAAGCTTGCCTTCTACTTTATGTTTATTGAAACATTATGAATAATTTTATGAACATTTGATGTTTATTTGTTGGCATTGAAGGCCGACTTTGAGGATGTTTATTTATGTTATTGAACATATTGTTTTGCTGGCATATGGAGCCATGCTTATTTAAATTCCTCTTTAAATAAATCTTTTATAGAACCATTCTATATATCGTGGTCTTTCATTCTATTTATACAACTTGCATAGTATAAGAATACTAATCGGCTTATTAATTTGGAATTCAAAATAGTTTTGAATTGATTTCCCTTAACTTCTACACATATAGGATTCTGTGGGAGCTATTAATTATTCTTTAAATGTTAAAGATATTAATTAAACTTAGCAATTAAAATTGCCATTATGGAAATTGCAATTATTTGAAAACGTTCCAAACTAGAGAGGATTGCATGTTTATACCCTAAAGGTTATAAAACAAACTCTTCTGTTTTGGCTTGCAGAAGGAGTTATGTTTGGATTGTTAGCTACAAGCTAATAAGAGATTCCAATAGTTGTTAAGGTAACAACTGAGCCATATGATTGGGATCTGGGTCTCATTTTGATCCGAATAGTTGAATAACTTTGATAATGGGATTATCATGAAAATCACCAAGTATATTCTCATAAGGCACTTAAGCGATATGATTGTCTCAAGTGCAAGTGGGAGATTGTTAGTATATTCCCTAGAGCCAATTAGATTGGACAAGGGATATACAGTTAATAATGCAAACCCAGTCACTATACATTAGTGACACAAGGTTTTCCTTCATGTTAGTACGATGATAAAGAGTTATTAAGTATTAATCGGATGAAGCCCATGGAACACAACGGGCTTGCAAAGGGATTATTTATAATAGTGAGATCCTTATGCATCAAAGCTGCGTTCCTAAAATTGTTCCTGGTCATTGTATTGCAAGGAGACGAGGCATTGGCAATGCTCAAAGACTAGTACATATTAAGTCCACTTACTTGTGAAGTAAGACAACTGATCTCACATCTTGTAGTATGAGGGATACTTAAGATAACATGTAGGTGCTTGTCTGTTGAACAAGTTCACTGAACTTGGCCCGCTGTGAGAACTCCATTTGGTACGGTCACTCAAGTGTCTACAAAAATGTTCTCACTTGCCAGTTGTGTAGATTAGTCCTCGGACTTGTGATACCAGGTCATCTTGTATGGAGAGTGTCATACTTTGATTCCATTTGAACGGGTCCCAAAAAGAGATGCTTATGGTAGGGTGGTTTTGGGTATGACATGAACCATACGAAGATGGATGAGTGATCCAGAGAGGATTCACCACTCCAAGTGACATCGGAGACATATCTTATCTGTTCTTGGCTTCAATTAACTTGATAAAGTCTTCAGTTGAAGCATGATGGATTTAGGAGAAATTGTTTCTCTAAATTCATAAGGTTAACCATAAGCTGCAAGAACTAATATGGATTGAACATGAGTAGACACTGCGCCATGCTCATGGGCTTTCCGAGATATTTGGTGAAAGGACCGTATTACACTGATAGACTGGTTACTAAAAGGTTTCCATGAGGTCACATTGACTTTTCAACATTTGGGCGGTCATGTTGGATTGCTAGATCCCGCTCTTGATCTATGAGTATATGTTAATGAGATTAACATATGCGCATTGCCAACATGTTGGAAACCTAATGGGTCGCACACAATAAGACAAATATGTTGGATTAAACTTGGGATTTGATTAAGTAAGACTTAATTAAATAAAAGGTTAAATTGGAGGAACTAATTGAATAAGATTCAATTATGATTAGTTATTAAGATGTCTTAACAAGACAATAAAGATAAGTTGTCATAGCCGATAAATTTGAGTTATCCGAAATGATAAAAAGTTTCTCATATTCAAAGAGTTTAATTACAAATTAAATTCTAGCAAACTCATATTTTACTAAACCGAACCTAAATGCTATAAAGGATGTATTCGGACAAGCATACTAAGAGTTAGTAGTTGGCCAATACTTGGTAGTTTAAAGAGTAATAGTTATACTTTAAAAGGGAGTTACAAATACAATAACTACCATCATTACTAATTCCTTTATGGTGGCCAGCCATGATGAATGCCATTTATAATGGAAGTTTCATTTTGTTCAATTAAGGTTAGTAATGTGTTTTAGCAAGGAAGAAATAAAAGATTTTTTTCTTAGGTTAAAATACATGAATTCGGTCATGGCATATGGGGTAGCCGAATCATTCACCTTTGTGCATGATGTTATGTCTTCCAAGCGTATGAAGAAAAAGACATGTAATGAAGGCTATTGAATATGGCATTGATTAGAATTAAAATGTGTGTTTTATGAAAGAATAAAGAGTTTATTCTTTGCTAATGACATATAACACTAGAATTTGGCTAAGACAAGTAAGGGTGGAATCTGAATTTTCCTTTGGCTTTTGCTGTCTTCCTTGTTGTTTTTCTTCTTCCTCAAGACCTTAGAATTGTTCTTAAGGTGAGTGAGAATCCAAGAGAAAAAGTTGTTCTTCTCTTAGTGAAATAATACAAAGTTGTTGAACCATCTCTTCCTTTTCTCTCTCTTGTTTTGTTTCTCTTGTGTAAACCGAAAGGAATTGTTCTTGCTAAGTTTCGGTTCTTGAGAAAAGAAAAGAAGATCAACCTTTTGATTCTGATCAAGAGATCAACCCGCTAGCACTGGTGAATCCCCTTGCCTTGAGATGGTTCTAACTGCTTTCTGTGTGGATCACCGTTAGAAGCAACACGCTTGAGTTGCTTATAGCTTCGGAGAGATCGTTAGTAGATCATAGTTTTGGTTCGTGTTTGGATCTGCACACTCGTGATTACGATATCTCGAGTAGGTATGAAATTTGATCCTATTGGTGATTTGATGTTTTAAATACCATGTATCTCATGTAAATCATGATTCGAGATCCTGCGGACGTGGATACTTCTATGTTTTTGCTTCCGCTATTATGTATTTAATTTTTGTTATATGCATGAGCCCGGACGAAATCCCAACATATATAACAACTCAAATATTTAAGTAGAGTAAGTACGCAGCACCCCATATCCATTTAGTCACATTTCAAGTCTTCCGTGATCTCTATTATAATAGTCATATGGTAAACTTTGTATTCACAATTGTGTTTACCATTTAAAACACAATTGGTCGACCAGTGAATACAATTGATTGAGACACTAAAATGATTTCCCCTTTTCCTTGAATCTCTCCATTCCAATTCAACTACTATCTAGATATGTCCCATTAGATCGAATCATTCATGATCATTGGCAACATTATAAGATAGCTAACATTGAACTGAAACTTTAAGAAACAGTCAAAGGTCATAAGGGTACTAAATTAGAGATCCCAATTGACTCATGGGTCTCACACAACTTGAAGCGAAGATCAATTCTTTTGTTACCCATATTGGTCAAATAATGCACATGTGGTATGAAACACATGCTACAGTATTACTCTCCTTTTCACTTGAAGTGTATGTCTTTTTCAAAATATCAATACCGTACAGGTGATAGTTCAAATACACTCAGTATCTAACTTGAGTCCACAACTCTACTTTCTCAATAAATTCAATAACAGGACTTCGACCTGGCATACATAGACAGATAAAGTGAACTATGGGACGATTCACTTTCGATCATAAACTCATTACTATATGACCTCATCTTGAACCATTATCAAGGCGATTTCATTTTAAGCTCTAGCTCTCATAAAACTCTTTGTTTTAAAGTTTAAAACTAATCTCATCTCTACTCGACACTAAGTCGTAGAGGTGATTGCCTGTGTGAGAAGGCCAATCATCTGTCCAACATACCTTTAATCTCATATATGTACTTAAAATATATATACATGTGTGTATTCTTTCATGAAATAAAGTACTAAACTTTAGTATGCATTAATCATTGTCAACAATAATCAGAAATGGGAAAGAACAAATGTTCAACTTTAACAACTTAGCAAGTACATTAAATCCTACGCAATTCTAGAGATCTAACATGTACATTATACACATCTCTAGGAACCGAATTCGTAAACCAATCTACAATGATCTTATGCGTAGATATGTACTGTATGTTGACTTCTTTACGTGCAACCATGTCTATCACAAAATTATAGTTGGTATCTATGTGTTTGGTCCTTGAATGATATTTGACATTTTCGTGAATGCGATTGCAACTTGACTATCGCAATTCACCAACACTGAGTTAGATGCATCTTTATTAAATCCCAAATGATTCAAGAATCTCTTAAACCAAACACCATCTTGCATTGTCGTTGAAAATGCCACAAATTTAGTTTACATAATGGACAATGCTATTCAAGTTTTTTACTTACTACTTCAGGAGATCACTCCTTTATTAAGTAAGAAAACATATCCGGAGATAGATTTCCTTTCATCTAAATCTCCTCCCTAATCAGCGTATGTATACCCGAGTAGATGCAGATCACTTCTTGATAGCATATCGAATAGCCCACAGTGTCTTTTAGATACCTTAATATCCTTTCAATTGATTTCCAATTGGGTTGACCTGGATTCAATTGATATCAATTTACGAGTCCAACTACGTAACAGATATCCAGCCTTGTGCAATAATAGCATACATAAGGCTTCCCACAACACTAGAATAAGGAACTCTTGCTATTTGTTCCTTTTCTTATAGTCTCAAGACATATTTTTTTACTCAGGCCTTCGCCTTTTGCAATAGAAATATTAATTGCCTTGCAGTCTTGTATTTGGAATCGTTCAAGAATTTTCTTAATATACGACTTTTCTGAAAGAGAAAGAAAATTCTTAGAACGATCTCGAGAGATTTTCACTCCAAGAATGTAAGCTGCTTCACCCATGCCCTTCATCTCAAAATTTGAGAACATCCAATTTTTCACCATAATGATATACTCCTTATCATTTTCGCCCAACAGTATATCATCCACATAAAGTGATAAAATTACAAACTTGTATTTGGTTCTTTTGACATACACATAGTGGTCCTCATCAGTCATGATACAATAATACGAAATGATTGCTTGATGAAATCTAATATACCACTGTTTGGAAGATTGCTTAAGACCATAAATTGATCTTAAAAAATTGCACACTTTGTGCTCTTGACCTTTGTCAATGAAATCTACTGGTTGTTTCATGTAGATTTCCTCTTCTAGTTTTTCGTTTAGAAAGACAGTTCTTACATCCATTTGATGCAACTTTAAATCTAAGCTTGTTACTATGGTCAGAGTTAAGCGTATGGAGGTAAACCTTACAACAGGAGAGAAAGTTTCTTGTAATCAATTCCTTTTTGTTGAGTATACCCCTTAGCTACAAGACGTGTCTTGTATCTTTAAATAGTCCCATCAAACATATGCATAATCTTGAAAGCCATTTGTTCTCTATTGCTTTGTGTTCTTTAGGTTGATCAATCAATTCCCAAACATTGTTTGATCTCATAGACTCTATCTTTTCTTCCATTGCTTTCATCCACTTTTCTTTTGCATTAAAAGAAAGAGCTTCGTTAACATTTCTTAGCTCTTCTCCATTTGTGGGGTAATCATGAAAGCTTCTCCCTCTATGTCAAAATGACGTCGAGAAACATTTCCACGATTACTATGCCTGACTTGTGATTCTTGTGAAACAAATTCATCATCTTTTGTCATGCTCCCACTTAGATGAGATACTATTGGTGCATTATCAAGAATATGCATCAGTCAATTTGCAACAATCAAATCGTCAGGATCTTCCATCTCATAAAGAGATATATCCTGATTAATCTCACCCCTACTTAGAAAATCATTTTCCAAAAAAATTGGCATCCCGAGATTCAAATTCAGTTACACTCCCACTTCTTATTCACCAATGAACATATTTTCCTTTGAATGCTTAGAGTACCTTATAAATATACTCTTTTTGCCTTTTAGGACCTAACTTGCCATATTGAGGAGCAGGCTCAAGAACGTAGGCAAAGCAACCCCAAGGTCTCAAATTACTAAGATTGGATTTTCTACAAGTCCATAATTCATAAGACGTATACGTAACTGACTTGGAGGGTACTATATTCAATATATAAGCAGCTGTTAATAACGCATCAACTCAAAAGGTGATAGGCAAATTTGCTTGGACCATCATAGACCTACCCATTTCCAGAAGAATTATCTTTCTTCTCTCCACAACACAATTTTGTTATGGAGTTCTCGGAATGGTTAGCTGCCTATCTATTCCTTTTTCATCACATAAATGTCTGAACTGATCAAAAAAATATTCACGTTTTCGATCCATTTTAAATGCCTTAACATTTTATCTAATTAAATTTCCACCAAAGTTACATATTTTCCAAAGCACTCGAAAGTTTCAGACTTATAGGAAATCAATTAGACAAACTCGAAATGTGTGAAGTCATCGATGAATGTGATGAAATATATTCCTCCAGTTCGTGCCCTTACATTCATTTGGTCACAAATATCGAGATGTATAAGTTGCAATGGTAAATTAGCTCTCGTCTCTTTACCAAATGATTTTCTTGCTATTTTCGCGCTAAACATTTTCACATGTTGATAGATTAACTTTCAATAGGGCCTAGTAATCCCTCTTTAGCTAATCTATTCATCATTTGTTGCCCGATATGGCCTAGTCTAGCATGCCAAATATCCAGATTAATATTTGCATTACTTGAAGAAGTAACTAGGGAAAACTAGCATTATTGATACAACTACACAAAGTGCAGTCAACATCCAAAACAATAAAACCCTTCGATAAATAACCAGAACCATAGTAGTTTGTTCCCAAAAAAAAATTAACAATAGTGTTATTGAAGTTCGAATTAAATCCTAGGTTAAGAAGAACAATGATAGAAACCAAATTCCGTCGAATATCGGGAGCAAACAACACATCATGTAGGATAAGAGATTGGCCACCATGCATACACAACTTGCATGTACCAATTCCCTTCACTCCAACTCTTGAGTTGTTTCCTACACATATCAATTTTGTCCTTACGAAATTCGGCAAAAACTCACAAACACATTTTCTATCTTGTGTTGCATGGTCTGTGGCCCTTGAGTCTACAATCCACAAAGGATAAGATTCATTTAATAAAACAGTACTTGACACTAATGTCATACTTGTCAAATTATTCATAGCATCTAAAAATGCTTTAAGGGTCTGTAGCTGTGACCCATATTCACGTTAGACAGTTCATCTAATCTAGCTGTGATTAGTGTCATAGTTAAAGCACTTGACCTTAGACTCGTTCTTCTTTTGATGAGCCATGAGAGCCTTTCCTTAAGTTAGAAACCACTTTTCTACTTCTTAGGTGCATTTCCATTGTACCCATCATATGGCTTATTATTATTATTTTTTTTAAGCTTGAAGCTTTCGTGGAACTTGTTCCAACCATCTAAACATCGACATTAGGCTTAGATCCCTTGATCCGATCTTTCTAAAGATGCTAATGCCTTGAAGCATCCTTAAACGTTTTGATGCTTTCATTTTGGGTAAGATGCACTTTCATTATCCATACTGCTTAGCAACGTAATGCAAGCAGTGGATTTTTTTTTAGGTGTTGTAAGCCTCTTGGTCCATTCTATGTTGGACCTTATACCCATTTTCAGGCTCATGTAAGAGATTATTTAGAACTTCCAGAACCTCTTGTTCTTCTACCACATACTGGATTTTCATACTCCATATCTCATAATTATCCTCATTGAGCTTCTCACCTTTGTTAAGCTCAACTATAATATTTCATAAGTAGTTGTCGTTTCATAGGATATTCTATAATGAGACATACATGCACAAATTAATGCCTAGCATACACACCTTTATTTTGTCACAATCCGAAATAAAATAAATGACAACCATCCATATAATATGGAACCAAAAGGTCACTAAGTTTCACAATCAAATTCCATAACAATATGTTTAGTTATCACTAATTTGTTTTATTGTGCAAAATTTCTATTCCAAGATAACAAATATCTTAGAACTCCCACTAGATACAAAATTACTCATAATTTGCATATTTATCACATAGATAAATAAAAATAATATTTTCATAAAAAAAATCACTATTTCTAAAACCGAGCCTTGATCCAACAAATCCAAAAATATTATATTATAATGCACCCAAAAGAGTGTATCTTAATTAAAATCTTGCACTAAAAAGAAAATCAGTTGTAAAATATAGTAGAAACAAGGGTCGAATCCTTAGGGATTGGGTTTTAATTTAAGAATTATCAGTTTATAATTAAATTCAAGAAAAACAAAAGAAAAAATGAGGTTTTGAAATAATTTTAAAACTAAAATAAACAATAAAATAAAGGCAAGTAAATAAAGAGAGGTATTCAAATATGAGAAAGTATGGTTAAGGTTTCATTCTCCACAACTAGACAATGTTAAGAATTAATTTCAGACCTATCAATATCAATGATCTATCAAAGTTAAAAAATCGTAGATAACAACCTCCCGTGTTACCTCAATCCTTCCTTAGTTTGTCATTAAGCAGGACACACGCCACTACTTAATCCCTAACTATCAAATAACCTAATATAAACATCTATAGAATCAAAGCGATAGCAGCTTTAAGATGAGAAAGATAGGTTGATCTAAGCAACAAACATATAAACATGGATTCATTCAACTTAGGTTATGTTTCACTTTGCAATTAGCGAAAACTTTAACATAATCATTAACCACAAATTGCCATTATTAAATAGAAATCAAGATAAGCTACGTATCAGAACTCCTAAACTAGCAGTAGATAATTATCAAGATCTGTCTAGTTGGCCATCTAAACAAATCAAGACAACATCATGAACAATTCTTATAGAAGAACATAAGCAACTTTGATAGAAAACCAATAATAGATAGAATATGAAAAATCAATTACAAAACATGTCTAGGGCTTTGAAATCACCCTTAACCAAAGAAAAGATTAGCCTAGCATAGGCATAGATAATATATACATAAAACTAAAAAGAAAATAAAAGAATGGAGAAGAAGAAGAAGGATGATGATCATTGAGTCTCCTCAAAAGATGTCTAGTTTGTGGCTCAAAAGTTTGTATTTATAGAGTTGTAAAACCCTGGAACAAGTCCTTGCCGCACAAGTAAGTTAGGAGGTAGAAAATTGCATTTTTTTTGTAAGTTTCGGACTTTTTTTTGCGGTTTTTGGGCGTCGCGTCGCTGAGCTTTCTATCTTCCATTTTTCTGCTACATCCTCCTTCACTTCATCGGCTGATTTGGATGACCATTCCTTGTCTGATTTGGGCATGTAAACTACCGTTGGAAAGGTATTAAAGTCAGCTTCAAAAGTCAATTAGGAAGTTTCTTCAAATAAAGACTTTAACATCATGTTTTCTTGCAACAAGCTCGAAAGATCAAATCTGCCTTCTTGCTTTGCAACCAGAAATTGATCTTTTTGACTCCCAAGTCTTCTTCCGTCTTGTGATTATGATTTTGTAGGCTCTTTACCATCATTATTGACATCTTTTCACTTCATTCTCTTAAATATACCTAAAATTCAAAAACATAATATAAGTAATCAAAATAAAGATCGAAAATATAACTAAAACTAAGAATAGAAAGGGCATAAAATGTGTATTTTATGAGTTTATCAAATACCCCCCACACTTAACTTTTTGCTAGTCTTTGAGCAAAACAAAATAAAAATAAAATAAGAAAATCTAATATAATCTACTTTCATAGGAAATCATAGTGGCACTTAGCATATGACACAAGCCTTTAAACCTCTAGGTGTCCCTAGTGGACGAGTTTAATCTCATGAGGGTTTACTAGAACGATACCCACAAACATTGAAAAACTAAAATAAAAATAAACTAACATACACTAAAAATAGTTACTCCTAATCCTTTCAATATAAATTAGTGACAATCTTTGAACAAGTCTTATAAAAAAATCAATAGCTTAAAGAATTTCACAAAAAATCATGCTTGAATGTAAATAGTTTGAGTTAAGCCAATATTAACATAACATATTTCAATCAAAATAGTTCATATTCAAACTTAATCTTAACTTCTCACATGGGATACTCTCATGATTTTCACTCTTTAAAGTAGTGGTAAAGTGTTTACACTCAATCAATACCAGATACTTGCTTGTCAACCTATTCTCCACTATTTAGATCATGCAACTTCACAAATGAAGAGGTCTTTATTCAAGGTTGTAATGGGGCCAAGGGGTTGTAATGTGGTTAAAGAATAAAACGATAAAGATATCACAAAGGTTCCAAAGATTTCATAGAGTTTAGAGACATAATAAGATTATACAGATAAAACTTCTCAAAACTCTTATAAAGCATATAACATCATAAGCTAAATATTCATGTTGAGCCTTTGCTTCATTGTAATCAACTTTGTAACATCTTTTTTTTTTCTTTAACCAAAAATTCAAGAGATGATTCATATTTTTCTTTTTTTTTTTCTATATGGGAATGTATTTGACAATGTTCCTTTTCTTTTTCTCTTGACTTTTCCCTTTTTTCCCCCACACTTATTTCTTGTTTCTAACCCAAATTCAATAAATCTCCCTTATTTATGCTATGTATCTCAAAATATTCTACTTCATCTTTATAACAAGGGTAAGGACACAAGTGTATTTAGGCTAGGTAAAAGATGTGGTTACCAATGAAATAGCTTATTCAATGTAGGCTCAAATTGGCTCACTAAGGGGGATGTTCTCTTGGAACATCAATAGGGGATGGCTGATTTGGCCTTGGTTAAAAATCCTAATGCCTCTATCATATCCATGTAGTCATATGTATCAATATAGTCTCAAAACGGTTCAAAGCAAGTTATAAGAATCATGTAATCATAAGAGCACACAAGAAATAAATTAGATTGATATGTGTAATGCATCAATCATATAGGCTCAAAAACTCACAAGGAAGATTATACAAGTCAATATCAAGTCTAAACATGCTTCTTTCTCAATCAACATATCATATTAACATTGACTCCATGAAAAATGATATCAAGCTTCATTGTCATGAAAAATCTTCTCACTACTAAATTAGTTTTAGACCTATACAATTCATGCCTCATCATTGTATTCAAAGGAACTAAAACTCAAATAATAATAATAATAATAAATAGATCCTAAATTCTTCCTCCCACACTTAATTCTTACTTTGTCCTCAATGTAATACTATTATCCCAAATGAAAGAATCATGTGTAAGAGAAAAGAACTAATAAAAAAAAACAAATAAAAAAATATATTAGCAACTCAAAACAAACTAATAAAACCTAAACAAACCTAAAACACTACATAAACAATAAAAATAATAAAAGGAAAAGAAAGAAAATCTGAATATGGCAGGTTGGCAATTTCTTCATTAATTGGCCTGCCTTCGCAATTAGCACTTGAGTTAGTGTTTTGAACCAAACCAACACCCCTTCTTGGCTTTTTGGGATTTTCAGGCTCATACAAGAAACTTCCTGGATTTATGCGTTTTGTAGGGCGGTTTCTTTGCACGATAATGGATGTATTCTCCATTACAAGTATTATTCCATCATCCTTTGTGGTGCATAGCTCATCAAAGAATGGTGCATATTTTGGTACTTGTTGAATGGCATCCACAAACAAACTGTTTAAGGTTTCCAACATGTCTTGTTCATGTTCCTCCTCCTTGAACTTTGCGAATCTACTAGGAAAAGGTGGAGAAGAAACATTCGTAAAAACTGGAACCTTAAACGTTACTTCAGGTGCCGGAGTACTCTTATTTCAATTTGTGGCTTCATTATCCTCAAGAAGTAAATCCATCTTTGGTTTTTTCTCATCCTGTTCCTCATTCCTCAAGGTCACAATAGTAACATTCTCCTTTGAGTTAATCACCGTCTGGGCAGGGAGTTCTTAAGATCTTTGTGCTACCCATCCCACCATACTACTAGCCAATTGGCTCATTTGTATTTCCAAACTTTGGATACTTGCCTTTGTTTCTTGTTGATTTGCCCTCGTTTCCTGATAAGTGCATAAATTACACATTTTATGCCCTTTCTATTCTTAGTTTTCGTTATGTCTTCTATCTTTATTCTGGTTAATTAGGTTATGTTTTTCAATTTCAGGTATGATTAAGGGAATTAATCAAAAACATTTTAATTATGATGTTAAAGAGATTACAAAATGATATTCACAAGATGGAAGAAGTCTTGGGAGTCAAAAAGATCAAATTCTTGATGCAAAGCAAGAAGGCAGATCCGACCTCTAGATCTTGTTGCAAGGAAAACATGGTTTTAAATTATTTATTCAAAGAAACGTTCTTCTTGACTTTTGAAGATGACTTGAATACCTTTCTAACGGTAGTTTATATGCCCAAATCAGATAAGAAATGGTCATCCAAATCAATCTAGGAAGTATGAGCTGATGCAGCAGGAAAAGTCAAAAACCCTAACCGAGAATCCATATTAACACCCTAAAAACCCTAGCCGAAATTCCCTATTCACACCTTAACTAACCTAGCCACAATTCACTATTTGATACATAGAAAAACCCTAGATGCCATCCTAAATAGAGCCCTAGTGGCTGCCTATAAATACAAGTGTTGGGGGAGAGCTAAAATCATCTCATACAACTTGAAACAACTTGTATATAGGTTTGTAGTCAGCTTTTATAGTTTTCTTAGATAGTTTAAGAGAGCAAGAGGATGAATAATCAATATTCTTCTTCTTCCTCTCCATTCTTTTAGTCTTCTTCTTCTTTTCTTTTTAGTTTCATGTTTATGTAGAAAGCAAGATGCTGAATAATCAATATTCTTCTTCTTCTCCATCTTTTAGTTTTCTTCTTATTTTCTGTTTTCATGTTTATGTTATCCATGTCTATGTTAGGCTAAAGTTTCTTTTGGTTAAGGGTGATTTCAAAGCCCTAGACATGTTTTGTAATTGATATTCATATTTTATCTATCATTGATTTTCTGTCAAAATTGCTTACGTTCCTCCATTAAAATTGTTCATGATATTTATCTTGATTTGTTTAGGTTGCAAACTAGATGGATCTTGATAATTATCTAATGCTAGTTTAGGAGTCTTGATCTAAAGTGTCTTGATTTCCTATTCATAAGTGGCAATTTGTGGTCAATGATTATGGTCAAGTTTACGATAATTGCAAAGTGGAACATAACTTAAGTTGAATGAATCCATGTTTATGTTGCTTAGATCAATCTATCTTTCTTATCATAAAGCTGCTATCACTTTGAATCTAATGATGTTTATCTTAGGTTATTTTATGTTTAGAGATTAAGCAGTGGCGTTCGTCCTATTTAACAACAAACTAAGGAAGGATTGGGGTAACACGGGAGGTTGTTATCTACGATCGATAGTTTTGATAGCTAATTGATGTTGATAAATCTGATATTGATTCTTAATAATGTTTAGTGGTGGAGAATGACACCTTAACCATATTTCTCTTATTTGAGTTCAACTTATTTCTTTTAATCTTGTTTTTCTTGTTTGCTTTACTTTCAAAACAATTTAAAACCCCTTTTTTCTCTTATTCACAGACCAGCAACTTATAGATTAAAACCCAATCCCTGTGGATTTGACTCTTGCTACTACTATACTAAACAATCGATCATATTTAGTGCAAGGTTATAAAGATCATCATTCTGAGTGCATCAAATTTTTGGCACCGTTGCCGGGGATTGCTTTGATTAATTTATTTGTTACCTTGGTTAATTATTATTTTCAGTTCTGATTAGTTTTTTTTCTTCAGTTAATGTCCCAAACTCCCGGAGAAGACGAAGAGCACAAGAGGCTTATGAGAATCTTGGAGTTCAAATCTGCCTACCACAAAGCAAACAAGGAGTTGATCCAAGCAGTTCAAGTTCAGCAAGGAGAAATGGCAGTTAACACCTGAACTCTTAAGGAGCTAGCAACTCTGGATAATGATCCACAACAGTTATGCATATAATATGCTGACCTTGAGGTAACTTTTGAGCTTAAATCTGGTTTAATTCATCTTCTCCCAACATTTCATGGGTTTGCAAAAGAGGATCCTAATAAGCACCTTAAGGAGCTCCATGTAGTTTGCTCAAGAATGAGACCAACTGGGATTACGGAAGAGCAAATCAAGTTGAGAGCCTTTCCTTTCTCTTTAGCTGACTCGACAAAGGAATGGCTCTACTATCTACCATCTGGGACCATCACTGCATGGAATGGTATGAAGAAAGCATTCTTGGAAAGATATTTCCCAGCATCTAAGGCTACCAACATTAGAAAAGAGATATATGGGATTCGACAATACAACGGAGAATCCTTGTATGAATATTGGGAGAGGTTCAAGAAACTTTGTGCATCATGTCCACATCATCAGATAAGTGAACAACTTCTCATCCAATACTTCTATGAAGGTCTCATGCCCATGGAGAGAAGCATGATAGATGCCGCAAGTGGAGGATCTCTAGTTGATAAGACTCCCCAAGCTGCTAGATTCTCATCTCCAATATGGCAGCCAACTCCCAACAATTCTCAATGAGACATGATCCACCACCACAACCCAAGAAAGTCAATGAGGTAAGTAGATCATCCCTTGAACAAAAAACTTCTCAATTGACTTCTCTTGTGCAATAGTTGGCTGTAGGTAATATACAGCAAATTAAGGCTTGTGGCATATGTTCATGGGGCACCAAACTGATATGTGCCCAACACTACAAGAGGATACCAATGAACATGTGAATGCCATGGGTGAATTTCAGAACCAACCAAGGAAGTATGATCCCTACTCAAACACTTACAATCTAGGATGGAGGGATCATCCAAACTTCAATTATGGAGGAAACCAATCACAAGCTGCTCCTCCATTATTTGACAATAGAACACTGGGTTTTCAACAAAGATTTCAACAACCATATCAAGCCCAACAACAAATGCCATCAACCCAAAATTCGGGAACTTCTCTTGAAGATCTTGTTAAAACCCTTACTACTAATGCAATTCAATTTCAACAAGCATCCAAAATTTAGAGACTCAAATGGGGCAAATGGCAACAATAATGAGTCAAATGCAAGCAAGGGATTCCAGGAAATTACCTTCTCAAACTATAGTGAATCCAAGAGAAAATGCCAACGCCATAACTCTAAGAAGTGGGAAACAGCTTGAGACATCACAAAAGGATAGTGATTAAAGGGAGGACAACACCAATGCATCATCTTCACAACCCAATGAGCCACTTGCTAAGGTAAGCCCTAAACCATCTCTTCCTTTTTATATAACTCCTCCACCTTTTCCTAGTAGGCTAGCAAAGTCCAAGAAGGATGAGCAAGAGAAGGAAATTTTGGAAACCTTCTGAAAAGTAGAGGTGAACATTCCTTTACTAGATGCTATTAAGCAAGTGCGTAGATATGTGAAATTCTTGAAAGAATTGTGCACTTTTAAATGGAAGCTCAAGGGCAATGAAAAGGTAAGTGTGGGAGAGAATGTTTCAGCTGTTCTCCAAAGAAAACTCCCACCAAAGTGCAAGGATCCAGGTATGTTCACCATTCCTTGTAAAATAGGTAACACCAGGTTTGAACGTGCTATGCTAGATTTAGGAGTATCCATTAATGTTATGCCATATTCAATTTATGCTTCATTAAATCTAGGACCTTTAAAAGAGACCGGTGTTATTATATAACTCGTTGATCGTTCTAATACATATCCAAAATGAGTTGTAGAAGATGTTCTTGTACAAGTTAATAAGATGGTATTCCCAGCTGATTTTTATGTTCTTGAGATGGAAGATGAGATGTCTTCCAATCCTACACCGATTTTATTAGAGAGACCATTCTTGAAAATAACGAAGACAAAAATTGATGTTCATGATGGCACTCTCACTATGGAATTTGATGGCAAGGTGATTCGTTTCAATATTTTTGAAGCCATGAGGTACCCTAGTGATGTACATTATTTTTTACCATTGACATAATTGATTCTTTAGTGTAGCAAGCTTATGAGTTAGATGGTGAAGATAGTTTGGAAGTAACCATTAGCAAGCATCTCAAATTCTGAATCTGAAGGAGAACTAGCTTTGAGTAAACATATCAAAGATGCATTGTCATCTCTACAAGTGTTGCCATCGAAAGATAAAAGGTTTGATTTTCATTTGTTCATTTGCCTATATCTAATTAGAAACTCCTACCTTTTGTTTTGCAGACACTAACCTTGGACTTGAAACCATTACCAGATCATTTGAAATTGGTTATCCGAGTCCTTTGAGAACATAAGACTGCAATCGATTGGACAATTGCCGATATTAAGGGAATAAGCCCATCCATGTGCATGCACCATATTTTGTTAGAAGAAGGGTCAAAACCAATAAGAGAAGCACAACGTTGGTTGAATCCTCATATGATGGAGGTTGTGAAAAAGGAGAAACTGAAGCTCCTAGATGTTGGAGTGATCTATCCAATCTCGGATAGCAAATGGGTGAGCCCGATCCAAGTGGTTCCAAAGAAATCAGGTGTTATGGTTGTGAAAAATGATGAGAATGACTTGTTCCTACTCGGATTCAAACCGGATGGCAAGTTTGTATTGATTATCGCAAACTTAATTCAATAACTCGCAAAGACCACTTTCCTTTACCTTTTATTGATCAAATGCTTGAAAGGTTAGCTGGCCGTTCTCATTACTGTTTTCTTGATGGGTTTTCAGGTTATAATCAGATTATCATTGCTTCAGAAGACCAAGAGAAAACAACTTTCACATGTCCATTTGGTACATTTGCATATCGACGCATGCCGTTCGGTCTTTGCAACGCTCCTGCCACATTCCAAAGGTGTATGGTTATCATATTTTCAGATTACGTAAAGAACACCATAAAGGTTTTTATGGATGATTTTAGTGTCTATGGTGATTCTTTTGATAGATGTTTAGAGAACCTTACACTTGTACTTGAAAGATGCATGGAAACTAACCTTGTATTGAATTGGGAAAAATGTCATTTTATGGTTGATCAAGGTATAGTTTTAGGCCATGTTATTTCTTCTAGAGGAATAGAAGCTGATAAATCTAAAATAGGTGTTATGCATTCCTTACTACCTCCCACAAGCGTGAGAGAGGTTCATTCTTTTCTTGGCCATGCAGGTTTCTATGAAATATTTATCAAAGATTTTTCAAAGTAGCATTACCTCTTTGCAAGTTGTTACCAAAATATGTGGTTTTCTATTTTGATGAGAAATGCAAAGAGGCATTTGACACATTGAAAAGACTTTTGACTTCCGCACCTATTATGCAACCACCGAATTTGAATTTACCATTTGAAATCATGTGTGATGCAAGTGATTATGCTATGGGAGCTATTTTGGGACAAAGGGTTGGCAAAGCATCACATGCCATCTATTATGCCTCCCAGACTCTTAATGATGCTCAACTTAACTATTCCACAACTGAAAAAGAGCTTTTGGTAGTTATTTTTGCTTTAGAAAAATTTCGTTCTTATTTAATTGGAACTAAAGTAATTGTATTTTCTGACCATGCAGCTCTTAGCTACTTGCTCACAAAGAAGGATGCAAAGTTGAGACTAATTAGGTGGATACTTCTCTTACAAGAGTTTGATTTGGAAATAAAAGACAATAGAGGTAGTGAAAACTTGGTTACAGACCATCTTAGCCGCCTAGTTCATGTGGAGGATGCACTTCCATTGCATGAGAACTTTCCGGATGAACAACTCTTTTCAATTGGGATGACAACTCCTTGGTATGCCGATATTGTCAATTACTTAGTTACCAAGCAGTTGCCACAAGATTTGACCATAGCTCAAAGAAATAAGATCAAGAGTGATGCCAAATACTACATTTGGGATGATCCCTACCTTTGGAAGCATTGCTCCGATCAGATAATAAGAAGGTGTGTACTTGAATCTGAATTTCAATCTATTCTAACCTTTTGTCACTCTTATGCATATGGAGGACACTTTGGATCGAAAAGAATAGCCATGAAAGTGCTTGATTGTGGATTCTTTTGGCCTTCTTTGTTCAAAGACTCATACCTCTTTTGCAAGTCATGTGATCGTTGCCAAAGAACAGGTAACTTAGGTGCTAGAAATCAAATGCCTCAAACTCCAATACTTATTGTCGAAATTTTTTATGTATGGGGCATGGATTTCATGGGACCTTTTCTTTCTTCTTTTGGTAACCTTTATATTTTACTTGCCGTTGATTATGTCTCAAAATGGGTGGAAGCAAAAGCCACTAGGACTAATGATTCTAAAGTTGTTTCAGATTTTGTGAAGTCTAACATCTTTGCAAGGTTTGGAACACCAAAGGCAATAATCAGCGATAGAGGTACTCACTTTTGCAATAGGTCCATGGAAGTACTTTTAAATAAATACAACATTACACATAGGGTCTCGACCTCATACCATCCTCAAACTAGTGGGCAAGATGAAATGTCAAATTGAGAGGTAAAATCCATCCTTGAAAAGACTGTTAATCCAAATCGAAAAGATTGGAGTTTACAACTTGATGATGCACTTTGGGCTTATAGAACAGCATACAAGACGCCCATTGGTATGTCTCCTTATCGACTTGTTTATGGTAAGTCTTGTCATCTCCCAGTTGAATTGGAACATAAGGCCTATTGGGCTATTAAACAATGTAACATAGAGATGGATGAGGCAGGTAAGCAAAGAAAACTTCACCTACAAGAACTTGAGGAAATAAGGAATGATGCTTATGAGAATTCTAGAATTTACAAGGAAAAGACTAAGGCATTTCATGATAAAATGATTTTAAGAAAGAATTTTGTTGTTGGACAAAAAGTTCTTCTTTTCTATTCTCGCCTTAAGTTGTTTCTTGGTAAGTTACGTTCTAGATGGATTGAACCTTTTGTTATTACTAATGTTTTTACTCATGGTGCAGTTGAGATCAAAAATCCAAAAAAAGGTAATGAATTCAAGGTGAATGGACATAGGTTGAAATCTTACTATGAGAACACTCCAATACAAGATATAGAGGAACTACCCTCTTTGAGCCAAATTATGTTGAATAGTGACAGCATGAGTCTAAGTCTGGCTGAGGACAATAAACCAAGCGCTTCTTGGGAGGCAACCCAAAAGGATGGAGAGCACACATTATAATCAGATTTGCTATTTCCTACTCTCCATCACTCTGTCTTTTTTTTTTTTTCTTGATTTTGATTGTTAAGATTTTAGTTCTTTTCTTTTGCACATGATTCTTGCATTGGGGATAATAGCATTACATTGAGGACAATGTAAGAATTAAGTGTAGGGGGGAGGATTTAGGATTTCTTTTATGTTAGGTTGTTATTTTGTTTGTTTTGGTTTGCTTTGAGTCATATTTTCTTTTAATGTGTTTTTAGTTCCTTTCAATACAATGATGAGACATAAATTTTGTAGGTTTAAAACTGGTTATTAGTGAGAAATTTTTTCATAAGAATTTAGCTTGAATATCATTTTTTATAAGCCAATGTTAATATGATATGTTTGTAGACACCTAATTTTGTCCGGACCACTAAAACAGGTATGTTTTCTTCCTAAATTGATGTTTCAGAATGTAAAACGACTTTTTTCATCCTACAGGTGGTACTCCGAGACTTAATTTAAGAGGGCGAGCATAAAAAGTCAAACTCGAAAAAAAGTCAACCCTGAAAAAAGTCAACCCCGAAAAAGTCAACCCCAAAAAAAGTCAACTACTAAAAAATTCAACCCACTTTCAAAAATCAAGATTTGAAGTTCAATTGAAAAATGGCGAAAGAATTTTGATAATCCGAGGTCTTCATCGAAAGATATGGAGTTCGGAAGTTGGGATTTGGAGATTCAGTAGAAAGGAAACCCTAATTCGGGAAATTTGGGGAAAAGTGCTTAAACGATCGAATTGGTCGAAATTGAAGATTCCAAATGAAAGATAAGCACTAACTACGGGTAATGGAGAAGCCACTTGAAAGAAAAATTGAAAGAAAAGTCAATCCGGGAGAAAACCGAGAATTAGGATTTTTGGTGGATTTCGGTGAAATCGGGCAGAATTACAGAAATGGCCCGACTTGGTAAGACTAAAGCCCCAATGGATGAGGAATGATTAAAAAGGGATAGCCCAAGGCTCAGCTTGAAGAAAATCTGAAAATCGAACTTATTTTGAGCAAAATCGGGTTTGGGAGGCAAAAGGGTAAAATTGGAAATTTTGGAAAAAATAGAAAATGGACTCCAAAAATTATGAAAAATTTTCAAATCTCATTCTTAAATCATTTGGAAGAGATTGGCGAAAGAAAATCTTGATTCGGATTTCGTTTGCAAAATGGCCAAATTCCGGGCCTCCTATGCAATAATTCAAGAAGATAAATCCCGGAAAAATAGCAAATGGACTCCAAAAACTCTGAAAATTTTCAAATCTCTTTTTTAAATTATTTGGAAGAGATTGGCAAAATAAAATCTTGATTCGGAGTTCGTTTGCAAAATGGCCAAATCTCGAGCCCCTATGCAGTAATTCAAGAAGATAAATCCCAAAAATATACCAAATGAGTTCCAAAAATCATGAAAACTTCCAGATCACACTTTTAAATTATTTGGAAGATATTGGTGAATAAAAATCTTGATTTGGATCTCGTTTAAAAAATGGTAAAATGTAGGGGCATAAAATGGCATTTTTGGAAGAAAAAATCCAAATAAATAGCAAATGGACTCAGAAAATTTTGAAAACTTCTAGAATTCAATATTTTATTATTTTGAAAGTATTAAAAAATAAAATTTGAATTTGGAGTCCGTTTTCCATTTATTTGCATCCGGGGGCAAAATAGTCATTTTATCCAAGCAACCGAAAAGGGCTTCTTTTGGCTTTTCAAAAAATCAGACTTGGGCTAGAAAAGAGAGTGCTAGCCTATCAAGGCCCAAAGGAAGGAGGAAGCTTCTGATTTTTCAATCAAAAGGCCAAGAATTAAGAGTTAGAGATTTTTTTGATCAAGCCATTGTGATTAAGCCACATAGGCCAATGCATGAAGAGGGAGAGTGTCAACATTATTCTTAAACAGCTATAATTATGGAAAGCTGATACACTAATCTAAGGGTGATAATTTCATGATTTTTCACCTTGAATCACTAGCCCTTGGATGGAAATTGGTTGGAGTAAAAATGACAACATCCAAGGCATGAGAGAGGGAGGGTTCGGCCATCACATAGGGAGAGGGGAATTTTCATTTTCTGGACTTCATTTTTTCAGATTTCTTCATTTTTTGCTTATTTTTTCTCTCCTTGGTTGAAAGAAAAAAGACAAAGTTTAGAAAAGAAATTAAAGTTTGAAGAGATAAAGCTTGAAATATAGCTTCTTGAGGTTGCTTTGAGCACCAACTCTTGCACTTTCTTGATTTTCCATTCTTATTTTTCCTATTTTGATTATTATTTGGTGAGTTTTCTTTTTAAATAAGTGTTTTTTTTTATGTTCTTCTTAAGTTCTTTCTTCATCTCTTTCTTAAATAATTTTTACAATTTTTTTTTCTTTAATGGCCGAATGGCCTATTTTTTTTTTTATTATTGTTGCTGTTTTTGCTTTAATTTATCATGTTATTTATGTTATTTTCTTTAATCTTGATGCTTTAAGTGTTCTTCTACTTCATATACTTGAATCATGTTTTAATTTGGTTGCTTTGTTTGTTGCCATTTATGAGTTAAATATCATGTTCTTGCATTTTTAATTTTTTGTTTTCATAATGTTTAAATTTGTTGATGTTTTATATTTAGTATATCAAGTGTTTGTGAAAATGCTTGTTAGTTTTAATATCTCTACTTTGTGTTTGCATGATTTGAGTGTTATATTTTAGTTTTGCATGTTAGTATATCAAGTGTTTGTGAAAATGCCATGCTTGTTTGGAATCATAGGTCATTCGGCCACTCCATGTATTCTAGCATTATATGTGCATTTTTGCTATGTTAGTTGATAGGTTGGCATTTGCATGATATTTGGTTGAGTTTTTGGTTTACGCATGCCTTGTGTTTGTGTTATTGCCATGCATATTTTAGATGTTAGGTTAGGTTTATCTTGCAATGCATGTTCATGCATTTTAGTATATCAAGTGTTTGTGAAAATGCCATGCTTGTTTGGAATCATAGGTCATTCGGCCACTCCATGTATTCTAGCATTATGTGTGCATTTTTGCTATGTTAGTTGATAGGTTGGTATTTGCATGATATTTGGTTGAGTTTTTGGTTTAAGCATGCCTTGTGTTTGTGTTATTGCCATGCATATTTTAGATGTTAGGTTAGGTTTATCTTGCCATGCATGTTCATGCATTTTAGACCTAGGTTACATTAAATGCCATGCAAGTTCATTTAGGTCTAGGTCACTATATTGATGCCATGCATTTTTTCATGACATTTAGGTTTAAACTCATGCATTTCATGCATCATATTTGCTGTGTTTTTTCATGCATTTCATGTTCATGCCGCTTGACTAATGACTTAGGCCAATTAATGGTTCAAAGTCATGCTCTCTTGAGCACACTTGTGGAAAATTAAGGTTTGTCAAATTGATTATTCTACCTTTGTGATTTTTTTTACTTTTTAGCCAATTTTTATCTAACTTTTAAAAAGTCCTAGCTACTGTTTGTGAGTCATTTTGTGAGTCTTAAATATTTTTACTTTGATTTTTAAATGATTTAATCAAAGGCAAAAATGTATTTTGGCAAAACAGTTTTTTCACCCAGTACTCATACTTTCCCGATTTTTTTGGGCATTCATCTTTAATCAGAAAATTAAGCTGATTTTTTCCCGTGTATTTTTACATGTCTTGAATCTCCAGTACTTTTTTTAGATTTTTTTGAATTTTTAAAAATAGGGTAAGGCGCCCAAAAACCGCAAAAAGTCCGAAACTTGCCAAAAAAATGCAATTTTCTGCTTCCTAACTTACTACGGCAATGACTTGTTCCCAGAGTTTTAAAACTCTATAAATGCCATCTTTTGAGCCACAAACTAGACATCTTTTGAGGAGACTTAAGGATCATCATTATTCTTATTCTTCTTCTCCATTCTTTTATTTTCTTTTTAGTTTTATGTATATATTATCTATGCCTATGCTAGGCTAAACTTTTCTTTGGTTAAGGGTGATTTCAAAGCCCTAAACATGTTTTGTAATTGATTTTCATATTCTATCTATTATTGGTTTTCTATCAAAGTTTCTTATGTTCTTCAATAAGAATTGTTCATGATGTTGTCTTGATTTGTTTAGGTGGTCAACTAGATAGATCTTGATAATTATCTACTGCTAGTTTAAGAGTTATGATACGTAGCTTATCTTGATTTCTATTCGACAGTGACAATTTGTGGTTAATGATTATGTTAAAGTTTTTGCAAATTGCAAAGTGGAGCATAACCTAAGTTGAATGAATCCATGTTTATGTGTTTGTTGCTTAGATCAACCTATCTTTCTCATCTTAAAGCTACTATCACTTTGAATCTGTAGATGTTTATCTTAGGTTATTTGATAGTTAGGGATTAAGTAGTGACGTTTGTCTTGCTTACCGACGAACTAAAGAATGATTGGGGTAACATTGGAGGTTGTTATCTATGGTTTTTAACTTTGATAGATCATTGATATTGATAGGTTTGAAATTGATTCTTAACATTGTCTAGTGGTGGAGAATGAAACTTTAACCATACTTTCTCATATATGATTACCTCTCTTTATTTACTTGCCTTTTATTTTATTGTTTATTTTAGTTTTAAAATTATTTCAAAACCTTATTTTTTTTCCTTTGTTTTTCTTGAATTTAATTATAAACTGATAATTCTTAAATTAAAACCCAACCCCTGAGGATTCGACCCTTGCTTCTATTATATTTTACAACTGATTTTCTTTTTAGTGCAAGGTTTTAATTAAGATACATTATTTTGGGTGTATCAAATTTTTGGTGCCGTTGCCGGGGATTGCTTTATTTAGTTTATTAGTTATTTGGTTTATTCTTATTTTCAGTTGTAATTAATTTTATTTTTCTTATACATACAGGTTTTTTCTATTCAATTTTTGAGCAAAATACGATGGATTTGAGCAATCTCACACTTGAAGAGTTAGTGGCATACATGAACATTGAGAACCAAAGAGCCAATCTCACCTCTCCAACTCAACAATTGGCCACGGGTAATGTGCAACAATCAAGGTAGTGTGGAGTGTGCTTCATGATGGATCATCCAACCAATTGGTGCCCATACTACTGAAAAGATAATTTTGAACCAGCCTATGATGTGGAAGGATACCAAAGCCAACAAGGGTTCCATTAATAATAGTGTGATTCTTCCCCAAACACTTACAATGAGGGATGGTGGGATCATTCTAATTATGGCTACTTGGGAAATTATCAAGAAATAGATCCTTATGCTAACTACAATCATCCATCGAGTTTCAATCAATCATGGTCTCATGAACTAGACCTTTTTCAGCCCCCACCTCAAAACTCAGGTACTTCTTTGGAAGATCTTGTCAAATCTCTTGTTTCTAATACTTTGCAATTTCAACAGGAAATGATGCACTCAGAATGGTGTATCTTATTAAACCTTGCATTAAATATGATCGATTGTTTAGTATAGTAGTAGCAAGGGTCGAATCCACAGGGATTGGATTTTAATCTATAAGTTGCTGGTTTATAACTTCAGTTCTAAAAGAATAAGAGAAAAGGGGATTTTAAATTGTTTTGAAAGTAAAGCAAACAAGAAAAACAAGATTTAAAGAAATAAGTTGAACTCAAATAAGAGAAATATGGTTAAGGTGTCATTCTCCACGACTAAACATTATTAACAATCAATATCAGATTTATCAACATCAATTAGCTATCAAAACTATCAACCGTAGATAACAGCCTCCCATGTTACCCCAATCCTTCCTTAGTTTGTTGTTAAATAGGACGAACGCCACTACTTAATCTCAAACCATCAAATAACCTAAGATAAACATCATTAGATTCAAAGTGATAGTAGCTTTATGATAAGAAAAATAGCTTGATCTAAGCAACATAAACATGGATTCATTCAACTTAAGTTATGTTCCACTTTGCAATTATCGGAAACTTGACCATAATCATTAACCACAAATTGCCACTTATGAATAGAAATCAAGACACTTCAGATCAAGACTCCTAAACTAGCATTAGATAATTATCAAGATTCATCTAGTTTGCAACCTAAACAAATCAAGATAAATATCATGAACAATTTTAATGGAGGAACATGAGCAATTTTGACAGAAAATGAATGATAGATAAAATATGAATATCAATTACAAAACATGTCTAGGGCTTTGAAATCACCCTTAACCAAAAGAAAACTTTAACCTAACATAGACATGGATAACATAAACATGAAAACAAAAAATAAGAAGAAAACTAAAAGATGAAGAAAAAGAAGAATATTGATTATTCAGCCTCTTGCTCTCTACATAAACATGAAACTAAAAAGAAAAGAAAAGAAGAAGAAGAAGGATATTGATTATTCATCCTCTTGCTCTCTTAAACTATCTAAGAAAACTATAAAATCTGAACACAAACCTATATACAAGTTGTTTCAAGTTGTATGAGATGATTTTAGCTCTCCCCCAACACTTGTATTTATAAGTAGCCACTAGGGCTCTATTTAGGATGGCATCTAGGGTTTTTCTATGTATCAAATAGTGAATTGTAGCTAGGTTAGTTAAGGTGTGAATAGGGAATTTCGGCTAGGGTTTTTAGGGTGTTAATATGGATTCCCGGTTAGGGTTTTTTACTTTTCCTGCTGCATCATCTTGAAATTCCTCGAGTGATTTGGATAACCATTTCTTGTCCGATTTGGGCATGTAAACTACTGTTGGAAAGGTATTCAAGTTATATTCAAAAGTCAAGAAGGAAGGTTCTTTGAATAAATATTTTAAAACCATGTTTTCCTTGCAACAAACTCCGGAGGTCGGATCTGCCTTCTTGCTTTGCATCAAGAATTTGATCTTTTTGACTCCCAAGACTTCTTCCATCTTGTGAATATCATTTTGTAAGCTCTTTAACATCCTAATTAACATGTTTTTGATTAATTCCCTTAATCATACCTGAAATTGAAAAACATAACCTAATTAACCAAAATAAAGATAGAAGACATAATGGAAACTAAGAATAGAAAGGGCATAAAATGTGTAATTTATGCACTTATCAAATGCCCCCACACTTAGTTTTTGCTAGTCCTCGAGCAAAACAAAATAAAACAGAGTAAGAAAATCTAATCTAATCCACTTTCGTAGGAAATCACGGTGGCACTTAGCATGTGACACAAGCCTTTAAACCCTTAGGTGTCCCTAGTGGACGAGTTTAGTCTCGTGAGGGTTTACTATGACGATACCCACAAACATTGAAAATGTTAGAAAAAACTAAAGTATACTAATAATTACTCCTAATCCTTTCAATATAAATTAGAGAAAATCATTGGACAAGTCTTATAAACTAATCAATAGCTAAGGAATTTCACAAAGAGTCATGCTTGAATGTAAATGGATTGAGTTAAGCCAACATTAACATAACATATTTCAATCAAAATAATGCATATTCAAACTTAATCTTAACTTCTCACATGGGATGCTCTCATGATTTTCACTCTTTAAAGTAGTGGTAAAGTGTTTACACTCAATCAATCTCATGAAAACAGTTCTACCATATGCTTACTTGTCCACCTATTCTCCACTATTTAGATCATACAACTACATGAATCAAGAGGTCTTTAATCAAGGTTGCAATGGGGCCAAGGGGTAGTAATGTGGTTAAAGAATAAAAGGGAAAGAATATTACAAAGGCTCCAAAGACTTTATAGAATTTAGAGACGTAATCAGATTTATGCAAATAACACTCTCTCAATATTTCTTAGAAGCTCACAATCACATAGGCTGAATATATTTCATGTTGAGCCTTTGCTTCATTCTAACCAACTTTGTAACATCTTTTCTTTAACCAAAAGTTCAAGAGATGATTCAATTTTTTTTTTCTTTTTTTTTAATACATGGGAGTGTGATTTTATAATGCTCCCTTTCTTTTCTCTTGACTTTTGCCTTTCTCCTCCCCTACACTTATTTCTTATTTCTAACCCAAATTTTCAATAGATATCCATTGTTTTTGCAATATGTCTCAAAACATTCAATCCAACAAGGTTAAAGTTATAAATGTGTTTAGGCTAGGTGTAAAATTTGGTTACCAAATTAATAGCTTATTCAATGTAGGCTCAAATTGGATCATTAGGGGGGATGTTCTCTTGGAACGTCAATAGGGGATGGCTGATTTGGCCTTGGTGGAAATCCTATTGCCTCTATCATATCCATGTTTTCATATGAACCAATATAGTCTCAAATGGTTTAAAGCAAGTTCTAGAGAAACATGTTATCATAAGAGCACACAAGAAAGAAATTGGATTGATATGTATAATGCATCAATCATATAGGCTCAAAACTCGCAAGGATGTTTATACAAGTCAATATTAAGTCTAAACATGTTTTTTTCTCAATCAACATTGTCGCAACCTAAAAAAATAACAAGTCTCAATGCAAGACTTTATTATTCGTTAAGCGTGACATTAAAAAAAACGAGGAAAAGTAGACTTAATTCCTCTAGAAAAATGAAGGTCTTGAAAATGACCTTGAAAAATACATGGAGTCACCACCAATCTTTTTTAGCTAGGTGTGATCGGCCACCTATTAAAACCGGTTTTATAAAATATTTTAAAAATTAATTAAAACATTTTTAAAACCAATTTTAAGTATGCGTTTTAAACCAGAGAAATCAAAGAAACGGGTTCGGGACTCGGTTACGTGCGGGGAAGGATTAGCCCACCCACAACGCCCGTATAAAACTGTACCTTATTAATCATGTGTTATCTCAAGTCTCGGTAAAAAATCGGTTTTAAATTTAGTATTTCAAGTTAATTCCCAATTTAAAGAAAAATAATTCCATTTTTAATTGAAAATGATCCAGAGTTTATAAATTCAAAATTTTCCTATATTCCCCAACAAACGTGGCAAAATATAGAAAGTTTTATTAGTTTTGGAAAACTTTCTGAATCATTCTCTTTTTAAAGAAGATATTCCGTTATTAATCCTCCCCAGCAAACCCGGCAGAGAACTCATGAATTATTTGAACTCGGGAATATCTTTATTTTATTGAAAATCATTACCTTTTTGAAAACATTTTAAAAGATATGAATATGTATATGCATGACATAAATAAAATGACATAGCAAAATCTAAATAATATAATGCACCCTAAATGATATGATATGATTTAAATGTCTTAGCATATTCTAAATGAAATGAAATATCCTAAGTTATAAGACATATTCTAAATGAAATAAAATATCCCAAATGAAATGACCTAGGTAACATAATATATTCTACATGAAATGACCTATGTAACATAATATATTCTATATGAGATGAAATAATTTAAATGACATGGCAAATATGAATGATATGGCATATAATTTAAATGACATGAAATATAAAATAATGCTATCATATAATATGCATGAAAATAAAAATGGAAATAATAATGCATGAACATAGTATATGTTAAATAATATGACAAAAATAACTAAATAAAAAGCATAGGATATCATGAAATATTTTAAATCATATAATAAACAATATAACATAACTCAAAATCATAACAATATCATAGAAATTATCATAGCAAAAATCACATATTATATAAAATGTATGAATATGAAAAATGCAATGCATGAAAATGTATTTTTTCCTTTAATTAAGGAAATCCGTATATCTAAAAAGATATCCGGCTACCTTAGGAAAATATATCAAATTGAATATTCTAAAACCAAATTACTTTGTGATTGTTTGAAAACAATTTTGAAAAGCTTAGATTAAAAATAAAAACTGGGCTAAACCCTTTTCAAATGGCTCTAATTTCCTAAGTTTAAAATCCCGGACTTGACCACCCTTAACCCGAGACTTAAAAAATCATTTTTAGAGTTTAGAAAGGCTTAGAAATTATCCTAAGTCAGTAGCTAAACTTCCTAATCAACTCCCTCTAAGTAACTTAACCAAAACAGAAAAATGATTTTTCTTTAAATTCAATTCTGACTCCACTGTCCAGTTTTAGGCGACGATTTTGCGCGGCACCGAGCTTTTTGTCTTTCATTTTTCTGCTGCATCTTCGTTCACTTCGTCGGCTAATTTGGATGACCATTTCTTGTCCGATTTGGGCGTGTAAACTACCGTTGGAAAGATATTCAAGTCAACTTCAAAAGTCAAGAGGAAGTTTCTTCAAATAAGGACTTTAATATTATTTTTCCATGCAACAAGTTCCAGAGGTCAAATCTGCCTTCTTGCTTTGCAACCAGAAATTGATCTTTTTGACTCCTAAGTCTTCTTCCATCTTGTGATTATGATTTTGTAAGCTCTTAACCATCATTATTGACATATTTTCACTTCATTCTCTTAAATATACCTAAAATTCAAAAACATAATATAAGTAATCAAAATAAAGATCGAAAACATAACTAAAACTAAGAATAGAAAAGGCATAAAATGTGTATTTTTTGAGTTTATCATATTACGCAAGTTTTGTTATCATATACACGTTTGTATAAAAATCCATGAAATCTGGACGTGTTTTCACCAGAAACTCGATTTTATTTGTCTATGTTTTTGTTCTTAGACAAATATACCAGAAATCAAAACCTACAGGCTCTGATACCAATGATGATTATCATGTAAATAATCTATATAACAAATGCGGAATTAAATAACTTTCTAGATCGTTCGATAATAAACCCAGTTTTGATTCACTGGTTGGAGACAAGATCACGTAGTTGGAAATTGTCTATTTGCCACAGTCTGCCTTCTTGCTTTGCAACCAGAAATTGATCTTTTTGACTCCTAAGTCTTCTTCCATCTTGTGATTATGATTTTGTAAGCTCTTAACCATCATTATTGACATATTTTCACTTCATTCTCTTAAATATACCTAAAATTCAAAAACATAATATAAGTAATCAAAATAAAGATCGAAAACATAACTAAAACTAAGAATAGAAAAGGCATAAAATGTGTATTTTTTGAGTTTATCATATTACGCAAGTTTTGTTATCATATACATGTTTGTATAAAAATCCATGAAATCTGGACGTGTTTTCACCAGAAACTCGATTTTATTTGTCTATGTTTTTGTTCTTAGACAAATATACCAGAAATCAAAACCTACAGGCTCTGATACCAATGATGATTATCATATAAATAATCTATATAACAAATGCGGAATTAAATAACTTTCTAGATCGTTCGATAATAAACCCGGTTTTGATTCACTGGTTGGAGACAAGATCACGTAGTTGGAAATTGTCTATTTGCCACAGTCTAAATCCTTCGAGAATACAGAGAGTTTCGAGTATTGTTTTGGTTCTTGAAGAAACTTATTTTTCACAACCGTTTCTGCCTTGGCCGAATTAATTAACTATTCATTCTCTTTGTCTCGGATGAATGCATTGTTTTATCAATGGCTAATGGCCAAATGAAGCATCATATTAGAAAGGAAGTTGATCTTCCTTTTTTCTTATTCTGTTTTCATACCCGAATAAAGAATCAGATTTTATTAAGGAAGTTATTTTTCCTTTTCTCTTTATGTTAACTGCCCATGGCAGTTTCTGTATGTCACATTTATAACTTCCACAAAGGAAGTTTATGTTTGAAACGCTGTGCCCCTTATAGGCGCGTTTTCCAACAAAAATATGATAAAAATCGAATTAAATCGATAAAAATTGATTTTATATGTATTTTTTATTTATTTATTTATAAATGATGAGATTTAAATTTTTAACTTCTTAATTGTATATCAAATACCATACCATTAAAACAAATATATATTTTATTAATTATTTATTATATTTATTACTTATTTAGCATTAAAATATTTATTTTAATATTTAAATTATTTTTATTTGAATGAGTTTGACTTTCGATTTGATTTTTTTAGCAGTGTTTGAAAATGAAAAAAGGAATTATAAGTGTTAAAATTCGAAATCCAAACCTATTACATTAACCAACTAAACTAAATTAAACTTTATGTTTGACCAAACGTTGTGTTCGAGTAGTTTTTAGTTAGGGTTTGTTTATCTGGTATCTATCAGTTAAGGATTATTTATTGATTTACTAATTTAATTTTTTTTTTACATTTGATATATTATTTTTATTAAATTCAAAGAAAAATAATGTATTAATTACATCAATATCTAATAGTACTGATTAACAGTTCGTTTTTGGTTATTATATGTGTAAGGATATATAGCACATTTGGTTTTGTCCAGCCACCTTATTCTTACTTTCTTAGCAATTATAAGCAATATCATCATTATGATTATTAATTAATGCTTGGACCTTATGTAAAAGTTAATTAAATGAACTCACGTCGTCACAGTTTAAAGTTTTTGAAGAATTTATTTAATTAAATGCTTGGCAAATGAGATGGTACGTCAGTGTTTGGAGTTTATCTTCTTTTCTTCATGTGAATAAATTATCAAAGTATTTAGAAATGGTTGAACAAATTTGGTTTCAAAAGATAAAAAAATAAGTATAGTGAATCGTTTACCACGCTCGGTAGGAATTGAGGTGTTCGATGGGAATTGAAAAGTACGTTTTATTATTTTTTAAAAATTAAATTATTATAAATATTTATATAGTTTTATAATTAAATTTAAATAATTTTTTTTATTAAATCAATAGTAATTCAGATCAAGTTGATTCAAATTATAAAAATCTTTGTTCAGATCCAATTCAATTTAAGTTAGATTTATCGGGCCAAACGGATAATCCGACACGTGAATAAGTGTAAGAAGACAATGAGAGGTCAAAGTTGGAGATATTGAAAGAGAATAACATTTTAATAAAACTTACCATAAAACTTATCTATTCATCATTTTCACTAATAACCTTTACTATATTGATAGCTTAATATAATGGTAATGAAAACCATAATTATGTTTACTTAGATCATTTGAATTCTCGACTAAAGACATTTTCATTACATCAGAGTATCGTTTATAATTAGTTCAATTATAAAACGACACCTCAATAAAATGAGGTGTCTTTGGTTGAGATTCAAATTGAATCTCCATAGTTGAGATTGAAAGAAAGAGATAAAATTCTAAAGTTCTCTTCTTCTCTTTAGAAAGAAGTTAGACCATTAATTTGGAGGGTGACTCATATATTATATTCTCTTGAGCATTTTGTAATAATTTATTTTACTCGTTATGGCAGTCATTAAAAAAAATCATGTAATTAGCATTAAATAATAATAGACTTAATGAGATTATATAATTAACACTTTAAATTGTTGAAAAAATTACTATTTTAATTGTAAGCCTTCATACATAGTGTGCATTGTGCAATGACTGGATTAAATATTAAAAGATAAATCTAATCCATTTTTATTTCGTTAAAAAACTTTAAAACATAAGATGAAAAGATTAATTTGTTACATACTATATATAATTTATTACATAAAACTAACCTAATATATACCTCTCCACTCAAGTAATTGATTTGACTAATTGAGCTAGATTTTAATTAATTAAAATCATAACTTTCCTTTTATTTATATACAAAATGGAAGAAAAAAGAAAAGAAATCAAAACCATTTGTTATTGTTGATTTTGTTCTTATTTAGGCCTTATAATAATATATAAAATATTATATAAGGTGTAATAAGAATAAATACTGTAACACTCGTGCCAAGAAAGAAAATACTGCAAAATAGGGGTACCAATTATAAATTGGACCCTTTCTTTCACCTCTGCTTGAAAGTCTACCTCGCCCGCTTCCTTGAAAACACGACAAAAACCTCATAACCGTCGAATCCTGAAACTGAAAGACAGGAAAGACGACGAAATCCGTTAACTCGTTATCTTCAGTGACGACCACTCCCTTGCTGCCTCGCTCTCCTCCCTCCACGTGTCCCTCGAAACTTCCATTTCCAACGGATAACCCCTTCGTCACCAATCAACCACTTCCCCCCCCCCCCCCCAACAATCTTTATCCTCCCCACCTCGAAAAAAGCAAATCCAATCTCTCTCTTCTTTAAGTATATATATGTTTTCATTGTTTATAGTGTTTTTTTGTTGCTGTTGTTTGTTGCTTTATTGGGTCGCTTATATTTTTCTTTCTTTTGCTTTTGTTTTGGAGGGAAGGGTTAGGAGAGATGGATCATGCAGCAGATGCTCATAGGACTGATTTGATGACAATAACGCGTTTCGTGTTGAACGAGCAATCCAAGTATCCTGAGTCTCGTGGAGATTTCACCATCTTGCTCAGTCACATCGTTCTTGGTTGCAAGTTTGTTTGCTCTGCTGTTAACAAGGTCTTTCTTTTATGTATTTAATGGGGTTTTCTTTGAATCTTGTCTCCTTTCATTTTTTTCCCAAATGAGTTCTGGGTCATGTTTTCTGTTTAAAACAAGTAAAAATTGGGCCCTTTCTTATCCAATCAAGCATTTAGGATAGGTGGTCTCCAGTTTCAATCTCAACTATGCGTTTGTTATTAGTATTTAATATTGGTTTTATTCTTATAATTGATTGTAATCTATTTGCTGTTTATTGGTACAGGCTGGTCTTGCCAAACTCATTGGACTTGCTGGGGAGACTAATGTTCAGGCAAGTAGTTGCCAAATGAATGTTTTGTTTAGATTCTTGGTATTAATACTTCATACTAAGTTTGTTTTTTCTAAATGTTGAATAAAGGGTGAGGAGCAAAAGAAACTGGATGTGCTTTCAAATGAAGTCTTTATCAAGGCTTTAGTGAGCAGTGGCAGAACTGTGAGTAGTTGGATGAATTTTTAAGGAAACATTGGAGATGTTATAGTTTTCTTTTTAACTTATTTGGATGTTATATATACCAGTGCATCCTTGTCTCGGAAGAAGATGAAGAGGCAACTTTTGTGGAGCCCTCAAAGCGTGGAAGGTGCTTTCTGTTGTTCTCTGCTCTGTTTCTAATGAATATTGCTTCCATTATATTTGAAAGCTATGTTGCTCCGACTCTTCATTTTTCTTGAAGTACTTGTGTTCGACTCCCGTATCTGACGCATATCCGGATATGAGTATGGAGATATGACTCAAAAGATACATGGAAAATCTTTAAAAAAATTGAACATACCTGTGTCGGACACATACCCGTATCCGACACTCACACCCGAGTCCGAGTAACATAGTTTGAAAGTACTAAAAATGTCGATATTAGATTATTCTTCGTGTACATTTGATACGAACTTGTCTTAAATAAGGCAGGTACTGTGTAGTTTTTGATCCACTGGATGGCTCTTCCAACATTGACTGTGGAGTTTCCATTGGAACAGTATGACCCTCATCCCAAAATGCCATGCCATATTTTGTTTCATTAGTTCCTGAACCAAATATTTGCCAAGTAATTATTGTTCTAAGATAACTTGATATTGCAGTGGTCAACTGAATGTGTTCTCTTTCATCTAGATTTTTGGGATTTACATGGTGAAAGATAACCATGAACCAACTCTAGATGATGTGCTGCAACCTGGGAAGAAAATGTTGGCAGCTGGCTATTGCATGTATGGAAGCTCTTGCACGGTATAATGTTTACTTGTTTTTATATGCTTAGCTTTTACCATATGAACTTTCTCTTTCTTTTCCCGTCTCTTGATTAGTATTTTTAAATTTTTGTTTGATTACTTTTCACTTTCTCTTTTTCTTGCAAAGAGAGAGTGGGGAACGTGGCTAATGATGAAAGTACATTTCTGTTAAGAAAGAATTCCATTTCTATTAGCATATCTGTTTTTGTATTCTCTTGCAATAAAACAGCAAACTTTTTAATCTCAGTTTTTCTTTCCTTGATGGAAGGACATTGTAATTTTTATTGCCTACTTTCTGTAGTATGGCCTTGCACTTCATACTTAAATGAAATGGTTTTGCAGCTTGTGTTGAGCACTGGGGAAGGAGTTAATGGATTCACCCTTGATCCATCTCTTGGAGAGTTCATACTAACTCACCCAGACATCAAGGTATATTTGTTTTGTGAGTATTGGATTAATCATGTGATTATATGTTTAATCTATTTTGTAATTCAGCTTCTTACACCTTAGGGTTGAATATTAAATTTCTTGCTTTTGCTTCAAAATCAATTTTCTTTGTCAAATATTTGCACTAAAGGTTTTCTCCTGGTCTACAGAGTTGTAATTACAAGAAATTCTGTACATCTTCCTCTTTCGGTGCAAGTTTTATGCCATTCCTGATGGTCTGAAGTTAAAATCTTTATAATATTCTGAACCGTTCATGATTATCACAGCTAATATGATTAAAGCATCCCAGTAAATATTGATCAAATGACTCTTCATCTTCTATTTCTAGTTGTTTTTAATTATAAGGTCCATATTTTGTCTCTGTATAGCAACTCTGATTTGTTTGGGATAATTTAAAAGCATTGGTTTATCATATGTCTTTTCCACAGATTCCAAAGAAAGGGAAGATCTATTCAGTTAATGAAGGAAATGCTAAGAACTGGGATGGTCCAACGGCCAAGTATGTTTTAATTCAGTTTATAAGTGTCTTATTTTCTATTTGTTTTTCTAAGTAGTTGCCTCACTCTTTCTCTCTCTTTTTCGAACTTCAGGTATGTGGAAAAATGCAAGTTCCCGAAGGACGGTTCTTCTTCAAAGTCTCTGAGATATATTGGAAGGTATCATTGTTTCTATTGTTACTGGATTTACCTTGCCTGCTTTATCTCCATTTGTTGTGTCAGAATATTTATTCTGGTATAGAATGAAGTCTATCATTGATTAGTTTTGATGTGATGAATTTTGCTTATAGAGGATCCACTAATAGGAAAAAAACAGCCACCCTTCCTTCAAGAGAAAAAGATATGGTAGGCTAAGGGAAGTTTGGAGCTTTTAGCTTGAAAATTTGTTTGAAGGGAGTAGGAATAGGTCCAAGTTCTGTAAGAGATAGACTTGCTCAAATGATTTAACAAGTTCGACTTCATGTACAGAGCATTTCAGAGGCTAGGAGCAATTTAGAGGCTCCTTAGTGTGGATAACTGAGGAGAACAATTATTTCTTTACAATCTTTTAAAATTTTGAAGTCAAAGTGTGCTCTATGCCTACTTTGATACATAATATGACTATGAATGACCAATCCAAAAAAAAAGGGAAATCATTATGAACTACATATTTAGTCTTGATTGGTGAAAACCTAAGCAGATTTATTATTTTAAGCAAAAATTGAAGAATCTGGTCATAGATATATTTTGAAACTGGCATATCTGTTCTGTTTCTGGCTCTTGAATACTTTGAATTTTGAACAATTCTGACTTTATCAACAAGTACAGTTACTCTTTTTTTGTGAGTAACATCTGCTTTTTGTATGAGGTTACTAGATATGTTGTTCCGACTCTTCATTTTTCTTGAATTACCCGTGTCTGACGCATATCCAGACATGGGTATGGGGATATGATAGGACCCTCCAAATACATGGAAATTTTGAAAAAATTGAACATACCCGTGTCCGACACTCACACCCAAGTCCAACTATAGGGCTGTAATCGAGCCGACCGAGCCCGAATAGTGAGAAGCTTGAGCTCTAGCTCAATCCGAAATTCGTGGCTCGAAACTCAGCTCGAGCTCGATCGAGTATCATTTTCTAGGCTTGAGCTCAGCTCGAGATAAAATCGAACTATTCGAGCTCGCTCGATTAAGCTCGATCTTCATAATTAAATTTTTTTCATTTACAAATTTTTATATTAATTAAATTTATAAACAATAAAATTTCTTCAATGGTATAATGACCAAGCAATGAACAAATTTTTCCTAGAACAACCACGAGAAAACGAAGATTTTCTTTTAATATGCTGTCTGGTAGCAAACAGGTCAAGTGGAGGGTTATGGGTTTATTGAGTTTGTTTCGCGTGCTGCTGCTAAGAGAGTTTTACAAACATACCATGATACACCTATGCTGAATGGTGAGAACAACTATAGTTGGAACTGGGCATCCTTTAGTTCAGGTGAGAGGCGAGATGAGATCCCTGACTTTACAATCTTTGTTGGAGACTTGGCTGCTGATGTTACAGATTACATGCTTCAAGAGACTTTCAGGGCACCCTTTCCATTTGTGAAGGGTGCAAAGATTGTCGAGAAGCCGTAGGTGGGAGTGGGTCCAGTGGGAGTGAGAGAGAAGGAAGGAACTGGTGGGAGTTGGGATTGGGAGGGGAGAAGGAAAGCGGCGGCACATGTGAGAGAGGGAGAAAAATTAGGTTTTAGGGTTTTTAAAGTGTGTATATATATATATATTAAGGGTAAAATAGTAAATTTATAATTAAAAATGAAAAAGCTCGATTAGGCTCGCGAGCTACTCGAGTCGGGCATTAAGATACTCGAACTCGGCTCGCTCGATAGCTCGAGCTCGGCTCGACAATGACCGAGCCGAATTCGAAGTTTTTTCGAGCTGAACTCAAATAGCTTGTGAGCACAAGTGTCTCATTTACCCCCCTAAGTCCAAGTAACATAGGTTACTAGGATGATGCATTGTTTTTGGACAATTCTTAATATGCATAAATGATAACAGTGACTATTTAATTTTTCTGGCATCTAGATATTTTTGTTTGGTTTATGACCTGGATTTGTTTCCTTTAATATGGACTTGGTTTTATGATAATGACATTGTGATGAACAGCATGGTAGCTGATGTCCATCGAACATTACTCTATGGGGGGACCTTTTTGTACCCTGCTGATAAGAAGAGCCCCAATGGGAAGCTGCGGTATGTTAAATGCATTTCGAGCTATAACTTTATTTTTTAACTCTTTTAAAGATAATTTTACTTGCAGGCTTGTTAAATGTGTTTGCCAACACAAAATTTTCTTTTGCCATGAGGCTTAATTTCTTACTAAGTTTGAGTAATTTGTGTGAACTAGTGTTCTCTATGAGGTCTTTCCAATGTCGTTCTTGATGGAACAAGCTGGAGGTCAGGCATTCACTGGCAAGCAACGGGTATTTACATTAAACTTTTCTGTTATCAATCCGATCTAATGACTAACTAAATTATTGTGTTATCTGTGGTAAAGAAATGCTTCTGGTTTTGCTGCTAGTTTCGCAGCTGTAATGCTTTTTGTTGAGAAACTCACTGCAGTATAAATGAAGTCAGCTTTGTTCTGAAACAAAAAAGATACTGCTGGAGTATGAGATGTTCTTATAATTTTCATAGACAACCTATCTTGCTCCGACTTTTCATTTTTCTTGAAGTACCTATGTACGACGCATATCCGGATATGAGTATGGAGATATGACCCTCCAAATACATGGAAAAACTTGAAAAAAATTGAACATACCCAAGTTAGACACATACCGGTATCCGACACTCACATCCGAGTCCGAGTAACATAGTAGACAACAACAAATTGAAGCCGGTAAAATTGCTAATATCTTGCTCAAAGTGAACTGATTTAACCTTGTTATTTTTGCAGGCACTTGACTTGGTTCCAACAAAGATACATGAGCGGTCTCCAATATTTCTTGGCAGCTATGATGATGTTGAAGAAATTAAAGCACACTATGCTGCTGAAGGGTAAAAGGAATAAATGTACAATTCTCATTCCTCTCTACTTACATATCTTTACTGGATTCAGTTTTTAATCATCAATTTCATAAGATATAATCCATTTCAAGGCTTGTTTTGTAATGGGATACTACAGTTTATCCATGGATATATACATTGAACAATAGTTAAGTTCTATGTTATTCGTACTCGAGTGTGAATGTCAGATACGGGTATGTGTCCGACACGGGTATGTTTAGTTTTTTTCTAAGTTTTTCCATATATATGGAGGGTCATATCCCCATACCCATGTCCGAATATATGTCGGACAAGGGTGTTGGACACGGATACTTTAAGAAAAATGAAGAGTCAGAGCAACATAGGTTAAGTTTAATGATATTCATTATTGCATAAGCATTTGCCTCCCCAAAAAGATATGTTGAATGAGAACAAAAAAGGAAAAGGTTGTTGCGAATGCTTTCAGCCTGAGCTATTAAAAACTTCCTAAGGAAATGGATTAACAAATCACCATTTCTGCAGAGCTGATCAATCGGCAAAATGCATGTGTTGGGTTGCTTGTTAAATTTGCTGAACCTAAGATGAGGTTTAGTCACGGCCTAACTTTGTTTTAAGCGTAAGCAATTATAATATTACTTTTAATTTTGGGAATATTGTTTCTTATTTTGTTTTTTGGTAAATTCTTTTATGCTATGTTTGGGAGCATGAATTTGAAAATTTAGATTTGGATTTGGATTTGAATTTTATTTGCTATATAAATTGTGAGAATGAAATGTATACATTATGTATAAATTAATTAAGATTCAATATGATTATATATTAGAAAGGTATAAAAACATGAATTTCAAATTCACAAATAGCTATAGGTATTTCAAATTCATCACTAAATAGGCATCCAACAAATCCATGGATTTGAAAAATAATCATCAATGTTACTTTTACATGTGTTTTATTATATAATTTATACTATTTTTGAAATCTAAATTCATCGTTTGAAATTCAAGTTCTCAAACGCAACCTTAAGCAAAACAATTGACTATGAATAGGAGCAAGTCGAGAGCAATAGGTGCTCCAACTCTAAGTTAAACTTGATAGTTCGTGTGTTTGTGTCATATTCGTTTCGTTTTTCGTGTCACAATCGTGTTTAAGATGTTATATATTTATATAAACTAGAAATAAACCCGTGCTATGTTGCGGACGAAAATATTTATTTTGAGTTTTTTAACTAAATAAATAATTCTACTTTACATTAACAATTATAATATCATAATAAAAATATGCAAACAATGAGATAATGTTAAAAATTAGAAAAGAATATTACTTACTTGAATACATAACATATATTTATCCACTTCAATTTGAATTTAAAAAGAAAAACATATTAATCATTCTTTTCCAAACATTATTTATATAATTACCCCCAAACATTATTCCTTTTTAAAGGATATTAATCCTGAATCCTAAACCTCCAACAACTAATTTTGGATAATCATCTTGATAATTACCCCCAACAAATAATGATAACAATCACTTACCAACTCAAAATCATCAACAATCATGGATAATACAATAATGAATAATTTTAACAAATAACTAAAGAAAATATGAAAAATAAAAATAAAAGGAAACTAATTCTATAGCATCAAAAACACTTAACCTTACCAAAAGAAACACATTCATTACTTATTAGATATATAGCCATGAGCTACAAACATTACCTCAATTTAATCATGTTCCAAATAATCTCACTCTAATCTGCCCATCATTCAAAATCATCATTACAATATTCTGCATTTTACTTCTATCAAATATTTAAGCTCAAGAAAATAATTATTTAATCAAATACTTGAAATCATTATTTAATAAAAGAATCTACCTTGGGAATTTATCCTTGAATTTAAAGTATATAATCGCTTAATTGCACTGAAAAACTCAAAATTTAGAGTCAATGTCATGTACACTAAAAGCCATTTTTAAAAAAATGAATAAAATGATAAAAATACCACATAAAATATTATAAAGTAGTGAGTTTGTATTTTAACATAGGCGTTGATGAACAATCAAGATATGAGGAGAAAAACATTCTTTTAATTTAACCCTCAAGTTAAAAAAGGCATGTACAAATAAATTCATGATATTAATTGGTTTGCATAGTAGAATCATCAAATATTGCAAGCTAACAATAAAAACAATTTTCTTAGCCTTCAATAAAAGGCAATAAGTTGTGTATACTATGTGATAAGTTTCTTAAAGGCAAATAACATACCATAAAGTAAATAAAAAGCAATAATAATGATATTGGCAGAGTTGAAAAATGTAATACAATAAGATTGCACTGTTAAGAAATAGTTTAAAGAGACAACAAACTAACAGCAATGAAAAACCATAACATTGTTCCTTAACTTTTTTTTTGCAAAAGCAAAATTTTCATTAAACGGTTCAAATTCATTTAATGAGATGTTTAATCAAGAAAACATGCCTAAAGGCATATTCCAAGCATCCATTACATTAAGAATTCTATGGAGGCAATAATTCAAATGTAATAATAAAAATATTTAAAAGTCACAATATAGACATAATTACCTAAAGGAATGCAGTTAGATCAATAGAGGGAAAAAACAAAACTAATTACAGCCTAAGGCCATTACGGTTGAAAATGTTGTAAGAAGCACCTCAAAGAGTCCATAATCCAAAATTAAATCAAATAGAAATAAAATGATTGAAATAAAGAGCTTTACCTAGTTTAATTTCAACACTGTAGACAAATCAAGCATAATGAAGAATAAGCTTCACATGCATGCAACATTAAGAAGAAAAAAAAACTCATTTAATTTAAAGATAAAGTAACTCAACATACCATTAATACATGAAAAAATGCCTCAAACAGAAATATTTTGCTCATTAAATAAAAAATTTAAAATACAATTAAATTAAAAAACATACTAACTATCACTTGTTGTAAGCTTTCATGTTCTTTGCTTATCATCCTTTAGCTTGTCTGCATTAGCAACATAAGGTGTTTTTTTTCTTTCTAAATGCATTTATTTTAAATAATTTGAAAACAAATTTGGGTGTATTTAAAGTCTACCTCACTGCCATCCTCAAATTGAAGCCTCTCATCTTCATAAATAGACACTATCTGCAAACAAAAAAAAACAACTCCTCATTACATAAAAAGTAATGCCAAAAGTTCATACTAAACTTTCATTCAACTCACTTTCTCAATACGTCTAATATTCTGCTATTTTTGCTATCATTTAACACTATAGAGCTTTTAACCCAAAAAAAAAAAACTCTGTTGAGCTAAAACCACAATAGGATTAGAAAATGACCTTATCTATTGTTATATATACTATGAATATGAGAGCAATATCACTAATCACTAAGTTAATTGGAGGAGTTAGAGAGATTAAGAACTTGCATGCGAGGAGAAGAAATTATAGCATTAGTGTCATGTCATGTTCTTTGTAGCTTGCGAAGTATAATGATAAGCATATTGATCATCAACCCAACATATTAGGATTTTATACTAAAAATGAAACAATTAAAATATATGCACAAATCACAAATCTTTAAAACAAAAACATTTTGCTCATCAAATAAAGAATGTAAAAAAAAATAATTTAAAAAATAAAGTAAATTACCTGTCTTTATTGTAGGCTTTCGTGTTCTTTGCATATCATGCTTTAGCTTGTCTAAATTAGCAACATAAGGTATTTTTTTAAATGTATTTATTTTAAAATAATTATAATACATATTTGCATGTATTGTTTAAAAAAAAAAATTAATGATGAAAATAGCAAAATACTTACAACTTCAGACAAACATATTAATTTATGTCCACCAGCTTTGCCAACCTAAACTTAACCCCATAAGAGAAATAGATCAAACAAAATTAATTATATTAAAAGGAAAAAAATCTATGCCTATAAGCAAATAAAAAAAAAAATTTATTGCTCATACTTACAGCAGCAGCAAATCTGCTCTTAGAGTAATCATTCTTGTATTACTCACAAAACTCCTCCCTAAAATCATGAAATCAACTCAAAGAATTAGATAACAGTATAAAAAATAAACAAAGATTTGAAAATAAACAAAGGATCGAGATTAGTATCATAGAAAAAACCTCAAATGGGTCTGATCGACCAACTCATTTTAAAATGAAAAGAATTTCGAAACAAATAAAAAAAAAAGACCAGAGTTGAACTCAACTTGCCCGATTTGTCTCTCTACTACTTGTCTCCCCATCTTCTTCGACTCTTTTATTTTCTATAATTTTTTTCTTTCCAGACACCTTCTCCTCCCCTTCTATGATGCAACAAATGATAACTTCTAAAGCAAAAAAAAACCAAATTTTAGAAGAAATGCAACAGGACATCGACTAGGAAGAGCATGGCCAAAGCCAACTGCTCTCACATTTTCAACCGAAAATATGCAAGTAACTACACTTGATTGGACCACAACCCACGAAGCAAGAGAACCCAAAATTAAGGGAAATTATTGACTGAAAAAAATGAAGAGTAAGTGGAATCACTTGATTGAAAAAGTTGAAGAAAATGTGGGATTGATTTGAACGAAGATTGTAGGACAGCTTGAACTATTTAAGAAATCTTCAATTTACAAAGAAAGACTTGAAAAAAAGGAATCATTAAGGAAAAAAAGAAAGAAAATAAGAAGAATAGAAGACTTATCTGCAAAAAAAAAAAAATTTGGCACCCATACATCTATCTCAATTTCTAATTTTTTTTAAAAAATAAATTAAAAAGGTGAAAGTTTGTTTAACCCAAATTAATATATATATATATATATATATAGAGAGAGAGAGAGAGAGAACAATTATGTTTAACCAAAAGAAAAAAAAATGAAAAAAATTAAATGATAGGTTGAGATGTAAGCTAAGAAATTTAGAGAGAGAAAGAAATTGTAGAAGAGAGAGAGGGAATAAGAAAACACAAAGGGAAAGAAAATGAAAATCTCTTCTATTACCTTTTCAGATTCTTTTTTTTTCTTTGTTTTTTTTTTTTTTTTAATTGAAAAATTAAAAGAGTAAAAGCAAGGAAAATGGGAACACGTGAAAGCAAAAAAAAATACAGTAAAACAGGTGCCACGTGGACACTTTATTTGAGTTGTATGAGCAATAAAATTTTTTTTAGGATATTTGGCGGCTTTTTTATTACAATATAGCCAAAAAAAAAAAATTTACCAAATTACCGTTGATTTTTGATTATTTCCCAAAATACGGATCTTTTTTTTCTAGCTGGGAAATCGCCATCCCCCATGGCGATTTCCCAGCGTGTATTTTTGCAAATTTGCAAAAAAAATACCAAGGGAAATCGCCACCCCCATGGCGATTTCCCTTGGTAATTTTAGCAAAATTTGCTAAAACCATGAAGGGAAATCGCCATGGGGGGTGGCGATTTCCCTTCATGTATATATTTTTTTTTAATTAATAAACAAAAATTATATTAAAACAAAATTTTATTTTAATTTGATAAATTTATTTTTAAAAATTATAAATTAAATTAAAATATTTTTTTTATAGGTTTGGTTATTTATTTTTTAAAAATATATATTAAAAATGTAATTTAATTTATTATTACAATTTTATAAAAAATAAAAATATATTTCTTATTAAAATTTAAAAAGAAGATTATATTTTTTATTAAATTTTTATATCAAAAATTTTATTTTTTATAATTTTGTAATATTATAAAAAAGAAAATTTAATTTATATCAAAAATAATTTAATGATGTAAAATGTAAATAAATTTTTTTTTAAAGAAATTTATCGAGTCACTTTTTTAAATAAAGAAGTTATTTTTAAGTTGGTATCGTAAAATAATTTTTTTAATTTGATTAGTTTTTTTGAGTTTGTATTCGATTAACTCGTGACATTAATTTAATCATTGTTTTTAATAATAATATAGATTGTTACAGTTTAAAACTGGATATTTGATAAAAAAATTTTAATTTAATTTCTGATTAAATTTTTTTTTTCTTATTATAATTTAAAAAGAAAATTAAATTAAAATGAAAAAAAGAAAAGCAACTTATCATGTAATTTGGATTATTATATTAAAATTAAATAACAACATTAAGATATAAATTAAAATAAAATATAACAATTAATTTACGAACAAATTATATGAAATGCAAAACATATAAATTTATATTAGAAATTTAAAACACATTACAATTATTCTAATTATTGCGTGGTGTAGAGCAACAGTGTCGAGTTCTTCTAGTGCGTGGTGGTTGCACCCGTCGTTCAACCTCGTCAGTGGCACGTATTCGCGGTCCACCACGACCTCTTGCTATAACCGCCACTGGTTCCGGTTGTATGTCATCAGTCGTTTCATCCGTATCAAAAATTTGAAACCCACTGCTGGATGAGCCAACACCTAGTTCACCCATAACGGGAACCTGACTACTAGATGCACCCATAAATGATGTAGCATCAAATGCTGACGAAGGGGTTCCAAACTGATACATGGATGTTAAATATGCTGAACTTGGACTTAGGACGGGGAGCTGGTCATCTAACCTCGTTCTTGGCGGTGATGGTCGGTAACACTCATCAACGTCATATCCGGGGTGACTTACGGAATAACGATGGCTGGATGGTACTCCATGATCCCGTTCAGGTTCAGGATGATCAAATGACATCCTCGGTGCTGTGAACTCCGATGAGGTCGGTTGACGCCTTCGCCCACGTTGTCGGCGAGGTCTAGGAGCATCCATATCCTGTGTAGGAGGGACTGGAGCTGAAGTTTGTCCGGTAAATGGCATACTCCTAACATCCTCGTGCATCGACGGTGGACAAACGAAAGGCCGACCTTCATTTCTATATCATCTTATGTAATCAGCAGACGGGTTGAAATTATTACCAACAATCGGGTAACCTGTCGGAATTCGTTGAAAACGTATGTTCCACCATTGGATCCAACGTTCATGCTTCGCAGGCCAGAATTCATCATTACGACCACGCATGTCGACCTTGTGAAGCTTATCAAGGTTCATCGGGGCTGCAGGAATTGGTTGTTGCATCCCAAATTGTCGCAACACCCGGTCAGTTTGGTGCCACTCTACATATGAAAAGCATATCAATGCTGTGTTTGCTTTCCATATATTGAAATTATTGTAGGCATCCGATGAGAGGCATGCCATAATTTCACTCGAGGAATATGGCATCCACAGAAACTGCGAATAATTATTACAAATTATTAGTTTCATATGGATTAAATAAAAAAAAAAAAACTTCAATGTAACAATCGAAATATTTACCTTATCATATCCTAGTCGATCTAGTCGTAGTCTTATACTTGCAAGATCGCTCGGAGTCTCTGTAAAATCTCTACCCGTACTCCTACTCCACCTATTAAAATGCATATAATATCTTAATGACCTATAAAAATACAATTTCGTACAAAATTAATAAAATAGTAAAGATTATTACCTGCTTGCAAGGGGGTATACAGCCGAAATATCCACCTGCGGAGCAAGAAATGATAGCCGATACCAAGCCCATGATTGTAGAAGCACTAGACATCCACCTATGTCATGGTTTTTTGGAACTGTAGCTCGGCAAAGTTCTCTATACAAAACTGCCAAACACGCAGAACCCCAACTATAATTTGCTGCTTCCTCTAAATCACGTAGCAATGGAAGATACATTAAATGTACCCGACTGCTCGATTTGTCAGGCATCAGTAATCCTCCAATCAAACGTAAAATATATGCTCTAGCAGCATATTGTATTTGTTGTTCGGTTGCATGTAATGGCAGATTTTGAAACGTTTTCAACCAAGTCAGTCTCACCGTTGAGCCAGATACGACGTCTTCTGGAGGTACCTCACCCAATAGATCTTGACACAGTTCATTCCAATCTAGCAGGCTTCCGCCTGTAACTGCATCGCCATGGATCGGAAGTCCAAGTTGCAGCGCAACATCTTCGAGACTGACCGTGCATTCACCACATGGAAAATGAAAAGTGTGCGTCTCGGGTCTCCATCGTTCGACCAACGCAGAGATTAAATCGGGTTGTATCACAAGTCGTCGAATTTGACTTGCGTGATAAAATCCGGCTCTTCTTAAGTGGTCGATAATATAAGGATGCGGGTCCTCCAATGTAAATTTCCTCGAACGTAATACGCGACGAGTTTCCTGTTATAATAATAAAAATTAATATATTATAAAACTATAACAATTAAAAAGTAATAAATAAAACTATAAAATAACAAAATAATAATATAATATAATATAAACAATAATAATATAATATAATATAAAACAATAATAATATAATATAAAACAATAATTTCGTATAAAAAAACAATAATAATATAATATAAAAAAACAATAATAATATAATATAATATAATATAATATAAAGAATAATAATATAATATAATATAATATAATATAAAACAATAATAATATAAAAAACTATAATAATATAATATAAAACAATAATAATATAAAAAACAATAATAATATAATATAATACAATAATAATATGAAAAACAATAATAATATAATATAAAACAATAATAATATAATATAATATAATATAAAACAATAATAATATATAAAACAATAATAATATAATATAATATAAAACAATAATAATATAAAAAACAATAATAATATAATATAATATAATATAACACAATAATAATATAAAAAATAATAATAATATAAAAAACAATAATAATATAAAAAACAATAATAATATAAAAAACAATAATAATATAAAAAATAATAATAATATAAAAAATAATAATAATATAAAAAACAATAATAATATAACAATTTACTTACCTCGTTAAATATAACCTCCGAGATGTGATTTTCTTGTAACATCAATAGTGAAGCCATTTCAAAATATTGTTGTAGAAAAAAAAATTTGTAGAAAGAAATTTTTTTTGGTAGAAAAATGAAAAATTTTTGAAAGAAAATGAAAATTTGAATGAGAGGAATGAAAATTTGAAGGAGAGGAGGGGGGTATGGGGGGGAGGGGGGATTTGGGGGGATGGGGCAACGGTCATATGACCGTTGCCCCCTTTCAAATTTTTTTTTTTCTAATTTGTTTTTTTGGAACTTCAAATTTAAAATTTTAAAAAAAAAATTCAAAATATTAAATTATAAAAAAATCTAAAATATATTTTACGAATTTTTAAAATTTTTTAAATTATAAAAAAAATATTTTAATTTAATTTATAATTTTTAAAAATAAATTTATCAAATTAAAATAAAATTTTGTTTTAATATAATTTTTGTTTATTAATTAAAAAAATATATATATACATGAAGGGAAATCGCCACCCCCCATGGCGATTTCCCTTCATGGTTTTAGCAAATTTTACTAAAATTACCAAGGGAAATCGCCATGGGGGGTGGCGATTTCCCTTGGTATTTTTTTGCAAATTTGCAAAAAAACACGCTGAGAAATCGCCATGGGGGATGGCGATTTCCCAGCTGAAAAAAAAAGATCCGTATTTTGGGAAATAATCAAAAAGCAACGGTAATTTGATAATTTTTTTTTTGGCTATATTGTAATAAAAAAGCCGATATTTGGCAATGAAAGTCTTTATTTCTCATCATACGTCATTTCTTATGGAGTTAGAAGGAAATCCCTATTTACTTTTTCTCTTATTGATTTAAAAAAAAAAAAATTTATCACTCCTATTTTTTCTCTTCATCTTTTCTCATCTTTTTTTTTTTTTCAATCTTACCAATTCCTCATTTTATTTCATTTAAATATTTTTAAATGGGAAAAATCATAAATAATTTGTTTTGGCAAAAAGAAAAGGCAAAAAAAAGTCTAAAAAAAATACAGTGCAATGAGTCTGGTTGTAGATTTTTTTTATTTAAAATAATATAAAAAGTACAATCTATTTGGGTCAAAGTAAAAAATATATATTGAAAAGTAGATAAAATGGAGTGTACCACACTCCACTCTTCTTTTTTTTCCTTAGTACCTTACAGTATTTTTTTTATTTTGCAATCAAATTAAAAATATTTATAAAAAAAAAAAAAAAAGCAAAGAAGAAATGAACAAAACATTGATTAAAGTAAAAGAATAAAAAAAAAATTGTTGTAAAAGAGACAAAATGGAGTATACCACACTCCACTTTGTTTCTTTCTTTGTTTTCCTTGTTATCTTACCGTATTTTCATCATTTTTTATTCAAATTTTGAATTATATTTAAATATTATAGTAATACATAAATTTATGATAAATTATATAAAATATGAGATGAATTGAGACACGACACTAACATAACATAAGAAAAATAATTAAAAGCAACACGAAAAATAACATGAACACTACACATATATATATACATAAAAGTGTAAACATAAAACGAATTATTAACGTGTAAAAGTTTATTTAAATTTATAATAATTTATATAAATTATTAGCGTGTAAAATTAATTATTAACATATAAAAATTTATATAAATTTGTAATACTTTGAAAATACAAAAAAATAACACGAACACATCAATAACACACAATTTTTTTCTAAATTGAATCACTGTGACAAATTATGCAAAATATATCATGAATCGAGACACGACACGAACAAACAAATTTTTCTCTAAATTGAATCACAATGACAATCTATGTAAAATATACGATGAATTAAAACACGACACGAACATAATATAGAAAAAATAATTAAAAACGCAACACGAAAAATAACATGAATACGACATGAATACATGAACGTGCAAAAATTTACATAAAATGAATTATTAAGGTGTAAAAATTATATAAATTTATAATACTTTTTATAAATTATTAACGTGTAAAAATTTATAATACTTTGAAAACACAAAAAAATAACACGAACATGTCATGAACAATAAATTTTTATCTAAATTGAATCACTATGACAAATTATGCAAAATATATCATGAATTGAGACACGACACGAACACATAAATTTTTCTCTAAATTGAACTATAATGACAAACTATGTAAAATATAAGAGATAAATTGAGATACGGTACGAGCACAACATAGGAAAAATAATTAAAATACAAAAAAAAATAATACGAACACACACTTGGAGACGTGGACATCTTGTTCGTGCAAGAAAAAAGCTCATTTTATAATATTTTAAACAAAAAAATAATAATACGAACACATAAATTTTTTTATTTTTTTCTCCTTTCTCTTTCCTTCCCTCTTCACCAGGAAAAAAAAAAAAGATATACAGTATCTTAGAGACGTGAACACCTTGTCCGTGCAGGAAAAAAGCTCATATTTATATATAAGATAAATTTATAATATTTTATATAAATTATAAATTATTAATGTGTAAAACTAATATACGAACGTGTGAAAAAAAAAAATTCTTTCTTTCTTTTCTTCCTTCCTTCTTTTTCTTCTTTCCTCTCTCCTTTTCTTTCTCTCTTTCTTTACTTCAACCACCAAAAAAAAAAAAGAAGAGGGGCGACGTGGATGGCCTCTCCATCCAGGAAAATTGTCAATATTTATAGTAAGGATTTTGACGCATTAATAATTCGTGTTATATAAATTTTGAGACGTTCATGTATTCGTGTTATTTTTTCGTGGTAGAATTAGTGACAAGAACTAGGTGAAAAAATATAATACTGTTCAATATGTTGATTTTTGACTCTCGGTACCAATTGTAGTTTTGTGCTACAGTACCGATTTGCTACAGTAACTTTAACTCGGGATGCTACAGTAACTTCCGAAAAACAACTTTTTTTATTAATATGAGAAAAGACCAAATATACACTAGACACACTTTTTTAATATGCACTCACAACTTCACTCTTTCACTCATATCTTTTTCTTCATTTTTCTCTCTACTCACCACTCTTCCTTTTCTTTCTCATCTACACACCTCTCTGAATCTAACAACTTACATCTCACCCTATTTATAGCTTTCTATGTTGGTTACTAAACCAACCTAGAATGTTCTAGTGTGTTGGTTTAATATTCTAGAGAAAGAACAATAAAAAATCTAGAGAGAACTCTAGAAAGAAGACTTAAGAAAATTTTAGAAAAACCTAGAGAAATAATAAAGTTTGGAGAGAATTCTAGATGAGAGAATTCTAGAGGAGTTGTTGACTTTAACACAATATACAATTATTTGAACTTAATGAAGCACTCTCCTATGAAGATATTAGTTGCAGGAAAAACTTTGAAAACAATGGCTGCGAAAATTTCGTGAGTGTTTTATTTTGAAAAAAATAAGGAAAGGAAATTTGTCGAGTCCAGTCTTGATTTATATTAAATAGAAATTATAAAGATGGCCATTGAAATGTAATGTACAATAAACAATGCTAAAAATTACTAGTAGTCTAAAAATATGGCCATTCTCAAACTATTAGTTTCTGCATTGACGCTTTCAACATCTTATTTTAGTAACCAAATTAATTATACGATTGAATTACTGGGAAAAAGAGTGGATGAAGAACCTATTTATTCAGATTAGTTCAAGGAAAGATGAACAAAAGAAACAGGTCTATCATGAAATAGAAAGCTCATGTATTTTTTTTTTTTTGGTAGAATAAAGGAAAGAATTGTAAGTGCTGAAATTTGAATTCAGGATTTATTAGATGTCATTTTTTAAAGATTATGATATGAACCAAATGAATTAAATTTCGGATTCAAAACTCATGTACTTTTCCAATGGCTTTCAATTCACCCATTTTAATTGCAATGTTACTGCAAATGACTTTGGTTTGATATCTCACTTAGGACCATATTCAACTCAAACATGAAATTTTTTCACCTGAGCATAAGAAAAAAGTCTGATTCTTTTCATTGATAAAGACAGATCTAAAATAATAGTAATAGATAAAGTTTCATCGAATTCCATCCTGTTTAGTCTGACCAAATTCAAGAGAATAGAGAGATTAATTTAACAAAAGAAGTTTAGACCAGACCATGATTCCAAGCAATCATAAACAAGGTTTCAGTCAAATAATATGGTCAATGTACAACTGGATGAGCCTTGCTAATTCTTCTCAAAGGGGCTGCCTTCCAAATAGAGGAATCTGTTAGGTAGAGGGTGATTTTCATATTATAGTATACATTTACACTAAGGATGGCGTTTCAGCAACTTTCAAACTTGTGGCATAGCAATCGAGGGATTTAAATTGCGATTGCGGACGTGTTTTTTGTTACGTCACGTTTATCGTGATTGCGAACGATAAAAAAGTACAATTAAAACCACAAACGAATGATCATAACATCGCGTTACAATCATTATTTAAATAAATTTATGATAGCTTACTTCTCTTTTTTTAGTTTCTGTTGTTCATCAGTGACTTGATTGTTGCATTATTTTTTACAAACATTTGAAACATTCAAGCCTTTGGTGGCCTCCAGCAAAATAACAAATATCAGGGAAAAGGAGAAATGAAAGGAACCGAGTCAAGAACAAATTAACATTCCCATTGGCGGCAGAATCAAAATTTAAAAAAATATTTTCGTGCCTTAAGAACATGTTTCAATTCAAAGATCATGTCCCTGTATAGAATCTTCAGTCTGACTTCCTATTGAACTTAATTAACCAGGCCTTCAAAAATGACTTAAACTCTATTAAGAAGGAGACAGACAAAGGTCTCAAAGTTCCTATAATCCGAAAATGGCTGTCGTGCTTTCTCTTTCTCTTTTTCTTCTAAGTTCAATATTTTTCACAACAGAAGCTCAAACAAGAGTTTCCAACATTTCTGTAGGTTCTTCTCTTTCTCCATCTAATAATTCATATTGGCTATCAGAGTCTGGCCAGTTCGCCTTTGGTTTTTATCCTTGTGGTTAATGGCTTCTCTATAGGCATCTGGTTTGAAAACATTCAACAGAAAACTGTCGTATGGACAGCAAACCGAGATGAACCACCATTGCCGAGTGATACCACATTGCTTTTAAGCACTGAAGGTAGGCTTGTTGTGGTGCAACAGACGCAAGGGTCACGAGAGAGAGAGCCTCATTGCAAATGCTACTTTTGCTTCCTCAGCCTCCATGCTTGAATCTGGTAACTTTGTTCTCTTTGATTCAAGTTCAGAGATCATATGACAGACTTTTTATTCCCCGACAAACACCATTTTACCTGGTCACCGTCTGGTTTCTGATGAATCCGAATTAAGCAAATCATAGAAAGGGAAAGTTTCAACTAATCATGCAGAGAAATGGGAACCTGGTGCAATACCCAGTAGATTCAGTCGAACGAGATGCTGCTTACTGGAATACGGAAACATTTACTGCTGGAAATAATGTGAGCTTGAATCTTGATAACAATTAATGGTCAGCTTTACCTCCTGAATAATAATGCTACCGCATTGGTTGTAAAAAACATTACCGAGAGAGTTAGTGTCTCTCGATCGTAACCTCATCTACCGTGCAACGATTGATACAGATGGAATAATTCGATTGTATTCACATAGTTCCAATTCCAATCAATCTGGTAATTGGTCAATCCAATGGTCAAGCTCTGACAATAAATGTGATCCCAAAGGCGTACGTGTGCGGTGTGAATAGCTAGCTACTGCACTTTAATGAATAGGGATCCCGTTTGTCAATGTCCTCCTGGTTTTGATTTCATTGAGACCAGGGCCAGAAGGATTTGGGATGCCAAAGAAATTATACTGCAGATGGCTGCACCAGAAAGAATGATCAAAACTTTGATGTTCATGAACTGAGCAGTTTGAGATGGGAAGGGAAGAAGATCCTTATGCTACTCTCGAAGCGGTATCGAAAGATGATTGCAGAGAAGAATGCTCAAGAGATTGTCTATGTGAAGTTGCCATTTATGGGAGTTTAAGACAAGTATGCAAAAAGCTGAAGCTGCCATTAAGATATGGTAGAAGAGGAACAGGAGCTGGTAGAGTGACAACTTTTGTAAAGATAGTTGTCGGGGTTCGGACAATAAGTGGAGGGAAACGAAACAAAAGTGAACTTCGAATGGACATCTTCATTACTGGCATTGCATCTTTAACGCTTGCATTTTTCGTTTTAGCATCCTCTGGTGTTCTTATATACAGACAGGCATCGGGTTTTGGATCAAAGAGATCATAGATTTGTCGAGGATGTTACATTGAAATCGTTCACGTTTGAGGAGCTAAAGAATGCAACTAATAATTTCACAGATAATATTGGTAAAGTAGCTTTCGGGACCGTATTCAGAGGAGCCATATCAAATGGGAACCGAATTGTAGCCATCAAGAGACTAGAAAGATCAGTGGTGGCTGAACCTGAAGGAGAAAGAGAATTCAGGAATGAAACGAAAGCAATTGGGAAAACTCATCATAAGAACTTGTTGGAACATTTTCAAAATAATATCACATAACTTTCATGTGATAAGTAAAAGGTTATGTCTTTAATCAATAAAGAGTTGTGTCTCTTAATTATATATTAAGAGTTGTGTCTCTTGGTTATTTACCAAGTGTTGTGACTATCCAAATAGATTTCTATTTGGAAGAGACATATATTTGATTATAAATAGAACTATTCTGATTGTTGAAAGATAAGAAATATAGAAAATAGAAAACAACAAAGGTTTGGTATTGTTTTATACAAGAACAAAAACCATAAGACCTTCACAAGTTTTTCCGACATTTCCAAATTTGATGATTCTGTTCTTACACTGTTAAATGCTCAATGGATTGATTTGTTCATGCAAAACTAAGTCAATCATTGGGCTTCATTATATCTTTGAGGTTTATACGCCGGTAACTCTTTTACATACCAAATTATTATATGGTGGGAGCTAATAAAACTTAAAGGAAAGTGGCATTGTTACACGCTTTAAAACCTTCTTTAATTTCTCATTATTTTCAGTTCCTATGTACTAACAATCTTAAGGTTTTAAATTGCAATTCTTCGAGAAATTTGATTGAAGGCCATGGTGGTAGTCAAGGACAGAAGATGATAGAATTTTGCTCTTTCGGCCAGATCAAAAAGCTAAAGGCATACAAATTGGTGCACAAAGATCATGCTTGTCATTCCCATCAGTCGAGCAATTTGTTGATTCTATAAATCAAACTGCCCTTGCAAGCAAGTTTTGGCCTCCTCATGGAAAATGATCTTTGTATCTTAAGCCTCTGCTGATGGGAAGTTGAACTGTTCTGAGACTTGTTCCAACAATCTGGCATAAAGGAGTAAGATTTCAAACAAACTTATTCATTGAGAATTTGTTAATCAAGAACATGAAAGAAAGCAAAAAGGAGCATCCAGAACATCTCTTGCTCTTAACCATGCCAAATTTGAAGACACGAGTGTCGATAAAATAGTGCCAGATGATGAAGGATTTCTTACTATTTTTTGCAATCATGAATGGAAAGGTTCATTGGTTTACATATGGGCAGATTTGTTGGTGGGGTGGAACATTGCTGTAGTGAGGCTCTGATTGTGGGTGCCAAAGGCCAGTGCTAAGCCACATGGGCATGGCCACTTGGCAGGGGTCATATTTTTTAGCCAAAAAAAAAAAAAATCCCACCAATATTTGACCAATCACGGAACTCTTAACTTGCATATTGGAAACTAAATTTTCGCAACAAAGAACAAGGGGGTCAAAATGGATCCATAAAGCAATGTATAAATCTCGGTCTCGAAAAGAAAATGAGCACATGGACATGAAGTTGTGCTAGCACACGGGATCTTCATTGAAGTCGGTCAGTGGTTCAAAGGCAGCACTGCATGTTCATTATTATGATCAAACATGATGTTCTTTCATGGTTGTTTCATAAAGGCCGTGGGTGGTAGACGAGGAATCAATAATGGTCTATCACCATTGTTCATACTTCAAGAATGGATATATATCTAGCCCACAATTTGAGGGCTCAACTTGGTAATGCAAGTTGTAACCTAAGTGGGGGCATTAAGGTGGTCGAAAGATTGCCGATTAATGGAAGGGTGTCATTATGTCTTCCCTTGATTAATGCTTTTCAGATTGATAGTTTTCCTAAATGGTCCTACTCAAGGGACATATGAAAATATGAGTAAACTCATTAAGAGTTGAATTATTTGAAAGCCATGACTTATAGATCTTATGAGTATAAACCATTTAAAATAACAAGATGATTGCTATTAGACCCATTTGGGTGGTGGACATGGTTTTGGTCATAGCAATAAAAATGACTACTAATGTTCATGATAAAGGGTGTATATATGTGTGATATTATAATAGTCACTTGATAGGTCCGTTTATGGTCCTCTAATATGACTATATGATATATATGGAACACCCTCATGTATATATATAGTTTGTTGACAAAAAGTCATGTTATATAATTATACACAATAAGTGTTAATTTTTGTGTATTAACTATGATAAGAAGCTATGAACAAATAGCAACAATATTGTCTTGTTTCACCAAAGGATTTGAGGCCTCTTTAGAATAAATTACTTGGTTAAAAAGATAATATGATGTATGGTTCACAATTTGGTGATAATGAGATTTATTTCTTGGGATATCAAGAAATAAATAAAATGTACAAATGTGAAACCATCATGACAACAATAAATAAAGTGATCACTATGAATATTATATGACTAAAAGAATTGGTAATTGTACAAAGGATATCCTTGATAGTTGAAATACTATTAAAGAGCATTCTTTACCAAAAGAATGAATATTCCGTACATGGTGGAGGTGTTGGTCTTACGAACCTTCAAAATACAAATATGTATAAAAGTTCACCATGTGGTATGAAAATTAATATAGCTATGTTGAAAATTTAGGGATGAGGTTCAAACCTATAATATTAAGTCACTCATGATGGAAACTCGACTCAACGCTTGGTATAACGTCAAGTCTTGAGTTCAATGAGACAAAGTACATCATCTGTATGTGGCTGTTAGCACTATAATAATATATAATATATCATCCCAAGTAAAGTGCTAGGTACTCGTAATGATAAAGGAAGGATGAGCAATTTACTCTTAATAGACCCATAACATAGATATGTTAGAGTGTTATAGTTACGGGAACACTCTCGATGGGATCTACCTACGTGAATGTGAAGTGTGGCCGCTTCTAAGAGCTCAAGGGCTTGGCTCTAATAGCGTTCATGAAAAGAAAATATAGACACATGGCAAAATAGTGTCCCAGGATATTGATGCATTCATTGGTGTAGAAATCATTTGTGTGAGATGTGTTCGGTTAATCAAATGAAATAGTTGGTTAAAAGCATAGTTTACCATGCAATTTCGATTAACTTTAACATGTTTTCACTAAGTAAAGGTTCAATCGTAAGACACCTTTATGTTATGCAAAAGATTTCCAGAATTATCGAGAATTTGGTTTATTTTAAAAATGGTGGGGGATTGTTGGAACATTTTCAAAATAATATCACATAACTTCCATGTGATAAGTAAAAGGTTACGTCTTTAATCAATAAAGAGTCGTGTCTCTTAATTATTTATTAAGAGTTGTGTCTCTTGGTTATTTACCAAGTGTTGTGACTATCCAAATAGACTTCTATTTGGACAATTATGTCTATACAAAGAGACATATATTTGATTATAAATAGAACTACTCTGATTGTTGAAAGATAAGAAATATAGAAAGTAAAAAACAACAAAGGTTTGGTATTGTTCTCTACAAGAATAAAAACCATAAGACCCTCACAAATTTTTCCGACATTTTCAAATTTGATGATTCTGTTCTTACACTGTTGAATACCCAGTGGATTGATTTGTTAATGCAAAACTAAGTCAATTATTAGGCTTCATTGTTTCTTCGAAATTTATACGCCGGTAACTCTTTTGTATACCAAATTATTATATGGTGGGAGCGAATAAAACCTTAAAAAAGTGGCATTGTTACATGTCTTGAAGCCTTCTTTAATTTCTCATTATTTTCGGTTCCATGTACTAACAGAACTTAATTCAATTGCTGGATACTGCTATGATGGAACTAATAGGCTTCTGGTATACGAGTACATGAAAAATGTCTCACTTGCAGATTTTCTCTTCAGATCCAATTTAAAGATAAATTGGGAAGGAAGAATTGGAAAAATATTGAACATAGCTAGAGGAATTTTCTACCTGCATGAAGAGTGTGAGCTCCAGATCATCCACTCCGACATCGAACCCGAAAACATACTAATGGACGACAAAGGGTACGCGAAAATTGCGGATTTCGGTTTGGCCAAGCTACTAATGCTCCCAACCAAAGCAAGACATATACTGGAATCAGAGGAACAAGGGAATATGTTGCCCCTGACTGAGTGGCATCGAAACATGCCTATAACAGTGAAAGCAGATGTATATAGCTTTGGAATTATGTTGTTTGAGATCATTTATTGTCGAAGGAGTGTCGAATCAGATGTTCCAGACAATGAAACAGTACTTGCAAATTGGGTCTATGATTGTTTCAAGGGTAATGAGCTGGAGAGGCTGGTGCAAGAAGATGAAGTGGGAAAAAACAAGCTTGAGAGGATGGTTAAGGTTGGGTTATGGTGCACCCCAGATGAACCATCGTCCCGACCATCGATGAAGAAGGTTATATTGATGCTTGCTGGATGGGACAGTAAATATGCCAGATCCTCCATGTCCTAGTTCCATTGTTAGCTCCCAGAGCTTGCAATGAAGAGGTTTTAGCACTGAAAGTAGCTGCACAGTTCTTTTTTCCTATTTTTTTGTCTTACAAAATTCATTTCATTGCTTTTGGAATTGTGATATACAAGATTGTTATTTGTTACAATCTGATAAATCATGAACCATCTTGCTGAGATCATACGAGAAATTTATGCAAACTCTGATCATTTATAGTTAGAAAACCTTTTCGGTATATTGACACATAAAGATTAGGAAGCACCAACACAAACACACAATACCAATATGATATGATATGGGAAATTTTTAAAAAATTTGGATACGATACGGCAGGACACGTCAATAAAAAAATATTTTTTATATAATAATATATAATAAAAATATAAAATTGATATTTTTCAATTAAATATTAAAATACAAATAGTTTTTCAATTTTTTAAAATTACTTTTGAATTTAAAAATTTCAACCTTAAAAAACTCATTAGAACCATTTGCTTATTGTTGATTCCATATTTGAAAGAAAAATGTAAAAAAAAAAAAAAAAAAAACATTTATCGCGTGTCAAGCGTGTCTTGATCATATTTTGACCGTGTCTGGTTTTATTTTTATTTTTTTGACGTGTCCGACACTTATTTCGCCGTATCGGAACCATGTCTGACACTTGGAAACTCCCCTAACAGAAGTGGCCATGCTTCATTGCATAAGGATGACTTTGATTGTGTCCAGAAGCATCTTTTAACCAAATGAAAATCAGAAAAGCATTTCCAGAAACCAATTTATATTTCATGGTTTGAAATTCAAGTAACTTTAACAATCAATAAGATAAATAACAGGTAAATCCCTCTGAATTCTGATCAAGCAGAATTAAACTGCACAAACTTGGTTATAACTGAAGCTGAAATACTGTAACAGTTCAAGCAAAGGTATCTTTACTTCTAAGGTTTGATTTGATTAAAATAAGGACTTAAATTCAGTTTTAAAGTGAGAGCATTTGAAGAACTCATTAGTTTTTTGGGTTTTCAATAGGCTAGATCCTCACATATGTCACCATCTATGTTATCCAGACTCGAGTGAATGTCGGATACGGATATGTGTGGTATATTCAATTTTTTTAAAAAAATAATCTTATATTTAGAGGATCATACTCATATCCAAATCCGAATATATGTCGGACACAGATATCAAACATTTGCAGCTGTACAAGACAAACTATGACTTTACACAAGGTTTGTCTGCAAATTTTGACATCATTTAATTACATATTCTCATTCTGCATTTAGAAAAAAATATAATGTGAAATCAAAGAATCTCATTTGGAATCAGCAAGATATAACTCATTTCTTTTTCTTTCAGGTGGCCTTTAATTTATTCTGACGTAAATTGACTGCAACTAGTTTTATGAGTCTGAAACCAAAGTCCTGAAGTTATGTCTAATTTCTGAATATAACATCTCCATAAGAAATTATTGTCCTTTATGGACTGAACGTGATCAAGGTGGAAATGTAGCTTGGTATTTGTTGGAGACAGGGCAAATATAAATCATTATCAGCTGACTACTCACGCTTTTAACTTATGTTACTCGGATTTAGGGTGAGTGTCGAATACGGATATGTTTTCGACACGGGTATACTTAATTTTTTAAAAGTTTTTCAATATATTTAGAGGATCGTAGACTCATATCCATATTCGAATATGTGATGGATACAGGTGTCAGATATGAGTGTCGAACACGAATACTTCAAAAAAAATATGAAGAATCGGACTAACATAACTTCTAACTTGAATTCCAAGGTTAAGTTTATCCCATGATCATAGGTTGAATTGGCCTAGCCATTGCTTTGCTCCCTTAAACGGGGTGGGATTAGGCAGTCAAGTAAAATAAAATAATCCATTTTCCTTCTGTCTTGTTGTTCTCACTTGGACCAAGAAGATTGGTCATCTGCTGAAAAATGAGGTTAAGCTAATTATTACTTTGACAGATAAACCTGCCTTGTAAAAAAAGGTTAATCTGTTCACATTTTCTCCTCTGTAACTCCTAATGTTTGTGCTAATATGTATAGGAACAGTCAAAAGCAGATTGTTTACCACGTTATATTTAGTGCTCAGCTGGGAATTTGGAGATGTTTTCATGATGGAATGCTAAATTATTTGTTTTTTCATAGTGGGAAAATACTAGTTCAAATATCATTTTTATTCAAATAAAATATTTGTTTCAAACTTTAATGATGTTTGACTGAGACTTAGTATTGATTTAGGTTTAGTCATATGGAAATTTCTTTCTATTGAAAAAGAAAATATTTGGTAATCAATACCAAATATTCTAAGGTTTATTAGTTGTTAATAGTTGCTGTAAATATAATCAGATTTGGTAGTCAATACCAAATATTCTGATTTTTAATATTAGTCAATTAAGAGATTAGTTAGGCCAGCTAACTATAGTAATTAATTCCCTAAAGATATGTTTGTATTCTTTTTTATAAGAAGAACCCTTGTAAACTTATATAGAATAATATATAGAAAAATTCACATGGTATAAGAGCCTCTCTAAGCAATTCGAAAAGAAAAAAAATCATTGTTTTCTGTATATTTTCATTGCTGATCAGCCATGTCTGATATTTCCTTTGAGTCAACCCCGTCCCTTACAACCCAGCCAACCAACCCTGCAACCCAAGCCCGCAATACTGATTCTCATTCTATTCAGATCAAAACTATTCGCCTTAATGGTGACAATTATTTACGGTGGTCTCAGTCCGTTCGGATGTACATCAGAGGACGGGGAAAGATTGGATACCTGACGGGAGACAAGAAGTCACCAGTACCGGAGGACCCAACATATACGACCTGGGATGCAGAAAATTCAATGGTGATGACTTGGCTTGTGAACTCCATGGACGAGGATATTGGCTCCAACTACATGTGCTACTCCACGGTCAAAGAACTCTAGGACAATGTGAATCAGATGTACTCTGATTTGGGAAATCAGTCTCAGGTCTACAAATTGACCCTGAAACTTGGTGAGATTAGGCAGGGGAAAAACTCGGTCACCAAGTACTTCAATTCATTAAAGCGCCTGTGGCAGGATTTGGATCTGTTCAGTGATTACGAATGGAAATCCACTGAAGATGCCAATCATAACAGACGGACCATGGAAGCTCATCGCATTTACAAATTCCTCGCTGGGCTCAACGTGGAATTTGATGAAGTACAAGGACGGATCATTGGCAGGTCCCCACTTCCTCCAATTGGTGAGGTGTTTACTGAGGTTCAAAGAGAAGAGAGCCGTAGACATGTAATGTTGGGGAAGAAAACTACTAGCGGGCTTGTTGGGAGTTCTGCCCTTGTTGTTGTCGAGGCTACTGCCAACAAAACAGCCAATTTTCAGCGAAAACCTGAAGAGAAACCACGGGTCTGGTGCGACTACTGCAATAAACCGCGCCATACTCGAGAGACTTGCTGGAAAATTCACGAAAAACCAGCAAACTGGAAGAGCAGCAAGCCTAGTGACAGAAACAGTCGTGTCGTTCCCACTGCCAATGAAGCTGAGATAAATTCTTTCAGCAAGGAGCAGATGGATCACCTTCTGAAATTGCTGAAATCTAATTCCTCATCTGGTATTCCTAATGTTTCTCTTGCACAAACAAGTAGTGCACTTAATGCCTTTTCTTGTAGTTCAAATTATACTCCATTGATCATTGATTCTGGAGTCTCTGATCATATGACCAGCCTTTCCAATATTTTTAGCACTTACTCGCCATGTTGTAGCCTTGAAAAAATTAGAATTGCATATGGTAACTTCTCACCCATTGCAGGAAAAGGTCTGATAAAATTATCTGAGAAAATATATCTAAAATCTGTTCTCCATGTCCCTAAACTAGTCTGTAACCTTCTTTCTGTGAGTAAACTAACCAAAGAATCTAATTGCCGTGTAATTTTTGGTGATTCTTACTGCGAATTTCAGGACCGAAGCTCGGCGAAGAAGATTGGCAGTGCTAAGATGATAGCCGGACTTTACTACTTTGATGGTAACTTCTCCAGTAATAAAAAGGCTCAGGGTCCTAGCAGTGTCAGTTCTAATTCTATTTATGAACAAATAATGTTCTGGCACTTACTACTAGGACATCCTAACTTTCCATATCTTAAACATTTGTTTCCTACTTTATTTAAGGATTTGGATTGTTTATAGTTCTATTGTGAAAGTTATTGTTTCTCTAAGAGTCATCTTACTACTTATTTGTCAAAACCTTACACTTCTTCAAAATCATTTTATTTAATACATAGTGATGTTTGGGGACCTTCAAGAGTAACTAATATCTCTAGGAAAAAATAGTTTGTTACCTTTATCGATGATCATACACGTTTGTGTTGGATTTATTTGATGAATGAAAAGTCTAAGGTTGAAAAACTGTTTAAGGAATTTTACGCGATGGTTGAAATTCAATTTCAAATAAAAATTAGTATTCTTCACACTGATAATGGAACTGGGTATTTAATGAAATTTTGGAAAGTTTTTTGAAGGAAAAAGGGATACATCATCAATCTACTTGTGTTGATACTCCTCAAGAAAATGGTATAGCTGAAAGAAAAAATAAGCATTTACTTGAAGTGGCTCGTGCTTTAATGTTTTCAATGCATGTTCCAAAATATCTTTGGGGGGAAGCTTTTTAACAACCTCTTATTTGATTAACAGAATGCCTACACGTGTTTTAAAATATAGCACACCAATAGAATGTTTCCAAAAAAACATTTCCCTTACCAAGGATACGCTCAGATTTACCTCTTAAGGTTTTTGGCTGCATTGTTTTTGTTCATATACCCAATAATACTTTGTCCAGACTTGATCCTTAGGCTGAAAATGTGTTTTTATAGGGTATGCTCCTAATAAAAAGGGATATAAGTGCTATAATCCCAAAACAAGAAAAATTTATGTAAGTATGGATGTCTCTTTCTTTGAAAATAAATCATACTTTCACAAAAATTCTCTTTAGGGGGAGAATGAGGTGATGGAAGAAAATTTTTGGGATATATCTCCTACTCCTTTACCAAACATGATTTTGACTACTTCACCTAATTCTTCTCATCCTACTGTTATTCCCGAAAATCAAAGTCAAGAACAATGTGATAAAAATAATGAAGGGAATCCTAGTCATATAGTGCCGAACATTACTATATCTAAAACAAGGGGAGAATCACTACAATCGGGTAAAAGAAATCCCAATACTAAGCCTCTGGTTTATACTCGGAGAAGACCTCATCGAAAGAGCCAAAGTCAGCCTATTCCTCTTGGAAATGATCAATCTCTACCTTTGGGAACTGGACCTCCAGATATTACAAGTAGTTTTGTTCCTAACTCATCTTCAATTCATATTACTTCTCCTAGCCAAAAACCATCAGATCTTGATATTCCTATAACTGTTAGGAAAGGAACCCGAACTTGCACTAAATATCCTATTGCCAAATACCTGTCTTATGAAAAACTCTCTCATAATTATAGGGTGGTAAGAAATTCCCAGACTTGTTTGTCCTGAGAAACAATCAGGAAGCTCTTGATGATCCAAATTGGAAATTAGCAGTGATGGAAGAGATGAATGCTGTTAAAAAAAGTGGTACTTGGGAGATAGTTGATTTACCTAAGGAGAAAAGAACAGTAGGCTGTAAGTGGGTCTTTACTGTGAAATGCAAAGCTGATGGTAGCATAGAGAGGTACAAGGCAAGACTAGTAGCAAAAGGGTTCACCCAGACCTATGGGATTGATTATCAATAAACCTTTGCGCCTGTAGCCAAAATAAACTCTATCAGCATCTTATTATTTTTTGCTATAAATTTCAACTGGTCATTACACCAGTTAGATATAAAAAATGCCTTTTTAAATGGAGATCTTGAGGATGAGGTTTTTATGAGTCTACCACCTGGGTTTGAGGGAAAATTGGGACTAAACAAAGTTTGTAGACTAAAAAAAATTTTATATGGTCTCAAACAATCCCCTAGAGCTTGGTTTGAGAGATTTGGGAGAGCTATGAAGAGTTGTGGCTACTGTCAGAGCCAAGCTGACCATACAATGTTCTATAAACACAGTAGAGAAGGCAATGTTGCAATCTTAATTGTCTATGTGGATGATATAATCTTGACAGGTGATGACAATGAAGAACTAGAGAGACTAAAAAGAGACTTGCAACTGAATTCGAGATCAAGGACTTGGGTCTATTGAAATACTTTCTTGGAATGGAGTTTGCTAGACCCAAAGAAGGTATACTTTTGAATCAACGTAAATATGTTCTTGATTTACTTGATGAGACAGGTTTGCTAGGAAGTAAACTAGCCGAGACACCCATTGAGCCCAACCTTAAGCTACAACCTTCTAAAGATGAAGAAGTTCTGAATAGAGAGCAGTAGTAGAGATTTGTAGGAAGATTGATCTACTTGTCACATACACGTCCAGATATAGCATTTACAGTCAGCAAGGTTAGCCAGTTCATGCATTCACCTGGACAAGAACACTTTGATGCAGTCTATAGAATTCTCAGATACTTAAAAGGGACCTCTGGAAAGGGTCTACTGTTTAAAAACCATGGCCATTTGCAAGTTGAAGCCTATACTGATGCGGATTGGGCTGAGAGTGTTTTTAATAGACGGTCAACTTTTGGCTATTGTACATTTGTTGGAGGCAACCTCGTCACCTGGCGGAGTAAAAAGCAGAATGTGGTAGCAAGAAGCAGCACAGAGGCTGAGTTCAGATTAGTTGCTCATGGAATTTGTGAAGTGTTGTGGATTAAGAGACTATTAGAAGAGTTGAATATCTCTAATCCATTGCCTATGAAAGTGTACTGTGACAATAAAGTTGCTATTTCAATAGCGCACCATCCAGTGCTTCATGATAGAACAAAGCATGTGGAGATAGACAAACACTTCATCAAAGAAAAGATCGAAAATAGATTAATCTGTATGCCTTATATTCCTACTATTGAGCAAGTTGCAGATGTACTTACAAAGGGACTTCCTACAAGACAATTTGACAGGTTAATTGGCAAGCTAGTTATGGAGGATATCTTCAAACCAGCTTGAGGGGGAGTGCTGAAAAAGGAAAGATTTGGTAGTCAATACCAAATATTCTAAGGTTTATTAGCTGTTAATAGTTGCTGTAAATAGAATCAGATTTGGTAGTCAATACCAAATATTCTGATTTTTAATATTAGTCAATAGGAGATTAGTTAGGCCAGCTATCTATAGTAATTAATTCCCTAAAGATATGTTTGTATTCTTTCTTATAAGAAGAACCCTTCTAAACTTATATAGAATAATATATTGAAAAATTCACACTTTCTAATTTCTACCTAAAGGCCTTCAAATTTTTTTTTTTAAAGAAAGATGAGCCATCTCCATTTAAAAGCTAATCGCTAGCATGAGATATGATTGCCATGATGGATCTATTGCTTCTTTCAAGTTTTATTACTATATTCTTTACAGCAGCTAAAGCTCAGCAAACTAATTCCTCCATTGGCTTAGGTTCTTCTCTTTCTCCAACTACGAATCCATATTGGCTATCAGAGTCTGGAGATTTTGCCTTCGGTTTCTATCCAAATGCTGATGGCTTCTCCGTAGGCATCTGGTTTGCAAAACTAAATCAGCAAACAGTTGTATGGACAGCAAATCGAGATGAACCACCATTCTCCAATGATGCTACATTGCTTTTAAGCAATGGTGGCAGACTTGTTGTGCAACAACAGCAAGGCCAAGAGAGGCCTATTTCTCAAACTAACTCCGGCTTTGCAGCTTCGGCGTCTATGCTTGACAATGGTAATTTTGTTCTGTTCAATTCAAGTTCCGGAATAACATGGCAGACTTTTGAGGAGCCAACAGACACTATTTTACCAGGTCAGCGTCTTTCGGCAGGGAACAGGCTGGTTTCCAGCATGTCTGAGACAAATCATAGTAGTGGAAAGTTTGAAATCTTTATGCAGAATGATGGGAACCTGGTACAATACCAGGCAAATAAAGTAGGAATGGATGCTGCTTATTGGGACTCAAAGACCGAACAAAGTGGAGATGATACGACTTTGAATCTTGATAGCAATGGCCAGCTCTACCTACTCAATGCTGAGGGATTCAATGTAAAAAATTTATCTGATGGGGTGAATGGAAGAAGAGCTTTCTACCGTGCTACACTCGATGCAGATGGGATATTTCGGTTGCATTCGCATAGCTTGGATCAACAGGGTAATTGGTCAATGCAATGGTCTTCCTTTGATGATAAATGTATTCCTAAAGGCTTGTGTGGTCTGAACAGCTACTGCACTCTTGCAGCGATGAATCCGGTTTGTCAATGGCCTCCCGGATTTGATGATTTCATCGACCAAAGACAGAAGGATCCAGGTTGTAAGAAAACATATGGAGCAGATGGAAGAAATGAAGTTGGTTTTGATCTTTATAAACTCAACAATGTAACCTGGGAAGATGATCCATATGCTGCTGTCTCATCCATAACCGAAGATGCATGCAGAGAGGATTGTTTAAGAGATGTTAGCTGTGAAGCTGCCTTGTACTTAAAGTAAGACTGTAGAAAGCTGAAGCTTCCACTAAGGTTTGGAAGAAAAACAGCTGATAATCCAGTGACAAGTTTTGTCAAGGCAACAAGAATGGGAGGCAGAAAAAAAAAAAAAAAAAAACCCAAAAGGAATTACAACTAGGCATATTCCTTGCAAGCATTGCAAGCTTGACATTTGCATTTTTCATTCTAGCTTCTGCTGGTGGTCTTGTATATATATGTATCGCCTTCGAAGATACCAAAGAGTTTCGAATCCAGGAAATAATGTATTTGCTGAAGATGTCACTTTGAGATTATTTGCATATGAAGAGCTAATTTCACAGAAGAAATTGGTAAAGGATCTTGTGGGACTGTCTTCAAAGGTGTCATGCCAAATGGGAACAGAGTTGTGGCCATCAAGAGACTAGAAAAAGTGGGGCTGAAGGGGAAAGAGAATTCAGGAATGAAATGAAAACAATTGGGAGAACCCATCACAAGAATCTAGTTCAATTGCTTGGCTACTGCCATGAAAGATCCAATATGCTTCTAGTGTATGAGTACATGAGCAATTGCTCACTTGCAGATTTCGTCTTTAGGTCCATACTAAAGACAGATTGGGAAGTAAGAATGGTATAACACTGAACATAGCCAGAGGAATTCAATACTGTGAAAGCAGATGTGTATAGCTTCGGGATAATGTTACTCGAGATTATATGTTGTCGAAGGAGCGTAGACATGAATGCTCCGGAGAATGAAGTAGTTCTTCCATACTGGGTCTATGATTGTTTCATTTCCAGAGAATTGGAGAAGCTGGTAAAGGATGAAGAAGTGGAAAAGGATATGCTAGAGAGGATGGTTAAGGTGGGATTATGGTGCATCCAGGATAATCCATCATTGGGACCATTAGTGAAGAAGGTTATCCTGCATGCTGGAAGGGATAGTAGACATTCCAGCCCCTCCTTGTCGTCCGAGTTCCTTTATTGGTTCGGGTAATAGTTCCTCGAACTAGTACTTCCTCATAGTCTAAAGCCACAGCAGATGTGCAAGCACCCAAAATGCAAAGACCTTCTGGCACTCAGAGCAGTGTTTGTTTCTCTGTTTGTTTTTACTTTTTATGTTACTTTCTTTTCAACTTTTATTCTGACAAGTTCCTTTTGACTGGTTTTTGTTGGAATATGGTATGGCTCAAAGTCACCTTTGGTGGCTTACCACCAATAATGGAGCTACCACTTGTACCACTTGCACCACCAATAATGGAAGCTACCACTTGCAAATGGATGGTGGCTATGGTGGCTACCACTTGCAATGTGTTCACACCAAGATAGGTGGTGGATGGTGGCTATGGTGGCTGCCACTTGCTTAGTGTTCACACCTTGATATTATGGCTATAAATAGCCATGTAGAGTAAGAGAGAAAAGATGAGTGAGTAGAGTAGAGTTGAGCAAGTTAGAGTTAAAGTGTTGAAGCAATTACTCTGTGTTTATAGAGTAAATTCGGTATTGTGTTGAGTTGTGAGTTCAGTGCTTGTGTAGCACCTTGAATTCTGTATTTGTTTGTACTCCATCTCCATTAATACAAAGCTTCAAGCTCCTCCTCCCGTGGACGTAGGCACAGTTGCCGAACCACGTAAAATATCGTTGTTTTTTCAGTGTGTTTAAATCGGTTTTAGTAATATCAATTCTCTTCCGCACAACAAATTGGTATCAGAGCCAATTTTTACGTAAAACCGAGTTTGTTTGATTCTGTCCGTTTTTCAAAAGTGCTCCAATTTGTGTTTTGAAAATACCAGGTTGTAGAGGTCGTCGAGAGGAGTGCAGCAGAATCAACCGGAGCGCCAGAAGCCGCCGCACGCGCCGCCACGCGCCGCCAGAAGAGGAGCTCACGCGCCCCACGCTCTCACGCGCCGCACGCGCCTCTGGAGGTTGAAGACGCGTGAAACCCACGCGCCGCACGTGCCGCACGCGCCAGCCAGAGGTTGAAGACGAGTGGGCCTCACGCGCCCCACGTGCCGCTGAGCCAGTAGCCTTCACGCGTCCACGCGCCGCCGCACGCGTCGCCGCACGCGCCCCACGCGCCGCCGCAGCTCTGACCAACTTTTTCGGGCTATTTTTTGAGCCGTTTTAGAACACTATTCTGAGACTTTTCCGAGCCAGTTGAGCTAAACCGAGTCCATTTCGAGCCACTTGCAGCAGAATATTCGTAGAATATTCACCGTGTGTCCAAAATTTACACAGTTGGACCCGTTCCTGGCTATTTCGACTATTCCGGACTCAACCGCGGCATCCGTTTTTCCATACAGATAACGGAAAAACTCTGAGTTGGTAATTTTGTTTTATTACCATGGCAGAATCATTAGAGACACATGAAACAACCAGCAGCGCACGATCAAGTTCTTATATCAGAAAGAACTTGATAACCACTGCAAAGTTCGAGGTGGAGAAATTTGATGGCACCAACAACTTTGGCATGTGGCAGTGCGAAGTTCAGGATCTGTTATTCCGAGAGGGTTCATATATCGCTCTGGAAGACAGGCCCAGAGATATTTCGAAAGATGACTGGAAGTTTGTCAACCGTCAGGCTTGTGGCACAATCCGGTTATGCCTAGCCAAGGACCAGAAGTACTTTGTCATGAGAGAGAATAATGCAAAAACTCTCTGGAAACAACTTGAGGACAAGTACATGACAAAAAGCATGGAGAACAGACTCTATCTGAAGAAAAAGCTGTTCCGCTTCCAGTATATGCAAGGTATCACCATGCAGGAGCATCTAGTAAGTTTTAACAAAATCCTCGCTGATCTTGAAAATCTAGATGCAAATATCTCTGATGAAGATAAGGCTCTTACTCTGTTAAATTCCTTGCCTGATAGCTATGATCATTTAACCACTACACTGTTGTATGGTAAAAATGATATAGAATATGTTAATGTTAGTAATGCTCTGGTGAATAATGAGTATCGGAAAAAGGATCAGCATGATCACCAGAATACTACACCAGAAGCTTTAACTGTGTATAGAGGCAGGACGAACAACCAAGGAGCCGGAGAAAACAAGCGAGGTAAATCCCGCTCAAAGAGGGGATCATCAAGAACACGACTTTCTAGGGACGAGTGTGCCTTTTGCCAGGAGAAAGGGCATTGGAGGAATAACTGTCCTAACATGGAGAAGTCGACTGTGAATGTAGCTCAAGAATCTGAGGGAGAGGAAGACTCTGCATTTACGATTTCCACAACAACATACTCTTCAGATCAATGGATTCTGGATTCCGGATGTTCCTACCACATGTGTCCGAACCTAGAGTGGTTCTCAAACTTCAAGGAGTTTGATGGAGGGATTGTCCATATGGGCAATGACAATACTTGTCACACTAGAGGCATCGGAACGATCCGACTGAAAATGCATGACGGTACAATCAGACAACTTACAGGCGTAAGGTATGTCCCTGATCTCAAGAAGAACCTCATATCACTGGGGGTCTTAGACTCAAATGGTTACAAGGTGACCATTCAGAATGGAGTCCTGAGAGTTGTACGTGGAGCATTCTTAGCAATGAAGGGTTATATGAAGGGAAATCTGTATCTCCTTGATAGAGAAACCGTGACAGGCAGAGCAGCAGCCTCTCACAGAATGATGGGATAATCCGACACTTCACTGTTCCTGGCACTCCCCAGCAGAATGGAGTTGCAGAAAGGATGAACCGAACTTTGGTTGATAAAGTTCGCTGCATGTTATCCCAGTCGAGCTTGAGCAAAGCATTTTGGGCGGAGGCTTTATTGTTCGCCTCCCACATTATCAACAGACTACCCTCCACCGCAATTGATGGGAAAACTCCCATAGAGGTGTGGTCCGGATATTCTGCCATTGAATATGATCGGCTTCGTAGTTACGGATGCAAAACTGGATCCTAGAGCCAAGAAAGCTGTCTTCATGGGCTTTAGTGAAGGAGTAAAAGCAGTCCGATTGTGGAACCCTGAGTCAAAGAAAGTCATCGTAAGCCGAGATGTTGCCTTTGACGAATCTGTAATGCTGAAACTGTCAACTCCAGAGAATGTGAACCAAGATTCTCTAAAGCAGGTGGAGTTTGAATCAGAAGATGCTGGTCAAAATTCAGATGAATCTGAACCAGAATCTGATGACACCTTAACTGAAGTGGAGGAGTCATCACCGGAAATCTTTCAGCAACTTGAATCAGTTGTCACCAGTAGACCGAATAGACATATTCGGAAACCTGCTCGATACACAGACATGGTGGCATACGCCCTTCCAGTAATTGATGATGATGTTCTGATCAATTACAAAGAAGCTGTAAACAGCCCTGTGCATGCCCAGTGGAAGGAGGCGATCAGACTTGGAAGTTGGTTCCACTTCCAACACTCAAAAGATCAATTGAGTGCAAATGGGTCTTTGCCAAAAAGGAGAGTGCTACCGGCAAAGACAGCATCAGATACAAAGCCAGATTGGTAGCCAAAGGTTAGGCTCAAAAAGAAGGAATAGACTACAATGAGGTATTTTCACCTGTTGTTAAGCATGCATCTATTCGGATCTTATTGGCTTTAGTAGCACTGTATAACCTAGAGATAGTTCAACTTGATGTAAAAACTGCATTCCTCCATGGTTCCTTAGAGGAGGAAATTTGTATGACTCAACCAGATGGTTTTGGAGTCCCCGGTCGCAAAGATTACAAAAGCAAGTTGAACCGATCACTGTATGGTCTGAAACAATCCCGTGACAGCTGTACAAACGGTTGGACTGTTTCATGACAGGATGAAAAGTACACACACAGTCAATTTGATCAATGTGTTTATTTTCGGAAACTTCAAGATGGATCATTTGTCTATCTGCTGAAAAAGGCAAGGTGGAGATCGACAGGCTGAAGGCTCAACTGAGCTCAGAGTTCGAGATGATCTTGGAGAAGCTAAGAAAATTCTTGGGAAGTAGACAGAAAAATTGACTCAGGCTCAGTGCATTGATGAATCATGCCAATGCAGTAGGTGCCCTGATATGTGTAATGGTGTGTATGACACCTGAAGGAGAAAGGAGGAAGCTCTGATCTGTAAATTCTCTCTGTGGATTTTCGCCAAGGTGGAGATTGTTGGAATATGGTATGGCTCAAAGTCACCTTTGGTGGCTTACCACCAATAATGGAGCTACCACTTGTACCACTTGCACCACCAATAATGGAAGCTACCACTTGCAAATGGATGGTGGCTATGGTGGCTACCACTTGCAATGTGTTCACACCAAGATAGGTGGTGGATGGTGGCTATGGTGGCTGCCACTTGCTTAGTGTTCACACCTTGATATTATGGCTATAAATAGCCATGTAGAGTAAGAGAGAAAAGATGAGTGAGTAGAGTAGAGTTGAGCAAGTTAGAGTTAAAGTGTTGAAGCAATTACTCTGTGTTTATAGAGTAAATTCGGTATTGTGTTGAGTTGTGAGTTCAGTGCTTGTGTAGCACCTTGAATTCTGTATTTGTTTGTACTCCATCTCCATTAATACAAAGCTTCAAGCTCCTCCTCCCGTGGACGTAGGCACAGTTGCCGAACCACGTAAAATATCGATGTTTTTTCAGTGTGTTTAAATCGGTTTTAGTAATATCAATTCGCTTCCGCACAACAGTTTTAACATATAAATTTATGATGCAATGCACTAAATTTGGTAAAGATCAGATGAAATTTCCCCACAAATACATTAGGCTTGCATATATTGGCCAGTAGCAGTCTTGAGTTAACCAAGTAGATATCCACATTTGAGTTTTGATAAACATATTACAACTTTCTCCATTGTTAATACAATACAAGTACAGAAGCTAAATAAGGTAATGAGGTTTACCAAAAATCTAAGCCTAAAAAACTGAACGGAAAAAAGAGTTTTTCTTACCTCTGTGGGGGTCATTACACCAGTTATGTATGAAACATCATCTAAAATGTCCTGATAACATGTAAGAATGTTTAGGGCAAGCAAACATTAATGGAGCATTTGAAACATATAGTAATTAATATGTGTAGTTAGACTGAGCTTCAAAATGCAAGCAAGGCAACAATGAAGTATCCAAGAAAAAGATGAAAGAAAAGACAGAACAGGATTCAAGAATTAATCTCTCTCAGTATTAAAAGATGGATATAAATAATCTCAGAATTCTCAACATATACCTTCACTGTAGCAGGACTTCTAAGAAACTTGGCTCCAAAATTTATAGCAGTTTTGGCATCTCAGCATTTAAAACAGTCCCAACCTGCAAAATTTCTAGCAAACACTGCTTTCTCATGCCAAAGCTTCGTATGAGTTTTCATGATTAATTAGGGATGGTAATGGAACGGGACGGGACGTGAATTGCTTTATTCATTTTTGTCCTACTCTTGTATGGATGTTGAACGCCTTTTAGATGTCGGTTACATGCATAACCGCTCCACACTGTTCCACGTTGTTCCATCCCACTTTTTTACAAATTATTTTTAATTTAATATTGTAAAAATATATATTATAATTTATTCATAGACATAATTTTAGTATATATAATTCTTTAAAATATATATAATATACATATATAAAGTATATATATAATATTATTATATATATATATATATGATTTTAGTGTATATATATATATATATATATGTAATAAAAATATAAAAGAGATGTATAGAATTTTAAGGGGTAAAATAATAATTTTAAAAGACAGGGCGAGATGGAGTAAGCATTTATCAAAACCATCCCGCTCCATCCTGTCTACACTTTTCAAAAAAAAAAAAAAATTCTTTATTCGGAACGGATCGTGATGCACCCAAAAGAGTGTATCTTATTTAACCTTGCATTAAAAAGATCAATTGTAAGTATAATGATTAGCAAGGGTCGAGTCCTCAGGGATTGGGTTTTAATCTATGAGTTATTAGTTTATAACTTACGTTCAAAGAGAACAAAAGAAAAGGGGTTTTTGAAATAGTTTTAAAAACAAACAAACAAGAAATGTAAGAAAACAAGTAAGTAAGAAGAATCAAATATGAAAAATATGGTTAAGGTTTCATTAAAAATTTGATGCACCCAAAAGAGTGTATCTTATTTAACCTTGCATTAAAAAGATCAATTGTAAGTATAATGATTAGCAAGGGTCGAGTCCTCAGGGATTGGGTTTTAATCTATGAGTTATTAGTTTATAACTTACGTTCAAAGAGAACAAAAGAAAAGGGGTTTTTGAAATAGTTTTAAAAATAAACAAACAAGAAAAGTAAGAAAACAAGTAAGTAAGAAGAATCAAATATGAAAAATATGGTTAAGGTTTCATTCTCCACCACTAGACATCATTAAGAATCAATTTCAGATCTATCAACATTAACCAACTATCAAAGTTAACAATCGTAGATAACAACAAGCTCTGTTATCCCAATCTTTCCTTAGTTTGTCGTTAAATAGAACAAGCTCTCTATTTAATCTCTAACCATCAAACAACCTAGAATAAGCTCTCTAAGTTCAATTAAATGGTAGCTTTATGATGAGAAAGATAGGTTGATCTAAGCAACAAACACATAAGCTCGGATTGTTCAACTTAGGTTATGTTCCACTTTGCAATTATTGAAAACTTGACCATAATCATTAATCACAAATTGCCACTTATGAATAGGAAATCAAGACAATTACACGGATCAAGACTCCTAAACTAGCAATAGATAATTATCAAGATCTATCTAGTTGTACACCTAAACAAATCAAGACAACATCATGAACAATTCTTGTAGAAGAACATAAGCAACTTTGATAGAAAATTAATGATAGATAGAATCTAAAAATCAATCACAAAACATGTCTAGGGCTTTGAAATCACCCTTAACCAAATAGAAGTTTAGCCTAGCATAGGCATTGTAAACATAAACATAAAATTAAAGAGAATCTAAGAAGGAAATAAAAGAAAGAAAGAAAGAAGAAGAAAATAAAGAAAAAAAAAAACTAGAGAAAGGAAAGTAGAAGAAAACTTAGAGAATTTTATTATAATGGCTAATATCCTACCAATCTACCATGTCTCTTACAATCATCCAAGGCCCTCTATTTATACATATTTTGGAGAGCTAAATGACAAGAGACAAGCTTTATAAATTTCAAAGGTAGGTATAATAGGTGGGTGCATTTTTCTAACAATTATCGTCATATTGTATGACAATTCTGATCAGCCAGCTTGATGGTTGATTTTGTCAATGTTGGAGGCTTGATCTGATCAAATGGTCTGCTAGAAAAATGTTCCCCTATCAGTTTTTGATCCATAGCCGTTGGAATCAGATCATTTGCTGATGTGGATCAGAAGATATGGTCAAAATACCAAAACTGGTCAGCACAGACGTCATTGCACATCAGCCAACTTGATGGTTGATTTCGCTAGGGAAAACGACTCCGTTTCAAGAAGTGTAAAGCATGAAAAAGATAGATATGCCTCTTAAATTTGCACTGTAAAAATTTCAGCCTTAATGCTTTAGTGAAACTCCAGATATAGCTGATATGGAAAAAGGTGTCGGAACTGGAACTGAACTGGATTTGCCCTTAATTCTTGATTTAACCTAGTAATCTGAAATAACTCAAAGAAACTCGTGAAAAACACCAAATTACATAAAAATATAAAAGATCATAAACATAATTAGACTAAGCAATAATAACTCGTATTTGACACAAAACAATAATAAAACATAACTAAAAACTATATAATTATACGAGTTATCAGATCGGGTGCAGAATCCATGAAGCGGGTCGAATTTTGCCATCTCTGTGACTAATATGCAACATCCAATGCTTCAGCTCCCAAAAAAAAAGGGGTACATGAATCTAAGAGTAGTTAATAGGCAACATCCAATGCTTCAGCTCCCAAAAAAAAAGGGTACATGAATCTAAGAGTAACTAGTAAGATCATTACACCAAAGGCCTTTGTAGGATACTCCTTAACCAGAGACTGCAAGATCTGTGCAGAAAAGAGCCTATAAATTCTCAATCCAAAATGGCAAATTTGGGCAGAAAATTATGAAAGATTGGATTATTGAACAACCTGAAATACACCTGGGGTGGACCTCACAATCTCCAGCTTTAGATCAGGAGAAGAAAAAGTTTACAAGCCCATTGATAGTAAAGCCATAACGAGATTCAAATATCAAAATAAGTTTTATATTTGAATCCATTCTATGTTTCAGATATGCAGTAAACACTATTACACAAAAGCAATCTTAGGATTCAAATTTTAGAAATCCATTGATAGTAAATTCAATTTGATGTAAATTTTCAAATCCAATTTAAAGGCCCAAGATCAGTTCTATCTTCCAAACGCACTTTTATCTTAGAGAGTGGTCAGTGGAGACAACTTCAAACATATGGCTCAAACTCCATAACAAGTTACTGCAAGAACAAACATGTTTAAACCCAAAAATTATAGGACTTTATCTACTCTAAAAACTATAGTAAAAAAGGAATTGTTATCTGTAGTGAAACAATAATTTTAATAAAGAAGGAACAGTAAGAAAGAAATCAAGCATAAGAATTTATGTGATTCAGCTAATTGTGCCTACTTCCATCAAAGATTTTTATTATTTTCAAAGAAAATAAGATACATATGCGGCAATTATTACAAGATTATGATAAGCAATGCTACGAAACCCTAAAACAGAATAAAATCCCTAAAATCGAGCCAATAAAAAGAAGAAAAAACTAGGTCATTTTCATAACAATCTTTATCGGCTCGGGTTTATCAAATTGGATTGCCCCATGTAAATAGAAAAAACCAAACTCCACATACAAAAGTCCAACATTATATAGATTTGCATGTGCTTCATCAGATGTTTACTATTTGCATGATGGCTTGTCCTGTTTTAAAACCAAGATTCTACTTCAAAGTCTTTAGTTCTGGGAATGATCTTTTCATCACATTGTTTAAAATTAATTGACCTGCTGTAAAACAAAGTCAGTAACCTCATTCAATAAATCTTCTATTCCTATTATTTCCCTTGTACAATAACTTCTAGAGAAAAGAGCTCTTTTTCTTCTTTTTTTTTTTTCTTGTTAAAGGTCATGGTAGCATTAGCATCTAGTGTTTAAATACAGGAATTAGCGTTTTTCACCTTTCAAGCTCTGATATTGATTAATCTAAGCCAAAAGTATTCTGTGTTAGCTAATGATTTGTATGAGCAATGTTTATTATTATTGGGAATGTTAATTGTTTTCTTTGGAGTTGATTATGTGCATTGTGATTTTAGATACTTTGATAAGTTTAGTTTGTAAATCATGTAGGTTAAACGCTGCTGGTCTTTCTTTTAAATAACCTAACATCTTAACGTGGTTTGTGTAACCAGGTTTTTGAATTATGCCTGTAGATTTAGTTTCCATGTGTTTGATAATAAATGCAGTCGATATGAGCTATGGATCTAGATTCGGGGTGATTATTGAATACAGTTATGTGTTTGACATCGGTTCACTTAATTTTTTCTAAGTTATTTCATATATTTAGAGGATTATACTCTCATACCCATGTTCGAATATGTGTTGGACGCGTTTCGAACACGAATACTTTAAAAAATTGAAGAATCTGAGTAATGTTGTATGTGATATAACTAGCAAATCTAACATTCTTAAATTATTTTTAGGGTCATTGAGAGAAAAAAACAATGCCTCTATGTTTCTTGATTTGCAAGTGGTGAAACAGCATTGGCTGGTAAATTGGTGAGAGACTTACTTTGGCACTCCCACTCTAGTTTCTCTTTACAAGGTCATCATATATCCTCATTCAGAATCAATATTTATTGCTGCAAATCGCTGGAGAAATTGTCCAATCAATTGCTGAAAAAACAAATTGTTCTATTCTAAATCCCCTTGCAAAGTATGTATAGGAGTCTGTCATGGTTATTACAGTCCAATTTTCAGGGGTCCAAAATGGTTGAAGTTTCTCTCCTTGGGGATGTAGGAACTTGGAAAACGATAATTCTTTGGAATTGAGTCCTTTTTCACTCTACGAGAAGAGAAAACTAAAAAAAATGGTACTGGTTTTGACTGTTCCTTCTTTAATGTAGCATTGAAGCTTCTTCAGGATTAAAAAAACGGATCGGAGGTCAAATAGGTTAGATTTTTTATTTTCGATTTAACCGGTTTAACCAGTTGAATCAGTCGGTTCACTTAAACAAAATTTTAAATATTTAAAAAATAATTTTAATGTTAAATAAATAATAAATATAATAAATCATTAATAAAAATATGTATTTGACTTAATGGTATGGTCTTTAATATATAATTAAAAGGTTAAAAATTCAAATCTCATCAATTACAAAATAAAAAAATTATATATCAAATCGGTTTTTACCGGTTTTTTACTGATTAAACCGATTTTTTATCGGTTCAACTAATATTTGATTTTATATAATCTGCCGATTTTCAGTTCAACCTACCTGTTCGATTCGATTTTTTAGTCCATAAGCTTCTTCATTTTGCTAAAAAAATGGCCATCAAGTCACCAACCATATTAATTTCGAATTCTTCCCAAGAATGTGAAGTTACCTACGATAAGTTAATTAACCAAATCTTGATTTTTTTTTTTTCTTTCTATTCTGACTCATTGTTTCTTTTGACTATATATTCATTCATCCGGAAAGAGATCGAGCTTCAAGAAATAGTGAGTGAATGGTCTCTATTTTTGGCTTAACAATTTATTGAATCATGTGTTTCAGAGGACTTGAAACTCCATCAAAACTCCAAGCACTTTAGTTTGAGGGATTGATAATGCAAACATTGGGCCTATAGGCCATTAACAAACAATAAATTACCTTTGTTTTCTTTTTGGGAAGGAAAAAGTAATTCGGCCGAGCACCCAACTCCCAGAGCTAAAGCCCATGTGGGACAGCAAATCTTAATTGCTTTCAAGTACAATTATTTAATGATTTTGGAAGCTTGTGTTGTGTCTGAGAATAGACAAGACAAAAAAAAAGTTATGAAATATTAACGGTTGTGTAGTGAGATTGATTAACATGATTTATATATAAAAAAAAAATAATATTTTATTTTTTTAATTAATAAAATAATAAATTAAATATAAAAATAATTTAAAATAATAATTAAATAATCTTTAAACGGTGTTTATAAACACTCGTAATTTAGATAAAAAAAAAGTTTTTAAGTCTAGAGTAATCTGCTTATCCCCTTCACTATCCTAACATTACATCAACTTTTCATCCTTGCATGGCATCTTCAATGGCATGTACCTAACATTCCACATTAGTATTCCACGTTGATAGTCATTAGTCGTACAAAAAATTTATAAAATAATAAAAAAGTTTGCTTTATTATCCTATGTTAAATCAATTTGATGGAAATTCTCAATTCTACTACTTTCCAAAATGAAAATTGATTAAAATTATATCCCAAAACTAGACAGGAAGAGTGAAATAATCAATTGATCACTACTCATGTTTGGTTTCTAAGAAAATGTGAACAAAAAACATGGCCTACCACCACCATTCTAATGGTCGTTTTTGATGAGCAATAGGAAAACAGGTCTCCTAAACTCTTCGAATGAAAAAAAAATTATTTGTTCATATCCGATTCGGTTTTAAAAATTATTTTATTATTTTAAATATATTAAAATATTAAAAAATTATTTTATAATTTTTATTATTTAAATAATAATTCGAATCGAATCAATTCGAATTATAAAAAATTTATCTTTCATATAATTCAAATCAAATATTAAATCAGACAAATAACTCGATCGATAAACTGTTCAAACTCTCTTCATATTTATAGCTTTAGGAAAATTGTTAGACAACCTGTCAGATAAAATGAAAAAAAAAAAAATATGTATTACTGTTTGAAGTATTCTTTCAACGTTTTCAAAAGCCAAGCAGGGATGAAAATAGCAGATCAATTTCATAATTTTTTTTTTTAATTTCTTAGCTAGGAATAAATTTAACTCGATTCCATGACAGCCGTCGAATTTCTTGATCATAATATTAAATAAATATGATCGATAGCAACAGTTTAATTAGTCAAAGTTTCGTGTTGGACAATATCATCGTTCTTCTGTCGGTGATTTAAATATATATATATATATTTTTTTTTATATATATAGCATAGTTTGAGAAGCAAAGGATTTGAAAATTACATTAAAGTTTTAACAGAATTAGGTAGATGAAGATTGGAGGGATACCTACCAATCATTGAACAAATTACAAATTGTTTAACAAAAAAATCACAGCCTCAATTGGCACGCCATTTTTTAATTTTAATTCCTGTAGATCACTATTTTTATTTTTCGTACATAAAATCTTACTTCTCCAATCTTAATTAAAGGTCTGTCGCATTAAAAATTGTCAATGCATTAAAAAAAAAATTTAACAGTTTAATTTTTTCAATGTATTTAATAATTTATATTAAATGTTACTTAATAGAAAACTTTTATAAAATAAGTAGGTACGTAATTACTTATCACTTGATATATAATATGTTAAATCAATTTTATTTCTAAAAAAAAAAATTATATTTGAACTAAATTATCTATTTTTTTAGTTACAAACGATGATATATTTAAATTATCTTTTTAATTTTTATCTAGAATTATCCAAAATAATATAAAATGCCATGTTAATAAATTAAAATTATGAAGTTAATAATTTTCAAAATTCAACATTTACAGATATCGAACAATATAATTATATTCAATAATTAATTTTCGGTAACATACCAAACTATTTTTATAATACAATATCAATGCTTATAAATTCAATACTTAATTTTTCGACATATAATTTTTTAATTTATCAAACTAGAATTTAAAACGACTTTACAGTTGAAATTTTAAATCTTAACATTAACCGTTGGAATGTCGTCTTGGATACATAAACATTTTTAGTGCTAGTTAGTGTTATGCACAATGATTAATTGGGCTGAAAGCTCAAATAAAGACAAATGAGAATCACAAATGAGAAGATGACAGTCTTAATTATTGTCAGCTACACAGGATTTCAAGTATAAAAAAGAATGAGATAATAACAATAAACCTTAGATCATAATTTTGATACTCTAACAATTTTATTTTTTACTAGTCGTTATTCTCTCTTTTTCTTCTTCAGATAATTATTAACTTGAGCATATCGGAATCTCAACTCTGACGCTTTTTGATTGTTTACTTTCCTTTACAGGCTCTCTAGACTCCTAAGTAATCTTCTTCTTCAAACTCTTCTCTAACAACCTAAAAAACCATCGTTAATTAGAAGTAATATTGTATGCTTTTTAGGGCTTTTTACTCCGAGGATGGAAGCAAAGGGATTCGCTATCTTTCATTTCAAAAGAAAGGAAGAAAACATGGGCGGCTAAGCTTGTCACATTTTGTTAATTTGGTTTTTTAATTTTTTTACTGCCCATTGTAAGGAAAAAAAAAAAAAAAACAAGTTACTGTCAAAGATAAACTCAATGACTAATTTAAACTTGATTTTTCGGGAGTTTCCAATAGATTTGTTCTATTGTGATCCGAATTTTTTAAAAATTCTTTATCCAATTTGGATTGAGTTTGAACCAGTTCAAAAGTTCATTTTATTATTTAAAAATATTAAATATTAAAAAATTATTTTATATTAATATTTATATATTTTTATAATTATTTATATTAATAAATAATAATCTGGACTAATTCAAATTTAAAAAATTTATATCAAAATTCAGTACAATACAAACTTAAACAGGTCTAGTTTTCATAACACTTTTTGTCAATAAAGCTATTGGGAAAGAAAAATGATCAAATAGCAAATTAAGCTGTACTCTCTTTTTTCCTTAATTCTTCCCTACCTTTTTCCCATAGCTTATTATTATTATTATTATTATTATTATTATTATTATTATTATTATATCTTTTAATTACAAGCCAAGATTGACAACTAAGGAATAATGAATAGGAAGTTGTCTCTTTCTTTCTTTTTTTTTTTTCTTGCTTTCTACTCTCTTTTGAATTATTTGTAACTTTTGAAAACAGCTCAGGATTGACACCTAAGAAAATAATCACAAAGTAGATATCGAAAATCGTGGCAAAGCATAGACTAGATTGAGGCACCTATTTATAATTTAGATCATAAATTGATGTATAGTAATTCGTAAATATATATATATATATATATTTAGCAGAAGAAGAATTAATTGAGATTATATATAGGCTAATCATTGAATCAATAGTGATTAGCTCATGTTTCATGTGATTATATATCCAATAAGGCTTTGTTTTTAGGACCAAAATGAGAATTTACAAAATATATATACATATATAAAATGAGAAAATATAACTTATAAAGTAATTTTCATGAGAACATTTGGTAGTTTTTTTATTTTATTTTTGCATATCATTTATGAATTTGGTTTTGATATATTGATAGTGAATTTTTTTTAATATCACAAACGGATTAAAAGACTATCAAATATCTTTTTTTTTTTTTAATATACCTAAAGAGTGTGTGTCATCTTAATGATCTCATTTGTGTAATTTAAAAACTCCACTAACATAAATGAGATAACTTCTCATAGATTATTGTTTGTATAAAGTAATTTTTTTTCTTTTCAAATGTACAATGTTGGAAAAGAGAGGAGAATATTCCAGCTCATTTTTTTCTTTTCTTCTTTTCAATGGAACCGAACTCAATTATTTCAATTAGTAAATGCATCATTTTTTTTATTTTAACTTTTGACAAATTAAGAGATTTTAGTATGAAATAACATTTCGGTGTCTTTTTATTTTATTAAGTTGTATACCTTATTAGTTTTGGCTAAATTTTCCAAGAAAATTATAGAAACTATGAATTTAACATACTTGGGATTGAAATCAATATTTTGTTTAGCTCTGATTAATAAATAAAATATACAACAAAATTTTGTGAAATTCCCATATACGTTTTAAGTATTTGTAGTTGTTTTTGTACAATCCTTTGTGTATTTCTTCTAGACCTACTCATGAATTGGATCGGGTCACGACCAATAATTTTTTTTTCTTGCTCAAATTTGTTTCGGGCCGGCTTGTTTAATCCCATTTTGTTATTTATAAAATATTAAAATATTATTTTTATATTAATATATATTTTATAATTAAAATTAAATAAAAAAATTTTTTATTTAATAAATAATAATTTAAATTGGATCGAATCGGATCAAATTATAAAATTTTTTACTCAAATTTAATCCAATTCAAATTAAATAAATTACTCAAACTCTTGAACAAGCTTAATTTTTACGTACCCAAAAGTGGGCTGCTGTCATTCTTCAATAAGAAAGAAAAGCGAAAGGCTGCTGCTGTTCAGCACTTCTCTTTCTAATAGAAATCAATCAAGTCCAATAAAAACACTATTTCGATTCTTTAAGTCCTATAAAAGCTCTGGTTTTTTTATTTATAACAGTGTTAAAAAATTGAATTGAATCGGTTTAATTAAAAATTTATTTGATTCGATATATATTTTAAAATCAAGTATTTTATGAATTAGTAAAAACCGAATTAAATCAATAAAAAATTAATTTTAAGTTTATTTTTATTTATTTTTAATTTTTTTATAAGTGATGAGATTCGAATTTTTAATTTTTTAATTTTATATTAGTGATCATATCATTTAATAAATACATATTTTTATTAAATTATTTATTATTTATTAAATTTAATATTTAAATTATTTATTTAATATTTAAATTTATTTTAATTAAATTAATAAATCGAACCTATTAAATTGATGATAAAAAATCTCACCAATTTAACCCCTATCCAATTTTTTCAGCTCTGCTTTATAGTTGTTTCTAGCTGCCTTTATTTATTTAATATATACTTATTATTATTATATATTTAAAATTATCTTGTCTTAAAAACATGCCAAGATTGAAACTACTATATTAAAAAATGGATTTTGCTAACGAGTATCTCAAGGCCACTCTTTAAGGTTATCTTCAATCAATATATTGAAAATGATAAATAAAGTTATCAACTTTTGTATTTAATATAATATTATTATTATAAATAATATATTAACTAATTTTAAAAAATATCCTAAAGACATTTTTTAGCAAAATTCTAAAAAAAATTACAGCTTTACCTGTCAAATTCCTGAAAAGGGTAAGCCTAGATACAGGGTTTAATCTTTTTATATTTTCTAGGGCATTTGGATTTGTAACTTTGTAAGTTAGTGAGGCAATTAATTAGGACAAATTAATCCAAATTTAAAAATTTTATTGACTGATTCTAGAACCCCTCCTTCAAGTCATTAGTAATTATTAATTTTTCGGTTGAAACTTGAAAATAAGCAGATTAGTTATGGCTTTTATAATAATAATTAATTATTAGCTTGAGAATTAGCAAATTAGTTATGGCTTTCATAATTGAAACATGACAAATATACTTTGTCCAGAAATTTGTTTCACATTTGAACATAATCATTGAAATTTATTGATTTTATAAACGGGTTAATAAGATGATACATATCCTTAACTTATTTAAAAAAAATTAATTAAAAAAAGTTTAAAATATGATAATTTCTTAATTTCATTTAGAAAATTAAAAATTAGACTGTCGGTATATAAAAAACGAACTCTATTTAAAATATATAAAAACGAATCCTATTTAAAATATATCGACATCTCAAAACTTATTTGTCAAGCAATTAGAAAAAAAAAAAAAAAAAACCCTTCATTTGTGGCACTTAATAATCTCCAGACGTTAGTGTAAATTGAAATTTTGTTATGTAGGGCTAACCACTCTGCCGAATTTTATTTTGAATTTTCTACTTTTGGCTTGCTTTTATTCTCTAATTAATTTAGTTAGTATTACTTTTTCATGTTATCGATTGAATCTTTACATATTAGAAAAAGATCGATTCAATTGATAAAACTCATTTAATTAATTTCGAAAGCAAGTGATGTTAAATTCAAGTCTGATACATTTTATTTTTGATGATTTTAAAAATTGAATAATTTATTTATCTCAAAATTTTTTCTACCAAAACAATAATCAAATCAAATCTCACATACATGATTTGATTTATATTTGATAATTGGATACGATGTAAAAACATGATATGAACATAAAAATAATGTAATAAATATGATATGATATATATAAATACGATCAACGCGACACGTTTAATACACGTATCATATTCGTGTTTAAAATTTTAACATATTTAATAATTTAGTGTTAATTTTATATTTACACGATTGATTACAAAAAAAAAAGTGTTGGCGTGAGCCATAATGAGTTTGACCATAGTTGATTATGTGAAAATATAGTTTTCTTATATTGTTAAGATATTCTTGTAATCTGGCAAATAATCTGATAACCTGATTATCTGCCTTAGATAGTGGTCTTATTTTTTTAATTAGTTTGAACAATTCCTGTATATATAGTTGACCTTGTGAATAACATAAAAAGAAAAAAAAAAGAAAAAAAAAAAAAGAAAAGAAAATTTCACCAACCTTTCTTCTTTCTCATTGTGTTTACTAGTTTTATCATGGTATCAAAGCTAAGATCCTAGAAAGCGATCTTTGCTAATCAAAAACCTGAAAAGATGGCTACACCAACCGATTTGGTGGAGCTTGAAGTGCAAGAAGAAAAGTCTACGACGATTATTCTTGAGGACTTGACAACCAGGATGGCCCAAGTCCTAAGCCAGAACCAGATCCAGACCCAAAACCCAGTTACCAACTACGAAACCGCTGCTGCACCGATTGGTATCAAACTAAACGGTACCAACTATGCTCTATGGTCCCAAGTTGTCGAGATATATATATATCTCAGGAAGAGACAAGGTGAGATATATTAATGGCGATCTTCCTCAACCGGCACAAATTGATCCAACCTTCAAAAAATGGCGAACAAAGAACGCAATTGTAAAATGGTGGCTGATCAATTCCATGGACCCATCATTAATTGAGAATTTTATACGATTTCCAACTGCTAAACAGGTATGGAATTCAATCGCCACAACATATTTTGATGGAACTGATACATCTCAGGTGTATGAGCTGAAATGGTGTGTGACCCGAATGAGACAAGTCGGGGGATCTCTTGAATCATACCACAACAGTCTTCAAGGTTTTGTGGAGGGAGATTGATTTTCGTCACACAAACCCGATGGTGCGTGCCCGTGATATACAGGAGTGTAATACTCTTCTACAAGAAGATAGAGTATACACCTTCCTGGATGGATTAGATGACAGACTAGATAAAATTCGAAGTGATGTAATTCGTCTACAACTGTTTCCTACGATAGAACAAGCCTATGCCTATGTTCGTAGGGAAGATACGAGGCAAGCAGTAATGCTTACAGGTACTGAAGCTACAACAGATGCTGTAATGGCATCCAAAGGAATAAAGACAGGACAGGTGTCTACCTTACAGATAGCCAAAACTGGGTCCTCATCCTCGAATGGTGGTAGAGTGAGCGGGCCCACAAAGATCAAAGGAAAAACCGACGTTGGAGGAAGTGGTTGTACTCACTGTGGGAACTTAAAACATACCCATGAAACATGTTTTAAGTTACATGGGTATCTTGACTGGTGGAATGAATTTAAGGAAAGGAAGCAAAAAGAGGTCTCTGGTGGACAAGGACGGGCAACTTTGGTGAATACAGAACCACATCTATCTCTTATTCCACAGCTTGAACCTAAATATGAAGCAACAACCACTCTAAGTGATCAAGGTAACTGTAGTTATGCATTTTCACTTCTACTAGAAGTGATCACATGGAATGGATAGTAGACTCAAAGGCTACAGATCACATGACTTTTTCTTCAAATGGCTTGGTCAAGACTACACAACCAAGAAGGACAAGCATTGGCAATGCCAATGGAGTAACATATCCAGTCACAGGTGCTGGAATTGTGGCTCTATCACCCTCTCTTTCCTTGTCAAATACCTTATTAGTATCATCTCTTGCTAATAAACTGTTATCTGTAAGTCAAGCAACTGAAGAACTAAAGTGTATAGTCTTAATGTACCCTACTTTCTGTCTTTTTCAAATATTCTCACGAAAGAGATCATTGGGCGTGGTACTAAGAGAGAGTGGTTGTATTACATGGATGATTTCAGTTCGGGTCAAGCTAATAGTATGCAACAACGTCTGATTGGTACAAAAGAGAAACATATTTGGTTATGGTATTATCGATTGGGACATCCATCATTCAGTTACATGAAGCATTTGTTTCCGGTTTTATTTTCAAATGTACATGACTCTGACTTAAAATGTGAGACTTTCATTTTAGCTAAAAGTCATTATGTACCTTTTCCAATAAGTTCTAATAAAAGTGACATTCCATTTGCCTTGATTCATTCTGATGTTTGGGGACCATCCCTTATTACAACTGCTTGTAGTGTTCGGTGGTTTATGTCTTTTATAGATGATTGTACCCGGATGACTTGGCTATATTTGCTAAAACACAAGGATGAGGTGTTTGGAGTGTTTCAAGCATTTCATGCCATGATTGAAAATCAATTTTCAGCCAAAGTACAGATACTTCGTTCATGTAATGGAGGAGAGTATATAAGTCAAGTGTTTAAGACATACTTTAGCTTGAAAGGTATTCTTCAAGAAATTTCTTGTACTCGTACCCTACAACAGAGTGGTGTGGCTGAATGGAAGAACAGGCATAACTGCAAGAGCTCTGTTAATTGGAGAACATGTGTCTGGTAGATATTGGAAAGATGTCGTTGTTACAGCAGTACATCTTATGAACCGCATGCCTTCAAAAGTTCTGAACTTCAAGACTCCATTACAGGCTCTATCAAGTCAAGTTTCCTTACCATCTCTAATGCTTATCCCTCCACGAGTATTTGGATGTGTTGCCTTTGTTCATCTTCATAAAGATCAACGGACTAAACTTGATCCTTGTGCAATTCGTTGTATCTTTGTGGGCTATGCCATCGGAAATAAGGGGTATCGATGCTATAATCCACCTACTAAACAAACTTATGTCACCATGGATGTTACTTTTTTGGAGTCCGAGAAGTTTTTTCCTTCACTAAAATAACTTCTATTCTTCAGGGGGAGACATGGAATGAAGAACAGAAGTGGTGGGATAGTCCCGGTGTTGAGGTTATCATTGATTCGGAAGATGAAACAGAAAATACTCATCTCTCTCATGTACCAATCAACCCTTCTCCTGAGAATATCCTAGTGGATTTCAATTTGGAAAATCAAGGTGTTGAGAATGCTCGAATGAAGGAAACAACAAACTTAGACTGGCTACTACTTCAATATGATGTGAAAAATGCTTTCTTACATGGAGACCTTGAGGAAGAAGTGTATATGGATATTCCACTAGGGTTTACTACATCATCAGGGACTGGAGTTGTCTTGTAAGCTACAATGGGTATTGTATGGACTGAAACAATCACCAGCTCAGTGATGAAAAATTATGGCTTTCAACAGAGCAACTCAGATCATACCCTATTCCTGAAACATACAAAAGGAAAGGTAACTGCATTGATAATTTATGTGGATGATATGATTATTACAGGAGATGATAGAGAAGAAATTTCCAAACTTCAGAAGCGGTTAGCACTGAGTTCGAAATGAAGAATCTGGGGGGACTTAAATATTTTTTTGGGAATTGAAGTGGCCAGATCAAGTCAAGGTATATTTCTATCACAAAGAAAATATGTGTTGGATTTATTAACTGAAGTAAGAATGATTGATTGCATGCCAGCTGAGACACCAATTGTTCAAAATACAAACTTGGGGAATATCCGGATCAGATACCTACTAAAAAGGAGAGATATCAAAAATTAGTAGGTAAGTTGATTTATTTATCACACACTCGACCGGATATTGCTTATGCGGTTGGCATGGTGAGCCAATTTATGCATAATCCTAGTGAAGATCATATTTTGGTAGTAATTCGGATACTACGATACTTGAAATCTGCTCCAGGTAGAGGACTTATGTTCTCTAAGAACAATCATCTTAATATAAATGGTTATACTGATGCGGACTGGGCAGGAGTTGTATTTGATAGAAAGTATACTGCTGGATACTTCACCTTTGTTGGGGGAAATTTAGTCAAATGGAGGAGTAAAAAAAGAATGTAGTGACGTTATCCAGTGCTGAAGCGGAGTTTAGAGGAATGGCCAAGGGTTTGTGTGAACTTCTCTGGCTTAAAAGGTTGTTAACTGAAATTGGGTTCTCTCCTTACTCTGAAATGAATCTATTTTGTGATAACAAAGCAGCAATAAAGATTTCTCACAATCTACTTCAACATGATCGTACCAAGCACATTGAGGTTGATAGACATTTCATTAAGCAGAATCTTGAAGAAAAGGTTATTAAGTTTCCTTTTGTCAGATCAGAAGATCAACTAGCAGATATGCTTACAAAGACCGTATCCTGTAAAAGTTTCCAAAGCTCACTAGACAAGTTGGGCATCAAAGATATTACGCACCAACTTGAGGAGGAGTGTTGGCGTGAGCCATAATGAGTTTGACCATAGTTGATTATGTGAATTTATAGTTTTCTTATATTGTTAAGATATTCTTGTAATCTGGCAGATAATCTAGTAACCTGATTATCTGCCTTAGATAGTGGTCGTATTTCTTTAATTAGTTTGAACAATTCATGTATATATAGATGACCTTTTTGTGAATAATATAAAAAAAAAAAATTTCACCAATCTTTCTTCTTTCTCATTGTGTTTACTATTTTTATCAATTTTTATCAAAAAGACATAACACATTCAAGAATTAATGTATCTACTTGATTTGGTTTATTAAGTAGCTAATAATTAAATTAGCTTGCATTGCATCTGCATGAAAATTGAGAAGTAGATTTGCTTATGAGTCGGATCGCGATTCGAAATTTTATTTTTTTCTTATCTAGACCCGATACTGGGCAGGTCAGGGCCTATTCGTCAACCCATTTTACTGTTTAAATAATATATATTAAAAAAATATTTTATATTAATATTTTTATAATTAAATTTAAATAAAAAATATTTTTTTTATATAAATAATCATTCGGACTGAACCGAATCAATCCAAATTAAAAAAATAGCTATTTAAACTCGATCTAATACGAATTAGACTAGAAAGAAGGATTTATAAAAGTTTATTCTAATTGTTTCTTGAGAGTAAAAAGAACCCTAGGGAAGCAGTCGACGTGAGATAAAAACAAGTACTAGTCTTCACCTACTCCTCAGCCGTACGCAAGTGATCAGAAACTGCAACAGTTTGTCAATCGCACGTGAGAAGTCATTCAAAAGAAGTTGCCTCGTTGGTGGAGCTCCATGGAGCTGGAGCTGGAGGTTCATCAAATCTTAGACGGCTTTTAAGACGTTTCATAGGGTTTCTTCAATCTTTTGTTTTCATAAATTAATTTCATTGCCATCATAATTTATCAACTCGATAGCTAAAGTTATCTTTAATTATCCCTGTAAAGTTGTTTATTTTGGTTTATTTTGCTATGATATCATTATTACTAGAATTTGGTACATCCATTTTATTGGTTTTTTTAAAAATAATTAAATAAGCAATATTTGAATATAAATATGAGTAATTTTTTAAAAGTGAATAGTTTTCTTAATTTATTAAAAAAAATTAAAAAATTAAAAAATCTTTAATTTCATATTTATTATTAATATTTATTTTAATACTTTAATAATTTTATCGACCGATCCAATCAACCATTTTATAATTAATATAAATTACTTAATTTATACTATCATGCTTTTTACATATGCATTATAGGGGCATAATAATTGTGTCTATGTAAAGCTTAGAGCCCCAATTAATTAAAACTATGGAGTAATGTAATATTGAAGATCAAATTAATTAATTTTTGCATAAAGCATACTATTTTGGAGGGCAAAAAAAAGCAGATTACTATTTACATGTTTAAATTAATTAAATTTAGATGTTTGCTTAATTTTATTTATTTATTTGCTAAAAAATAGCTTAAAAAGTCAATAATGTAAGTCAAGTAATTAATCAAAGTGATAGAGATTTAATTAGTAAAAGATTCCATCCATATCACTCTCTTTGCATTAAAAACAAGAGTACTGTTTTTTTTTTTTTTTTTTCTTTCCTTTTTTGAGTGAAAAAAAAAAACAGTATTTTTTTATTTATTTGAGAAGGATTTATTGCTAGCTACTTAATCCATTTTTTGTTCTTTAGTGATTGCTGCTTAAGCATGTATTAGCTATTAAGTAAACATCACTTACTGTTGTAAGTTTCTTTTTTCAAGCAATTAGATAATCAAAATCAAATAAATCGTATCTAAACATATATTAAAGCAATTAAAATATGTTGTGGTTATTAAGAACTAGCTGATTTCTCATGCCGGTGATTAAATTAATCAAATCCCTAACTGATTCAGCATATTTATGTTCTATTAATCGTGATTTTTGTTGCTTTTCATACTTATAAGTTTATACATATATTCTAATTGAAAACTAATAAAGTGTTGGATTACTCGTTCGGTCCGATAAATTCAATTCATATTAAATCGAATTTGAAAAATAATATTTTCGATCTAGGTTGATTCAATTCGGATCAAATTATTATTATTTAAATATAATTATAAAAATTTATAAATATTAATATAAAAAATTAAAATATTTTAAACAATAAAATAATTTTTTTTGGATTCAATGGATCGGGCCAAATCTTAGATAATCAAAATTTTGCTATCCAAGTCTCGGATCATAAACACCAGTTGGTTTAATGATTTGACAGCTTAATTAAAACAAAAAGTAAGATAAAAACCTATTTAATTATCTTCATCAAGACGATAATTAACTGTAGATGATGAATTGATATGAAAAAAGAATTGAGGAAATAGAAATAAAATGAAAGATTTTATTAACGAATGTCTTTAAGATATTTTTTAATGTTAATTAATATGTTATTTATAATAATAATATTGTATTAATTATAAAAATTAATAATTTTATTTATCATTTGAATGAAGATATTACTACATATAAAAATAATTTTAAACCACTTATTAGCAAAATCTTAAAAATAAAGCAAATGGACTCATTAAAATTTTATTTTTTTTCTTAATACGCCCATAGAAAACAAATTTTTTGGGAAACGACAAAGTAGTGACTAGCCTAAAAATCATAGAAAGTCTAGCCGCCTGGTCCCGTAGCCTAAAAATCCTGGAAAAGTTACGCAGCCACACAATGTTTTCAAAGCAATTAAATCCATGAAAAAAATGAAATATCTTACGTGTGAGTTCAAAGGTATAGATCAAGGGTAAAATTAAAAAAATATGCTTTTCATAGTAGCATAATTATTTAATGATATAATAATTTGTAAATAAAAAATAAAAAAATTTATTGTTAAGAAAATTATAAAAACATTTTTATAATTGAAAGGGTAAAATTGAAAAACATGCCTTTCATAGTAGCATAATTGTTCAATGGTACAATAATTAATAATAATTTGTAAAAAAAATAAATAAAGAAAAAATTGTTGTTAAGGAAATTATAAAAATATTTTTACCCTTAATAAATCATTTAGAGTTAAAAAAAAAAAACCCAAGTAGCAATTTTGCCACATCAACATTTTAAAAAAATTTAATTTTTAATTTACTTTTTTTAATTAATTTTTTTTAAATAAATTATTTTGAAAATAAAATTTTTTAATTTTAAAAAAATAAATATTTTTAATTTATTTTATTAAATATTTATATTTTTTAATTTATTTTTAATTAAATTTTAAAAAAAAGATAATAAAAATAATATTTGTGAAATTAAATTTTTAAGTTTATTGGTTTGGAAAGAGAAGGGAATGAGAGATTTTTCATTAAAAACAATTTTATCTTTACAACTTTCTTAACAATTTTTATTTTTTATTTTAAAATTATTTATTTTTTTATTTTAAAATTATTTTATGTTATTAGACCTTTGAAGTATTGTTCAAAAATTGTTTTTCAAATTAACCCTAAGATCAACTGCCGGCCCAACACATATAAGTTAAATTATATAGTACAGAGTATACACAGACACTATTACTTTATTCTCTGCTTAGCTAGCAACCTCAACCGAAGCTGCCAAATTCAACATACAAGGTATTTCTCCTTACATTCATAAAAATTGAAAACACGTTCAAATATGAACCATTTGCAATTTTTTTTTTTTTTAATCGTGGCGTTTGACAAGGGTTAAAATTTTTTTAAGTGGATTTTACCATGATTAGAAGGTAAAGACAAAATCTATATAAAGGGAGCAAAGAGGTAGCCTAAGAGCACAACCAAAACCTACTTTGTAGTAAAGATGGGAAAAATGGGGTCGTCAATGACCTCTCTCTTTGTCACTCTTCTAGTGTTAGCCGTGTCTCTCAGCTTGCTTTCTGAAACCTCAGCAAACTACCCTTATTCATCTCCTCCTCCACCACCTTCTAAGAAGTACCCACCACCAACCTACCATTACAAGTTACCACCACCTCCTCCTCCTGTCTACTCTCCACCACCACCCAAGAAGCCTTACAAGTACAAATCTCCTCCCCCACCAACTCCAGTTTACAAGTATAAGTCTCCACCACCTCCTCCACCAGTGCACTACCCTCCACCACCTTATAAGTACAAATCTCCTCCTCCTCCTCCTCCCCCAGTTTACAAGTACAAGTCCCCACCACCATCACCACCCAAGCATCCCTACAAGTACAAGTCTCCACCCCCCCCACCACCAGTTTACAAGTACAAGTCTCCACCACCTCCAGTGCATTATCCCCCACCTCCTTACAAGTACAAGTCTCCCCCACCACCATCCCCAGTTTACAAGTACAAGTCTCCACCACCACCAACACCGTCACCACCTAAGCCACACCCCTACAAGTACAAATCTCCTCCACCACCACCCCCAGTTTACAAGTACAAATCTCCACCACCTCCAACACCATCACCACCTAAGCCACATCCCTACAAGTACAAGTCTCCCCCACCACCACCCCCAGTTTACAAGTACAAGTCTCCACCACCACCAACACCATCACCACCTAAGCCACACCCCTACAAGTACAAGTCTCCACCACCACCTCCTCCAGTTTACAAGTCTCCTCCTCCTCCTCCTCCCAAGGAACCATACAAATACAAGTCTCCTCCACCACCTCCTCCTGTTTACAAATACAAGTCTCCTCCTCCTCCTCCTAAGGAACCATACAAGTACAAGTCACCACCACCACCCCCTCCAGTCTACAAATACAAGTCTCCTCCCCCTCCTTCTCCAGTTTACAAGTACAAGTCTCCTCCACCACCACCACCACCCCATTATGTCTACTCATCACCCCCTCCTCCTCACCACTACTAAGCAACGGCTTTGACCGTACCAAGGTAACAATAACATACATTAAAACATTTTTGCGTCTCGTCAAGGTGCATTATTTCACATTGTTTTGCTTGTTTGGTTTTTAATCAGTTCAATGACAAAAACTCAATGTATTGTTGCAGGAGAAGAAAAGACTGTGATCCAAATAAAGCGACAAAAGATGGTTTGAAAAGAAATATAGACAGTGAGAGAAAGATAGAGCAGAAAATTGGGAGCCCAGTCTCCGCGTTTGAAGAGAAGAAAAGAATAATAATGTAGACAATTGGGTTTATCGTTTTCATGTATTTGACAGTTTGTAGTATTAAGTGGTCCACGTATTTCTTTCTTTCTGCTTTATTATTATATGTATGTGTTTTCCAACCTTTTTGCAAATGCATGGGTTGATCCCTAATAAAAATAAAACCCATTCCCAAAAAAAATGGTCCACGCTTTTTTTTTTCTTTAAAAATTCTTTTGTTCTTTGTATTCTTTGGCCAAAGGTTAAAAAAATCGAATTAAAAATCGAATCCATCATATTTTCAGTTTTCAGTTTTATAGATTTGATGAGTTGGACCGGTCGATTTGATAAAAAAAATTAAAATATTTAAAAAATTATTTTAATATTAAATAAATATTAAATTTAATTAATAATTAATAAAATATATATTTATCTTAATGACATAATTTTTAATATAAAATTGAGAATTTAAAGATTTAAATCTCATAAATTATAAATAATTTTTTTATAAAAAATTAAAAATATATAAAACTGACTTTTTATCGATTTTTTATCAATTAAATCAGTTTTTTACCGATTCAAGATATATTCGATTTTATATATCATATCGGATTAGACAATCTATGTATTCTCGATTGAATTGGTCAAACCGATAGGTTCGATTCTGTTTTTTCATGGTTGCTTTGCTTTGAGTGTTATTGAGGTTGAAAAGACTTACATTTTCTTTTGCCAAAATTTTCTCTGCATGAATTAGCATGGGCTTTTCAATTTCATGCAATTGGGGAGAGAAAACGCGTTACAAAAAGGAAAATAACAACAAAAAGAAAGAAAGAAATGAACAGAAACTTTTAACTTTTCTCTCTTCCAATCATGGATTTGGTCATTGGTGTTACTATCAATCAATTAGTTAATTAATTATATTGAATTTGCATGGTAATGTTTTTTGGGTTTAATATTTTTTTGTTTTGTACTCTCTTTAAAATAATTAATTGGGTTTTAAATTATTCTTTTATTGCCTAAGGATGCAAATAATAAATTAATGTGGCATAAGAAATGAGAAATGAGGATTTGCGTTGGAAATTTTATGTCTTCTAAATTGCTTCCTTTATATTTGGGACTGAAATACACATTTCTTTGTTAATCCAATTATTAAAGATATTGAACATTTGATTCAATTGATTAATAATGCATGATTGTCATTGTAAACTTCACGGAGAATGATCTCTTACTTATCTCCCTTGGATTTATACTAGAATATTCAACCACTAATTATTAGATAAAAAGATAAAATGAAAGAAGATAAATTAAAAGAAAGGTTAAATTAATATATAACAATATATAAGTTTTTTTTTTTTTTTTAAATATTCTTTGTATTTTTAGATTTCTCATAAAAAATGTGTCATTTTAAATTCAAAACTTATTTTCATTAAAAAAACTTAATAAAATTTATATAAATAATCTTGGCTTTAAGGGAAACAAAAATTTATTACCTCCAAAAATTTCAAACCAAAACTTTAAACAAAGCATTAATACATATGTAAAATTTCAAAGTAAAACGAGAAAAGCATAATTAATCTGTTTAATATTCTATAATCATTAAAATGGGTTTCTTATTTTGGACATTTTAATTGCAAAAATGGCAACATGACAGAAAAGTTGTTGTAGTTGGCAGATGAGACTGGTCTTGAAGCTGCAGAATTGGCACAAACAATTAGCAGTAATATTCCTCTATAATTTTTTGGAAGCAAATCTCAGTTGCCAATAGAGTTTAAATTGCTTCTGGTTTGGCTGGCTTACCAACTTTCCCTAGATAGTAATTATTCCATGATAATTGGTAAGAGTATGTAAGTAGGAGCAATTCCAACAACTATACGACTTTTGTGTCTTTGACCATTTGTATATAGTTCATAAAGAAACCTATTCAAGAATCTAATTATTTGTCCAATTCGATAAGTTCCTTTCGAATAAAATCAAATTTGAAATAGTTTTTTTTTTTTTAAATCTAGGTTGAATCGACTCAATCTAGATTATTATTTAATAAATAAACATATAAAAATAACTATTTTATATTTTAATGTTTTTGAACAGTAATTCGAGCTTTTTGAATCCATTGAGCCGAGTCGAATCGAACTTTGGATAAGTAAAATCTTTACTAACCGAATATGATTCAATTTTGTCCGATCCATGAACAAATCTATTCATAAATCATCTTTAGACCTATTCTTTTCAATAACTTTTTTCGATCAATAATTTTCAATGCACCAAATTTTACAGATATATTAATTTATCAACATCAAAGTCCATTTCAAGTGCACATGCAGGAGATTATATTTTAAGGGTAAATTTGCTGTACGAATCGTATTATAGGAATATTTTTCCCTCTTGTTGTATTGGTTATGATGTCTATATAAAAAAGTATCGATTCAATTCAACTATGTGACTTTTGAACCTTTGACCATTTTGTATGCCTCAAAAACTTCAAAAACATTTCTTTCTGTTTAAAAAAAATCCTATAACTAGACCTTGCAACTACCCACCCAACCTTATAAGTCTGATCCGTATTGGATCGAGCTTGATAAAAATTTTTTTTAATTCGATTCGGTTTGATTCAAATTATTATTTATTACTAAAAAAATTTCATTTAAATTGAATTATAAATATTAATATTTAATATTATTTTGAACAGTGATATGGATTTTCAGATCGATCCGAATTTGAATAAAGAAAATAAAATAAAAATCAGATCATAACCTGACTCGATCCATAAACAGATCTACTTATAACTAGTTATTACATTTAGTAACTCTTTTCGATAATAATTTTCAAAGCATCAAAATTTACAAAATGCATTTATCAATCGAATTGAAGTATATTAGAAGTTTACATGCATGAGATTGTACATTGCATGGGTAAATTTGGTGCCACAAATGGCTAATTAGAACAAATTTATTAATTTTCTCTTTTTTTATATAATTTTTTATGGCTTTATAAAAAGAAAAATAATATTAATAATGGAGAAATCAAAAATCCCAAACAGTAGCATCAAGGTATTATACTATTATTTCCTCGAACCCACAAAAAAATTGTGGAAAAAATGAAGTGCATTTATGATGGGATATGTGAAAGAGGTCAATTTTTGAGTTTGATTAAAGGCAAATAAAGGGGGGAGAAGAAGTGCATAATTTTGGAAATAATAAACACTATTATGAACATAATCTGATATTGTGGGATGCACTTTATTAATAAAGTCTGGAATCTTAATCAATGGGTTGGGGGACATTTGAATGAAATATTTTATCATGTCGTCTTTTATATATTGACAATGAATTTTTTAATTTTATAAGTAAATTTTTTTATGCATTGGCGATGATTTTTTTTTTTTTAATTTTATAAATTGATTAAGAGATTATCATATGTTTTATTTTTTATTTTTATTTTTTACTATTCTTTAATTGATATGTTTCATCTACTAATGATTCCATTGGATGTGATAATTGAAAATAAAAAATAAAAAATATGTATCTAAGTTTGAAAATTAGTCGCATAATTATCACATCCAATGGAATCAGTATGGAAAGGAATATTATTCACCGACTCGGATGTGAAAATTATGCGACTAAGTTTGAAAAGTCAGTATGGAAAGGAATATTATTCACCGACTCGGATGTGAAATATGTATCTTCTAAAATATAAATAAAATTATCTTCTTCCTTTTTTGTTTACAGATGATAGAGACAGTAGGATGGAAGTTTATTGGAGATAAAATTATGATATGAACTCAATGATATTAGGCTTCAGGCCTTCAAGTTTTAGTTCACCTTTACCCAGTCTAAAGGTTTTTAACAGGTTTGATTTTTTTTTTTTTTTTATTAAAAAAATAAAAGAAAAGTGGGAAACATGCACTGAACATTCTCAAGAATAAAAAACTGAAAAAAAACTCCATTTCTACTATAAATATTTTTGGTTTCTTCTTTCAATATATATATATATATATATATGAGATGAAATTTATTTATATTAATGTAAAATTAATTTAATTTCATATAATTTTTTAATTTTTTAAATTTTATCATTGTATTTCATATCCTATTCATATAAATCGTGCGCGAAGTAAATTCAAAATATCTAATTATTTATTTAATGTAAAAAAAATTTCAAATATAGTTAAATATATAAAAAGATTGTATTATCGATCGACGTAATATAAATATTGGATCGATTTAAAATTTAAATGAATGACAAATACGATTATATTATTAAATTTCGATCAATTTATTAAAAATCAATGTACACAAAATTAATTAATATTTTATCAATATAAACAAAATTGTACAAAATCTCCATAATAATTGAGAGATGAAGAGAGGAACAAGGAAATCTCACCATGTTTGTATGTAAACGTAAGTCAATATTAAATATTAAAAATAAGGAAACTACAGCCTACAGGAAAGGTCCTAACTCCTATGTGAAAAAGGGCATTGATAGCTGTTATTTTATTTTATTTGGATAAGTTGGTATTAATGAGGGTAAAAGGTAACTTTTGGGAATTTATTTATGATCTGACTAAATTACTTCCTTATATTTTAATAATACTTCTAAAAATATTTTGCAGAATTGAAATAAGAATCAAATAAAATAAGAGAAATGTTTATAAGTAGATATGCTCATGGATCGGATTATTTGTTCAAATTCAAATTCGTCCGATATTTGAAAGGGTTTAAATAAAAATATTAAGTTCAAAAAATAAGTCTGACTCTAAACGGGTTGAGTCTTGAACAAAAAATTTTAAACCCGACCCGGTCCGGCCCAAATACAGAAGAAAGAAGGAAGGCACAAAGGCAGGCATAGATGAATAAATAATTGTTGATATATATTAATAAGGAGGTGGTAGTCGAAAAATAGAAAATACCATTGGTGGCATTGAGGGAGTGGAACCATTGAGCTTTGGTCGGAGGTGTTGGAGGCCCTGCATGTGGCGTTTCGAGCAGCAGTGTCTTGGAACTACTTCTCACAGTAGTCACAATAATACTTTCCCAGCGGCATTTTATTCTTCTTCCTTTCACTGCTTCTCTAATACTTCTGTGTCTGTCTTATCTTCTTTAATTTACAGATTGCTCATCTTCATCACTAACAAAGTAACAATTTGGCTGGCTCTTTCTTCCAGTCACCAAAAACCGGGCCTGGAATGGTTGATTTGCTAACTGTAGATGCTACTGGGGTAGCCTTCTCTAGGCTTGTTCATTGCTAGTTTGTTTTTGTTTCATCCCGTGTACCCTCTACTCTTCAAGTTTCAAGTCTTAATGGGCGGGCCAGGTCGGGTCCGGGTATCATTTTGAATTTTGATAATATGAGTCAGGCCTGGTAAAAAAAATTGTCCATATTTTGGGTCGGGCCGAGCCTGGGCAGACACAAATGCTCTTAATATCTTGTCTGAGCCCGATCCGACCCATGAACAGGTCTATTTACAAGTGCATATAAACTTTATTGTGCTGCATTATTAGAATTCATTCAAGTTGGGATTAAATTATTCAGTTAAACAAATTGTTAAATCCTAAAAATATTAATTGCTTGAGTTTTAAACATTAAAAAAAAATCAATTTCCATGTGATTGTAGTTACTACATAAATACAAGCATTGACATTGGACGGAGAGGATGCTTCCTGTCAATATAGAATTTTATCAAAATAGATTTTATAATTTTGAATGCGATACGAAAATATGATATAAGTATTATTTATTTAATATATATAAAAATAATATAATAAATATAATATGATATATTTAAATACGATTAAAACAGTACGTTTAATACAAGTTTCGTATATTTATGTTTAGGATTTTAATATATTTAATCATTTATGTGTTTATATTTAAACCGATCACACGAAAAAATTACTAGACACTATATATATATATATATATATATATATTACCAAATCTAATCAAAAGTAAACTATCTTATTTACCAACTTGCAAGAGAAATTCTCAATAACAAGCAATTGACCGAGAAATAAGGCTCCCCAGTCCACACTGGGAAAACAAGAAAAATGGTGCATGCATATGATTATTTAGAGACAATCATAAATATTTAGATGATCATCATAGTAATGCTCATCGTTTTCATGGAAATTATTATTTTTCTTAAAGGTCCACCAAAAATTGTTTTTTTCTTTTGTCTTTAAATTTACATGCAATTTTTTAGGGTACCCATAAATAAAGACAATTTAACAACCCACATGTATTTAGAGCAGCCTTTTTAGTCATTGCCAATCTATTTTCCTTTCATACCCCCACCAGATGGTTTTCTTCCATTCCATTCTCTTTTGTCATATATTTATTTATTTATTATTTTATAAAAAACAAATTAAAAAGTTGGGCAAATAATTTGCAACATTTGATTATAATATACCTATGAATTTTACGACATGAAAAAAAAAATTCAAATATGATACAAAACACGATATGATGCGAAAAATAATACAAACAAAATACAAATACACGAATGTATCAAAATTTACATAACACGAATTATTAACGTGCCAAAATTTATATAAATATATAATATTTTAAATACAATTATAATATAAAAAATAATACGAATATAACACAAATAAGATACATATTTTATTTCTGAAGACTGATGTTTTTCAGGAGTTTAAGAATAATGGAGAATAGCATTTGAAGGCCATTTGTTCCAGATCAAGTCAAATTTTCCTGCTGAATTATTTATCTTGATTAAAGAAAACTAGGAGAGACAAGAAAATTTTCTTTAAAGAAGAAATTAGTGAGAGATTGAATTTTATGTTTTTTTGTACTCAATTTGAAGATTTAATCTTTGTAAATGAAAAGAAAAGAGAGCCTAAATGTTATGACACATTTTAATTTGGATGTGTTTGAAATGTAATTTAAAAAAATTATGGTATACTCTCATATGAAGTTTATAATAAAATTTGATTACAAATTAGTTAAAATTTCAAAACCACTGGTTTTTATTTGACGGGCATTAGTACGAAATTTATCACTATAATATGTTTCAATATTAAATTGGGTCATTATATTTTAATTTCATTAAATTGTGTTATTATATTTTTCAAATTTATTGATTTTTGAAAAAAATAATAAAATTAAAATATTAAAAAAAATATCCTGTTAATACAAATTACTTACAAAATTTGTCATTATACTTTCAATTTGATGATTTTTATGGACGAAAAAGTAATAGAACCGAAACATTTTGGAACATTATGGTAACGCAAATGATAACTTCTCATCAATATTTTTATTATTTTATATAAAAAAATCAATAAAATAAAAAGTACATCAAAATTCAATAAAATTGAAATATAACGGTAAATTGAATATTGACTATAATAAATTGAGAAATTTGACATTAAATCCCTATTTTATGTATATACATACTTGTAACAGAATTTTCTACTTCTTTGGATAATTAATAAAAATTCAATTATTCTCCCCCAAAAAAAAAAAAATCCCTCCCCCAAAAAATTATAATTGTTGATGGTTATTTTTGGTAATGGATGATTCCAAGAGAATGAGGATGAGAAGGGAGTCAAAGCAACGAAATTTTTTTTTTGGGGTTGAAAGTGTCTAAAGAGCCAAAATTGGCCTTTAGGGGGCTATTTATACTTTTGCTGATGGGTCGCCGTGCGCCACGTGTCACGGCCTAGCTAAGGACAGGTGGGTCGAGGCCCCACATGGGCTCTAAGATGATGGGCGGCGATGTGATAGACAAAATGGCTGTCAGGGAGGCCAAGTGGCCTTTTGAAGTGATAGGTAGTAGGGCTCGCCAGGCGATTCAAGGTTGGGCGAGCCCTAACCAATTCAAGTCGTGGCGAGCCCATTTTTGGACTTTCCACTTTGGTTCGATTGTTGAGGGTTCGTTGGGCCTAGTAGTTGGCCTGGAAGGCCAACTAGGTCTGGGGTCCTGGAGGGCCTATTGGGTTCAACAATTTCCTCCCAGGCGAGGCGGGGGTCATAAAGTGGCTGTCGACGAGCTTGTTGTGTTTGGCGAGGTCTATACTTTTTTGGTGGGAAAACGTGCGTCTGTTGGTGGTTTGGATTTTGTTTTATACAAGGCGTTGCTACGTATCATGCTGTGGTTGGAGGGGGGATCAGTTTCTTATAGAAGTTCGCGCGTGCATTTATTACATCAAGTATAAATAGGGGTGATTGGTGCTGAGGTCGCTGCTTTCGTTTTAGGTGTCGAATTTTTGCCAAATTTTTGTCCGAGTTTTGTGCTGCTGTGGTCGTGGTTGCTCTGTGGTCGGAGAGGGTTGCCGGAGGTTTATTAGATACTTCCGATTTTCTTATTTTTTTATTTTTTTTTTGTTTTTGTTTCGGTGGTTGTTGTATGTCAAGGCCCTATTATAAAATAGTGATGAGTGATAGTGAGGGTTTCGAGAATTTAGAGGGCATATCTTAGACATCCGGAGCTGAAGAACTGGAGGTTGAGATGTGGGAGATAGAGCTAGAGGCCGAGGATGGTTCTGGAGTTGTTAGGGGTAATGCTGGGGTGTCGGGGGCAAGTATGTCTGAGTTGAGTCGTGAAATTGAAGAGGGTGCTCGGCTCGCTGCTTACGGCAGAGCGGAGGGCAGTGGTGGAGGTGGGGTGGTTGGTGGTGATGCTGAGGTGGTCGCTGCCCCTATTCTTGGGGGTCAAAAGAAAGATTAGGGGATGACAACATATGTGACATTACCTACCAAGAGATAGAAGCTTTCTTGCGTGATAGGGGTATTCGTCTTCCCCATTATCGCTATAAGTTTGCCTTTCCCGAAGAGGGTTGCCGCACGAGCCAAGTGTTGAATGGCGAGTGCAATGTGTGCTTTTACGCACACATGATTGAGGGAGGCTTCCATCTTCCTCTTCACTCTTTTTTTAGAGCGTGCCTTGAGGTTTATGGATCGTCGCTTTGCAGTTGACCGGGGTGTCTTGGACCTTCTTGGTGTCATTTTTTATATATTGTCGCATGAGGGAGCATATTCCTTATGTGACGACCTTCCATAACCTGTATCGATTGAAGGTTTTTGGTCCTCGATACTATTTGTCTGCTTGGCAGAACAAGATGGTCGTCAACACTCCCAGCAATCATCATATTGTACGAAGCAAGTTTTTGCTGTCACGCTGAAGCATGAAACAAGATGGCCTTTCAAGGTGACATGGTCGAGGCCTTCAGAAAGTTGAAGGAGTTCCAAGCTAGCCATGGGGGCTGCCGAGCTAGACCAGTTTAATTATTACCAGGCGCACACTATCTACTGGGCGAGGAAGGTGACACCGAAAAATGTTTATTGCTATTGCCTGAAGAACAAGAATCCTAACTAGATGGTGTTCAAGTGTGGTTTTCATCCACAAGTGGGTCCAGTTTGGCCTAAGGGTGGTACAGACTTTTTGGCAAAGTTTGGCCTAAGGGTGGGTCCAGTATGCACCGTGTGTATGACACCAACGGGGTCATGTCATTCGAAGCAGTAGAGGTGCCCGAAGTAAACGAGGCGACCTCATCTAGCATAAGCCCCCTGTCCCAGTCTGAATATGTGGAAAGTAAACTTTAATTTTCTCGTCTGATTGGTGTTGTGAGTTCATTGACTTTGTCGCCATACTAAGGGTGTTGTTCTTTGTCTTGCAGTGAATGACGACATTGCTGGTGAGCCTTTGGATCCTTTTAGAGGGTCTATCCATCCCTAACTTGGAAAGACTCTAGCATGGTGAGCCTCAGGGAACCCCCGCCTCTAGTGACAACCACGAAGTGTCGAGGGACCTGCTTGTCATTGTGCCCTGGGTCTCCCTCTCCCATAGCCATAGCTATCATTCCTCTTACCGTCATATCTGCGGCTCTTCCAGCGATAGAGCTGTCCTCTGATTCTAGTGAAGAAAGTTGTGAGGGTGGCGACCAAGGGTTATAACTGATCTTCATGATGAAGAGTTTGACTTCGAGGCTAGGTTAAAGGCAGGTAATTTTTCTGTGGAGAGTGAAGTCTCCTTAGCAGCTCCTCGTCTTCGGGAGAGCTCAAATATATGGCGAACCTTAGGGCTTTTCTTTCGGTGATAGGTAGTTTTCTCTCGTGCTCACGCTTTGGGGCCTTTATGTTTTCTAACCTTATTGTTCTTTTCTTCGCAGATATGGATATGGCGAGCGAGTAGGATTTGATGGAGCAATTGATGGCCAGAGAGAAACCAGCAAAAGGTGCTGGGAAAGGGGGAAAGGCCCCACTGAGAAGAGACAGAAGACAAGGCATGAGGGAATCGTGTTGAGAGACCCCGTTGTCGTCTTGGCCCTTGTCGTGCCCACTAGCAATGTCTCATTGACCGGTTCCAGGAGCAAGACTCTAGTGAACCGATCTAAACCAGTGGACCCTGGAGTGGGGAAGGAAAAGGAGAAAGAGAAGGAGAAGGAGAAGGAGAAGGAAAAGAAAAAGAAAAAGGGGAAAGAGAAGGAAAGGGAAAGGAAAAGGGAGAAAGGCAAGAAAAGATGAGAAGACGAGGGTTCCTAGGAGGGGGCAAAGCTCTAGCTGTTCAGCGTTCAGGGCATGCTCGCCCACCCGTTCAGCCTCGTAGCACTGGCGGGCATGTTCCTTTGGTAAGCAAGGAGCAATATTTCGGCTGGAGGGATCGCCAGCCTATGAGTGTCGTCCCTCTCGACGTAGATAGAAAGGTGACGTGGTTTCGAGACAATGTTGCCCCAGAGACTCTGATGGTGGTCGAGTCCCAAGCGCCTGTCCTAACCCAGCATTCGCTGGTCGCCCTTCACATTGAGGTACTCAGTAACGAGTTATAGTTTGGTGTAATTGCATGCCTTAATACTAATACTGTTGTTTGTGCTGTAGGGTGCAATTATAGCATTATCCTTGTACAACAGGGGCAAGGAGATTGATTTTCGGTTGGAAGAGGCCGATCACAAGATCGTCGAAAATAGTGAAAAGCTTGCCGAGAGCGATAGAAAGCTCAAGGCAAAGGCTAAACTGGCGAGCACTTCCAGCGCTCGTGTCGTCAAGCTTGAGGCACAACTGAAGAAAGCCAAGGAAGACATTGAGGAGGCCAATAAAAGGGCCATGGCTGCTGAAGATAAGCTTTCTTTTGCTGAAAATAAAGTGGTGCAAACGAAAAAGGCTTGTACAGAGAAGGTCGTCGAAGTAGAACGGCAAAAGGGGCTCGTTAAAGAGAAGCTCGACTTCACTGTGAAGGAGGTTCGTATCATGAAGGACTGCCTACTGGAGGCGGGGCAGGAGAGGCTGAAAGCTCTGGATGAAAAGAATAAGGAGTGGGAGGCCAAGCTGGGGGAGGAGCAGGAGAAAGTTCGGAGCAACACTCTGAGGTGTTGCATGGGCTACAGGATGAGTGCCTTTGCTTTGGTGCAAGTGCAGCTCGGGCTCGTATATTTTTGAGGGATTGACTTCTCCTCTGTCTCAAAAATTCCAGAAGGGTTAGACCTCTTATTCCCAGAAATGGCTGCTCTTAAAAGTCTCAGACAGTCTCTTGCTGCCAACAGTCCTTCTCCTACTCCGAATGAGAGTGTTCCAGCTACTTCAGCTACTGAGGGAAATGAGATTGAGGATCTTACTACTGATGTTATGGAGGTGGATGCTGTGGCGATCGGCGACCCTCTGCTGAGGGCCAAGTAGGTGATATAGCCAGTAACGTAGATGTAAGTAAGGACTCTACTGTTGTAGAGTAGGGTGGCTTTTAAGTTGTATAACTTGTATTTTTGAATGAAACATTTCTTAATCTAAATTTATATTGTGTTTATTAATGAATTTACATGCTCCTTGTTTGCTTGGCGATGAGTATATCGCGTCAATTAGTACTTTCGCTTCTACCTTTGTACTTGTGAGTGACTGGATAGGAGGGCCAGTTAGAGGCCACACATGAGTAAACGTATGAGAGGTTCAGTTAGAGGCCGTTGAGGGTGTTACACGGTGTCGCGTGGCGAGCACATATGTGTGAACGCATGAGAGGGCCAGTTAGAGGCTGTTGAGCATGTTACAAAGTGTTGCGTGGCGAGCACGCTTGCGTGAACGCATGAGAGGGCCAGTTAGAGGCCGTTGAGCGTGTTACATGGTGTCGCGTGGCGAGCACACGTGTATGAACGCATGAGTGGGCCAGTTGAAGGCCATTGAGCGTGTTACACGGTGTCACGTGGCGAGCAGACGTGCGTGAACGCATGAGTGGGCCAGTTAGAGGCCGTTGCATAGCGAGCACACGTGCGTGAACACATAAGAAGGCCAGTTAGAGGTTGTTGAGCGTGTTACACGATGTCGCATTGCGAGCACACGTGCGTGAACGCATGAGAGGGCCAGTTAAAGGCCGTTGAGCGTGTTACATGGTGTCGCGTGGCGAGCACACATGCATGAACGCATGAGAGGGCCAGTTAGAGGCCGTTGAGCATGTTACACAGTGTCGTATGGCAAGCACACGTGTGTGAACGCATGAGAGGGCCAGTTAGAGGCCGTTGAGCGTGCTACATGGTGTCGCGTGGCGAGCACACGTGCGTGAACGAATGAGAGGCGAGCATTCAGGATTTTTCGACTCAGATTTTGCTTGCAAAATGCGACTTCATTTCATTATGTATTCATAATGAAAAAATACAAAATTTATTACAAATAGTATTTTTTTCAAGTGGATTGCGTTCCAGGTCCTAAGTACAGGGTTTCCATCCATTCGCTCCAAGGCGTAAGCACCTGAGCCAATCTTCTTGACCATTTTGTACAGGCCTTTCCAGTTTTGAGCCATTTTTCCTTACTCGCCCGCTGGTCTGCTCGCCTCACAATTCCTAAGAACCAGGTCGCCAATCTAAAATTGCCTGTTTTTTACATTGGAGTTATAATACTTGGCGACCTGTTGCATTCTGGCTGCCAACTTTACTTGGGCCCAATCTCTAGTTTCTTCGAGCAAGTCAAGGTTCGCTTTTAGTGCTTCCTTACTTGAGGCGGCATCATAGTGTGATGCTCTCAGAGAATTGATGCCAATCTCGGTGGTATTACAGCTTCTGTCCCATACATCAAGTTGAACTGTGTTTCTCCTGTACCTGTGTGGGCTGTCGTTCTGATAGCCCATAGGACTCCCGGCATTTCTTCTAACACACCCCCTTGGCATCATCCAGTTTCTTCTTCAACCCTTGAAGGATCTTTTTGTTCATCAGTTTTGACCTGACCATTGGTCTGAGGGTGTTTCATAGAGCTGTGTGTGAGCAGAATCTTAAAGTTCTCATAGAATTTTTTTAGCTTGCCCCCTGGAATTGTGTTCCATTATTAGCTACAATGGTATTGTGGACCCCATATCTGCATACAATGAATTTCAACACAAAATTCTCGATGACCCTCTCTGTAATGGTCGCCACAGCTTCAGCCTCAATCCACGTAGTGAAATATTCGTAAGCGACTATGACAAACTTCTTTTGACCAATGGCAATGGGGAAAGTCCCAAGATGTCAATACCCCACATGGCAAAGGGCCATGGGCTAGAGAGTTTGCTGACCAATTCTGTCGATTGTCTAGGTACATCAGCAAACTTCTTGCACTTGTCACATTTTCTCACCAATTTCGCAGCGTCTACCTTCATGATCAACCAGTAAAAATCTTGTCTCAGTGCCTTCTGTGCCAGTGGCCTGCCCCCCATATGGTTGCGACACACCCCCTCATAAATCTCTCTCGGGACATAGCTGGCTTCCTCTGGTGCCAAACATCGGAGGAAGGATTAACTGAATGCTTTTTTATACAGGGTCTCGCCAATTATGGTGTACCTGGCGGCCCTTGCTCTCAGCTTCGCATGTTCCCTAGGATCGCTTGGAACGACATTTCCTGTGAGATAATCCATAATGGGTGTCAACCAGCTAGGCTTATTTGTAATGCAGATGACTTCTTCTTCGTCCTGGTAGTTTGGCGTTTGGTGGTGTTCTAACAGGATCATTCATCTTTGCCTGATCTCAATAGATGAGGAGCTTAGACAGGGTGTCTGCTTTCGTGTTTTCCTCCTTGGCGACCTGCCTAACAATCATTTTTTGAAAACCTTCCTTCAACTTAAGCACTCGCTCGTGGTACTTGACTAAGGCAGTCTCCCTCACTTCATACTCACCATTTACTTGCATTGCCACAAGCTGTGAGTCTGTGTATAACAACAGTTTGGCAACGCCCAGCTTCAGAGCGAGTTCTAATCCTGCCAGGAGAGCTTCGTATTCTGCAGTATTGTTCGACGCAGGAAAGCCAAAAGAAAATCCGTACTGTCACTCATTTCCCCGAGGGTCCATTAACAGGACGCCAGCTCCTGATCCCTCTTTTCCTGAGGATCCATCCACATACATTGTCCATATATTTTCCTGGGCTGGCTCTTCCTTCTCGGGTTTATGCACTAGCATTGGTTCTGGAGGCGTTGCAAGTTCATCTGGTTTGATTGGAGGGTCTGCTGGGTATTGGACTGGTGTTGTGATCCTGTCGGTAAAGGAGCATTCGACTATGAAATCCGCTAGGACTTGGGCTTTAATCTCCTTTCTCAGTCTAAATTCTATGCCAAACACGCTGAGTTCAATACTCCACTTGACAAACCTGTCGAAACTGTCGACTTTTTACAAAACTTCTCTGAGGGGCTGATCTGTTAAAACAGTGACGAGGTGGGCTTGGAAGTACTACTTGAGTCTCCTCGCTGCAACTACTAGGGCGAAGGCAATCTTTTCTTATCTGGTGTAATTGATCTCACCATTCTGTAGAGCTCTGCTGACATAATACACCGGGGTTTGACGACCTTGCTCTTTTTTGTCCAGTACGGCCGCCACCGTTTCATCTAATGCCGCCATGTAGATACTCAAGGGGTCGCCCGCCAACGGACTGACTAGCAGTGGTAGGGAACATAAATACTTCTTCAATCCCTCGAATGCCTCTTGGCAATCCTGATTCCACTGATATCAGGAGGCTTCTCGGATTACCATTAAAAAGGGGTAAATATTTATCAGCTAGTTTGGAGACAAATCTATTCAAGGTGACCACTCTTCTCATGAGCCTTTGCATCTCCTTGGTGTTTCTCAGGGGCCCATGCCCAGGATCGTCTGGACCTTCTCAGGGTTCGCCTCAATACCTCTACTTGATACCATGAATCCCAGAAATTTCCCTGCACCAACTGCCAAAGCGCATTTAGTGGGATTCAGCCTTAAACCGTGCTGTCTAAGGACTTGGAAGAATAGGTCCATTATACGTGGTTCTATAGACGGACTCTTCACCAGCATATTGTCTACATAGACTTCCACGTTTCGCCCAATTTGGTTTTTAAACAACTGGTTTACTAACCTCTGATAGGTCACCCTGATTTTTTTTGTCCAAAAGGCATCACCTGATAGCAGTACAAGCCTTCCTCGATGATGAAAGACGTTTTATCTTAGTCCTCAGGGTTTATCCTGATCTGATTATATCCTGAAAAGGCATCCATGAAACTCATGTATTTGTGTCCTGCTGAGGAATCTACCAGCCTGTCCATGGAGGGCAAAAAGAAGCTGTCCTTTGGGCAGACCTTATTTAGATCAATGAAATCCACACATATACGCCACTTCCCGTTAGCTTTTTTCACCATTACCACATCGGCCGACCATTCAGGATACTTGACTTCCCTGATAAAGCCTGCGGTGAGGAGCTTCTCAACTTCCTCCCTTACTGCTTGCATTCGTTCAGGGGCGAATTTCCTTTTTTTTTGCTTGATCGGCTTGGCCATGGGATCAATACCCAGGGAATGGGTAATGGTGTCCATGTATATCCCGGGCATGACCGCTGTTGACCATGCGAAGACATCTGCATTAACTTGCAACATTTGAACCAAAGGTTGTTTTTCTTGGCCACTCAGGGAGGACCTGACCTGGGTTATTTTCTTTGGGTATTCTTCGTATAGGGGGATCGCCACTGTCTGTTCTACCGATTTTGCTTTATACTGGCTGGTTTCTGCTCTGGTATCCAGGCTTTCAAGGGTAACGGTGCTTTTATCTAGCAAGTTCATCTGCGTTTCCCCTAATAGCCCTCTAGTCTCTATTTCCATCCCCTCGGAGTCTGTCATTTGCCCCCTAGGCTCTGTGTTTTCAACACTTACTTCAGTACGTGACTGTAATTTTCCTTGGTTTTTCCTGGTGAGCTGTATAGAGAGTATGTGACACTGTCGTGCTATTTGTTGATCCGTCCTCATGTACCCGGTCGCAACCTAAAAAATAACAAGTCTCATCACAAGACTTTATTATTCGTTAAGCGTGATATTAAAAAAAATCGAGGAAAAATTGACTTAATTCCTCTTGAAAAATGAAGGTTTTGAAAATGACCTTGAAAAAGATATGGAGTCGCCACCAATTTTTTTTTAGCTAGGTGTGATCGGCCACCTATTAAAACCGGTTTTATAATATATTTTAAAATTAATTAAAACATTTTTAAAACCAATTTCAAGTCTGCGTTTTAAACTAGAGAAATAAAAGAAGTGGGTTCGGGACTCGGTTACGTGTGGGGAAGGATTAGCACCCCCACAATGCCTGTATAAAACGGTACCTTATTAATCATGTGTTATCTCAAGTCTCGGTAAAAAGTCGGTTTTAAATTTAGTATTTCAAGTTAATTCCCAATTTAAAGAAAAATAATTTCATTTTTTATTGAAAATGAACAAGAATTTATAAATTCAAAATTTTCCTATATTCCCCAACAAACGTGGCAAAATATAGAAATTTTTATTAGTTTGGAACTTTCCGAATCATTCTCATATTAAAGAAGTTATTCCGTTATTAATGATAATTGATTATATCCTCCACAACAAACCCGATAGAGAACTCATGAATTATTTTAACTCGGGAATATCTTTATTCTATTGAAAATCATTACCTTTTTAAAAACATTTTTAAAAAATATGAATATGAATATGTATGACATAAATAAAATGACATAGCAAAGTCTAAATAATATAATGCAACCTAGACGGTATGATATAATATAAATGTCTTAGCATATTCTAAATGAAATAAAATATCCTAAGTTATATGATATATTCTAAATGAAATGAAATGACCTAGGTAACATGATATATTCTATATGAAATGTAATATCCTAAGTCATATGATATATTCTAAATGAAATAAAATATCCTAAGTGACATAATATATTCTAAATGAAATGAAATGACCTAGGTAACATAATATATTCTACATGAAATGAAATAATTTAAATGACATGACAAATATAAATGATATGGCATATAATCTAAATGACATGAAATATAAAATAATGCTATCATGTAATATGCATGAAATTAAAAATAAAAACAATAATGCATGAACATAACATATGTTAAATAATATGACAAAAATAACTAAATAAAAAGCATAGGATATCATAAAATATTCAAAACCATATAACAAATAACATAATATCAAAAATTTAAATCAAAGATAATAACACCATCATGAAAATAAACATAGCAAAAATTACATATTATTTAATATGCATGAATATGGAAAATGCAATGCATGAGAATGTATTTTTTCCTTTAATTAAGGAAATCCGTATATCTAAAAAGATATCCGGCAACCTTAGGAAAATATATCAAATTAAATATTCTAAAATCAAAATACTTTGTGATTGTTTGAAAACAATTTTGAAAAGCTTAGATTAAAAATAAAAACTTGGCTAAACCCTTTTTAAATGGCTCTAATTTCCTAAGTTTAAAGTCCCGGACTTGACCACCCTTAACCCGAGACTTAAAAAATCATTTTTAGAGTTTAGAAAGGCTTAGAAACTACCCTAAGTCAGTAGCTAAACTTCCTAATCAGCCCCCTCTAAGTAACTTAACCAAAACAGAAAAATGATTTTCCTTCAAATTCAATTCTGACTCCACTGTCCAGTTTTAAAGCATGATTTTTTCCCTATTTTCAAAAATTCAAAAAAATCTAAAAAACTATTGGAGACTCAAAACATGTAAAAATACACGGGAAAAAATCGAGAAAGTACTGGGTGAAAAAACTGTTTTGCTAAAACACATTCTTTTGCCTTTGATAAAATCATTTAAAAATCAAAGTAAAAATATTAGAGACTCTCTAAAAGACTCACAAACAGTAGCTAACACTTTTGAAAAGTTAGACAAAAATTGGCTAAGTAAAAAAATAAATAAAAATAAAGGTAGAATAATCAATTTGACAATTCTTTAAATTTCCACAAGTATGCTCAAGAGAGCATGACTTTGAGCCATTGATTGGCCTAAGTCATAAGTCAAGTGGCAAGGACATGAAATGCATGAAAAAAACATCAAATATGATGCATGATTTAAAACCTAAATGACATGAAAAATGCATGGCATCAATAAAATGACCTAGACCTAAATGAAACTTGCATGGCATTTAATGCAACCTAGGTCTAAAATGCATGAATATGTATGGCAAAACAAACCACTCTTAAGCCTAAAATATGCATGGCAATAACACAAACATATGGCATGCTTAAACAAAATACTCAACCAAATATCATGAAAATGCTAATCTATCAACTAGCATAACAAAAATGCACACACAAAGCACACAACATGAGGGTGGCCGAATGACCTCATGCTTAAAATGAGCATGGCATTTTCACAAACACATGATATACTAACATGCATAGCTAAAAAAGATAATGCTTAAATCATGTAAATATAAAGTAAAGGCATGAAAACCAATAAGCATTTTCACAAACACATGGATTACAAAATACAAAACACAAACAAACTTAAACATCTTGAAAACAGAAAATAAAAAATGCAAGACAAGTAAAATAAACATGATAACAAGATAATAGACTCAAAAATAAAAACAAGCAAGCAACCAAATTAAAACAAGATTAATATTTATGTATTAGAAGAAGATTTAAAGCATCAAAACTTGGTAAATATCAAGAATAACATGAAATAAAAAATGCAAACAGCAACTACCCAAAAGACTAGGCCATTCGGCCATCTCAAAAACAAAAGAAAAAAAAATTCAAAAGCTTTTTACAAGAAAGAATGAAGAAGGAACTTAAAGAAGAACATTAAAAACACTTATTTAAAAAGAGAAATCAAAATAAACTCACCAAAATAGTAATCAAAACAGTAAATCAAGAAAGAAAAATCAAAGAAAGTGCAAGAGTATGGTGCTTAAAGCAACCTCTAGAAGCTATCTTTCAAAGTTTTTCTCTTCTAACTTTCTTTTCTTTTCTTTTCTTTTCTTTTCTTTTCTTTTTTGCTTTTCAACAATGGAGAGAAAAATCAGCCAAAACCAAGAGAGAGTATAGAGTGAATATCTAAAAATGAAAGAGAGAGTGACCCCTTGTAGTGTGGCCGAATGCCCCCTAGGCTAGGATGTTGTCATTTTTCCATCAACCAATTTTCATCCAAAGGCTATTGATCCAAGATGATTAAAACATGAAATTATCACCCTTAGATTAGGCCATCAGCTCTCCACAATTACAGCTGTTCAAGAATCTTAAGCCATTATGTTGGCACTCTCCCTCTTCACGCATTGGTCCATGTGGCTTATTTGCAACTTGATCAAAAAATAACTAACTTCCTCTTCATTGTTGGCCTTTTGACTAAAAAATCAGAAACTATCTACCTAGCCTTGGGCCTTGGCCGGCCAGCCCCTTTTCTTCCAGCCCATGTTTCATTTTTAAAAGGCAAGAAAAGCCCTTTTCAATTTCTTGGGTAAAATAACCTTTTTGCCCTCCGAACATAAATAAAGGGAAAACGGACTCCAAATTCAAATTTTATTTTTTAAATACTTTCAAAATAAGAAAAAATTGAATTCTGGAAGTTTTTAAAATTTTTCGAGTCCATTTGCTATTTATTTGGATTTTTTCTTCCAAAATTGCCTTTTTATGCCCCCAAACTTTACAATTTTTTAAATGAGCTCCAAATCCAGATTTTTATTCACCAATCTCTTCCAAATAATTTAAAAGTGTGATCTGGAAGTTTTCATAACTTTTGGAACTCATTTGGTAATTTTTCGGGATTTATCTGCTTGAATTACTGCAAAGGGGGCCTGGGATTTGGCCATTTTGCAAACGAACTCCGAATCAAGATTTTCTTTTACCAATATCTTCCAAATAATTTAAAAATGAGATTTGCAATTTTTCAGAATTTTTGGAGTTCATTTGCTATTTTTTCGGGATTTATCTTCTTGAATTTCTGAATAGGAGACCCGGGATTTTTTCCATTTTGCAAACGTACTCCGAATCAAGATTTTATTTCGCAAATCTCTTCAAAATGATTTAAGAATTAGAGTTACAATTTTTCAAAATTTTTGGAGTTCATTTTCTATTTTTCCCAAATTTTCCAAATTTGTCATTTTACCTCTGAAACACGATTTTGCTCAAAACAAGTCCGATTTTCAGATTTTCCTCAAACTGAGCCTTGGGCTATCCTTTTCTAATCACTCCTCATCCATTAGGGACTTTATTCCTACTGAGTCGGGCCATTTTTGTAATTTTTCCCAATTTCACTGTAATCCACCAAAAACCCTAATTCTCGATTTTCTTTCGGATTGACTTTTCTTTTAGTTTTTCTTTCAAGTGGCTTCTCCATTACCCGTAGTCAGTGCTTATCTTTCATTTGGAACCTTCAATTTTGACCAATTCGATCGTTTAAGCATTTTTCCCTAAATTTCCCGAATTAGGGTTTCCTTTCTACTGAATCTCCATAACCCAACTTCCGAACTCCATATCTTTCGATGTAGACCTTGGATTATCAAAATTATTTTGCCAGTTTTTAATTGAACTTCAAATCTTGATTTTGAAAGTGGGTTGACTTTTTAAGTAGTTGACTTTTCAGGGTTGACTTTTTGAGGTTGACTTTTTTAAGTTTGACTTTTTATACTCGCCTTCTTAGACTAAGTACCGGAGTACCACCTACAGGATGAAAAAAGTCTTTTTACATTCTGAAACATCAATTTAGGAAGAAAACATACCTGTTTTAGTGGTCCGGATAAAATTAGGTGTCTACAGCTGCCCCTCTTTGGCTATTGCTGAGAATCAGGAATCAGGCAATGATAAACAAATACTAATTTTGTCTGGTTAGTGAAATCACATGTGAAGGGAAAGGAAAGGGGCTTTTTTTTCATTTTTCATTTTCATTTTTTCATTTTTTTGGTTAAAAAAAGCTGTAAATTGAAGATTTTGTCCTTAAATTGAGTTCCCTAACTAATCAAGGCTTGACCCGTCTTACGAAAATGAGTTTGATTTTCAAAATGAAAATTGTGCCCGGAGGTCTTATCTATAATTTAAAGAAAAATTATGCCCGGAGATCTTAAAAATGGTGCCCGGAGGCCTTATCCGTGAAAAAAATACGTTGTATACGACTTTAAAAATGATGCTCTGAGGTCTTAAAAATGATGCCCGGAGGTCTTAAGAATGGTGCCCGGAGGCCTTACTCATGATTTGAAAAAAAATGCTCTGTATGCGACTTAAAAAATGATGCCCGAAAGTCTTAAGAATGGTGCTCGGAGGCCGTACCCGTGATTCAAAAAAATACGCTGTATGCGACTTTAACAATGATGCCCGGAGGTCTTAAGAATGGTGCCCGGAGGCCTTACCTGTAATTTGGAAAAAATACGCTGTATGCGACTTTAAAAATGATGCCCAAAGGTCTTAAAAATGGTGCCCGGAGGCCTTACCCTTGTTTTAAAAAAAATGTGCTGTATGCGACTTTAACAATAATGCCCGGAGGTCTTAACAATAGTGCCCAGAGGCCTTACCCGTAATTTGGAAAAATGCGCTGTATGCGACTTTAAAAATGATGCCCGGTGGTCTTAAAAATGGTGTCCGGAGGCCTTACCCTTGTTAAAAAAAATGCACTGTATGCGACTTTAAAAATGATGCCCGGAGGTCTTAAGAATTGTGCCTGGAGGCCTTACCTGTGATTTTTGAAGAATTGTTGAAAATTAATCTGAAGATTTTGAGAAGATGTGAATGCTTTTTTTTATGCTGGTGCAAATGATTAACAGGATGCACATACCTCATTTTGCAAATGTAAATGTTCTGAATTGATGCAAATGTTTCTTGATGCAGATGCAGATGTTGGATAAAATGCAGATGCTTCTTGGTGTATATGCAAATGGCTTAGATTGATGCAAATGCTTATTGATGCAGATGCAGATGTTGAATAAGATACAGATGCTTCTAAATGATGCAAATGCAAATGATCCTTAAATAACGCAATTACTTCTCAGAAGGATGCAAAGGTCAATAATGTGCAAATGCTTCTTTATGATGCAAATGCGAAAATTGGTGTTAACACAACTACGTCATGGAATGATGCAGATGCAAAGATTGGCATTATGCAAATGCTTCTAAATGATGCAAATGCAAGGATTTGACAACGTGCAGAATGCTTCTACATGATGCAAATGTAAAGATCGATAATGATGCAAAAGCTTCATGAAAATATACAAATGCCCCTGATCATTTTTCTAGACTTTGGCTTAGCCTTTCCAATTCATTTTTCCTTTTCAAATCAGAGTATATCTTCAATTCATTTTGGCTATTCTCTTTGCCCCAACAGTTTTCAATCTCTCATCAACAGAGGTCTGAAACAGGTTCTATTTCCTCTTATCATATCTGGAAGTCAAGACCTATCCTAGCAGTTCTATACCTTTGGGTTAGAAAAACCCTTGTCTCATGTCAACATCAAGAATGGGTGCTTCAAAAAATACCTTTATTTGTTTTCTCATTTTTAAAACTTCTGAACAAAAAATATTAACCCCACAGTGTGTGATGTACAAATCTTTTGAAGACTGATGATCATTGTTAAAAACTTCTCTAAGTGTCAATCTGGGTTTTTCAATTTGAATTGGCAATGCTTGGTATAACAAGATTTTGGTTGATCAAAGGAAATTTCATAACAAAAATGTATGTCCCTTCTAGGCTCACAAATGGAGCAGGTTTTATAAATCATGAATTCATTGAAAATCAAACAAATTCAACATTCTTTTAGTTTTCATATCAAGGCATTTTGAAAATCGTCAAGATTGGCTGGTATGTTTAAACTGAAAAGTTGATTTTGGAGAAAAAGAGTTTTAGTTTTTGAAATCAATCATCCAAATAGAGCTAATACTTTGGGAAGTTCATAAATTCCTAGATGTTCCTCGATGACCACTTCTTCAAGATGACCTTCTCTTTTGTGGTATCGGTACTAACATAGATGGCATTAAAAATTCCATTTTACTCTAGACCGTCCATTTTTAGGTTTTTGCCCTAGAGTCCCATTCTTTCCATTTTTCTTTCTCCTTTTTTGTGTTTTTCATTGTTTTACCATGCACTTGAGAATTCTAAATTCTTCCTTAGTGAAATAAGAATTCGATGAGATGGGATAAAATCTAAGGAAAAACCCTTCAAGTTGAATATTCATGCTTGATCAATGGGCTTTTAAAGCACGTAATGTAGGCCATGGCTCGGGGTTCAGAAAGAAAGGATAAATAGGCCCAAAATCTATGTTTGAGGGTAATCAGATCAAGGATCATTTCTTGAGGAGGATTTCCTTTGAAGTATTTGTCCCTTATTGGACATTTCTTTCCTTTTTTACTTTTGCTCTTTTTCTTCTTTGCTTTTGGCTTTCATTTGCCATACTTTTTCACACATTTTTTCTTTTTTCTTCGTGGCTTCCATTTCGCCATCTTTTCCTTTTCTTTTTGACATAGTGAGCCCATATTCATTAGACGCTCCATTTGCTTTGTATCTGTCTTTGAGCCAGGACTCATTCCTCCATGATCTTTAAAAAGATCTTTCCTCGCATTTGCCCCTCAGTGTAGAGGGTGATCCTTGATCAGGGTTCAAAGAAGAAAGATTCTTTTCGCTCAAAATGGGTGACTACGGATAATTTCTATTTTTGCGAAAGGGATATGAAAGATGGCCAATTATCATATCAAGCACAAATATTCTCATTGAAAAGCAATCCCCAGGGGAAATAGATAATCATAATTTCATTTTGCACTTTGGAATCATCCGAATTCTCATATGCATGATATCACAAATTTTTTTTTTCGTATGCCCCAATGATTCATGCGTTAGTCCATCCTTATGCACCATGTATCCATCATTTCCACATATGATGCCCCAATTTGATTAACCATGAGAGTTTGTATCAACAAGGAACATAGCAAGTCTAGGTCTATTTTGAAAAGGCTGAGTTTCAAATCTGAGTTCTTTGAAGAGACAAAGAAAATATGACCTAAAAATGGGTTTTCTCCGGGACATGGGATAATCTAGTTTAATCATTGTACCCCAGGGTGTCAATCATGAAGTGATGTTTGGGTAATTAGTGTTTTGTGGTTGTTGAAAATGACATGAATGGTTTTGGCACAACCTTGACATACACCAAATTACCATGATATAAATTCTTGAAAGAAAGTCTCATTTGTTTGAATTTCAAGGAGTTCGAAAAAATTTCAAAAAGTTTGTTCCTTTGTTCATAGCCTAGATTAGGATCTACATCTTTTCTTATTCTATGATGACAATGGTTTTATGAAGTTCAATCATTCATATTCCTTGAAGCATTAGGTCTTTCAAGTGTTCCTGATTCAACGGGTTTAGGTCTAGGAAAGCCTAAAAGAGAGGGGAGAAGGTATTAGGTCATTTGTAACAATGATCATCAATATTCTCGAGATTATCCATTATTAAAACTTTCTTAATGCTTGTTTTTGCAAATTCAAATTATTGTTAAATCACAACAAACACAAAAACATTTAAAATTCAAAATTCATTTAATTCATATGAATGTCGACATGAGACAAGTGTTTTCATCATAAGGTTTGAAACTACATGCATCAAAATGCTCCTATTGACATCCTTCAAAGGTAGTAATTCTCCCCCTAAAACCCTGAAAGAAACTGATTTACGACAAAGCGGCCTTTCACTGATTGATAATCTTCGGTGTCAGAATACCATCGCGGATAAGACTTTCAATCCTTTCCCTCAGTTGTCTGCATTTTTCAGTTGAATGCCCAATTACCCCCAGGTGATAATCACACTTGCTGTCAGGGTCATAACTCCTTGCTGATGGATTCAGAGCTATTTTCAATTAGTAATGGCAGTAGGTCAGGGATGGGGATTGGATTCTTTCTTGGTTGTCCTGCGGTCGTTTTCTAGAAGTAGGCCTTGTTGCAAGAGCTGGTATAGGATTAGGTGCTTGGGTTGGTAGGTAAGCATAAAGGCTTGGAGATACCTCAGTAGGGTAACATGATTGGTATAAGGGAAATTGGGAATATGGGACGAAATCTCCCATAGCTTGGACATCTTACTCTTTATTTCTAGGTGCCTTATTTCTCTCGGCATTGGATGTTCCTTCTCCTTCAAGTTTCCATTCTTGATAGCATTCTCAATCATCTCCTCTGAGATTACAATATCCGTAAAATTCTTCGAGGCATTGCCGACGAGTCTATCATAGTACGGGGCCTGTAGTGTATTCACAAAAAGGACGATGATTTTCTTTTGTGTCAAAGGTGGTTGTACTTGGGTAGACATGTTCCTCCACCTCTAAGCATACTCTTTGAAGCTCTCAGTTGCTCTTTCCTCCATATTTTGCAAAGCGAGACGATCAGGTGTCCTGTCGATCATATGCTTGTGCTGGTTTAGAAAAGCCCTAGCCAAATCATTTCAAGAGCAAATCTGATCCTTGCTATACTAACTATACCACCTAATTGCGGACCCGCTGAGGCTATCCTGAAAGTAGTGATCAGAAGCTTATCATTATCTATATGACTTGTTATCTTTCGGCATAACATAGTGATGTGGGCTGATGGATCAGTCGTCCCGTCATATTTCACAAAGTCAGGGACCTTGAATTTAGGAGGAATGACTAAATCGAGGACCAAGCATCATTCTTTCACCTCCACACTCCGAATACGTCTGTATTTTCTACTGCCCGGAACCTTTCATCTAGCAACTGATATTTCCCTTGGGCATCTGCCAAATATACCTCATTAACCATTTTTAACTTTGCCTGTTCAGCTAGATCATCTGAATTTAAGACATTGACGGGGTTAACTGTGTTCTGGGCATCCATCATTACGACCTTATTCTGACCCTTTCGTGCCTTTAACCCTTCTCTGGCGGCCAAGTTTTCAGTGTATCCCTTGATTACGGTGGACATTAGCTCCATCAATTTAGTCATCTTTAGATTTTGCTTGAGACTTTACCAGTTGTTCTCGCAATTCTTCCTGTACCCTTTCCATTACTTCCATTCGGGCAACTTGTTCATTTTCCATAGCACTAGCCTGTATTAAAAGGGTACTCAACACTTCTTCTACCTCTGATTTGAAAAGAAAATTCTTTCAAAGACTCTTAAAGCCAAGCCAACTTCTGTTTTATTCCCCCAAAGTACGTGTCATGATGAAGGAGCCATGAATGCAATTTGATGCACGTGAAGCCTAGACAATATGATGTATGGACATGTACAGTGGAAACATGCTGACCATATATGTAATAAATGCAATCACGATGCCAACATGGTGCAAGCAAAGAATGAACAAATCAACGCATGGATATATGCAATGAATGATCATGTACATTTCAGCGTATTTCCCAATGAATGATCATATACACTATGAATGCAACACGATGTCAATTATGATGCATGTAAACAATGAATGATTGATACAGAGTATATACAAAGAAAATCATGCTGACCATGTGTGTCATGAATGCATCCTGATGTTAATATGACAGATTAATGCATGAGCATATACAGAAAAATTATGCTGACCATGTTTGTCGGGAATGCAACCCAAAGTCAACATGATGCATGTAAAGAATAAGCAAGTTAATGCATGGATATATACAGAAAAATCATGCTGATTATGAATGCATGAATGTAACCTGATGCTAACATGATACATGTACGAATGTATGGTATGACAAATAATTGATCGGATGCAAAATGCAAAGGGGAAGATATCACGGAGGAAATAAGAATCAGAGGAACTTAATCATCAACATATCATAAATTTGAAGCATAGTCAATTCATTACCATATCAACGTTCACAATGGTATAAACCATGTTTTACAAAATTTGAGCAGTGGTTAAAATTGTCTTTACAAGCACGTTATTTTTCCTAGCATCCTAAGGCTATAAGAGCCGGCTACTGAAAAAGTGAAATCCTATTACATCATATTAGACCGAAGCCTTTCTATATCATTACCGTAAATCTCCCAATCCTAATTACCCTTTTCTAGTCCTCTGTCAATCAGTGTCGTTGGATCTAACCACTTGGCGTCTATAAAGGATTGTACTTTGTTCTTGAGTGCATTGTAGTGCTCAATGCTATGCCCAACAGTTCCACAGTGATAATGACATATTGCATTTGGATTATACCACTTTGGGTATGGTGGTGACAGGGGTTTTAATGGCACATAGGCAACCAGGTGATTTCGGACCAATATTGGGAAAAACTCTTGATAGCTGATTGGAAAGGGATCAAAATTCCTTTGGTTCTTATCCTGGGGTTGTTTCTTAGTCACACATGGCCTAGGAGTTGGGGCTCTTGGCGGTGGCACTAAGGTTTGAATCGGAGTGTTTACATAGGGAGATGGCGGAATAACAAGGCAAGGGTATGGATTTGGACTTGGGACTCTTGGAGGTTGTACATAATTCGAGGTTCCTATCTCGGATGCTTGATAAGGTGATTGATGAGGGAAACAGTACGAACTGGCAGTTGGTGGTGATGGAGTGGGATTCAGGAATCTCGTAGTGGTCATCCCAATGGACGATTGGACCATAGTAGGGTGGGGATACTTTGGACCTAGAACAGTTTGCAGGTATGGTATAGGATCCGAGGTTTCTATCTTTGGTATCAGGCTCTCGGGTTTAATCATTTTCACGATTTTGTCCATAATTTCAACAAGATTGCAACTTTTGTGGCATTGACAAGTGCAGGATCCAGCAAGGATTGCATGTTCTGGACCTAATTGTTTTGATTGATCCAAAGACGATGTAGAGCCCTGAGAAAGTTCCCCCTTACTCTTACCCATATCCTCAACCATTTTCATCAATTTGGCAAGCTGTTCTTTCACCTCCCGGATTTCATGTCCAAATTCCTCTTGATTTCGTTCTAGAGCACCCAATCATTCCTCCGATTCTTTCCTCATATCTCGAACCCCTTTCATGCAAATGAAAATGTCATGAGATTAAGAATACAATTATGAACGTACATGCTCTATTCCTATGTGCATGAATATACTGATGATTAATGCATGAACATATACAGAGAAATTATGATGACTATGTATGCCATGGATGCAATCCAATGCCAACATGATGCATTTAAAAAATGAATAAATTGATGCACAAGTATATACAAATAATGACCAAACATATCATAAACGTATTCTACAATGAATGACCATGCATGCTATGACTGTAACATGATGTCAAAGTGATACATGCAAAGAATAAATGAATTAACACAAAGGTAGGTACAAAGAATGACCATATACATCACAAATGTATTCTATAATGAGTAACCATGCATGTTAGGACTGTAACTTGATGCCAAAATGATACATGCAAAGAATAAATGAATTAACACAAAGGTATACACAAAGAAGTTAACCAATGATTACACGAAATTGGTAGGACCTAAATCTTGATTATTCAAAAATCTCATTATGCAAGATTTGCCTCCAAATTTAATCTATGATTTTTTGAAACATGTTTTCTCTATGAAAAACCAAACATATTATTTTCAAAAGAATTTCGGGGTGGTGGATCCTACTATGGTACAATGTCCAAATGTTCATTCAACACTATAGGTCTACAATTCTTATTCAACCAATGAATGTTTATGAAATCATCAAATGAGATTACCAATTGTTTATTTCAAAGAATGAGATCAAAAATACAACCATAAATGTACATGCTTTATTCACATATGCATGAAATATGCAAAAATGCAAAAATATTTGAAAAAGAATGTTTTGATAATTTCAATTTTAAAAAGTTTATGAACACTTGCCCCAATAGTATCGACTTACTTAGGCATCACGATGCCTTTGGGACGGGGTATTGGGCGATGTACGTATATCATTGCCCGATCTACAACACTTATTCAGAGTGTAAAATAGGTAATAAAAGGTTTAGAAATGTCCCTCCATGTGTTCCTATCTCCAGTATATCTAACGAAAATCCGGCATGGCTTTGCCTATGTTCACTATATAAAGGTGAATTAGTTCTAAAAGCCCCGAATTGTTCTTCACTGTCGCCGGTGAAGGCTAGTAAGGCACCTCGATAAAAGCGGGTTCAATTCGTTAGAGTCAATTTCCCTAGCCCATGCAGATTGCTAATTACGAAGGCTTAGGTAATTTAGTACTCTGAAAGTGTTTCACTAGCCCATGTGGATTGTTAATCACGAAGGCTTAGTTACTTTGCTCCCACTAAAAGGACAAAACCCGGGTATATGGCTCATGATAGGCAAATGCACGTGTGGTGTGTGTGGAGGAACAACAAATATTTCACCACCTATTCTACAACCCTTATTCTAAATGCCCTAACAATTTATTAAACAATATTTAAGAATAGTTTAACGCATTAACCAACAAGCATAATATACAACATTAAATAATTAGAGAACATTAATAAAATGCATGCACATGAGTATGACTATATTAAAAAATATTTTATTATTTTCAAAATTCTCCTTATTTTTTTTAAAATTGTGGGAATTAAAATTAAATACCAATTAAACCAACAAAACCGAGACTTTGATAACACACGACTAATTCTAGGCTTGACTCTCTAATTTCCCCAGTGGAGTCGTCAAGTTGTCGCAACCTAAAAAAAACAAGTCTCATCGCAAGACTTTATTATTCGTTAAGCGTGACATTAAAAAAACTGAGAAAAAGTCGACTTAATTCCTCTTGAAAAATGAAGGTTTTGAAAATGACCTTGAAAAAGATATGGAGTCGCCACTAATCTTTTTTAGCTAGGTGTGATCGGCCACCTATTAAAATCGATTTATAAAATATTTTAAAATTAATTAAAATATTTTTAAAACCAATTTCAAGTCTGCGTTTTAAACCAGAGTGTAGACACCTAATTTTGTTCGAACCACTAAAACATATATGTTTTCTTCCTAAATTGCGATTTCAGAATGTAAAAAGACTTTTTTCATCCTGCAGGTGGTACTCCGAGACTTAGTTTAAGAGGGCGAGCATAAAAAGTCAAAATTGAAAAAGTCAACCTCGAAAAAAGTCAACTCCGAAAAAGTCAACTACTGAAAAAATCAAACCAATTTCAAAATCAAGATATTAAGTTCAATTGAAAAATGGCGAAAGAATTTTGATAATCCGAGGTCTACATCGAAAGATATGGAGTTCGGAAGTTGGGATTTGGAGATTCAGTAAAAAGGAAACCCTAATCCGAGAAATTCGGGGAAAAGTGCTTAAACGATCGAACTGGTCGAAATTGAAGGTTCCAAAGGAAAGATAAGCACTTATTACGTGTAATGGAGAATCCACTTGAAAGAAAAACCGAAAGAAAAGTCAATCCGGGAGAAAATCGAGAATTAGGTTTTTTGGTGGATTTCGGTGAAATCGGGAAGAATCACAGAAATGGCCCGACTTGGTAAGACCAAGCCCCCAATGGATGAAGAATGATTAAAAAGGGATATCCCAAGGCTCAGCTTGAAGAAAGTCTGAAAATCGAACTTGTTTTGAGCAAAACTGGGTTGCGGAGGCAAAAGGGCAAAATTGGAAAATTTGGGAAAAATAGCAAATGGACTCCGAAAATTTTGAACTTTTGAAAATCTCATTTTAAAATTATTTTAAAGAAATTGGTGAAAGAATTTTGATAATCCGAGGTCTACATCGAAAGATATGGAGTTCGGAAGTTGGGATTTGGAGATTCAGTAAAAAGGAAACCCTAATCCGAGAAATTCGGGGAAAAGTGCTTAAACGATCGAACTGGTCGAAATTGAAGGTTCCAAAGGAAAGATAAGCACTTATTAAGAGTAATGGAGAATCCACTTGAAAGAAAAACCGAAAGAAAAGTCAATCCGGGAGAAAATCGAGAATTAGGTTTTTTGGTGGATTTCGGTGAAATCGGGAAGAATCACAGAAATGACCCGACTTGGTAAGACCAAGCCCCCAATGGATGAGGAATGATTAAAAAGGGATATCCCAAGGCTCAGCTTGAAGAAAGTCTGAAAATCGAACTTGTTTTGAGCAAAATTGGGTTGCGGAGGCAAAAGGGCAAAATTGGAAAATTTGGGAAAAATATCAAATGGACTCCGAAAATTTTGAAATTTTGAAAATCTCATTTTTAAATTATTTTAAAGAAATTGGCGAAAGAAAATCTTGATTTGGAGTTCGTTTGCAAAATGGCCAAATCCCGGGCTTCTTATGTAGTAATTCTAGAAGGAAAATCCCGAAAAATAGCAAATGAGCTCCAAATCTTCTGACGTATTTTTAATCTCATTTTTAAATTATTTGAAAGATATTGGAAAAATAAAATCTTGATTCGGAGTTCGTTTGCAAAATCGCCAAATCTCGGGCCTCCTATGCAATAATTCAAGAAGATAAATCTCGAAAAAATAGCAAATGGAGTCCAAAAATTCTGAAATTTTGCAAATCTCATTTTTAAATTATTTGGAAGAGATTGGCGAAAAAAAATCTTGATTCGGAGTTCATTTGCAAAATGGCCAAATCTCGAGCTCCTATGTAGTAATTCAAGCAGATAAATCTCGAAAAAAATACCAAATGAGCTCCAAAAATTATGAAAACTTCCAGATCACATTTTTAAATTATTTGGAAGATATTGGTGGAGAAAAATCTTGATTTGGAGCTCATTTAAAAATGGTAAAATGTGGGGGCATGAAAGGGTATTTTTGGAAGAAAAAATCCAAATAAATAGCAAACTGACTCGGAAAATTTTGAAAACTTCCAGAACTCAATGTTTTATTATTTTGGAAGTATTAAAAAAATAAAATTTGAATTTGGAGTCCTTTTGCCATTTATTTGCATCCGGGGGGCAAAATGGTCATTTCACCCAAGCATCTGAAAAGGGCTTCTTTTGGCCTTTCAAAAAATCAGACTTGGGCTGGAAAAGAGAAGTGCTGGCCTGCCAAGGACCAAAGGAAGGAGGAAATTTCTGATCTTTCAATCAAATGGCCAAGAATTAAGAATTAGTTAGAGATTCTCTTTGATCAAGCCATGGTGATTAAGCCACATAGGCCAAAGGAGAGTGTCAACATTATTCTTGAACAGCTGTAATTTGGGACAGCTGATATGCTAATCTAAGGGTGGTAATTTCATGATTTTTCACCTTGAATTATTATCCATTTGATGGAAATTGGTTAGGATTAAAATAACAACATCCTTGCATGAGAGAGAGGGGCATTCGGCCAGCTTAAGGGAGTGGGGAATCCAGATTTTTTTCACTTCATTTTTCTGATTTCTCTTAGTTTTTCTTGGTTTTTTCTCTCCTTGGTTGAAAGCAAAAAGAAAAAGTTTAGAAAAGAAAGGAAAGTTTGAAGAGATAAAGCTTGAAATATAGCTTCTTGAGGTTGCTTTTGAGCACCAACTCTTGCACTTTCTTGATTTTCCATTCTTGTTTTTGCTATTTTAATTATTATTTGGTGAGTTTCCTTTTTAAATAAGTTTTTTTTTTATTGTTCTTCTTAAGTTCTTTCTTCATCCCTTTCTTAAATATTTTTTTACAATTTTTTTTTACAATTTTTTTTTACATTTTTCTCACCATGGCCGAATGGCCTATATTTTTTATTAATGTTGCTGTTTTGTTTATTTTATCATGTTATTTATGTTATTTTCTTTAATCTTGATGTTTTAAGTGTTATTCTACTTCATATACTTGAGTCATATTTTAATTTGGTTGCTTTGTTTGTTGCCATTTATGATTTAAATATCATGTTCTTGCATTTTTAATTTTCTATTTTCATAATGTTTAAATTTGTTGATGTTTTATATTTAGTATATCAAGTGTTTGTGAAAATGCTTGTGTTGTGTTTGCATGATTTGAGTTTTATATTTTAGTTGAGCATGTTAGTATATCAAGTGTTTGTGAAAATGCTTGTTTGGTTTTAGTATTTCTACTTTGTGTTTGCATGTTTTGAGTGTTATATTTTAGTTGAGCATGTTAGTATATTAAGTGTTTCTGAAAATGCCATGCTTGTTGGAGCTTGAGGCCATTCGGCTACTCCATGTGTTTTGCATTGTGTGTTGCATTTTTGCCATGTTAGTTGGTAGGTTTTTGCATTTGCATGACATTTGATTGACTATTTAGTTTAAGTATACCAAGTGTTTGTGAAAATGCCATGCTTGTTAGGAACCATAGGCCATTCGGCCACTCCTTGTATTCTAGCATCATGGTTGCATTTTTGCTATGTTAGTTGATAGGTTAGCATTTGCATGATATTTGGTTGAGTTTTTAGTTTAAGCATGCCTTGTGTTTGTGAAAATTCCATGCATATTTTAGTTATTAGGTTTGGTTTATTTGCCATGCATGTTCATGCATTTTAGACCTAGGTTGCATTAAATACCATGCAAGTTCATTTAGGTCTAGGTCACTATATGGATGCCATGCATTTTTTCATGAAATTTAGGTTTAAACTCATACATTTCATGGATCATATTTGCTGTCATTTTTCATGCATTTCGTGTTCATGCCACTTGACTAATGACTTGAGCCAATTAATGGTTCAAAGTCATGCTCTCTTGAGCACACTTGTGGAAAATTAAAGTTTGTCAAATTAATTATTCTACCTTTGTATTTTTTTTACTTAGCCAATTTTTATCTAACTTTCAAAAAGTCCTAGCTACTGTTTGTGAGTCATTTTGGGTGTCTTAAATATTTTTACTTTGATTTTTAAATGATTTTATCAAAGGCAAAAATGTATTTTGGCAAAACAGTTTTTTCACCCAGTACTCGTACTTTCCCGATTTTTCTGGGTATTCATCTTTAATCAGAAAATCAAGCTGATTTTTTGTCTTGTAGTTTTACATGTCCTGAGTTTCCAGTATTTTTTTAGAATTTTTTGAATTTTTAAAAATAGTGTAAACAAATTGTGGCTTAAAACGGGACAGTGGAGTCAAAATTGAATTTAAAGGAAAATCATTTTTCTGTTTTGGTTATGTTACTTAGAGGGGGCTGATTAGGAAGTTTAGCTACTGACTTAGGGTAGTTTATAAGCCTTTTTAAACTCTAAAAATGATTTTTTAAGTCTCGGGTTAAGGGTGGTCAAGTCCGTGATTTTAAACTTAGGAAATTAGAGCGATTTAAAAAAAAGGTTTAGCCCAGTTTTTATTTTTAACTTTAGCTTTTCAAAATTGTTTTCAAACAATCACAAAGTATTTTGGTTTTAGAATATTTAATTTGAAATATTTTCCTATGGTAGCCGGATATCTTTTTAGATATACGGATTTCCTTAATTAAAGGAAAAAATACATTTTCATGCATTGCATTTTCCATATTCATGCATTTTATATAATATGTGATTTTTGCTATGATAACTTCTATGATATTGTTATGATTTTAAGTTATGTTATATTGTTTATTATATGATTTGGAATATTTCATGATATCCTATGCTTTTTATTTAATTATTTTTTGTTATATTATTTAGCATATACTATGTTCATGCATTATTATTTTCATTTTTATTTTCATGCATATTATATGATAGCATTATTTTATATTCCATGTCATTTAAATTATATGTCATATCATTCATATTTGCCATGTCATTTAAATCATTTCATTTCATATAGAATATGTATGTTACTTAGGTCATTTCATGTATAATATATTAGGTTACTTAGGTTATTTCATTTCATTTAGGATATATTATGTCATTTAGGATATTTTATTTCATTTAGAATATATTATGTTACCTAGGTTGTTTCATTTCATATAAAATATATTATGTTACCTAGGTCATTTCATTTCATTTAGAATATATCATATAACTTAGGATATTTCATTTCATTTAGAATATGCTAAGACTTTTAAATCATATCATATCATTTAGGGTGCATTATATTATTTAGATTTTGCTATGTCATTTTATTTATGTCATGCATATACATGTTCATATCTTTTAAAATGTTTTCAAAAAGGTAATGATTTTCAATAAAATAAAGATATTCCCGAGTTAAAATAATTCATGAGTTCTCTGCCGGGTTTGCTGGGGAGGATATCATCAATTATTATTAATAACGGAATATCTTCTTTAAAAAGAGAATGATTCGGAAAGTTTTCCAAAATTAATAAAAAATTCTATATTTTGCCACGTTTGTTGGGGAATATAGGAAAATTTTGAATTTATAAATTCTGGATCATTTTCAGTTAAAAATGGATTATTTTTCTTTAAATTGGGAATTAACTTGAAATACTAAATTTAAAATCAACTTTACACCGAGATTTGAGATAACACACGATTAATCAGGTACCATTTTATACGGGCGTTTTGGGGTGCTAATCCTTCCCCATACGTAATCGAGTCCCGAACCCGCTTCTTTGATTTCTCTGGTTTAAAACGCAGACTTGAAATTGGTTTTTTTTTTTTTTTTTAAATATTTTAATTAATTTTTTTAAAAATATTTTATAAAACCGGTTTTAATAGGTGGCCGATCACACCTAGCTAGAAAAGATTGGTGGCGACTCCATGTCTTTTTCAAGGTCATTTTCAAAACCTTCATTTTTCTAGAGGAATGAAGTCGACTTTCCTCGGTTTTTTTTAATGTCACGCTTAACGAATAATAAAGTCTTGGGATGAGACTCATTATTTTTTAGGTTGCGACAGCTTGGCCACTCCGCTGGGGAGAATTAGAGACTCAGGCCTAGAATTAGTCATGTGTTATCAAAGTCTCGATTTTGTTGGTTTAATTGGTATTTAATTTTAATTCCCACATTTTAAAAAAAAAAAGAAAAGATAATTTCAAAAAAATAATAAAATATTTTTAAATATGTCCATATTCATGTGCATACATATTATAATTGTTCTCTGGTTATTTTGGTGCATATATTCATTTATTGATTAATTGATGATTTATGTTGTTTAATCTTGTTGGGGCATTTAGAATAAGGGATATAGAATAGGTGGTCAAAGGTTTGTTATTTCTCCTCACACACTACATGTGCATTTGCATATCATGAATCCTATACCCGGGTTCCGTCTTTTTAAGTGGGAGCAAAATAACTAAGCCTTCGTGATTGACAATCCGCATGGGCTAGTGAAACACTTCCGGAGTACTAAATTACCTAAGCCTTCGTGATTAACAATCCTCATGGGCTAGGGAAATAGACTCTAACGAATTGAACCCGCTTTTATCGGGATGCCTTACTAGCCTTCACGGGTGACAGTGAGGAACAATTCGGGGCTTTTAGAATTCATTCACCTTTATATAGTAAACCTAGGCGAAGCCTTGCCGGATTTCCAATTAGATATCCCGAAGTTAAGAACACATGGAGGAATATTTCCAATCCTTTTACCTTCTATTCTACTTTCCAAATAAGTTTATTTTTTCGGACAATGATGAACGAACATCACAATGCCCGTAATAAATGTTGATATTTCATCCCCGGGGTGTTATAATGCTGAAACTTTATTGGCATCCCCAGGGATAATTATTGCTTTGAATTATATGTTTTTTTTGTATTTTTCATATTTATTCCCGTTACTAATTCATTTTCTTTTTATTGTTGTTTTTTTTTGTTTCTTTTTCGCATTCTTGCCATCATTTTTGCACATTTTATGGTTATTGGTCTCGGGATATTATTCAACCAAAAGGGCTTTCATGGAGGGTCAGTGATAACTCGTATAATTATATAGTTTTTAGTTATGTTTTATTATTGTTTTGTGTCAAATACGAGTTATTATTGTTTAGTCTAATTGTGTTTATGATCTTTTATATTTTTATGTAATTTGGTGTTTTTCACAAGTTTCTTTGAGTGATTTCAGATTACTAGAATTAAGGGCAAATCCAGTTCAGTTCCAGTTCCGACACCTTTTGCCATATCAGCTATATCTCGAGTTTCACTGAAGCAATAAGGCTGAACTTTGTATCCCTGCAAAGCTAAGAGGCATATCTATCTTTTTCATGTTTTACACTTCTTGAAACGGAGTCGTTTTCCCTAGCGAAATCGACCATCAAGTTGGCTGATGTGCAATGACGTCTGTTCTGCACCGTTTTGGTATTTTGACCATATCTCCCGATCCACGTGCGCAAATGATCTGATTCCAACGGCTATGGATCCGTAACGGATAGGGGTATATTTTTCTAGAAGACCATTTTATCAGATCGAGCCTCCAAGATTGACAAAATCGACCATCAAGCTGGCTGATCAGAATTGTCATACAATATGACGAAAATTGTTAGAAAAATGCACCCACCTATTATACCTACCTTTGAAATTTGTAAAGCTTGTCTCTTGTCATTTAGCCCTCCAAAATGTGTATAAATAGAGGGCCTTGGATGAGTATTGGGATACATTGATACATTGGTAGGATAGCCATTGTAATAAAATTCTCTAAGTTTTCTTTTTCTTTCCTTTCTCTAGTTTTCTTTTTCTTCTTACATTTCTTTTCATTTTATTCATATCTAGTATGTGTTTCTAATCATATTGTTGAGGTGATGAGGTGAAGCTCTTGGTAAATGCTAAGGTTAGTCTCTTAAACATGAGCTAAAATTTATAAACACTAGTATAGATAATATTTTCTTTTGGTTTAAAATCATACTTGCAAAGTAGGGATCTTGATTCATTATTGACAATGAAAATGGCACAGTAAATGCTTGGTTTCATAACCTTGATTTGTTGTAGACATATACCTTGGCATAAGGAATGCTTGGACTCTTTTTATGAGTTTTGAGGACACCAAATGAACATAATATCATATGCTATGGACGTTGGACAATTTGGACTGAATTGCTAAACCTTCCGATTGGAACCTCCCTTATGTGTGGATTTCAATTGTGTAATAAAACAAGATTAATCTTAGCATAACACCAAGAGTGGATTCTCTAACCTCAACATCTTTTCTTATTGTTTTTTATATCTTGTTTAATTGCTTTTATGTTATTTTGTTTATTTTGTTCTCTAATATCTTGTTTATTTTCTTTTTCTTATATATTTATAAACTTATACTTACTAATACGCTTCTGATAACTCGTATAATTATATAGTTTTTAGTTATGTTTTATTATTGTTTTGTGTCAAATACGAGTTATTATTGTTTAGTCTAATTGTGTTTATGATCTTTTATATTTTTATGTAATTTGGTGTTTTTCACAAGTTTCTTTGAGTGATTTCAGATTACTAGAATTAAGGGCAAATCCAGTTCAGTTCCAGTTCCGACACCTTTTGCCATATCAGCTATATCTCGAGTTTCACTGAAGCAATAAGGCTGAACTTTGTATCCCTGCAAAGCTAAGAAGCATATCTATCTTTTTCATGTTTTACACTTCTTGAAACGGAGTCGTTTTCCCTAGCGAAATCGACCATCAAGTTGGCTGATGTGCAATGACGTCTGTTCTGCACCGTTTTGGTATTTTGACCATATCTTCCGATCCACGTGCGCAAATGATCTGATTCCAACGGCTATGGATCCGTAACTGATAGGGGTATGTTTTTCTCGAAGACCATTTTATCAGATCGAGCCTCCAACATTGACAAAATCGACCATCAAGCTGGCTGATCAGAATTGTCATACAATATGACGAAAATTGTTAGAAAAATGCACCCACCTATTATACCTACCTTTGAAATTTGTAAAGCTTGTCTCTTGTCATTTAGCCCTCCAAAATGTGTATAAATAGAGGGCCTTGGATGAGTATTGGGAGACATTATACATTGGTAGGATAGCCATTGTAATAAAATTCTCTAAGTTTTCTTTTTCTTCCCTTTCTCTAGTTTTCTTTTTCTTCTTACATTTCTTTTCATTTTATTCATATCTAGTATGTGTTTCTAATCATATTGTTGAGGTGATGAGGTGAAGCTCTTGGTAAATGCTAAGGTTAGTCTCTTAAACATGAGCTAAAATGAATCATCATTTATAAGCACTAGTATAGATAATATTTTCTTTTGGTTTAAAATCATACTTGCAAAGTAGAGATCTTGATTCATTATTGACAATGAAAATGGCACAGTAAATGCTTGGTTTCATAACCTTGATTTGTTGTAGACATATACTTTGGCATAAGGAATGCTTGGACTCTTTTTATGAGTTTTGAGGACACCAAATGAACATAATATCATATGCTATGGACGTTGGACAATTTGGACTGAATTGCTAAACCTTCCGATTGGAACCTCCCTTATGTGTGGATTTCAATTGTGTAATAAAACAAGATTAATCTTAGCATAACACCAAGAGTGGATTCTCTAACCTCAACATCCTTTCTTATTGTTTTTTATATTTTGTTTAATTTCTTTTATGTTATTTTATTTATTTTGTTCTCTAATATCTTGTTTATTTTGTTTTGTTGTTGATTCCCTAATATCTTGTTTACTTTCTTTTTCTTATATATTTATAAACTTATACTTACTAATACGCTTCCCTGTGGTTCGACCTCGGACACCCGAGAATTTATTACTTGAACATAACCTGCACTTGGGTTTACAACTCTTAATTGAGTTACCATCAAGTTTTTGGCGCCGTTGCCGGGGAAGCAATACTAAGTATATAAGTTTATAAGTATATTTATTTTTATTGGCTGGTTATACCGCCTAATTTTGTATATATTTATTTTGTTTGGCTGGTTATACCGCCTAATTTATATATTAACTTTGTTTTATGCTTGTTTGGCGACGTGATTTTAGATCTCGTCGTTTAGTTAGATTTTATTGTGAAACTTTTTCAGGTAATCTTTCTAATACAACTCCTACCATGGCTGACAATGAAAGTGTTCATGCTGAAGATGAGAACAGACAAGTACGCACCATGCGTGACTACTTGCAACCAACTCGAAGCTCATCACCCTCTTGTTTTATTTTTCCTCTCAATGCAAACAACTTTCGTTTTAAACCAGGTATGATAGCTTTGCTTCCAAATTTCTATGGGTTGGAATCGGAAAGTGCTTACTCGTTTCTAAAAGACTTCGAAGATGTATGTGTCACCTTTAATGACCAACAATGTACAAATGAAATTGTCAAGCTAAAATTATTTCCTTTTTCTTTAAAAGATAAAGCAAAAATTTGGCTTCATAATTTAAAACCAAGGTCAATTGGCACATGGCAAGAATTACAAACTGAGTTTCTAAAGAAATTTTTCCCAGCACATAAAACTACTGCTTTGAAAAGACAGATTCAAAATTTCAATCAAAATCAAAATGAAGCATTTTTTCAGTGCTGGGATCGTTTTAAAGATTTGTTAAGTTCTTGTCCACATCATGGTTTTGAAAAATGGCGTCTTATTAGTTTCTTTTATGAAAGTTTAACTCCCGAAACTAAACAATTTGTTGAAACAATGTGTAACGGTGAGTTTCTAGAAAAAGAACCTGAAGAAGCCTTTGACTACTTAGACCATTTGGCAGATAACTCTCAAGCCTGGCACACAGATAATTCCTCTGAAAGTTCCAATAGATCTAATGTTGTTTCTAACAGAGGAAAATATCATTTTAGTCAAGAAGATGAGATAAAAGCTAAAGTAGCTAATTTGGCTAGAAAGATTGAAGCCATGGAACTTAGAGAAGTAAAAGAAGTCAAAACGGTTAAAAATGAAGAAAGTTGTGGAATTTGTGAAATCATGGGACACCCCACTTCTGAATGTCCAAACATTCCCATTCTTAAAGAAGCGTTGCATGATCAAGTAAATTCCATAAACACATTTAAAAAGCCTTTTCCTTCTCCTTACTCTGAAACGTATAACCCTGAATGGAGAAATCATCCCAACTTCAGTTGGCGGAATAATAATCATGTTCAGGTACCACAATCTCAAAAGCCGGGCAACACTTTTTCCTATCAACCTTCACGTGTACAAACCTTGGAAGAAACATTGCAAGCATTCATGCAAACACAAGCAAATGTGAATAGCCGGACTTCACAGGACATCAATGAGATCAAAAACACCTTGTCCACATTGACAGCTTCATTACGCACTCAAGAAAAAGGTAAGTTTCCTGCTCAACCTCAGCCTAACCCTTCTACTCAATCTCTTGTTTCTTGCTCCAATGAAACTCAACAGGAAAATGCCAGTTCTATCACAACTCTTCGAAGTGGAAAGGCAATTGACAAAAACATTCCATCAAAAGACCAAGATCCTCTTTCCCCTCCGAAAAGTAATGGTAAGGATGATGGTAAGTCTGAACTTCTTGAAAATTTGGACAAAGAAAAAGGTATGCATCCTGCTCCTTTTCCTCAAAGGTTGCAAACAATAAAGAATTTGAATCAAAATGCAGAAATTTATGAACTTTTCAAACAAGTTAAGATTAACATTCCTTTATTGGATGCAATCAAACAAGTTCCATCTTATGCTAAATTTTTGAAGGACATGTGCACAGTTAAAAGGAAACATAATGTACAAAAGAAAGCATTTCTGACGGAAAGTGTGAGCTCAATCATTCAGCACCTTACTCCACCAAAATTCAAAGATCCTGGATGTCCAACAATCTCATGCATCATTGGAAACACTAGAATAGAACGTGCATTGCTTGATCTTGGTGCTAGTGTTAATCTTTTGCCTTTTTCTGTTTATCAACAGTTAGGTTTAGGTGAACTCAAGGAAACACCTGTTACACTTCAACTAGCTGATCGTTCTGTAAAAATTCCTCGAGGGATAGTTGAAGATGTTTTGGTTCAAATTGATAATTTTTACTTCCCTGTTGATTTTATTGTTTTGGACACACATCCTGTTTCAAATCCAAATGTTCAAATTCCTGTTATATTAGGCCGTCCATTTCTTGCAACTTCTAATGCTCTGATAAATTGCAGGAATGGTATGTTGAACATTTCTTTTGGAAATATGACTTTAGAATTAAATGTGTTCAACACTTGCAAGCAACCTGGTGATGATTCAGAAGTACATGAAGTGGATTTCATTGAAGAACTTGTTCATGAACATCTCACCACTACCACATTCCATGATCCTTTAGAAGCTTATTTAATTGAATGTGAGTTTGATAATGCTTCAGAAATTTCACACACTGATTCTTTGTTAAATTCTTTTCAGGTTAAGCATTGTTGGAAACAAAAGTTTGAGGAACTTCCATCACTCACAAATGTCACTGTACCATCAACTATTGAACCACCCAAGCTGGATTTAAAACCATTGCCATCCGAGCTAAAATATACCTTTTTGGGTGAGAATGAAACTTTTCCAGTCATAAATGAACTTGAGGAACTCAGAAAAGATGCATATGAGAATTCTAAAATTCATAAAGAAAGAACTAAAGCCTTTCATGACAAGTTAATTTCAAGAAAAACATTTGATGTTGGGCAAAAAGTTCTACTTTATAATTCTAGACTTCACATATTCCCTGGTAAGTTGAGATCAAGATGGACTGGCCCATTTGTGGTTAAGCATGTGTATCATTATGGAGCAGTTGACATTGAGAATCCTCAAAATGGTAACGTATTCAAGGTAAATGGACAAAGACTCAAACTCTTTTTGGAAAATCATGTTACTCAAGAAGAGGTTGTTTTTCTTTCTGATCCTTGTTTTGAAAATAACTAGATGTAAATATAATTTTTTTTTTTAACCCCGGTTAAATGGCGGATAACGGTACTCCGTGATTATTTAAGTCGGTTCCATCAGCTACCCACAAAACTGATATTGTATATAAATTTCTCTTTCATTTTATTTTATTTCATTTTTTTTCAGGATGGATGATATTCTCAAAAGATTGCAGAAACGATTTCCTCCTTTTCCTCGGAATATTTTACTGAAGCTTTACCAAGTTCGATTAGAAAGATTAAGAATGCTTATGAACAAAGGGATTCCTGAAGACATACGTTGGATAATTGAAGCCAAGGTACGTGAAGATGAATATCTTCCTGTTTTGCATTTACCAGGTACAGGTAGAAGCACTTATGCAAAGAAGCGACGAGCAAAGCGCATGAGTTCAAATTGCCACAAGTGTGCACGATGGACGTGTAACGGTAAATGTCGTTCTATTGGGATTCCGTCCTCTAATCGAGATGATAAAATTGAATTCATTAAGGATGGACTGAGTAAGGAGAATTTGGGTAATATCCAACTTTCTCTTGAGACGCATCCTAGTGGAGACGTACAAAGAGAAATTCTTGATTTATGGCCGCAATTCCAAAGGGAATGGCAACATCTTGGGAATCTGATGTTAAAAGACCCTGTTTGCCAGCTTGTAAGAAAACTGGATGGGAAGCATATCCTCGACTCATAGAAGGCGTTTAAGCCGTTTCTGGACGTAAAACCAGAGGAAGATGTGAGCCACAATCACAACTACAATAAATGACTTCTCAGCTTTTGGTTTGATTTGCAATAACTTTATTTCAGTTTAATTTACGTGTTGTTCGATTTGTGTAATTATTCTCGTTTTTTTTTGCATTGGTCTTTTACGATTGATTTTTCTTCTCTTTTTGATTTTCTTCCTGAAATCACGCAAAAATCTTTTGTTAGGTTAACATTTTCTTCTGACAGGTCAAATACACTTTCGGCGACATTATTACTCTTGTCTGATTCACTACTCAGTCCTCTATATATTACATCATGTACTCATTCTCTTTCAGGCACTCGAAAAAGAAAAAAAAATGGAAAGCACTTCGTCCCAGCGCATTAAAAAAATTTGTGTTTTTGGAGGTGCTTATCCAGGGAAAAATAACATATTCGCTGATGAAGCCATAAGAGTTGGAGTAATACTTGCCCAACAAAAGATCCACTTGATTTATGGAGGCGGTAGTACGGGTTTAATGGGAGCAGTCGCTACAGCAGCACACGCCGGAGGAAGTCCAGTTCTAGGAATCGTGCCAAAACTATTCACAGATTTTTGTGGACCTACCGTGGGTAAGGAAATACAAGTCTGGAGTATCCCTGAACGGATAACAATCATGTACCATTCTGCCGATGCATTCATTGCCTTACCAGGAGGTCTGGGTACATTGGAAGAAATAGCTTGCGTGGCTTCTTGGTCATCTTTGGTCACAAATAAGAAACCCATTGGTTTGCTTAATATTAATGGTTATTTTAGTAATTTACTTTCATATTTAGATAATGCTGTGGATAACAGATTCATGTTTTCAGAGGCAAGGAGAACCATAATTTCTGCTACAACCATTGAAGATTTACTCAAAAAGCTACAAGCTTATGAGTGTTTATCTGCTACGGTTGTTTCGCAAACGCTCGGAAAAAGAAAAAGAGATATGGACGAGCAAGGAGTGGATTGCACTTTGTCTTTGTGACATTATCTAACATTTTGCTTGTTATGTCTCAGTTATAATAAGTGGTTAGCAACCTCTGCAGGTAATATCTCCTAAATTCTACCTTTAAAATTTGACATTGGGGACAATGTCATATTTTAGTAGGGGGTAAGGGACATATTTTGCTAAAAAAAATAAAAAAAAAATAATAAATTGTTGTGTTTTAAGACATTTAGAAGTATTCATTCTGAACAAGGTCTGAGTAAGGGAGACTTGAGACATACCTTGTCAGTTTGATTTAATCTTCTTCTTTCAAAAAAAAAAAAAAACAAAAAAAAACAAAAAAAAAAAAAAAAGCATGTTTAGACTTAGTGTGTTTTTTTTAGTTACTTTCAATACAATGATGAGATATGAATTGCATAAGTCTAAAACAGATTTATTAGTGAGAAGATTTTCATGAGAATTGAGCTTGATGTCAACCTTTTTATGAGCCAATGTTAATATGATATGTTGATTGAGAAAGAAGCATGTTTAGACTTAATCTGACTTGTATAATCATCTTTGTGAGTTTTTGAGCCTATAATGATTGATGCATTATACAAATCAATCTAATTTCTTTCTTGAGTGCTCTTATGATTACATGATTCTCTAGAATTTGCTTTAAACCGTTTGAGACTATATTGATACATGTGACAACATGAATATGATAGAGGCATTAGGATTATAACCAGAGCCAAACAGCCATCCATTATTAATGTTCTACGAGAACATCCCCACTAGTGAGCCAATTTGAGCCTACATTAAATATGATGTTTTATTGGTAACCACAACTTACACCTAGCCTAAATATACTTATATCCTTACCCTTGTTCTAAAGATGAATTTTATATTTTGAGACATATTGCAAAAAAACAAGGGATATTTTTATTTGAAAATTTGGGTTAGAAACAAAAGATAAGTGTGGGGAAAGAAAAGAAAAGAAAAATTCAAGAGAAAAAGAAAGGGATCATTGTCAAATACATTCCCATATTAAAAAAAAAAAAAAAAAAAAAAAAAAAAAATCTTCTCTTGAACTTCTAGAAAAAGATGTTACAAAGTTGGTTAGAATGATGCAAAGGCTCAACATGAATATTTAGCCTATGTTATTATGTGCTTTATAAGAGTTTTGAGAAGTTTTATTTGTATGATCTTATTATGTCTCTAAAATCTATGAACTCTTTGGAACCTTTGTGATATCTTTATCCTTTTGTTCTTTAACCACATTATAACCCTTTGGCCCCATTACAACCTTGAATAAAGACCTCTTGATTTATGAAGTTGTATGATCTAAATAGTGGAGAATAGGTGGACAAGCAAGCATATGGTAGAAGTGTTTTCATGAGATTGATTGAGTGTAAACACTTTACCACTACTTTAAAGAGTGAAAATCAAGAGAGTATCCCATGTGAGAAGTTGAGATTAAGTTTGAATATACACTATTTTGATTGAAATATGTTATGTTATTATTGGCTTAACTCAAACTATTTACATTCAAGCAAGATCTTTTGTGAATTTCTTTAAGCTATTGATTAGTTTTTAAGACTTGTCCAATGATTATCTCTAATTTATATTGGAAGGATTAGTTATAATTATTATTTTTAGTTTTTCTTATGTCTTCAATGTTTGTGGGTATCGTCCTAGTAAACCCTCACGAGACTAAACTCGTCCACTAGGGACACATAGGGGTTTAAAGGCTTGTGTCACATGCTAAGTGCCACCGTGATTTCCTACGAAAATGGATTAGATTAGATTTTCTTATTTTATTTTTATTGAGTCGTTGCTAGGGACTAGCAACAATCTAAGTATGGGGGTGTGATAACTCGTATAATTATATAGTTTTTAGTTATGTTTTATTATTGTTTTGTGTCAAATACGAGTTATTATTGTTTAGTCTAATTGTGTTTATGATCTTTTATATTTTTATGTAATTTGGTGTTTTTCACAAGTTTCTTTGAGTGATTTCAGATTACTAGAATTAAGGGCAAATCCAGTTCAGTTCCAGTTCCGACACCTTTTGCCATATCAGCTATATCTCGAGTTTCACTGAAGCAATAAGGCTGAACTTTGTATCCCTGCAAAGCTAAGAAGCATATCTATCTTTTTCATGTTTTACACTTCTTGAAACGGAGTCGTTTTCCCTAGCGAAATCGACCATCAAGTTGGCTGATGTGCAATGACGTCTGTTCTGCACCGTTTTGGTATTTTGACCATATCTTCCGATCCACGTGCGCAAATGATCTGATTCCAACGGCTATGGATCCGTAACTGATAGGGGTATGTTTTTCTCGAAGACCATTTTATCAGATCGAGCCTCCAACATTGACAAAATCGACCATCAAGCTGGCTGATCAGAATTGTCATACAATATGACGAAAATTGTTAGAAAAATGCACCCACCTATTATACCTACCTTTGAAATTTGTAAAGCTTGTCTCTTGTCATTTAGCCCTCCAAAATGTGTATAAATAGAGGGCCTTGGATGAGTATTGGGAGACATTATACATTGGTAGGATAGCCATTGTAATAAAATTCTCTAAGTTTTCTTTTTCTTCCCTTTCTCTAGTTTTCTTTTTCTTCTTACATTTCTTTTCATTTTATTCATATCTAGTATGTGTTTCTAATCATATTGTTGAGGTGATGAGGTGAAGCTCTTGGTAAATGCTAAGGTTAGTCTCTTAAACATGAGCTAAAATGAATCATCATTTATAAGCACTAGTATAGATAATATTTTCTTTTGGTTTAAAATCATACTTGCAAAGTAGAGATCTTGATTCATTATTGACAATGAAAATGGCACAGTAAATGCTTGGTTTCATAACCTTGATTTGTTGTAGACATATACTTTGGCATAAGGAATGCTTGGACTCTTTTTATGAGTTTTGAGGACACCAAATGAACATAATATCATATGCTATGGACGTTGGACAATTTGGACTGAATTGCTAAACCTTCCGATTGGAACCTCCCTTATGTGTGGATTTCAATTGTGTAATAAAACAAGATTAATCTTAGCATAACACCAAGAGTGGATTCTCTAACCTCAACATCCTTTCTTATTGTTTTTTATATTTTGTTTAATTTCTTTTATGTTATTTTATTTATTTTGTTCTCTAATATCTTGTTTATTTTGTTTTGTTGTTGATTCCCTAATATCTTGTTTACTTTCTTTTTCTTATATATTTATAAACTTATACTTACTAATACGCTTCCCTGTGGTTCGACCTCGGACACCCGAGAATTTATTACTTGAACATAACCTGCACTTGGGTTTACAACTCTTAATTGAGTTACCATCAGCTTCCCTGTGGTTCGACCTCGGACACCCGAGAATTTATTACTTGAACATAACCTGCACTTGGGTTTACAACTCTTAATTGAGTTTCCATCAAGTTTTTGGCGCCGTTGCCGGGGAAGCAATACTAAGTATATAAGTTTATAAGTATATTTATTTTTATTGGCTGGTTATACCGCCTAATTTGTTATATATTTATATTTATATTGTATATTAACTTTGTTTTATTTGTATTGGCTGGTTATACCGCCTAATTTGTATAATAAATTTGTTTTATGCTTGTTTGGCGACGTGATTTTAGATCTCGTCGTTTAGTTAGATTTTATTGTGAAACTTTTTCAGGTAATCTTTCTAATACAACTCCTACCATGGCTGACAATGAAAGTGTTCATGCTGAAGATGAGAACAGACAAGTACGCACCATGCGTGACTACTTGCAACCAACTCGAAGCTCATCACCCTCTTGTTTTATTTTTCCTCTCAATGCAAACAACTTTCGTTTTAAACCAGGTATGATAGCTTTGCTTCCAAATTTCCATGGGTTAGAATCGGAAAGTGCTTACTCGTTTCTAAAAGACTTCGAAGATGTATGTGTCACCTTTAATGACCAACAATGTACAAATGAAATTGTCAAGCTAAAATTATTTCCTTTTTCTTTAAAAGATAAAGCAAAAATTTGGCTTCATAATTTAAAACCAAGGTCAATTGGCACAAGGCAAGAATTACAAACTGAGTTTCTAAAGAAATTTTTCCCAGCACATAAAACTACTGCTTTAAAAAGACAGATTCAAAATTTCAATCAAAATCAAAATGAAGCATTTTTTCAGTGCTGGGAGCGTTTTAAAGATTTGTTAAGTTCTTGTCCACATCATGGTTTTGAAAAATGGCGTCTTATTAGTTTCTTTTATGAAAGTTTAACTCCCGAAACTAAACAATTTGTTGAAACAATGTGTAACGGTGAGTTTCTAGAAAAAGAACCTGAAGAAGCCTTTGACTACCTAGACCATTTGGCAGATAACTCTCAAGCCTGGCACACAGATAATTCCTCTGAAAGTTCCAATAGATCTAATCTTTTTTCTAACAGAGGTAAATATCATTTTAGTCAAGAAGATGAGATAAAAGCTAAAGTAGCTAATTTGGCTAGAAAGATTGAAGCCATGGAACTTAGAGAAGTAAAAGAAGTCAAAACGGTTAAAAATGAAGAAAGTTGTGGAATTTGTGAAATCATGGGACACCCCACTTCTGAATGTCCAAACATTCCCATTCTTAAAGAAGCGTTGCATGATCAAGTAAATTCCATAAACACATTTAAAAAGCCTTTTCCTTCTCCTTACTCTGAAACGTATAACCCTGAATGGAGAAATCATCCCAACTTCAGTTGGCGGAATAATAATCATGTTCAGGTACCACAATCTCAAAAGCCGGGCAACACTTTTTCCTATCAACCTTCACGTGTACAAACCTTGGAAGAAACATTGCAAGCATTCATGCAAACACAAGCAAATGTGAATAGCCGGACTTCACAGGACATCAATGAGATCAAAAACACCTTGTCCACATTGACAGCTTCATTACGCACTCAAGAAAAAGGTAAGTTTCCTGCTCAACCTCAGCCTAACCCTTCTACTCAATGTCTTGTTTCTTGCTCCAATGAAACTCAACAGGAAAATGCCAGTTCTATCACAACTCTTCGAAGTGGAAAGGCAATTGACAAAAAGATTCCATCAAAAGACCAAGATCCTCTTTCCCCTCCGAAAAGTAATGGTAAGGATGATGGTAAGTCTGAACTTCTTGAAAATTTGGACAAAGAAAAAGGTATGCATCCTGCTCCTTTTCCTCAAAGGTTGCAAACAATAAAGAATTTGAATCAAAATGCAGAAATTTATGAACTTTTCAAACAAGTTAAGATTAACATTCCTTTATTGGATGCAATCAAACAAGTTCCATCTTATGCTAAATTTTTGAAGGACATGTGCACAGTTAAAAGGAAACATAATGTACAAAAGAAAGCATTTTTGACGGAAAGTGTGAGCTCAATCATTCAGCACCTTACTCCACCAAAATTCAAAGATCCTGGATGTCCAACAATCTCATGCATCATTGGAAACACTAGAATAGAACGTGCATTGCTTGATCTTGGTGCTAGTGTTAATCTTTTGCCTTTTTCTGTTTATCAACAGTTAGGTTTAGGTGAACTCAAGGAAACACCTGTTACACTTCAACTAGCTGATCGTTCTGTAAAAATTCCTCGAGGGATAGTTGAAGATGTTTTGGTTCAAATTGAAAATTTTTACTTCCCTGTTGATTTTATTGTTTTGGACACACATCCTGTTTCAAATCCAAATGTTCAAATTCCTGTTATATTAGGCCGTCCATTTCTTGCAACTTCTAATGCTCTGATAAATTGCAGGAATGGTATGTTGAACATTTCTTTTGGAAATATGACTTTAGAATTAAATGTGTTCAACACTTGCAAGCAACCTGGTGATGATTCAGAAGTACATGAAGTGGATTTCATTGAAGAACTTGTTCATGAACATCTCACCACTACCACATTCCATGATCCTTTAGAAGCTTATTTAATTGAATGTGAGTTTGATAATGCTTCAGAAATTTCACACACTGATTCTTTGTTAAATTCTTTTCAGGTTAAGCATTGTTGGAAACAAAAGTTTGAGGAACTTCCATCACTCACAAATGTCACTGTACCATCAACTATTGAACCACCCAAGCTGGATTTAAAACCATTGCCATCCGAGCTAAAATATTCCTTTTTGGGTGAGAATGAAACTTTTCCAGTCATAAATGAACTTGAGGAACTCAGAAATGATGCATATGAGAATTCTAAAATTCATAAAGAAAGAACTAAAGCCTTTCATGACAAGTTAATTTCAAGAAAAATATTTGATGTTGGGCAAAAAGTTCTACTTTATAATTCTAGACTTCACATATTTCCTGGTAAGTTGAGATCAAGATGGACTGGCCCATTTGTGGTTAAGCATGTGTATCATTATGGAGCAGTTGACATTGAGAATCCTCAAAATGGTAACGTATTCAAGGTAAATGGACAAAGACTCAAACTCTTTTTGGAAAATCATGTTACTCAAGAAGAGGTTGTTTTTCTTTCTGATCCTTGTTTTGAAAATAACTAGATGTAAATATAATTTTTACTAATCTTCAAAAAAAAAAAAAAAAAAAAAAAAAAATTCATTTTTTTCCCGGTTAAATGGCGGATAACGGTACTCCGTGATTATTTAAGTCGGTTCCATCAGCTACCCACAAAACTGATATTGTATATAAATTTCTCTTTCAATTTCTTTTTCATTTTTTTTTTCAAGATGGATGATATTCTCACAAGATTGCAGAAACGATTTCCTCCTTTTCCTCGAAATATTTTACTGAAGCTTTACCAAGTTCGATTTGAAAGATTAAGAATGCTTATGCACAAAGGGATTCCTGAAGACATACGTTGGATAATTGAAGCCAAGGTACGTGAAGATGAATATCTTCCTGTTTTGCATTTACCAGGTACAGGTAGAAGCACTTATGCAAAGAAGCGACGAGCAAAGCGCATGAGTTCAAATTGCCACAAGTGTGCACGATGGACGTGTAACGGTAAATGTCGTTCTATTGGGATTCCGTCCTCTAATCGAGATGATAAAATTGAATTCATTAAGGATGGACTGAGTAAGGAGAATTTGGGTAATATCCAACTTTCTCTTGAGACGCATCCTAGTGGAGACGTACAAAGAGAAATTCTTGATTTATGGCCGCAATTCCAAAGGGAATGGCAACATCTTGGGAATCTGATGTTAAAAGACCCTGTTTGCCAGCTTGTAAGAAAACTGGATGGGAAGCATATCCTCGACTCATAGAAGGCGTTTAAGCCGTTTCTGGACGTAAAACCAGAGGAAGATGTGAGCCACAATCACAACTACAATAAATGACTTCTCAGCTTTTGGTTTGATTTGCAATAATTTCATTTCGGTTTAATTTACGTGTTGTTCGATTTGTGTAATTATTCTCGTTTTTTTTTTTTGCATTGGTCTTTTACGATTGATTTTTCTTCTCTTTTTGATTTTCTTCCTGAAATCACGCAAAAATCTTTTGTTAGGTTAACATTTTCTTCTGACAGGTCAAATACACTTTCGGCGACATTATTACTCTTGTCTGATTCACTACTCAGTCCTCTATATATTACACCATGTACTCATTCTCTTTCAGGCACTCGAAAAAGAAAAAAAAATGGAAAGCACTTCGTCCCAGCGCATTAAAAAAATTTGTGTCTTTGGAGGTGCTTATCCAGGGAAAAATAACATATTCGCTGATGAAGCCATAAGAGTTGGAGTAATACTTGCCCAACAAAAGATCCATTTGATTTATGGAGGCGGTAGTACGGGTTTAATGGGAGCAGTCGCTACAGCAGCACACGCCGGAGGAAGTCCAGTTCTAGGAATCGTGCCAAAACTATTCACAGATTTTTGTGGACCTACCGTGGGTAAGGAAATACAAGTCTGGAGTATCCCTGAACGGATAACAATCATGTACCATTCTGCCGATGCATTCATTGCCTTACCAGGAGGTCTGGGTACATTGGAAGAAATAGCTTGCGTGGCTTCTTGGTCATCTTTGGTCACAAATAAGAAACCCATTGGTTTGCTTAATATTAATGGTTATTTTAGTAATTTACTTTCATATTTAGATAATGCTGTGGATAATGGATTCATGTTTTCAGAGGCAAGGAGAACCATAATTTCTGCTACAACCATTGAAGATTTACTCAAAAAGCTACAAGCTTATGAGTGTTTATCTGCTACGGTTGTTTCGCAAACGCTCGGAAAAAGAAAAAGAGATATGGACGAGCAAGGAGTGGATTGCACTTTGTCTTTGTGACATTATCTAACATTTTGCTTGTTGTGTCTCAGTTATAATAAGTGGTTAGCAACCTCTGCAGGTAATATCTCCTAAATTCTACCTTTAAAATTTGACATTGGGGACAATGTCATATTTTAGTAGGGGGTAAGGGACATATTTTGCTAATTTAAAAATAAAAAAAAAATTGTTGTGTTTTAAGACATTTAGAAGTATTCATTCTGAACAAGGTCTGAGTAAGGGAGACTTGAGACATACCTTGTCAGTTTGATTTAATCTTCTTCTTCAAAAAAACAAAAAAAACAAAAAAAACAAAAAAAAAAGCATGTTTAGACTTAGTGTGTTTTTTTTTTTTTTTAGTTACTTTCAATACAATGATGAGATATGAATTGCATAAGTCTAAAACAGATTTATTAGTGAGAAGATTTTCATGAGAATTGAGCTTGATGTCAACCTTTTTATGAGCCAATGTTAATATGATATGTTGATTGAGAAAGAAGCATGTTTAGACTTAATCTGACTTGTATAATCATCTTTGTGAGTTTTTGAGCCTATAATGATTGATGCATTATACAAATCAATCTAATTTCTTTCTTGAGTGCTCTTATGATTACATGATTCTCTAGAACTTGCTTTAAACCGTTTGAGACTATATTGATACATGTGACAACATGAATATGATAGAGGCATTAGGATTATAACCAGAGCCAAACAGCCATCCATTATTAATGTTCTACGAGAACATCCCCACTAGTGAGCCAATTTGAGCCTACATTAAATATGATGTTTTATTGGTAACCACAACTTACACCTAGCCTAAATATGCTTATATCCTTACCCTTGTTCTAAAGATGAATTTTATATTTTGAGACATATTGCAAAAAAACAAGGGATATTTTTATTTGAAAATTTGGGTTAGAAACAAAAGATAAGTGTGGGGGAAAGAAAAGAAAAGAAAAAGTCAAGAGAAAAAGAAAGGGATCATTGTCAAATACATTCCCATATTAAAAAAAAAAAAAAAAAAAAATCTTCTCTTGAACTTCTAGAAAAAGATGTTACAAAGTTGGTTAGAATGATGCAAAGGCTCAACATGAATATTTAGCCTATGTTATTATGTGCTTTATAAGAGTTTTGAGAAGTTTTATTTGTATGATCTTATTATGTCTCTAAAATCTATGAACTCTTTGGAACCTTTGTGATATCTTTATCCTTTTGTTCTTTAACCACATTATAACCCTTTGGCCCCATTACAACCTTGAATAAAGACCTCTTGATTTATGAAGTTGTATGATCTAAATAGTGGAGAATAGGTGGACAAGCAAGCATATGGTAGAAGTGTTTTCATGAGATTGATTGAGTGTAAACACTTTACCACTACTTTAAAGAGTGAAAATCAAGAGAGTATCCCATGTGAGAAGTTGAGATTAAGTTTGAATATGCACTATTTTGATTGAAATATGTTATGTTAATATTGGCTTAACTCATTTATTTACATTCAAGCATGAATTTTTGTGAAATTCTTTGAGCTATTGATTAGTTTTTAAGACTTGTCCAATGATTATCTCTAATTTATATTGGAAGGATTAGTTATAATTATTATTTTTAGTTTTTCTTATGTCTTCAATGTTTGTGGGTATCGTTCTAGTAAACCCTCACGAGACTAAACTCGTCCACTAGGGACACCTAGGGGTTTAAAGGCTTGTGTCACATGCTAAGTGCCACCGTGATTTCCTACGAAAATGGATTAGATTAGATTTTCTTATTTTATTTTTATTGAGTCGTTGCTAGGGACTAGCAACAATCTAAGTATGGGGGTGTGATAACTCGTATAATTATATAGTTTTTAGTTATGTTTTATTATTGTTTTGTGTCAAATACGAGTTATTATTGTTTAGTCTAATTGTGTTTATGATCTTTTATATTTTTATGTAATTTGGTGTTTTTCACAAGTTTCTTTGAGTGATTTCAGATTACTAGAATTAAGGGCAAATCCAGTTCAGTTCCAGTTCCGACACCTTTTGCCATATCAGCTATATCTCGAGTTTCACTGAAGCAATAAGGCTGAACTTTGTATCCCTGCAAAGCTAAGAGGCATATCTATCTTTTTCATGTTTTACACTTCTTGAAACGGAGTCGTTTTTCCTAGCGAAATCGACCATCAAGTTGGCTGATGTGCAATGACGTCTGTTCTGCACCGTTTTGGTATTTTGACCATATCTCCCGATCCACGTGCGCAAATGATCTGATTCCAACGGCTATGGATCCGTAACGGATAGGGGTATATTTTTCTAGAAGACCATTTTATCAGATCGAGCCTCCAACATTGACAAAATCGACCATCAAGCTGGCTGATCAGAATTGTCATACAATATGACGAAAATTGTTAGAAAAATGCACCCACCTATTATACCTACCTTTGAAATTTGTAAAGCTTGTCTCTTGTCATTTAGCCCTCCAAAATGTGTATAAATAGAGGGCCTTGGATGAGTATTGGGATACATTGATACATTGGTAGGATAGCCATTGTAATAAAATTCTCTAAGTTTTCTTTTTCTTTCCTTTCTCTAGTTTTCTTTTTCTTCTTACATTTCTTTTCATTTTATTCATATCTAGTATGTGTTTCTAATCATATTGTTGAGGTGATGAGGTGAAGCTCTTGGTAAATGCTAAGGTTAGTCTCTTAAACATGAGCTAAAATTTATAAACACTAGTATAGATAATATTTTCTTTTGGTTTAAAATCATACTTGCAAAGTAGGGATCTTGATTCATTATTGACAATGAAAATGGCACAGTAAATGCTTGGTTTCATAACCTTGATTTGTTGTAGACATATACCTTGGCATAAGGAATGCTTGGACTCTTTTTATGAGTTTTGAGGACACCAAATGAACATAATATCATATGCTATGGACGTTGGACAATTTGGACTGAATTGCTAAACCTTCCGATTGGAACCTCCCTTATGTGTGGATTTCAATTGTGTAATAAAACAAGATTAATCTTAGCATAACACCAAGAGTGGATTCTCTAACCTCAACATCTTTTCTTATTGTTTTTTATATCTTGTTTAATTGCTTTTATGTTATTTTGTTTATTTTGTTCTCTAATATCTTGTTTATTTTCTTTTTCTTATATATTTATAAACTTATACTTACTAATACGCTTCCCTGTGGTTCGACCTCGGACACCCGAGAATTTATTACTTGAACATAACCTGCACTTGGGTTTACAACTCTTAATTGAGTTTCCATCAGTCAGAGTGTCTCAGTGGTCGAGAAACATTTAGAGGTTAAGAAGCAGTCCGAGAAAGGTCAGCAGGATAATGGGGATTGTTTGAAGATAGGATATGTTCAGCATTGCCAGCCGAGGTTGATCTTATTATCAAGCAAAATGATCTTCGAGAATCGATTGATATCTGGAATCAGTGGAACATATCGGAAAAAGAAGCCTTCACTCAAACATATGGGGACATAGCACTGTTAGCTCAGGTTAAGGTCAGTGGCGAGGCGATCTGGGCTGTGGTACAATTCTGGAATCCCGCTTATCGGTGTTTTACTTTCAATCGAGAGGATATGACTCCAACCATAGACGAGTATTCGACCTTGCTGCATATTGAGAATGTTATTCCCGATCGTATTTATTTGAAGGATACAAAGACGCTGGGTTTCAAGAAAAAGGTGTCGAAGATTTTGGGAGTGGAAAGAAATTGGGTAGAAAGCCATGTTGTCCGAAAAGGAGTAAACTACTGTATATCATGGGATATTTTATGGGCTTTAATCCATAGCCATTCAAGCAAGGAAACAGTTAGGAATATTTTTGCTTTGGCTATCTATGGTTTAGTTATCTTCCCGAAAACATTAGGGTATGTGGATGTGGCGATATTTGATGTCTTCGAGAGGCTTGAGTAACGGATAAACCCAGCCCCGACAATCATAGAAGAAACAATCCGATCCCTGAATTTCTATAGACGGGAAGGCAAAGGTCGTTTTCTAGGTTGTATACAGCTCCTCTACATATGGGTTCAGAGCCATTTTTCTAAACAGGAGAATTTCCCTCTTCGCTCATACTGGAAATCTTTTGCACCAATTGGTGAATTTCTTAAGAGGGATTGGCTTGAGAATAGGACTGAGGAGCAATGGATCAACATATTCCGGAATATCAGGGCTGAGATGATAGTTTGGAGAGCTCCATGGATAGCTCCTATGCCGACATTGTATAAATGCAGAGGTAAAGCTTCTGTTCCATTATTGAGAGTATGGGGAGGAGTGAGCTATGCACCACTGCTAGTACTAAGGCAATCAGAATCTTGTCAGTTTACTCCAATGGCCCATGACCTTAGTAATTCGAAATTTGCTTACGGAGAGGTTGGATATTCGGGAAAGGTCCGTGAGATTGTGGTGGCATGGAAGGAAACTCATCGGGTGGATGTAGCTAGATATGCCGATATCGTCACACCTGATTACCTGACATGGAGGGAATCGAGGGTTAATGATATGTTGTTAACACCAGACGGGGAAGAAGTTCTGCATTTGAGTTCACCTCCCAAGGAAGCGCCATCAGAATTTGAAATAGCAAGGGCGGAATTTGAAAAAAAAGGCCCGGATGAACAAGGAGATTGCCCGACTGCAAGAAGAGCTTGAGGACATGAAAGATAGGGAGGTAGCCCGAGAAAAAGAAAAGGAAAAGATCAAGAGAGAGCGGGATACTGTTCAGAGTGATCTTCAGGAATTACACTTGGAGAACAAGAGATACCCTTTCGAGTTCAAATTCAAGGGGACTCTCAAGACTTCCGGGGAATGGGAACAAGAAGTCAGAAACCTCAAGAAGGAGAAGAACTATTGGGCAGAAAAAGCAAAACACGAGGAAGCCCGAGCAAATCAACTTGAGAAACAAGCTAGGGAAAACTTACACGGCGATGCTTCTGTTGACACGTTAAAGGGTCGTGAACAAGTAGAGATCAGATGGAAGAGTAAGGCAATAAAAGGAGGGCAGTGAAGAAGGTCCAGGATCCGAGGGAGTTATTATAGGACCAGTATTTTGTAATAGTTTTTTAGGAGAGACAGATTATCATATTGTTTTAAGCAGGGATCTTTTTTTTGATGTATTTAGTTTCAGGAAATCAATGAAAGATCGTTTGGTTGGAGTTATCCCGGGGCCAATACTCTTAAATGCATTCATCATTCATTTGTTCTTTCTTTTATATATTTCATTTTATTTGTTCATTCATTTATATTCATATTCATAATCATTTATTCATTTATTCTTTATAAATTGGTCATACACTTAGTCATTTATTTATTTGTCTATTCATTTATTATCTATAATTAGTCATTTAAGATCATACACTTAGTCATTTACTTAGTTGTTCATTCATTAACACTGGTTCATTCATTCATTCATTTATTCATTTTTTATAAAATAAAATAAGAAATGTGTCAATAATTTCTAATCCATGGTTTTTAAAACTAAAGGTACAATTGGTCGCACTCAGAAATAACCAGACTTCTAACACTCTTACAATACTCGATCTCGAACAAGAGCCATGGAAAACGATCAGCTTGCCAGAATTGAAAGAATGGAAAGTATCCAGAAAGAACTATAAGAACAGTTAACTAAGTCTCAAGAGGAGACACGAGAACATATGACAAAACTCATGGAGATGTTGAGCACTGTGATGAAGCAGAAGTGGCCCGGAGAGAATTCAGTTACTGGAATGGGGGCAGTGAATCAGGAAGACCGACCAGAAATGGTACAGAGAAATGGTCAGACATCCTAACTTGTGGGAAATGAACCTCCAATTGGGGCAGCTTCCTACATTTACATCCAACCAGCGGCCGAAGCACAAAATTTCGGTCCTAAAAGGGGTAATATCGGAGTTGATCCAATTGAGGTTGAGGTTCCAGATTTTGAAGAAATGGTAGAAAAGGAAATGGCCAAAATGACTGAATTGAAGAGGGTCGAAACCCCTGAATCTCAAAAGAAATACCAGCTGCTAGAGGAAAGGTTAAGGGCAGTTGAAGGTACAGAGTTATTTGGCAGTCTGGATAATGAGAAACTGCTTGTTCATTGCTTCCAAGATAGCTTAACAGGGTCAGCCACCCGATGGTACAATCAACTGAGTCGTACCAAGATTCGTTCATGGACGGATTTGGCCAGGGCTTTTATGGAATATTATAAGCATGTGTCTGACATGGTACCCGATAGGCTGTCATTACAAAATATGGAAAAGAGGTCCAATGAGACCTTCAAAGAGTATTCGCAGAGGTGGAGGGATCTGGCCACACAAGTGCAACCCCCTTTAACTAGCAAAGAAACCACGGTGCTTTTCATCAACACATTGAAAGCACCCTATTATGAAAAATTGGTGGGAAGCGCTACCAAGGACTTTGCCGATATGGTAATATCTGGGGAAATGATTGAGTCAGCTATTAAGAATGGAAAGATGGAAGAGGGTGAGTCTGCTACCCCAAAGAGAGTTTTTCCCGCAAAGAAGAAGGAAGAAACACATGTAGTAAGCTTCAACCAATATCCATATACACCTCCTACACCATACACAGCACCAAGGCCCTATACCCCAACCACACCTTATGCACCTCTGACACCTTACACACCATATCCGGGGTATAATCCTTACTACCTTAATGTCAACCACCTTACCCAAAATCCATTCCCCTACACCAATATACCACAACAGCATTTTCCAACTGGTATATCCCCATAAATAACCTTTCCCCGAAATACTGTCCCAAACACACAAGGGCCTGCGCGCAATGACCAACGTTCACCAAGGAATGATCAAAAACCCCAATTTGATCCGATTCCTACCACCTAGGTGAGCTATATCCAAAACTATTGTAAGGTCAAATTGTTGCACCCGTGTACCTAAAACCTTTGACACCTCCATATCCAAGATGGTACAATGCAAACACTAACTGCGCATACCACGCGGGAATCCAAGGACATTCGATTGAAGATTGCTTAGCCTTAAAAAAGAAAGTCCACAGCCTGATCAATGCTGGGGTTGTAAAGTTTGGATAAAAAAATAGGCTGAACGTAGCTGGAAACCCATTGCCTAATCATGCTGGGAATCAGGTAAATGCGATATTGATCGGAGAAGGCAGAAGATTTAAAAGGGATATTGAGGAAGTTAAGACTCCGATGATGACAGTATGGGTTGAAATGGTCAATGCAGGATTGGTGAAAGATACAGATAGTCTGAAAAAGGTTTCAAAAAGGGTGCATAATTGGTGCCCGTTCCAAAAGTGTGGAGGCCATGACATACAGGATTGCGGGGACTTTCGGGTTAAAGTCCAAAGGATGATGTATAATGGGGAAGCCTAATTCTACATGGAGATAGAAGAGGAAATAGAAGTCATTGAAAATGCAAGTGGCTATGGGATAGGAAGACCCCTGATCATCTATTATGAATCGAAGGAAAAAGTTATGCCAGTCATTGAAGAAAATGCGCCCAAATTAATCATTGATCTACCTGTTTCCTTTTCATACAAGGAAAACAAGGTTGCACCATGGAAATACGACTGTAGCATGGTTATGCCTGGGTCTTCAAGCCAGCAGGATATCACAGGTGTGGGGCATTTAACTCCAAGCGAGAGGTGTTATGCTCCGAAAGCTGCTGAACACGGGTTAGCAGGGAAAGATAGAGGAACAGATAAAGGGAAGAAGGTTGTCGAGCCAATCCATATTGAGATGGATTTGCCAAAAGAAATAGAGAGGGGATCAGCCCCGGTCAACAGAATGAAAGAGCCAGTATGTGAGAAGGAAGCTTGTGAAATCTTAAATTTCATAAAGCATAGTGAATATAGCGTGGTTGAACAACTGCAACGTCAATCAGCTAGAATCTCAATCTTATCCTTGCTTTTGAATTCAGAGCCACACAGAAATGCCCTGTTGAGAGTATTAAATCAGGCATACGTGGATAATAATATATCAGTGGATAAGCTGGATAGGCTGGTGGGAAACATCGCGACAGATGACTACATATTTTTCAGTTATGAGGAGATACCACCCAATGGTATTGGATCAACAAAAGCTCTCCATATAACTACCACTTGTAAGGGGCACATATTACCAAGGGTCCTTTTGAATAATGGTTCTTCACTAAATGTGATGCCTTTAGCAACTCTATCCAAATTGCCAGTGGATATATCTTATATGATACCAAGTTGCACAGTGGTCAGCGCTTTTGATGGAACAAGGAGAGAGGTTATGGGAACCATTGAAGTTCCTCTAGAAATAGGCCCATGCATTTATACGGTGAACTTCCAGGTCATGGATATTAATCCATTTTATAATTGCTTGTTGGGAAGGCCGTGGATACATTCAGCTAGGGCTATACCATCGTCTCTTCACCAAAAACTGAAATTTGTGATGGAGGGCCGGTTGAACTCAGTATCAGGAGAAGAAGATATAATAGCCTCCGCATCTACTGAATCTCCTTATGTTGAGCGAAATGAAGATGCCGTGGAATGATCTTTCCAGTCTTTGGAATTTGTAAATGCAGTTTTCGTCGCTGAAGGATGGAAAATTTCGAAACCGAGGCTGTCCAAGAACACAAGGCTGGGGGTAAGAACCACCGTGGGAAAAGGCTGCAAGGCTGGAAAAGGTCTCGGGAAATATCTTCAGGGGATGCTCAAGCAAAGGAAGTAAAAGGAAAGAAAGACCGTTTTGGCCTAGAATATCTTCCGAAGGCCCATGAGAAAAGGAAACAAGTTGAAAGGAATCGACAAAGGAGGATGGCCCGTCTTACGGGTATGGATATGGAATGGGAGCCTATGACATTCTCACCTATCCTTCACAGCTTTCGCTCAGCTAGTTTTCTGTTCGGAGAAAAGAATTCTGATGATGTGCTCGTAATGATAGAGCAAACCTTCAAGAGATTCCAGGTGAACAGGGATGAGCAGATGTATGATGTGGAGATCTGCACAACTGAAGAAGACAGAATTGAAAGAGAGAATGCTAACTGGATGATGCGACCTTGTCCACCAGGATATAGACTAACCAACTGGAGTGCGACTGAGTTGCCCATAATTTTTAAGTCTATTCCAAAGGAATACTTTTAAAAAAGCAATCTTAATTATCTTTACCCAGAGATATTAAGAGTTTTTTCTGTAATGGGCTTTTTAAGCATTTTCATTCAATAAATAACAAGCACAATGCATTTTATCCGTATTGGTGTGTCCGTGATCTTTCATTTTTGTTATTTATTTTGTTTTCATTATATATTTTCCTATATTGTTTCTTCTCCACCTATTTATAGGTGTATGGATACGGAATATGAGGACCTTCCTATCAGTAATTCTGAAATTGATTTTGAAAGACCCATTTGCACAGGTGATTTTGAGGCTAATGAAGATACTGAGGATTATGGTCTACCTCCAGATCTATTAAGGAAAATAGAACAAGAGGAGAAACAAGTACTTCCTCATAAGGAATTATTAGAAACGATAAATTTAGGAAATGGTGAAGAGATAAAGGAAGTCAAAATTGGAACTTCATTGTCATCATCAATAAAAGGTGAATTGATAGCTTTGCTCCAGGAGTATGTGGATGTATTTGCATGGTATTACCAAGACATGCCAGGGTTAGATCCGGATATTGTGGTTCATAAGCTCCTTTTAAGGCCAGAATGCAAGCCAATTCAGCAAAAGTTGAGAAAAAAGAGGCCCGACATGCTGTTAAAGATAAAAAAGGAGGTGAAGAAGCAATATGATGCTGGATTCCTATAGGTGGCAAAATATCCAGAATATGTGGCAAATATTGTTCCAGTACCAAAGAAGGATGGCAAGGTGCGGATGTGCATTGATTACCGAGATTTGAACAAGGCCAGTCCTAAAGATAATTTCCCTTTGCCCCATATTGATACTCTGGTGGATAATACAGCAAAGAGTTCTTTATTTTCTTTCATGGACGGATTCTCAGGATACAATCAGATCAAGATGGCACCGAAAGATATGGAGAAAACCACATTTGTTACAATGTGGGGAACCTTCTGCTACAAAGTAATGCCAATTGGGTTGAAGAATGCTGGGGCAACATACCAAAGAGCCATGGTAACCTCGATTCATGATATGATGCATAAGGGAATTGAGGTCTACGTTGATGATATGATCGCAAAGTCACAAGGAGAATAGGAGCATATTGCGAATCTTAAGAAGCTCTTTGAACGATTAAGGAAATTTAGACTCAAGCTAAATCCGACAAAATGCACTTTTGGAGTTACCTCGGGGAAATTGTTGGGTTTTGTCGTTAGCAAAAGAGGAATTGAGATTGGCCCGGATAAAGTGAAGGCTATTCAGAATCTGCCACCACCTCGTACTCAAAAAGAAGTAAGAGGCTTTCTAGGGAGATTGAATTACATTGCTCGGTTTATTTCATAGTTAACCGACAAATGTGATCCAATATTTAAGTTACTTCGGAAATGTGATCCAGGAGAATGGGATGAAGGTTGTCAGATTGCATTTAAAAAGGTTAAACATTATCTATCCAACCCACCAGTATTAATGCCACCTATTCTGGATAAACCAATGATACTGTATTTATCAGTATTTAAGAGATCAATGGGTTGTGTTTTGGGGTAGCTTGATGAAACTGGAAAGAAAGAACATGCAGTTTACTACCTCAGCAAGAAGTTCACAGATTATGTGTTGAAATATTCGTCGGTAGAGAAGTTGTGTTGCTCCTTAGTTTGGACTGCTCGAAGACTCAGATAGTATATGCTGTATAACACAACGTGGTTGATTGCTAAGCTGGATCCAGTCAAATACATGTTGGAAGCACCTTCTTTGTTTGGAATGACGGCAAGATGGCAGGTTTTATTGTCAGAATACGACATTGTATATGTAAGTCAAAAAGCTATCAAGGGCAGTGCAGTGGCTGAATTCTTAGTAAGTCAAGCAGTGGAAGATTATGAGCCGTTGAACTTTGACTTCCCGGATCAAGATTTGATGTATGTGTCACAAGCAGATGAGACTTCCCGAAATGGAAGCAGTGCTACCTATTGAAGTTGAGATCCCTTCACTTCGGGTTTTGATGGAAGTTGGCCTAGAGGAAGCAGAATGGGTTAGAGCTCGTTATGAACAGTTGAATCTCATCGAGGAGAAAAGATTGAAAGCAATTTGTCATAGACAGTTGTATCAGAAAAGGATGATTCGAGCCCACAGCAAGAAGGTTTGTCCTAGACAGTTCAGAGAGGGGGAGTTGGTATTGAGGAAAATTCTCACTATAGTAAAGGACCCGAGAGAAAAATGGGCTCCGAATTGGAAAGGACCCTATGTGGTAAAAAGAGCTCTTTCTGGAGGAGCATTAATTCTAACTCGGATGGACGGAGATGATTTTAGACATCCCGTGAATGCTGATGAACTGAAGAAGTATTATGCTTGAAAAAAAAAAGTGTGATGTTGTGCACATGGAAATTCGAATGATTCCAAGCATAAAAATATAAATTCTATATATCTATTTCCCCTGAGAATTGCTTTTCAAAGAGAATAGTCATGCTTGATATGATGAATGGCCATCTTTCATATTCCTTTCACTAAGAAGAAATTATCCTTAGTCACCCCTTTGAGCCTTAGGAATTATTTCTTTCTTTAAACCTTGATCAAGGATCACCTTCTATACTGGAGGGAAAATACGAGGAAAGATAATAAAAAAGCATGGAAAAAAGAAAGCCATCGGAAAATGTGGCAAATGAAAGCCAACAAAGAAAAAAAAAGAAGAAAAGAAAGTCCGAAAAGGGACAAATGTTTCAAGAATGAATTCTCCTCAGGAAATGATCCCTGATCCAATCACCCCTAAATACACTTTGGGCCTATTTATCATTTCTTTCTAAACCTAAACCTTGGCCTACATTACGTGCTTTAAAAGCCCATTTTGATCAAGCATGGATATTTAATTTGAAAGGTTATTCTCAGAATTCATCCCATCTTTGAATTGCACTACAAATAAATTGCCATATAGTGACGGTCCATAAAACATTGATAAAACTCAAAAATCCGTCGCTAAAAGTCCTAAAACCCTATACCGACGGTCAAAATTATTATTCCGACAAAAAAATTAAGCGACGGTAAAACCCTCGTTGGTATCGACCTATACCGACGGAAAAAGCGACCGTCGGAATAGGATGTATAACCTATACCGACGGTTTTAGGCGTCACTAATGTTACTACCGTCGGTATAGCTTATGTTTGGTTAACACCTTTTGCTTTTACCTATACCGACGGCTCTTGTGTCCATCGGTATAGATATAACGACGGATTTTTTATCCGTCGGTATAGATACCGTAGATTTACATATACCGACGGTTTTTTTTTTTTTTTTGCGACCGTCGGTATAGATGAAAATGTAAAATATATAATTAACCTATAGCGACGGTTTATCGTAAATTTACCGACGGTTTACTCCGTCAGTATACTATACATTTTTTGTTGTTATATGAACTGTCAGTATAAAGGTCAAAGCGTCGGTAAAAATAAAATTTTATCATATTTTCAATTACTAATATTGATATATTTATAATTTAATCCAACATATTTCATATAAAAAAAACCATCATAAGAAAAGTACAAAATATTTCATAATATTAAAAATAAAATTACAAATAAATTGTCTTAATTATATAACTTTTACAAGCTAAATAAAAATCGCAAGCTAAAGTCATAATACAGTCTTAAAATTAAAAATTAGCAGTCCAAACACAAAGTAAATATGCAATCCAAATACATAAAGTGAAATAAGCAATCCAAATCTCATGAATATTCCTATGGAGCAGCATCTGCATAAAATTGACAAATATTATACAATTAAAAGCAATTAAGTAGTGAAGTCAATATAGAAGAATAACTAAATCAAATAGTTTACCATCTTCATTTTCATTAACTTGATGGCTAGAAGTTGAAGACCTTATTATTGGTGACAAATTTGGAGCACCGCCAGCATCAGGTACCTAAAAAGTATATGTTCTGTCAATATATATTTATTGAATTAAGCTTATACACATTACATCTACTCAAAAGGTAAAAATATATATGCCATAAAGGCGCATATTATTTAAACATAACACAATCAGATTAATGTCATGCATCATACACAGATTTGCTTAGATATAAACAGGTTTTAAGCGTGTATCTAGAGATATAAACATGTAACTGACATTTTTGCAGGTTTAAGCTCGTCACTTCAGAGCAAATCTAATATCGAATTACAGCCTTATTTTCCATTAACAACAGTGTAGGCTTTTCTATAAAAAAAAGAAGAAGATATGATTGGTTAAGTGCATCTCAGATTATTCAATTGAGAAAATCAAGAATCCCCCCTTAGACCAAGTCATTTCGGTTGGTTTTATAGGGGAGGAGATAAAGGCTGCAGCAGATTATGAATGAACTTACATGTGAAGTTTTTAAGCTGCATTTTTCTCTTACTGGAAATGAAGTCTCCTCTATTAGAATAGGCAAGACATCTGAAATTTCAATAAAAGGAATTCATTAAACATGCTTATCAAACATTTCAAAAAATGCAACAAGCCTAGGCACATTTATGCTCCAACTGACAGAATTAAGAACAAATATAATTGATAAGTTTAGATACACATAATTACTGTACTACACAGCTAATGTATACTGAATTCCACTTCAGTAATAGATATAAGCAATGCCATTTCTCTAATAAAGGCATAAGAACAAATCATTAGTTCATTTAAAGTTCCATGTAAGCATTAAATCACTTTCTATTCCTTAGAATTCCACCCTACAACCCTAATAACCAATTCAATAAGACTTAAAAAGACAATATGAATTACCAATTCCAAAACCTTTAACTAGTATTATCTGATGTTAAGAAGCTGAGATGTTATCATCAATAAGATTGGAACTCCAAGCAAGCAAAAGATCAAAGAGATAACCTCACAACTGAGGCAGCACGGCCAAATTTCTTATACAAATGTCTATAACTGGTTTCAAAATAGACGGGCTCGATCTAAAAGGAAGCAACTGGTGTCATCATCCAACAATGCTGAATTAGAAGTAGAGACAGAAGTTGAGTCACCAAACGAAAATGAAAATAAGACAAAGCCCGAGAACCTTGCACCAAGGGCTGAAGATCTATGCTTCAAGAACCTAGAGATAACCTCTGAACTGCATTTCTTGAGTGTATTGTCCACTCCAAATACATATAACGGTTAGCATCTGGACTTCTCCTTAATTGCTATATAAATTGAAAACATTTTGATGCTAATAGAAGGATCCTAAGATGTCTGACATACGGATAGTGATTCACCAGTATTCCTTTATACCTATTGTTTTGATTCTATAAATTTCCATTTTCCACTTGCAATATTGATGGTTTGTGATCAGTATTCAGTAGCATTTTATTTTTAGGAATGTCTGTTAGAGAATAGATAATTCAGCAAATCTAAATGATACTGTAGTCATTATATACCTGAGGCTGAGGCTTCATGGAATGCCCCACTCTATAGTTAAAATCATTCATTCCTCTAGGAGAAAAAGATATCTCATTATAATATTGTTTGTGTTGTGTCTGCTGCTAGTGCTAGATTGTAATTGTATTGCAGATTTCAAATAGCAGTGATCTTATTACATCCCTATTTAATTGCTACAGGAGATGAGCATCTGTCTGGAAAAATGGGAATGCAAGGGAGCTACAACATTTATTAAGTGATGGCATTTTACCATTAGAATTTAAAGGAAAACACACATACACACACACACACACATATATATATAATTTGCTAATTTGCAGAGACGAAGGGTTTCTATTAAAAAAGAATTTTCTTTTTCATTTTCAATCGAAGAGAAGAAATCAACATAGTTAGAATCATAAATAGGAATTAGGCAATGCAAGAAAGTCTGGATTATCATAGCCATAGTAAAAAGATTTCTTAAAAAAAGAAAGCAATCCCCTTTTATTTTATTTTTGAAAAGAAAGCAATCCCATTTGGCCAAGAAACTGAAGAAAATCCTTATAGCCTTATACTCAAATTTTTTTGTGTGAAGAAAATGCAAGAAATTGAAAGGAAACTATCTTTCTTTTCCTACATTTCGCAGCTACCAAACAAGAAATTCATATTTTTTAAATAAAAAAAGCAATGGAAGATAGACTAGTTCACAAGGGCCATGAAATTTCAGCTAATCATATGTAGTTATAAGAAAACTCCACCGCCTCGGAAGGAAAAAAAATGAAATGCAATTCTCTTTGGTTCCCAAGAAATAGGAGAAAATGCAACAAATTTGAAGTGTAAAATTCCTTCATTATTTTTCCCCAAAAAATTTTCAAGCGACAAATCTAGCAAAGAGTCAATTTTTTTTCAAAGAAACTAAATACTTAATCCAAAATTAGAAACTAAACTTCCAAAAACAGCTCCAATTTCTTAACAGAAACAGAAAAGAATCAACAGCTACACACCAAAATTTTTTTTTAAAAAAACCTCACCTCCTCGATCGATTTAGCGATCAATTTCTTTTAAACAGATGCAACCTGAATTTTTTGAAAAATTAAAAATTCAAGAATGTAGCATAACCAGATATCAAGGCCATTGAAACCTAAGGCTATGAACAGAGAAGAAAAATCAAATAAAGGCTTTGTTTTGTACAATGAAAAAAAATGATTTCATATATAGACTAAATAGGAAAGCAATCGCTAAAATTGATTTCATAAAAGGAAGAGAAAGAGAGACACATACCGATGGCACAGCAGAAGAGCAAGGTCGACGGAAGAAAAAGAGAGACACATCAGAAGAGTAAGGTCTACGGAAGAGAGAGAGAGAACTGACTGAATACCAAAATAAAACCCTAAATATATTTTAGGTCTATACCGACGGACAAATTAATGATCCGTTGCTATAGGTTCTATTAATTAAAAATGAAATAAATAAAAAAAAAAAGAAAGAAAAATGAAATTCTCTGCCAATAAAAAAAAAGCGGATCTTTTGGGAAATTTACAGACGGAAAGAAAACAACCGTTGGTAAAAGTTACACCTATACCAACGGTTTTTCATTAACCGTCGGTATAGGTATATCTATAGCAACGAAGTATTTGGGCATCAGTATATGGTCTGTATATTCTGACGGTAACAAAAATCCGTCAGAATAGATACTTTTTACCTATGGATTTCGACCGTCGGTATAGATGAGTGTCAGTATATGACAATTTGTTTGTAGTGTTGATATTTTTTACCTTGGAAGCATTTAGAATTTTCATATGCATGGTAGAATAAAAATGAAAATGAAAAAAAGAATGTAAAAGGAGAGGTTTAAGCCGAACACCCGCAAAGAGCGACTTAATACCGAATAGAGGACACTTGAGTTGAAAATCTGCAAAAGGCGGCTCAAGTACTAGTCAAAGTTTGAATCAATGCTCCGTGTAAAGAGGGAGAAAGTATCTGACAATCAGAGAAAAAGGGAACAACTCAGTCTGATGTAACTACAGAAGCTAAGAGGTTACCCAAGTGAATTGCTCATTCAAGAGAAATTTTAGATAGTTTGAAAAAGGAGGGGTCCAAGATATTCCGCATCCGGGGCATCTACAGCCTATAATCTTACATTTGTTTCTTATATCCTTGATATTTATATTTACTATTATAAAACATTTCTTGCAATAAATTCTTATTATCCTTTTCATGATAATTTTTGCTTGATTCATATTCTCTTCCATATACTTTTGAGATGCATTATGGTTGTTATTAAATTGAATGATGATTAGTAATAAAAATCTTTAAATAAAGGGATTTCAAAGTATTACTAAGGAATAGATTTAAATCTTGGGAAGGGTTTGGAAAGTTCACCAAGAAAAGAAAACACTGAACGTGTGGGAAACTCCATCACGAAGTCAGAAAATCTGTGAACTTCAGCGAAAGACAGAAACTGAGACTGTTTGACAAGATATCTTGAGTGAAGAATTCCTTAAGTGGGGCATCAATGAACAATTGAAGACTCTGTCATGAAGTCAGATAATCTGTGAACCTCAAAGAAACCATGGATTAGAAATCATGGCACAATCATTTGATTGCATTTATTTTTAGGAAACATACAAGTATTTACAAAAGCATGACATTCTCATCATTGCATTTAGCTAACAGTGCAGAAATCAGGGAAACTTGGACTTCCCCAAAAGAGAACTCGTTTTGCTTCTCAAAAGATTCAGACTCCGAGACTGCCATCGAGGTATTTCCTTCTATTTTAAATCGAATTCATTTTGTTTATCAGACGAGTCGAGCCTTGAGACCGTCGTCAAGGTATTTTCAAATCACAATTTTAAAGACCTTCGGGCACCAGTTTTTTTTAAAGACCTTCGGGCACTAGCTTTAAAGACCTTCGGGCACCAATTCTAAAGACCTTCGGGCACCAATTTTAAAGACCTTCAGGCACCAATTTTAGAGACCTTCAGGCACTAGTTTTAAAGACCTTCGGGCACCATTTTAAAGATCTTCGGGCACCAGTTTTTTTAAAGACCTCCGGGCACCATCTTAAAGACCTTCGGGCACCAATTTTTTTAAGACCTCTGGGCACCATTTTAAAGACCTTCGGGCACCAGTTTTTTTAAAGACCTTCAGGCACTAGCTTTAAAGACCTTCGAGCACCAATTTTAAAGACCTTCGGGTACCAATTTTAAAGACCTTCGGGCACCAGTTTTAAAGACCTTCGGGCACCAGTTTTAAAGACCTCCGGGCACCATTTTAAAGACCTTCGGGCACCAATTTTTTTTAAAGACCTCCGGGCACCATTTTAAAGACCTTCGGGCACCAATTTTTTAAGGCCTCCGGGCACGATTTTAAAGACCTTCGGGCACTAGTTTTTTTTAAAGACCTCCGTGCACCATTTTAAAGACCTTCGGGCACCATTTTTTTTAAAGACCTCCGGGCACCATTTTAAAGACCTTTGGGCACCAGTTTTTTTTAAGACCTTCGGGCACCATTTTTAAGATCTTTGGGCACAATTTTTCTTTTGAAAATCGAACTCGTTTCCTTAAGACAGGTCGAGCCTTGATTAGTCACGGAATTCAATTTAAGGAAAAATCTTCAACTTACAGCTTTTTCAAAAAAGAAAAAAAAATGAAAAAGAAACCCCTTTCTCTTTCCTTCGCATGTGATTTCACTGACAGTACAAAATTAGTGTTTGTTTATCTTTGCCTGATTCCTGATTCTCAGCAATAGCCAAAGAGGGGCAGCTGTACCACCTAATTTTGTCCGAACCACTAAAACAAGTATGTTTTCTTCTTAAATTGAGGTTTCAGAATGTAAAAAGACTTTTTTCATCCTGCAGGTGGTACTCCGAGACTTAGTTTAAGAGGGAGAGCATAAAAAGTCAAACTTGAAAAAAGTCAACCTCGAAAAAAGTCAACCCCGAAAAAGTCAACCCCAGAAAGTCAACTACTGAAAAAATCAACCCACTTTCAAAATCAAGATTTTAAGTTCAATTGAAAAATAGCGAAAGAATTTTGATAATCCGAGGTCTACATCGAAAGATATGGAGTTCGGAACTTGGGATTTGGAGATTCAATAGAAAGGAAACCCTAATCCGAGAAATTTGGGGAAAAGTGCTTAAACGATCGAATTGGTCGAAATTGAAGGTTCCAAAGGAAAGATAAGCACTGACTACGGGTAATGGAGAAGCCATTTGAAAGAAAAACCGAAAGAAAAGTCAATCTGGGAGAAAACCAAGAATTAGGATTTTTGGTGGATTTCGATGAAATCGGGAAGAATCACAAAAATGGCCCGACTTGGTAAGACCAAAGCCCCCAATGGATGAGTAATGATTAAAAAGGGATAGCCCAAGGCTCAACTTGAAAAAAGTCTGAAAATCGGACTTGTTTTGAGCAAAACAGGGTTTCAGAGGTAAAAGGGCAAAATTGAAAATTTTGGGAAAAATAGCAAATGGACTCCGAAAATTCTAAAATTTTAAAAATCTCATTTTTAAATTATTTGAAAGAGATTGGAGAAAGAAAATCTTGATTCGGAGTTCGTTTGCAAAATGGCCAAATCTCGGGCTTCTTATGCAGTAATTCAAGAAGAAAAATCCCGAAAAAATAGCAAATGAGCTCCAAATCTTCATTTTGTAAATATCATTTTTAAATTATTTGGAAGAGATTGGAAAAATAAAATCTTGATTCAGAGTTCGTTTGAAAAATGGCCAAATCCCGGGCTTGTTATGTAGTAATTCAAGAAGGAAAATCCCGAAAAAATAGCAAATGAGCTCCAAATCTTCTGAAATTTTGCAAATCTCATTTTTAAAACTCCAAATCTTCTAAAATTTTGCAAATCTCATTTTTAAATTATTTGAAAGAGATTGGCGAAAGAAAATCTTGATTCGGAGTTCGTTTGCAAAATGGCCAAATCCCGGGCCTCCTATGCAATAATTCAAGAAAATAAATCCCGGAAAAATAGCAAATGGACTCCAAAAATTATGAAAATTTGCAAATCTCATTTTTAAATTATTTGGAAGATATTGGCGAAAGAAAATCTTGATTCGGAGTTCGTTTGCAAAATGGCCAAATCCTGAGCTCCTATGCAGTAATTCAAGTAGATAAATCCCGAAAAAAATACCAAATGAGCTCCAAAAATTATGAAAACTTTCAGATCACACTTTTAAATTATTTGGAAGAGATTGGTGAAGAAAAATCTTGATTTGGAGCTCGTTTAAAAAATGGTAAAATGTGGGGGCATGAAAGGGCATTTTTAGAAGAAAAAATCCAAATATATAGCAAACGGACTCGGAAAATTTTGAAAACTTTCAGAACTCAATGTTTTATTATTTTGGAAGTATTAAAAAAATAAATTTTGAATTTGGAGTCTGTTTTCCATTTATTTGCATCCGGGGGGCAAAATGGTCATTTCACCTAAGCAACCAAAAAGGGCTTCTTTTGGCCTTTCAAAAAATCAGACTTGGGCTGGAAAAGAGAAGTGCTGGCCAGCCAAGGCCCAAAGGAAGGAGGAAACTTCTGATCTTTTAATCAAATGGCCAAGAATTAAGAATTAGTTAGAGATTCTCTTTGATCAAGCCATGGTGATTAAGCCACATAGGCCAAGGGAGAGTGTCAACATTATTCTTGAACAGTTGTAATTTGGGACAGCTTATATGCTAACCTAAGGGTGGTAATTTCATGATTTTTCACCTTGAATTATTAGCCATTTGATGGAAATTGGTTAGGATGAAAATGACAACATCCTTGCATTTGAGAGAGGGGCATTCGGCCAGCTTAAGGGAGTGTGGAATCCAGATTTTTATTCGCTTCATTTTTCTGATTTCTCTTAGTTTTTCTTGGTTTTTTCTCTCCTTGGTTGAAAGCAAAAAGAAAAAGTTTAGAAAAGAAAGGAAAGTTTGAAGAGATAAAGCTTGAAATATAGCTTCTTGAGGTTGCTCTTGAGCACCAACTCTTGCACTTTCTTGATTTTACATTCTTGCTTTTTCTATTTTAATTTTTATTTGGTGAGTTTCCTTTTTAAATAAGTGTTTTTTTATTGTTCTTCTTAAGTTCTTTCTTCATCTCTTTCTTAAATATTTTTTTTACAATTTTTTTTTTACATTTTTCTCACCATGGCCGAATGGCCTACATTTTTTATTAATGTTGCTGTTTTGTTTATTTTATCATGTTATTTATGTTATTTTCTTTAATCTTGATGTTTTAAGTGTTATTCTACTTCATATACTTGAGTCATATTTTAATTTGGTTGCTTTGTTTGTTGCCATTTATTATTTAAATATCATGTTCTTGCATTTTTAATTTTCTGTTTTCATAATGTTTAAATTTGTTGATGTTTTATATTTAGTATATCAAGTGTTTGTGAAAATGCTTGTGTTGTGTTTGCATGATTTGAGTTTTATATTTTAGTTGAGCATGTTAGTATATCAAGTGTTTGTGAAAATGCTTGTTTGGTTTTAGTATTTCTACTTTGTGTTTGCATGTTTTGAGTGTTATATTTTAGTTGAGCATATTAGTATATCAAGTGTTTGTGAAAATGCCATGCTTGTTGGAGCTTGAGGCCATTCGGCTACTCCATGTGTTTTGCATTGTGTGTTGCATTTTTGCCATGTTAGTTGGTAGGTTTTTGCATTTGAATGACATTTGATTGAGTATTTAGTTTAAGTATACCAAGTGTTTGTGAAAATGCCATGCTTGTTAGGAACCATAGGCCATTCGGCCACTCCTTGTATTCTAGCATCATGGTTGCATTTTTGCTATGTTAGTTGATAGGTTAGCATTTGCATGATATTTGGTTGAGTTTTTAGTTTAAGCATGCCTTGTGTTTGTGAAAATGCCATGCATATTTTAGTTATTAGGTTTGGTTTATTTGCCATGCATGTTCATGCATTTTAGATCTAGGTTGCATTAAATGCCATGCAAGTTCATTTAGGTCTAGGTCACTATATGGATGCCATGCATTTTTCCATGACATTTAGGTTTAAACTCATACATTTCATGCATCTTATTTTCTGTAATTTTTCATGCATTTCATGTTCATGCCACTTGACTAATGACTTGAGCCAATTAATGGTTCAAAGTCATGCTCTCTTGAGCACACTTGTGGAAAATTAAAGTTTGTCAAATTAATTATTCTACCTTTGTGATTTTTTTTACTTAGCCAATTTTTATCTAACTTTCAAAACGTCCTAGCTACTGTTTGTGAGTCATTTTCGGAGTCTTAAATAATTTTACTTTGATTCTTAAATGATTTTATCAAGGGCAAAAATGTATTTTGGCAAAACAGTATAACGTGGTTCAAAGTCATGCTCTCTCGTACTTTCCCGATTTTTTTTGGGCATTCATCTTTAATCAAAAAATTAAGCTGATTTTTTTTCGTGTAGTTTTACATGTCCTGAGTTTCCAGTATTTTTTTTAGAATTTTTTGAAATTTTAAAAATAGGGTAAAATAATCGTGGCTTATAACGGGACAGTGGAGTCTAAATTGAATTTAAAGGAAAATCATTTTTCTGTTTTGGTTATGTTACTTAGAGGGGGCTGATTAGGAAGTTTAGCTACTGACTTAGGGTAGTTTCTAAGCCATTTTAAACTCTAAAAATGATTTTTTAAGTCTCGGGTTAAGGATGGTCAAGTCCAGGATTTTAAACTTAAGAAATTAGAGCCATTTAAAAAAAAGGTTTAGCCCAGTTTTTATTTTTAACTTAAGCTTTTCAATTTTGTTTTCAAACAATCACAAAGTATTTAGGTTTTAGAATATTTAGTTTTACATATTTTCCTAAGGTAGCTGGATATCTTTTTAGATATACGGATTTGCTTAATTAAAGGAAAATATATATTTTCATGCATTGCATTTTCCATATTCATGCATTTTATATAATATGTGATTTTTGCTATGATAACTTCTATGATATTGTTATGATTTTAAGTTATGTTATATTGTTTATTATATGATTTGGAATATTTCATGATATCCTATGCTTTTTATTTAATTATTTTTTGTTATATTATTTAGCATATACTATGCTCATGCATTATTATTTTCATGCATATTATATGATAGCATTATTTTATATTCCATGTCATTTAAACTATATGCCATATCATTCATATTTGCCATGTCATTTAAATCATTTCATTTCATATAGAATATGTATGTTACCTAGGTCATTTTATTTCATGTATAATATATTAGGTTACTTAGGTTATTTCATTTAGGATATATTATGTCATTTAGGATATTTTATTTCATTTAGAATATATTATGTTACCTAGGTTGTTTCATTTCATATAGAATATATTATGTTACCTAGGTCATTTAATTTCATTTAGAATATATCATATAACTTAGGATATTTCATTTCATTTAGAATATGCTAAGACATTTAAATCATATCGTATCATTTAGGGTGCATTATATTATTTAGATTTTGATATGTCATTTTATTTATGTCATGCATATACATGTTCATATCTTCTAAAATGTTTTAAAAAAGATAATGATTTTCAATAAAATAAAGATATTCCCGAGTTAAAATAATTCATGAGTTCTCTGCCGGGTTTGCTAGGATATCATCAATTATTATTAATAACGGAATATCTTCTTTAAAAAGAGAATGATTCGGAAAGTTTTTCAAAATTAATAAAAATTTCTATATTTTGCCACGTTTGTTGGGGAATATAGGAAAATTTTGAATTTATAAATTCCGGATCATTTTCAATTAAAAATGGAATTATTTTTCTTTAAATTGGGAATTAACTTGAAATACTAAATTTAAAATCAACTTTACACCGAGATTTGAGGTAACACACGATTAATAAGGTATCGTTTTATACGGGCGTTTTAGGGGTGCTAATCCTTCCCCATACGTAATCGAGTCCCGAACCCGCTTCTTTGATTTCTCTGGTTTAAAACGCAGACTTGAAATTGATTTTTTTAAATGTTTTAATTAATTTTTTTTAAAATATTTTATAAAACCGGTTTTAATAGGTGGCCGATCACACCTAGCTAAAAAAATTGATGGCGACTCCATGTCTTTTTCAAGTTCATTTTCAAAACCTTCATTTTTCTAGAGGAATTAAGTCGACTTTTCCTCAATTTTTTTAATGTCACGCTTAACGAATAATAAAGTCTTGCGATGAGACTTGTTATTTTTTAGGTTGCGACACAGAGAAATCAAAGAAGCTGGTTCGGGACTCGATTACGTGTGGGGAAGGATTAGCACCCCCACAATGCCCGTATAAAACGGTACCTTATTAATCATGTGTTATCTCAAGTCTCGATAAAAAGTCAATTTTAAATTTAGTATTTCAAGTTAATTCTCAATTTAAAGAAAAATAATTTCATTTTTAATTGAAAATAATCTAGAATTTATAAATTCAAAATTTTCCTATATTCCCCAACAAACGTGGCAAAATATAGAAATTTTTATTAGTTTGGAAAACTTTCCGAATCGTTCTCATTTTAAAGAAGATATTCTGTTATTAATGATAATTGATGATATTCTCCCCAGCAAACCCGGCAGAGAACTCATGAATTATTTTAACTCGGGAATATCTTTATTTTATTGAAAATCATTACCTTTTTGAAAACATTTTTAAAAAATATGAATATTAATATGTATGACATAAATAAAATGACATAGCAAAGTCTAAATAATATAATGCAACCTAAATGGTATGATATAATTTAAATATCTTAGCATATTCTAAATGAAATGAAATATCCTAAGTTATATGATATATTCTAAATGAAATGAAATAACCTAGGTAACATGATATATTCTATATGAAATGTAGTATACTAAGTCATATGATATATTCTAATTGAAATAAAATATCCTAAGTGACATAATATATTCTAAATGAAATGATCTAGGTAACATAATATATTCTACATGAAATGAAATAATTTAAATGACATGGCAAATATAAATGGTATGGCATGTAATCTAAATGACATGAAATATAAAATAATGCTATCATGTAATATGCATGAAAATAAAAATAAAAAAAATAATGCATGAACATAACATATGTTAAATAATATGACAAAAATAACTAAATAAAAAGCATAGGATATCATGAAATATTCAAAACCATATAAAAAATACCATAATATCAAAAATTTCAATCAAAGATAAAAACACCATCATGAAAATTAAATATAGCAAAAATTACATATTATATAATATGCATGAAAAATTTAAATCAAAGTTAATAACAGAAAAATGATTTTCCTTCAAATTCAATTATGACTCCACTGTCCAGTTTTAAAGCATGATTTTTTCCCTATTTTTAAAAATTCAAAAAAATCTAAAAAAGATACTGGAGACTCAGAACATGTAAAAATACACGGAAAAAAATCGGAAAAGTACGAGTACTGGGTCAAAAAACTGTTTTGCCAAAACACATTCTTTTGCTTTTGATAAAATGATTTAAAAATCAAAGTAAAAATATTAGAGACTCTCTAAAAGACTCACAAAAGTAGCTAACACTTTTGAAATGTTAGACAAAAATTGAAGTAAAAAAAATTAACAAAGGTAGAATAATCAATTTGACAATTCCTTAATTTTCCACAAGTATGCTCAAGAGAGCATGACTTTGAGCCATTGATTGGCCTAAGTCATAAGTCAAGTGGCAAGGACATGAAATGCATGAAAAATACAGCAAATATGATGCATGATTTAAAACCTAAATGGCATGAAAAATGCATGGCATCAATAAAATGACCTAGACCTAAATGAAACTTGCATGGCATTTAATTCAACCTAGGTGCAAAATGCATGAATATGTATGACAAAACAAATCAATCTTAAGCCTAAAATATGCATGGCAATAACACAAACATATGGCATGCTTAAACAAAATACTCAACCAAATATCATGAATATGCTAACCTATCAACTAGCATAACAAAAATGCACACACAAAGCACACAACATGAGGGTGGCCGAATGGCCTCATGCTTAAAATGAGCATGGCATTTTCACAAACACATGATATACTAACATGCATAGCTAAAAAAAATAATGCTCATGCAAATATAAAGTAAAGGCATGAAAACCAATAAGCATTTTCACAAACACATGGATTACAAAATATAAAACACAAACAAACTTAAACATTTTGAAAACAGAAAATCAAAAATGCAAGACAAGTAAAATAAACATGATAACAAGATAATAGACTCAAAAATAAAAACAAGCAAGCAACCAAATTAAAACAAGCTTCATATTTATGTATTAGAAGAAGATTTAAAGCATCAAAACTTGGTAAATATCAAGAATAACATGAAATAAAAAATGCAAACAGCAACTACCTAAAAGACTAGGCCATTCGGCCATCTCAAAAACAGAAGGAAAAAAAAAATTCAAGAGCTTTTTATAAGAAATAATGAAGAAGGAACTTAAAGAAGAACATTAAAAACACTTATTTAAAAAGAGAAATCAAAAGAAAATCACCAAAATAGTAATCAAAACAGCAAATCAAGAATGGAAAATCAAAGAAACTGCAAGAGTATGGTGCTTAAAGCAACCTCTAGAAACTATCTTTCAAGATTTTTCTCTTCTAACTTTCTTTTCTAAACTTTTCTTTTTGCTTTTCAACAATGGAGAGAAAAATCAGCCGAAACCAAGAGAGAGTAGAGAGTGAATATCTGAAAATGAAAGAGATAGTGACCCCTTGTAGTGTGGCTAAATGCCCCCTCTAGGCTAGGATGTTGTCATTTTTCCATCAACCAATTTTCATCCAAAGGCTATTGATCCAAGATGTTTAAAACATGAAATTATCACCCTTAGATTAGGCCATCAGCTCTCCACAATTACAGCTGTTCAAGAATCTTAAGCCATTATGTTGACACTCTCCCTCTTCATGCATTGGTCCATGCGACTTATTTGCAAAGGCTTGATCAAAAAATAACTAACTTCCTCTTCATTGTTGGCCTTTTGATTAAAAAATCATAAACTATCTACCTAGCCTTAGGACTTGGGCCTTGTTCGGACAACCTCTTTTCTTCCAGCCCATGTTTCATTTTTTAAAAGGCAAGAAAAGCCCTTTTCGGTTTCTTGGGTAAAATAACCTTTTTACCCCCCGAACATAAATAAATGGCAAACGGAATCCAAATTCAAATTTTATTTTTTAAATACTTTTAAAATAATAAAAAATTGAATTCTGGAAGTTTTCAAAAATTTTCGAGTCTATTTGCTATTTATTTGGATTTTTTTTCCAAAATTGCCTTTTTTTGCCCCCAAACTTTACTATTTTTTAAACGAGCTCCAAATCCAGATTTTTCTTCACCAATCTCTTTTAAATAATTTAAAAGTATGATCTGGAAGTTTTCATAATTTTTGGAACTCATTTGGTATTTTTTCGGGATTTATCTTCTTGAATTACTACATAGAGGGCCTGGGATTTGGCCATTTTGTAAACGAACTCCAAATCAAGATTTTCTTTAGCCAATATCTTCCAAATAATTTAAAAATGAGATTTGCAAATTTTCAAAATTTTTGGAGTTCATTTGCTATTTTTTGGGATTTATCTTATTGAATTTATGCATAGGAGACCCGGGATTTGGCCATTTTACAAACGAACTCTGAATCAAGATTTTCTTTTGCCAATCTCTTCGAAATGATTTAAGAATGAGAGTTGCAATTTTTCAGAATTTTTGGAGTTCATTTGCTATTTTTTCCAAATTTTCCAATTTTGCCTTTTTACCTCCGAAACCCGATTTTGCTCAAAACAAGTCCGATTTTCAGATTTTCTTCAACCTGAGCCTTGGTCTATCCTTTTTAGTCACTCCTCATCCATTGGGGACTTTAGTCCTACTGAGTTGGGCCATTTCTGTAATTCTTCCCAATTTCACCGAAATCCACCAAAAACCCTAATTTTGGTTTTCTTTCGGATTGACTTTTCTTTTAGTTTTTCTTTCAAGTGGCTTCTCCATTACCCGTATTCCATGCTTATCTTTCATTTGGAACCTTCAATTTCGACCAATTCGATCGTTTAAGCATTTTTCCAAAATGTTTTGGATTAGGGTTTCTTTTCTACTGAATCTCCATAACCCAACTTCCGAACTCCATATCTTTCGATGTAGAACTCGGATTATCAAAATTCTTTCACCATTTTTCAATTGAACTTCAAATATTGATTTTGAAAGTGGGTTGACTTTTTTAGTAGTTGACTTTTTGGGGTTGACTTTTTCAAGTTTGACTTTTTATGCTCGCCTTCTTAGACTAAGTCTCGGAGTACCACCTGCAAGATGAAAAAAGTCTTTTTACATTTCGAAACATCAATTTAGGAAGAAAACATACCTGTTTTAGTGGTCCGGACAAAATTATGTGTCTACATACCCTATTCCTATTAGGGTTGGAAATTTCGCCATCAAGCAGTAAATCGCGATAACCATTTTAGTCTTTTCAATCAAAGATCGCCCCAGAATAGCACTGTATGCTGAGGGTTGATCAAAAACCAAAAAATCTGTCATCACTGTGTAGGACATGGTCGTCGTCCCCGATAGTAACTGGTAGGGCAACAGAACCTTGACATTAATCGGTTGATTTGTGAAGCCAAATATGAGGCTTGTCGGCTTTAAATCTGAGTCTAGGAGGCCCATTTTTTCTGAAGGCTTCCAATTAGAGGACCTCAACTGCACTGCCACTATCAACCAGGACATTTTTTATTTGGAAATTCCCAATCGTGGCAGACACAACAATCGAGTCATTCCCATTGTCCTCGAGGATATTGATATCATTATCCGTGAAATCTACCAGCCAATATTCACTGTGACTTATCTTCTTGTGGGCGACATCGACTGTCATTATGCTTCTAAGATGCGCCTTTCTCTTAGAGCTACTGCTCGCCCACTCCTCTGTTCCCCCTATTATCATGTTGATCACCCCTTGAATGGGCTTTTTCCCTTCTGCTTTACTGCTTTTCTGATTTCTTGCTGATGTCTGCCCCTGCTGGGAGTCCATTCTCTTGACAAATTGTTTAATCTACCCTTTCTTGATGGCACTCTCAATGGCATCTTTTAAAGATCGACAGTCTTCTGTACTGTGTCCCACATCATTGTGGTATAAACACCTCTCCTTAGAATTCAAGAGAGCCGGGTTATCCCTCATGGGGTAGGATGTGCCCAAAATACTCTCATGAGATACGGTGTTCAGAATGTACGCCCTGGAGACATTGAGAGGGGTATATTCTTCAAATTTGGAGTAGGGGGCCTTTTCTGCTTTTCTATTGTAACCCTGGCCCTGGCGAGCCTGTTCATTCTGGAGAGCTCTATCTGGCGACCTCGACCTTCTACGGCGAATGTCGAATCTGGACTGACTTCTACTGTATATCAGTCATTGTCTATTTCTCTGAAATCTCTCTTGGTTATGGGGTTGGTTTTTCCATTCAATGCTTTTCTCTGCCATCTTCATCTCTTCAGTTTCAGCGTACCTCTAGGCCTTCTCGTAGAGGTATTACAATTTTTCAAGCTTTCAGGCTTTGCATTGTGAAGTCGTATCGCAGGTGCTCATGGCGAACACCAGAAATGAACGCCTGTATGGCCCAGTCATCATGTAAATCCTTGATCTCCATGGTGGCGGAGTTGAATTGCCGGATGTACTCTCTTAGGGATTCACTTTCTCTTTGCTTTATTGCCAACAAGCTGGCGGGGGTTTTAAAGGTTACTTTGTTGGCGAGAAAGTGAGCGATGAACATTCTGCCCAATTTTTCAAAATTATCAATGGAGTTCGCTGGCAACGCGTGATACCAAGTTTTGGCATGCACTCGCAACATCGTGGGAAATACTCGGTATTTGAGGGCGTCGCTTGCTCCAAGCAGATCCATATAGTTTTTATATTGAATAAGGTGATCGACAGGGTCTTTGGTTCCGTCATAATTGGCAGTTTCACAGACGTGGGCACCTGCTCTTGTCGAATCTGCACGATAAAGGGATTGCTGCCATCGTTCATCCATTCTCTCTTCTGTTCTATCCTTCATTATTCCCTGAACCTCCCTACGCAAGGCCGCCATTTGGGCTTGAACATTTGCAGTGGTTGTCCCCACAGTGTTCATCCTAACTTTCCTGTTCTGTGGCCGCCTCCTTTCCTGGTTCAGGGCTCGCCTCTCAGGGGATTCATCCAGATCGTCTCTCCATGTTCGATCGCGCCCTTTTTGGCGGCTTCCTCGTGAAGACGAGCTAGTACTCTCTTCTTGCTGGTCTCGGTACTGGTTTTTCTGAAGATCATTGATCCGTTGAGTGGATTGAAGCATAGTTTTGTGTTGCTCTGCCAACTGTGCTTGGAGTGTCTGTACTTGGTTCATCAATGCTTGTTGCATCAGATTTGGGTATGGTAAATATGGTATAAAGGGGATGTTGGACGATCCTAAATGTGGGCCGGCTGCTGTTGTTGGATATTCTGAGACGGTGAATGTGAATTCTGGTTGGGGGGTGGTAATTTCTGGTTATCCTATGCTGGATCGACATTGGGTGTAAATGTGACACTGGTACGTTCTCCAGTCTCGACCTGGGGACCTGTGGGGTGATTGGCGGAGGTTCCCATGCACAAGAACTGGCAAGGGCCTCGCTCAGTGTTTGAGGCAGTTTCATGGACCAAATCTGGGGTGGTGGATAGTATTGGGGAGTTGGCTGCCAGTAGGTTTTGGTAATAATTATGGGGGAGGTAAGGCTGGTGGTACCATGGATTAGGGAGGGAGTAGTTTTGGTAATAATTCGGTGCTGGTAAGTAGGGGGATATCCCTGGGGAAGAGAATCCATAGCTTCTTGCTGTTGAAGGTAACTGGGGACTGGTGCTAGGTGCACCAGCGCCTGAAGCTTCTGGGGGTTTGTTTTGTTGGGATGAAGGTGGTAGGGACATGACTACCATTCCCACAGACGCCAATTGTTGATGGTTATTTTTGGTGTTAGATGATTCCAAGAGAAGGAGGGTGAGAAGGGAGGCAGAGCAACGAAGATTTTTCTTTTTGGGTTGAAAGTGTCTAGAGTGCCAAAATTGGCCTTGAGGGGGCTATTTATACTTTTACTGACGGGTCGTCGCGTGCCACGTGTCACGGCCTAGCTAAGGACAGGTAGGTCGAGGCCCCACATGGGCTCTGAGGTGATGAGCGACGATGTGATAGACAAAACGGCTGTCAGAGAGGCCGCGTGACCTTTTGAAGTGATAGGTAGTAGGGTTCGCCAGGCGATTCAAGGTTGGGCGAGCCCTAATCAATTCAAGTCGTGACGAGCCTATTTTTGGGCTTTCCACTTTGGTCTGATTGTTAAGGATTCGTTGGGCCTAGTAGTTGGCTTGGAAGGCCCACTAGATGTGGGACCTTGGAGGGCATATTGTGTTTAACAATAATTAATATATATATTTTTAATTTTATAAAAATAATATATTAAATATAAAAAAATTTAAAAATAGCAATTAAAAATTTTCATCAATGTAGAAATAAATTTTACAAACCTTTCTCCAACAATCATTTTCCGTAATCTAATTAACTATTTAGTTTATAACTTTTTCATTACGTGCAATACTTGCCTTCTGACTGTTTAAAAAGAAAGCCTTGAGCTTGACTTGAGGAGGACGTGTTCACGTCTAGATTAGAAGTGAATCTACACGGGAACCTGACCACAGATTCAAGCTAATTTTCTGGAAATTTATTAGATCTAATTAAAATAATTGATTAACCAGGTCTTATATTATTGTATCTTGCAAACCATAATTATTAAACCTGAGCTGTCTCAGTCAGACCGGGTCGATTGATTAACCAGGTCTTATATTATTGTATCTTGCAAACCATAATTATTAAACCTGAGCTGTCTCAGTCAGACCGGTCGACCCGAATCACCCGTTGATTTGATTCTTAATTCGGATTAATTCTTTAATTAGATTATTTTTGTAATTGATCCAAAAAATTCGAATTGATCCATCATGTTTATAAAAAAATCCATGACCCGCCTAATTTTTTTTCATACTAATTAATAATTCTTTTATCATTTCACTAAAAAAAATATTTGTCTTGAAAAAAAATATTAAAAATTACAAAAACCAAAAGTAGAACTTTTTCTTATAAACTTAGTTTTTTTTTCTTCTAATTTTCTAAAAGATACTGAATATTTTTAATTCTTATCATGATTTATAAATTATATAATTAATAAATATATTTATATAATTTATAATATTTAAAAAATTTTAAATCAATATTAATTCAAATGATTCAAGGATTGAACTAATTGACCCAGGACATGAAGATTTGAATGGATCAATATCCGATCCGATTCTGATAACTATATTATAAACATCTCAAAATCTTAAATGAAAATGAAAATGATCATTAAATAAAATTTGATCAAACCAATTAAATAAAACTCACCCAATCAATCAATCAATATTATATATATTATTAAAAAAATTATTGAATTTAGTATTACGAATAAAGTGATACCAATTTGATAAAAATTTATCAAAAAAGTAATAATAAAATAATAGAAAATATGAATATTTAAATCTAAATTTAAATTTTTTATTATTTACAAAATTATAAAACTACTTACTTTTATCATAAAAATTACCTCAATAACTTTTTTGTTTAAAAAAAAAAAACTCACTTATACTGTGGATGTATCAAATTTTAATATATAAAAATTAACTTAGAATAATATATATGCATCAATACTTAATCAATAGTTGATGAATTGGTGAAATTTTGACAAAGTTTTTAATTGAAAACATCCAATTTAAAATATGAAAACTTGTTTAAACTATTTCAATATTTACATAAATAATTTAATTCATCTAGTTTTCTCTCTATTGAGTTTTAATTTTTAATTTAATTTTTTTAATAAAAAATTGAAACTTATAGATGGAATTAATAGTCACTCTTGTCAATGTTACTACTCAGAATCTCAGATGTAAAATATGCTACTACTAATTTTGGGATTTTACATTTTAGAACTAAAAACGTGAAAGTAAACAACTATGGGATGAGAATTACTAGTACATTAGGCCTTGGACATGAACTTTTAGATCTAGCTCGATTTTAATTATTATTTAATTAATAAAAATTTATTTTTTTATTCAAAATTTAATTTTAAAAATATTTAAATATTAATATAAAATAATTTTTAATATTTTTAACAGATTCGAATATCAAGCGGATAATGTTATTTAATTTAGATTCGGATAATAATTTACAGATAATTTACGGATTCAAATTTTAAAATAATTTTACTAATTCGAATAATACAAAAAATACAAATATCTGACTCATCCCAACTACCATCAAATTGACTCTAAATTAAGCTGTACTTACATCCAATACTTGTTCTCCCAGCCAATTGTACGACTCCATAAGATTCTCCACCTATTTGTCAAATTTAAACATTCATTCATTCAACTCTTTTTAATGCTCTACCTATACTTATTTGTTAATTATTTCATTGATTATTTTAATAAAATAGTCGCATGCCACATAATATATATATATATATATATAAAGAATGATCAACTTATATTGGTATAAAATTAATTAATTTTATATGTTTTTATAATTTCATATACGATTTATATTTTAATAAATTGACCGCTAGATTTAACTATATAATCACACTTGTTATACACAAAAAATTTCGAATCGATCCAATATTAAAATCATGAAAATAAAAAATATTATCTTTTTATTATGTATTTAACGAATAAATTTTTTTTACATCACATCGATTCAATATCGATTTCTGTTGATCGAGAATACAAATAAAGCGTGACAATATGACTCCGCCAATTGGTGATAGGATAGCTATGATATTTTCATTCAAAGGGTTATGCTATGCCGTCAATTTCATCCAATAAAATTACGAAATTCTTTTATTTTTTTTACTGTGAAAAAAAGTAATTATGTAAGATACCTTTATTTTAGATAATTTTACTGGATAAAATTAATTATCTAACTCCTCTCAAGAATAGAACTTAACTACAATGTACTAATTGCGATAAAAAAAAAATAGTATGTGAAAAAAGTTGGTGTAGATAAAATTTAGCCATTAAAGAAATCAAGTATTTTTCATGCAAAATAATAAATAATAATAATAATAAACAATAGTAGAATACCAACACCACTGCCTACCTTGCAAATTTCTTATCATATTTCTTTCAAGCATTTTTATTTTTACACTATGTTCAAGTAAGAGATTGTCATTAGAAAGCAACAAAAAAAAAAAAAAAAAATACAAATCAACATTTTCTTTGTCCGTTTCGTGTAGTATACTTACTATCTATCTGATGAAAAGAAATATTCAAATGTGTCAATCAGGCTATTTATATCACAAAAATCTTTACTTCCCATTTACTGCTTCTGTTGAAACGACACTTCTAAAAAAAAATGACTTAATTGTGAAAATTCTACCAAAACTTCTTCAAAAAGTGTCTCAAGCTCGGCTGTTATCTCCAAGAAGGAAGGTCGCTTGTCAGGAGCCGCTTCCCAACATTTCTGCATCAAGTCTAAGAGTTTTGGATGCGCATTCTCAGGAAGATCCGGACGCAGGCCCTGAAAAATAAATAAAACAAGACATGAGAAAAGCTTTAGGTATCTGTCTTTTTGGCAGAATTCCTATGACTTCTGCATTCAAATAGCCGACACTTAAAAACTTTAGATAATGTATGGGGAATTGATGTTATCATCTATATTACTCGGACTCAGGTATAAATGTCAGATATGAGTATGTTCAGTTTTTCCAAGTATTTAAAAGGTTTTTGGAGAGTCATATCTTCATACCCATATTCGAATATGTCGGATACGGTACTTCAAAAAAAAATGAAGAATCGGAGTAACATAGGTTATCATTCCCTGTACATATGCTTAAAAAATCAATATTTTACAGTTGACTGCTTTCATACATCGTTCCAATTCTAATTGGTATGCCCGAACAGATGGAATAGCTCGATGTTGGACCACATAGCCTCAATAGATTGGGAACCAACAGTGAAAAGAGAGAAAAGATAGAATTACTTCTTTTTATTAAAATAAGAATTACAAGGATTATAAATAGAGGAAATTTAAAACTTAACAGACCTACAAATTTGCATAAATCTCCTTAATTCTAGGACTTATCTTAACTACATGATTTGGATCAGATCTTGCTAACAACCAGATTTATTGGATATCTTACAAATCCCTAAGAATCCTGATTTTCTACACTCCCCCTCAAGTTGGCGCATAAATGTCAATCACGCCCAACTTGCTGACTAGTGTCTCAAAATTGGTTCTAGACAAGCTCTTAGTCAACCATCAGCTAACTGTTGATCTATGGTTACAAAAGGCATACACAATATTCTACTTTCCAGTTTTTCCTTAATGAAATATCTGTCAATCTCGATATGTTTTGTCCGGTCATGTTGAATCGGATTGTTAGCTATGCAGATAGCTGCTTTATTATCACAAAACAATTTCATAGGAGATTCTGAACTTAGCTTTAGTTCTTCAATCACTCTCTTCAGCCACATTATTTTGCATATCCCATTAGCCATAGCTCGAAATTCAGCCTCTGCACTGCTTCGAGCAACCACATTTTGCTTCTTGCTCCTCTATGTTACTAAGTTTCCCCATAGGAATGCACAGTAGCCAGAGGTGGATCTTCTGTCAGTGATTGATCTTGCCCAATCTGCATCTGTGAATATCTCCACTGTTCTTGATTCCCCTTTCTTGAACCACAATCCTTTTCCAGGTGTACCTTTTAAGTACCTGAGAATTCGGTAGACAGCTTCTAAATGTTCTTCATATGGTAAATGCATAAACTGACTTACCACACTGACTGCAAAGGCAATGTCGGGTCTTGTGTGGGACAGATAAATCAGTTTCCCAATGAGACGCTGATACATCCCTTTTTCCACTGGTACTCCTGTCTTTTCTCCAAGCTTTTGATTTGTATCCATTGGTGTGCCACTAGGCTTACATCCACTCATTCCAGTTTCTCTTAGCAAATCTAAGACATACTTCTTTTGAGATACTACAATGCCCTTTTTTGATCTTCCAACCTCCATTCCCAAAAAATATCGTAAGGATCCCAAATCTTTGATCTCAAATTCAGCGGCAAGACATTTTTTCAATCTAGCCAACTCATCATCATCACTTCCAGTAAGAATTATATCATCAATATAGACAATCAAAATGGCCATCTTCCCTGCACCTGTATGTTTCATGAACATCGTATGATCAGTTTGGGCATGACTATAACCTTGATTTTTTACTGACCATGTGAATCATTCAAACCAAGCTCTTGGAGACTGTTTCAATCCGTACATTAACCTTTTTAGCTTCACACCTTAGTTCCGAACTGATCTTTAAATCCTGAAGGAGCATCCATGAAAACTTCTTCTTCTAAATCTCCGTTAAGAAAGGCATTCTTAACATCTATGTTAGCTATATTAGCTTTGAATTGATCTTAATTTTGAAATGAAAAACTCTTAAGCTTAATTAGCTTGAGATTAATTATTTTCAATTTAGCATTTTTCGTTGAATCATTTTGAAAATATTTTAAAAAATGTTAAAATACTTTAAACTCCTTAATTTTCTCAAAAATACATGTTCTTAAATATATGTATATGTTTAAAATATTTTTGAGACAATTTGACCTCTTTCAAATATCAAAGAAAACATTTTTCATATGAGATGATCAATCCCTTAAGATAGAGGATCGATCTAGGGATCGATCCTAGGATCAGTCCCATGAGAGTCAGTAGCTAATAAACTTTGCAGGACAGTAAGGGATGGATCCCACCAAGGTGAGGATCGATCCCATGGCCTCTAACAGTCATATTTTGAGTTGGAACAAGTACGGGATCGATCCCCTCATGTAAGGGATCGATCCTATGCGTGCAGGGCAGTTTTCAAGCTCGATTTTTTAAGCTCCAACGGCTCTTTTCCATCCCAATCAACTCCAAACGGTCATAAATCATATTCAAGGTATTAAAGGGACTCTCCAACACTTTCAAGAGGAAGAGACACTAAGAGAGAAAGATCAAAGCCATATATTTCATCTCTCTCAAGCTTTCATGTAGTTTTCTTTGTTCTAAACTAAATCCTTTCAATCCTTCTTGTATTCTTTTGTAAAAGCACCATTGTATAGTCTCTATTTGTTGAGCTTAACATTGTAAACACCTAGCCTACTAGAGGTTCATCTTGTTTACACAAAATCCTTTGTAAAATGGGAGGTTTCTACTTTAGACTTAAAGGTAGAGAGGTTCTATCTAAGCCTTGAAAAGATAGGGGAAGATGTTTCTATCTAAGCCTACATAAAAGATAGAGATTGTGAAGGTTATACCTTGTCCTTGAAAAGGTAGCAATTCAAGTTAGTGGATTGGGAACTCCTTGGCAAGTGAGGCTAAGGGAGAGGTCGTAGGCACGAGGTCGAACCTCTATAAATCTATTGTGTTTGATCTTCTTTCCCTTCTTATTTACTTGCTTGATTTATTTATTTACTTGCCAAATTGAGTATATTGTTTAAATTTCTCAATATTATTATTTGTGCTTTAATCCGCAATTATTTTTTAAGTAATCAATTCACCCCCTTCTTGATTTAATCACCACTAAAAGCTAACAATTGGTATCAGAGCTTTGGTCTCTTCTGTAGGTTTAACAACCTTGAGAAAATATCCTTTTTCAAAGCTCAAAGAAAATGCAAAGTGGTGACAAGATGCTCATTACCCCAAAGCTTGTAAATGATGAAGTATGTCTCATGGCCTTCGAGACTATGGCTACACCTATTGATCAAGAAGGGCATTCTATTGTGAGACCTCCACTTTTCAATGGTAATGACTACTCCTATTGGAAAACAAGGATGAAACTCTTTGTTCAAGAAAATGATTATGAGATTTGGAGAATAATTATGAATGGTCCACTCATCCCAATGAAGAAAGTTGATAATGTGGAAGTGCCTAAGGAAGAGGAAGAATGGGATACAAAGGATACCAAGATGGCTCAACTCAATGCCAAGGCAATGCTCACTCTCTTTTTTGCCTTAGGTCCTAATGAGTACAAAAGAGTGTCCCTTTGTGATAATGCCAAACAAGTATGGGATAAATTGGCCACTACTCATGAAGGAACAAGTCAAGTCAAGGAATCAAAGATTGGCTTGCTCACACTTGACTATGAACTTTTCAAAATGAAATCCGATCAGAGCATCAAGGATATGTCCAATAGATTTACGGATATCATTAATGGGTTGAAGGCCTTAGGGAAGACATATCTAAACAAGGAGATGGTCAAGAAATTGTTGAATAGTCTCCCAAAATCTTGGGAAGCTAAGGTGACCGCTATTGAAGAATCCAAGGATCTCAACTTTCTCTCATTGGATGAGCTTATTGGTTCTCTCCTCACTTATGAAATGAAGATGAAGCATGGACAAGAGCAACCAAAGAAGGATAGTGTTGCCTTAAAATCAACCATCAAAGAAAGAGAAAATGATGATGATGATGATGAAGATGGTGAAGATGAAGAGATGGCCATGTTTGCCAAGAGGTTCAAGAAGTTCATCAAGATGAACAAGGGCAAAAGATCTGAAAATGGCAAAGTAGATCAAGTTGTGTGCTATGTGTGCAAGAAACCGGGCCACGTCAAGTATGATTGTCCTTTATGAAAGAAGCAAAATGCCAAGAAAAAAGCAATGATAGCCACATGGAGTGGAAGTGACACTTCCGATGATGATTATGACTCCAATGATGATTTAATGCCCAACCTATGCTTCATGGCTCTTGAAGAGCCCAAAGTAACCTCTAACTCTTTTGATTCCAATTCCTATACATTTGATGAATTGCAAGATGCATTTGATGAGTTAGCCATAGAATTTGAAGAAATGAATTTGAAATACAAGAAAATGATTTCAAAGTTTAATGTTGAAAATGAATTTTTGTTAAAAATAAAGATTGACTTAGAAAATCAAAATAAAGATTTGAAAAACAATTTTGATGCTTCAAGAAAATTGGAAAATTGGAAAAAGAGAATTTTGATTTGAAAATGAAATTTGAAAGCTTGAAAAATGAAAAATGAAAAATGAAAAACAAATTTTTATTGAGAAATCTTTACACTCCAAAATGACAAAATGTGCTTATTGTGATTATCATGGTCATACTATACATACTTGTCCTATTAAGAAAAAGATTTCATATAGAATTAGGCAAGTATGGGTTCTAAAAGGAATAAGAGACTTAGTAACTAACTCTCAAGGACCCAAAGCAATTTGGGTACCAAAATTCAAATGATTGTCTTTTGTAGGTGTGTTAGAGCAAGGAGGAACAAAATGCTTTGATTGGATGCTCTAAACACACAAAATAGAATATGGGTAACCTCTAAGCCTAAAGTTTTTTGGATGAGAAAATTGGTTGCCTATTCAAATTTTATTGATTGATGTTTTTGATTTTTTTTTATACAATGAGTTTTATTGATTACATACTTTGAATTGTATAAATATGTTATTTGATCTTGAGTGCTAAATGTTAATATTTCTTTGATTGATGAAATTGATGTTGTGCTTATTTTAATGAGATATTGTCATTGGAGCCTGAGCTTAAGCATGACCTTATGCACAAATGTTTGAATTTGATGGTATCATGCTTTGAAAAATTATGTTGTATGCTTAAATGATTAAGTTGTATTTATGCACATCTTTAGGGGGAGCATACAAAGCTTAATGAATTTGAGATTTCAAGTTTTACATTGAAAATCATTTTTGCAAATAAAATCTTTAAATGTGAAAACTTGTTTTAGAAAGTTCTTAATGCTTTTGAATATCTTGAGTTTATTATCTCAAACTTGATCAAATAAAGAAGATTGATTAACTTGCAATGTTCCTAATTCTTATGTGTTAAATGCAAGTTTTGGATGATTTATAGAAATTACAAAAAAAAAAAATTGTTTTTGAGAGATTATGGGCATAGAAACCATTTAGACAATTTGAAAATATAATACAAAACCTTTCTAAATGGTTTAAAGAGCTTTGAAATGCTTTCTTAATATTTTGCCCATTCTAGTAGCATTTTCAAGGAAAATGAGGTTCTAAGAATTGAGTTTTTGATTTCCTTGTTATTAAGGTTAAATGATCACTTGAATAATTTTGTTTTATCATTTAAAACTTGTTAAAAAAGTTCAAGTTTGTTAAAAATGAAATTAACACGTTTTGACTATTTTTCAAGGCCTTTTCCAAGCAAAAATGGGATTTTAAGGTACCAAAAATCAAAATCTTGAATATGTTAAGCTTTGATTGATCTATTCTATTATGTTGTGCATAAATAAACTTGCTTGAATGAATTTGGTGCTATGAACATGTTTTTATGGCTTGAACAAGTTTGGTAAATGTTGGATATGCTTATAAACTTGTTTATGTGTCTTTTGAATGAAAAATCCCATGCTCAATGCTTTAAGATTGCATGATGACTTATTTACAAAATCTTTTTAAAAATTATTTTAAAAGTTATTTTTGATCCAACCTTTATGTTCTTAGAAGTCTCAAATGATGTTTTTAACATATTACAAGTCTTACTTTTGATTAAAAACATCACACATCCTTACTTGGTATCAAAAATCAGAAAAAATAAAAAATTGCATTAATTTTTCCTGGAAAACAGGGGAATGATCGATCCCTCATTCAAAGAGGATCTATCTCTCTAGTAGAGGATCGATCCCCTAGGCCAGTTTTGGGCCAAAAATGTTGTTTTCTTCATTTTTAATCGGATCTTGTTCTAAATGCTTCAATTTTATGATTTTTCAATCATGATTGACATTATTTCTTGAATCATCATGTGCTTATATGCATGAATTCACTCTTGATGAATAATTTTACAAATCAAATCAAATGATTATGGAAAGAATCTTGATATATATTGACTCTTTGTGCTTTATTGGTAATTCAAGATTAAGTCCTTGACTTATGCTTATAAATTTGTGCATAATGAACTCCTTGATCTTAAATGAAATACATTTATTGTTGGTTCATCTATTGCTTTGGTCAAGATATATGTTTATGTGATTATTGTCTTAGCTTGACCTTATATGCTTAAATTTTTTTTGGATAAATGCTTTAATGGTTTTAAAGTGAATAATATTTCTTAAAATTGATATCATTTGTATTTAATTAATTTTATTTATTAACAATTGGTATCATTTTGAGTTTAATGAATATATTTTCATAACATTTGGTGTCTTGGTCCTACTAATGAATATATTTGCCAAGAATTTCTCTAAGACTATGCAAGGTAAAAGGTGTTAAAGCTTACATTCCTTTATGGAGAACTTACACTTGCATTTCAAATACAAGCAAACAAAGGATGTCATCTTCATCAAAATCAAGCCTAGTACATCAAGGAATTGCTCAAATATTTGGTATGAAAGATTCAAAGTCAAATGAGCATATCAACAAAGCTTGGTAAGTATGGAGGTAAATGCTAATCCTATGCTATACAAAGCTCATATCTATTGGTATTAAGTTTGATAAGTTACATGAATTGAATGACACTTGGTGTCTATCTCTCTATGTCATGTATGCTTGAAAAGTTTGCTTTGAATGAATCTTTGAACATGTCTATGAGTTGAACATCTTGTTATTTCTTGAACTTTGAATAGACTTGACTCATGGTTAATAATCTTATGTCTTGATATTCTTATGCATGTTCATTGATTGAGTTAAACCATCTCTTTTAACAACAATTAATATACCACCTTGTGCTTTCATGATTGCATATATTTGACTTGGGCATATTGCTATATTTTTATCCTTTTGTGTTAACAATTGGCATGAAAATATTAATAATTGGTATATTGTTGTACTAACAATTAGTAATAACAATTGGTATGATGGTTTACTTCTTAATTGCTCAATTGGTATTCATGTCTATTTCATAAGTGAGCTTATATTTTTCATATGTATGAGAATTTTTTTGTATGTGCTTAAATGACTTTCATATGTATGATTGTTTGATTATGAGTATAACAATTGGTATTTGTTTTAATATCAATTGACATTTTTTTTTATTACTCATGATCTTGAGACTTTGTGCTTAAACAATTTCAAATGAATACTTGAAACTATTAACTCTTGATTGTTCATTTTATACTTTTAACAAATGATATTGAAATTGTTGCATTGTCCTTAGCTTTGAATTGATATTCTTTTTGATATAACAAAAAGGGGGAGAAATTTTATATAGACAAATTTGTTTTAAATAAACAAAAAAAGGAAGAACTAGATGAAAAGCAAAAAGTGGGAGAGTTTTCATATGTGCTTAAATGTTTCTATCTTATGAATATGAATTGTGTTGGATGTTTGTGTTTAAATGTTTTTGGATATTGTGGATTGAAAGTGTCCTTGCTTGTTCCTTGCTTGTTTTTGCAAAGTTGAAAAGAATGCTTTTATTAAGGGGAGTTTTTATTGAAAATCTTTATCTCTTTAATTAAGAGGGAATTTTTACAAGCAAATTTATCTTAAGTTTTGTCATATCGAAAAGGGGGAGATTGTTAGCTATATTAGCTTTGAATTGATCTTAATTTTGAAATGACAAATTCTTAAGCTTAATTAGCTTGAGATTAATTATTTTCAATTTAGCATTTTTCGTTGAATCATTTTGAAAATATTTTGGAAAATGTTAAAATACTTTAAACTCCTTAATTTTCTTAAAAATACATGTTCTTAAATATATGTATATGTTTAAAATATTTTTGAGACAATTTGACCTCTTTTAAATATCAAAGAAAACATTTTTTATATGAGATGATCGATCCCTGATAACTCGTATAATTATATAGTTTTTAGTTATGTTTTATTATTGTTTTGTGTCAAATACGAGTTATTATTGCTTAGTCTACTTGTGTTTATGATCTTTTATATTTTTATGTAATTTGGTGTTTTTCATGAGTTTCTTTGAGTGATTTCAGATTACTAGGTTAAATCAAGAATTAAGGGCAAATCCAATTCAGTTCCAGTTCCGACACCTTTGGCCATATCAGCTATATCTGGAGTTTCACCGAAGCATTAAGGATGAAATTTTGACAGTGCAAAGTTAAGAGGCATATCTATCTTTTTCATGTTTTACACTTCTTGAAACAGAGTCGTTGTCCCTACCGAAATCAACCATCAAGTTGGCTGATGTGCAATGACGTCTGTTCTGCACCGTTTTGGTATTTTGACCATATCTTCCGATCCACATGAGCAAATGATCTGATTCCAACGGCTATGGATCAGTAACTGATAGGGGCATAGTTTTCTAGAAGACCATGTGATCAGATCGAGCCTCCAACATTGACAAAATCGACCATCAAGCTGGATGATCAGAATTGTCATACAACATGACGAAAATTGTTAGAAAAATGCACCCACCTATTATACCTACCTTTGAAATTTATAAAGCTTGTATCTTGTCATTTAGCTCTCCAAAATGTGTATAAATAGAGGGCCTTGGATGAGTATTAGGATACATTATACATTGGTAGGATATTAGCCATTGTAATAAAATTCTCTAAGTTTTCTTCTTCTTTCCTTTCTCTAGTTTTCTTTTTCTTTATTTACTTATGCTTCTTACATTTCTTTTCATTTTATTCATATCTAGTATGTGTTGCTAATCATATTGTTGAGGTGATAAGGTGAAGCTCTTGGTAAATGCTAAGGTTAGTCTCTTAAACATGAGCTAAAATGAATCATCATTTATAAACACTAGTATAGATAATATTTTCTTTTGGTTTAAAATCATACTTGCAAAGTAGGGATCTTGATTCATTATTGACAATGAAAATGGCACAATAAATGCTTGGTTTCATAACCTTGATTTGTTGTAGACATATACCTTGGCATAAGGAATGCTTGGACTCTTTTTGTGAGTTTTGAGGACACCAAATGAACATAATATCATATGCTATGGACGTTGGACAATTTGGACTGAATTGCTAAACCTTCCGATTGGAATCTCCCTTATGTGTGAATTTCAATTGTGTAATAAAACAAGATTAATCTTAGCATAACCCCAAGAGTGGATTCTCTAACCTCAACATCTTTTCTTATTGTTTTTATATCTTGTTTAATTTCTTTTATTTTATTTTGTTTATTTTGTTCTCTAATATCTTGTTTATCTTGTTTTGTTGTTGATTCCCTAATATCTTGTTTACTTTATTTTTCTTATATATTTATAAACTTATACTTACTAATACGCTTCCCTGTGGTTCGACCTCGGACACCCGAGAATTTATTACTTGAACATAACCTGCACTTGGGTTTACAACTCTTAATTGAGTCTCCATCAAGTTTTTGGCGCCGTTGCCGGGGAGGCAATACTAAGTGTATAAGTTTATAAGTATATTTATTTTTATTGGCTGGTTATACCGCCTATATTTATTTTTATTGGCTGGTTATACCGCCTAATTTTCTATATATTTATATTTATATTGTATATTAACTTTGTTTTATTTTTATTGGCTGGTTATACCGCCTAATCTGTATATTAACTTTGTTTTATGCTTGTTTGGCGACGTGATTTTAGATCTCGTCGTTTAGTTAGATTTTATTGTGAAACTTTTTCAGGTAATCTTTCTAATACAACTCCTACCATGGCTGACAATGAAAGTGTTCATGCTGAAGATGAGAACAGACAAGTACGCACCATGCGTGACTACTTGCAACCAACTCGAAGCTCATCACCCTCTTGTTTTATTTTTCCTCTCAATGCAAACAACTTTCGTTTTAAACCAGGTATGATAGCTTTGCTTCCAAATTTCCATGGGTTAGAATCGGAAAGTGCTTACTCGTTTCTAAAAGACTTCGAAGATGTATGTGTCACCTTTAATGACCAACAATGTACAAATGAAATTGTCAAGCTAAAATTATTTCCTTTTTCTTTAAAAGATAAAGCAAAAATTTGGCTTAATAATTTAAAACCAAGGTCAATTGGCACATGGCAAGAATTACAAACTGAGTTTCTAAAGAAATTTTTCCCAGCACATAAAACTACTGCTTTGAAAAGACAGATTCAAAATTTCAATCAAAATCAAAATGAAGCATTTTTTCAGTGCTGGGAGCGTTTTAAAGATTTGTTAAGTTCTTGTCCACATCATGGTTTTGAAAAATGGCGTCTTATTAGTTTCTTTTATGAAAGTTTAACTCCCGAAACTAAACAATTTGTTGAAACAATGTGTAACGGTGAGTTTCTAGAAAAAGAACCTGAAGAAGCCTTTGACTACCTAGACCATTTGGCAGATAACTCTCAAGCCTGGCACACAGATAATTCCTCTGAAAGTTTCAATAGATCTAATCTTGTTTCTAACAGAGGTAAATATCATTTTAGTCAAGAAGATGAGATAAAAGCTAAAGTAGCTAATTTGGCTAGAAAGATTGAAGCCATGGAACTTAGAGAAGTAAAAGAAGTCAAAACGGTTAAAAATGAAGAAAGTTGTGGAATTTGTGAAATCATGGGACACCCCACTTCTGAATGTCCAAACATTCCCATTCTTAAAGAAGCGTTGCATGATCAAGTAAATTCCATAAACACATTTAAAAAGCGTTTTCCTTCTCCTTACTCTGAAACGTATAACCCTGAATGGAGAAGTCATCCCAACTTCAGTTGGCGGAATAATAATCATGTTCAGGTACCACAATCTCAAAAGTCGGGCAACACTTTTTCCTATCAACCTTCACGTGTACAAACCTTGGAAGAGACATTGCAAGCATTCATGCAAACACAAGCAAATGTGAATAACCAAACTTCACAGGACATCAATGAGATCAAAAACACCTTGTCCACATTGACAGCTTCATTACGCACTCAAGAAAAAGGTAAGTTTCCTGCTCAACCTCAGCCTAACCCTTCTACTCAATGTCTTGTTTCTTGCTCCAATGAAACTCAACAGGAAAATGCCAATTCTATCACAACTCTTCGAAGTGGAAAGGCAATTGACAAAAACATTCCATCAAAAGACCAAGATCCTCCTTCCCCTCCGAAAAGTAATGGTAAGGATGATGGTAAGTCTGAACTTCTTGAAAATTTGGACAAAGAAAAAGGTATGCATCCTGCTTCTTTTCCTCAAAGGTTGCAAACAATAAAGAATTTGAATCAAAATGCAAAAATTTATGAACTTTTCAAACAAGTTAAGATTAACATTCCTTTATTGGAGGCAATCAAACAAGTTCCATCTTATGCTAAATTTTTGAAGGACATGTGCACATTTAAAAGGAAACATAATGTACAAAAGAAAGCATTTTTGACGGAAAGTGTGAGCTCAATCATTCAGCACCTTACTCCACCAAAATTCAAAGATCCTGGATGTCCAACAATCTCATGCATCATTGGAAACACTAGAATAGAACGTGCATTGCTTGATCTTGGTGCTAGTGTTAATCTTTTGCCTTTTTCTGTTTATCAACAGTTAGGTTTAGGTGAACTCAAGGAAACACCTGTTACACTTCAACTAGCTGATCGTTCTGTAAAAATTCCTCGAGGGATAGTTGAAGATGTTTTGGTTCAAATTGAAAATTTTTACTTCCCTGTTGATTTTATTGTTTTGGACACACATCTTGTTTCAAATCCAAATGTTCAAATTCCTGTTATATTAGGCCGTCCATTTCTTGCAACTTCTAATGCTCTGATAAATTGCAGGAATGGTATTTTGAAGATTTCTTTTGGAAATATGACTTTAGAATTAAATGTGTTCAACATTTGCAAGCAACCTGGTGATGATTCAGAAGTACATGAAGTGGATTTCATTGAAGAACTTGTTCATGAACATAACACCACTACCACATTCCATGATCCTTTAGAAGCTTATTTAATTGAATGTGAGTTTGATAATGCTTCAGAAATTTCACACACTGATTCTTTGTTAAATTCTTTTCAGGTTAAGCATTGTTGGAAACAAAAGTTTGAGGAACTCAGAAATGATGCATATGAGAATCCTAAAATTCATAAAGAAAGAACTAAAGCCTTTCATGACAAGTTAATTTCAAGAAAAACATTTGATGTTGGGCAAAAAGTTCTACTTTATAATTCTAGACTTCACATATTTCCTGGTAAGTTGAGATCAAGATGGACTGGCCCATTTGTGGTTAAGCATGTGTATCATTATGGAGCAGTTGACATTGAGAATCCTCAAAATGGTAACATATTCAAGGTAAATGGACAAAGACTCAAACTCTTTTTGGAAAATCATGTTACTCAAGAAGAGGTTGTTTTTCTTTCTGATCCTTGTTTTGAAAATAACTAGATGTAAATATAATTTTTAATAATCTTCAAAAAAAAAAAAAAACATTTTTTTCCCGGTTAAATGGCGGATAACGGTACTCCGTGATTATTTAAGTCGGTTCCATCAGCTACCCACAAAACTGATATTGTATATAAATTTCTCTTTCAATTTCTTTTTCATTTTTTTCAAGATGGATGATATTCTCACAAGATTGCAGAAACGATTTCCTCCTTTTCCTCGAAATATTTTACTGAAGCTTTACCAAGTTCGATTTGAAAGATTAAGAATGCTTATGCACAAAGGGATTCCTGACGACATACGTTGGATAATTGAAGCCAAGGTACGTGAAGATGAATATCTTCCTGTTTTGCATTTACCAGGTACAGGTAGAAGCACTTTTGCAAAGAAGTGACGAGCAAAGCGCATGAGTTCAAATTGCCACAAATGTGCACGATGGACGTGTAACGGTAAATGTCGTTCTATTGGGATTCCGTCCTCTAATCGAGATGATAAAATTGAATTCATTAAGGATGGATTGAGTAAGGAGAATTTGGGTAATATCCAACTTTCTCTTGAGACGCATCCTAGTGGAGACGTACAAAGAGAAATTCTTGATCTATGGCCGCAATTCCAAAGGGAATGGCAACATCTTGGGAATCTGATGTTAAAAGACCCTGTTTGCCAGCTTGTAAGAAAACTGGATGGGAAGCATATCCTCGACTCATAGAAGGCGTTTAAGCCGTTTCTGGACGTAAAACCAGAGGAAGATGTGAGCCACAATCACAACTACAATAAATGACTTCTCAGCTTTTGGTTTGATTTGCAATAATTTCATTTCGGTTTAATTTACGTGTTGTTCGATTTGTGTAATTATTCTCGTATTTTTTGCATTGGACTTTTACGGTTGATTTTTCTTCTCTTTTTGATTTTTTTCCTGAAATCACGCAAAAATCTTTTATTAGGTTAACATTTTCTTCTGACAGGTCAGATACACTTTCGGCGACATTATTACTCTTGTCTGATTCACTACTCAGTCCTCTATATATTACACCATGTACTCATTCTCTTTCAGGCACTCAAAAAAAAATGGAAAGTACTTCGTCCCAGCGCATTAAAAAAATTTGTGTCTTTGGAGGTGATTATCCAGGGAAAAATAACATATTCGCTGATGAAGCCATAAGAGTTGGAGTAATACTTGCCCAACAAAAGATCCAGTTGATTTATGGAGGCGGTAGTACGGGTTTAATGGGAGCAGTCGCTACAGCAGCACACGCCGGAGGAAGTCCAGTTCTAGGAATAGTGCCAAAACTATTCACAAATTTTTGTGGACCTACCGTGGGTAAGGAAATACAAGTCTGGAGTATCCCTGAACGGATAACAATCATGTACCATTCTGCCGATGCATTCATTGCTTTACCAGGAGGTCTGGGTACATTGGAAGAAATAGGTTGCGTGGCTTCTTGGTCATCTTTGGTCACAAATAAGAAACCTATTGGTTTGCTTAATATTAATGGTTATTTTAGTAATTTGCTTTCATATTTAGATAATGCTGTGGATAATGGATTCATGTTTTCAGAGGCAAGGAGAACCATAATTTCTGCTACAACCATTGAAGATTTACTCAAAAAGCTCCAAGCTTATGAGTATTTATCTGCTACGGTTGTTTCGCAAACGCTCGGAAAAAGAAAAAGAGATATGGACGAGCAATGAGTGGATTGCACTCTGTCTTTGTGACATTATCTAACATTTTGTTTGTTGTGTCTCAGTTATAATAAGTGGTTAGCAACCTCTGCAGGTAATATCTCCTAAATTTTACCTTTAGTAGGGGGTAAGGGACATATTTTGCTAATTTTAAAAAAAAAAATAATAATTTGATGTGTTTTAAGCCATTTAGAAGTATTCATTCTGAACAAGGTCTGAGTAAGGGAGACTTGAGACATACCTTGTCAGTTTGATTTTAATCTTTTTATGTTTACTTGTTAATTTTTGTTAAGTATTTTAGGATTATTTAGGTTGCATGAGTTTGTTTTGTTTTGAGTCTTAGTTATTCCTATTCTTATGCTATTAGTTCTTTTCTCTTACACATGATTCTTTCATTTGGCTTAATAGACTTACATTGAGGACAATGTAAGAATTAAGTGTGGGGGGAACGATTTAGGATTTCTTTTATTTTTGTCTACTATTTTTTTTTATGAGTCTTTATTATTATTATTATTTAGTGTGTTTTAGTTCCTTTTAATACAATGATGAGATATGAATTGCATAAGTCTAAAACAGACTTATTAGTGAGAAGATTTTCATGAGAATTGAGCTTGATGTCAACCTTTTTATGAGCCAATGTTAATATGATATGTTGATTGAGAAAGAAGCATGTTTAGACTTAATCTGACTTGTATAATCATCCTTGTGAGTTTTTGAGCCTATAATGATTGATGCATTATACAAATCAATCTAATTTCTTTCTTGAGTGCTCTTATGATTACATGATTCTCTAGAACTTGCTTTAAACCGTTTGAGACTATATTGATACATGTAACAACATGAATATGATAGAGGACATTAGGATTATAACCAGAGCCAAACAGCCATCCCTTATTAATGTTCTAAGAGAACATCCCCACTAGTGAGCCAATTTGAGCCTACATTAAATATGCTGTTTTATTGGTAACCACAACTTACACCTAGCCTAAATATACTTATATCCTTACCCTTGTTCTAAAGATGGATTTTATATTTTGAGACATATTGCAAAAAAACAAGGGATATTTTTAGTTGAAAATTTGGGTTAGAAACAAAAGATAAGTGTGGGGGAAGAAAAGAAAAGAAAAAGTCAAGAGAAAAAGAAAGGGATCATTGTCAAATACATTCCCATATTAAAAAAAAAAAAACTTCTCTTGAACTTCTAGAAAAAGATGTTACAAAGTTGGTTAGAATGATGCAAAGGCTCAACATGAATATTTAGCCTATGTTATTATGTGCTTTATAAGAGTTTTGAGAAGTTTTATTTGTATGATCCTATTATGTCTCTAAACTCTATGAACTCTTTGGAACCTTTGTGATATCTTTATCCTTTTGTTCTTTAACCACATTATAACCCTTTGGCCCCATTACAACCTTGAATAAAGACCTCTTGATTTATGAAGTTGTATGATCTAAATAGTGGAGAATAGGTGGACAAGCAAGCATATGGTAGAAGTGTTTTCATGAGATTGATTGAGTGTAAACACTTTACCACTACTTTAAAGAGTGAAAATCATGAGAGTATCCCATGTGAGAGGTTGAGATTAAGTTGAATATGCACTATTTTGATTGAAATATGTTATGTTAATATTGGCTTAACTCATTTATTTACATTCAAGCATGAATTTTTGTGAAATTCTTTGAGCTATTGATTAGTTTATAAGACTTGTTCAAAGATTGTCTCTAATTTATATTGAAAGGATTAGGAGTAAATATTTTTAGTGTATGTAGTTTACTTATATTTTAGTTTTTCAATGTTTGTGGGTATCGTTCTAGCAAACCCTCACGAGACTAAACTCGTCCACTAGGGACACCTAGGGGTTTAAAGGCTTGTGTCACATGCTAAGTGCCACCGTGATTTCCTACGAAATTAGATTAGATTAGATTTTCTTATTTTAATTTTATTGAGTCGTTGCTAGGGACTAGCAACAATCTAAGTGTGGGGGTGTGATAACTCATACAATTATATAGTTTTTAGTTATGTTTTATTATTGTTTTGTGTCAAATACGAGTTATTATTGCTTAGTCTACTTGTGTTTATGATCTTTTATATTTTTATGTAATTTGGTGTTTTTCATGAGTTTCTTTGAGTGATTTCAGATTACTAGGTTAAATCAAGAAATAAGGGCAAATCCAATTCAGTTCCAGTTCCGACACCTTTTGCCATATCAGCTATATCTGGAGTTTCACCAAAGCATTAAGGCTGAAATTTTGACAGTGCAAAGTTAAGAGGCATATCTATATTTTTCATGTTTTACACTTCTTGAAACGGAGTCGTTGTCCCTACCGAAATCAACCATCAAGTTGGCTGATGTGCAATGACGTCTGTTCTGCACCGTTTTGGTATTTTGACCATATCTTCCGATCCACATGAGAAAATGATCTGAGTCCAAAGGCTATGGATCAGTAACTGATAGGGGCATAGTTTTCTAGAAGACCATTTGATCCGATCGAGCCTCCAACATTGACAAAATCGACCATCAAGCTGGATGATCAGAATTGTCATACAACATGACGAAAATTGTTAGAAAAATGCACCCACCTATTATACCTACCTTTGAAATTTATAAAGCTTGTATCTTGTCATTTAGCTCTCCAAAATGTGTATAAATAGAGGGCCTTGGATGAGTATTAGGATACATTATACATTGGTAGGATATTAGCCATTGTAATAAAATTCTCTAAGTTTTCTTCTTCTTTCCTTTCTCTAGTTTTCTTTTTCTTTATTTACTTATGCTTCTTACATTTCTTTTCATTTTATTCATATCTAGTATGTGTTGCTAATCATATTGTTGAGGTGATAAGGTGAAGCTCTTGGTAAATGCTAAGGTTAGTCTCTTAAACATGAGCTAAAATGAATCATCATTTATAAACACTAGTATAGATAATATTTTCTTTTGGTTTAAAATCATACTTGCAAAGTAGGGATCTTGATTCATTATTGACAATGAAAATGGCACAATAAATGCTTGGTTTCATAACCTTGATTTGTTGTAGACATATACCTTGGCATAAGGAATGCTTGGACTCTTTTTGTGAGTTTTGAGGACACCAAATGAACATAATATCATATGCTATGGACGTTGGACAATTTGGACTGAATTGCTAAACCTTCCGATTGGAATCTCCCTTATGTGTGAATTTCAATTGTGTAATAAAACAAGATTAATCTTAGCATAACACCAAGAGTGGATTCTCTAACCTCAACATCTTTTCTTATTGTTTTTATATCTTGTTTAATTTCTTTTATTTTATTTTGTTTATTTTGTTCTCTAATATCTTGTTTATCTTGTTTTGTTGTTGATTCCCTAATATCTTGTTTACTTTATTTTTCTTATATATGTATAAACTTATACTTACTAATACGCTTCCCTGTGGTTCGACCTCGGACACCCGAGAATTTATTACTTGAACATAACCTGCACTTGGGTTTACAACTCTTAATTGAGTCTCCATCAATCCCCTAAGATAGAGGATCGATCCCGGGATCGATCCCAGGATCAGTCCCATGAGAGTCAGTAGCTAATAAACTTTGCAGGACAATAAGGGATCGATCCCACCAAGGTGAGGATCGATCCCATGGCCTCCAATGGTCATATTTTGAGTTGGAACAAGTAGGGGATCGATCTCATGCCTGCAGGGCAGTTTTTCAAGCTCGATTTTTTAAGCTCCAACGGCTCTTTTCCATCCCAATCAACTCCAAACGGTCATAAATCATATTCAAGGTATTAAAGGGACTCTGCAACACTTCCAAGAGGAAGAGACACCAAGAGAGAAAGATCAAAGCCATATTTTTCATCTCTATCAAGCTTTCAAGTAGTTTTCTTTGTTCTAAGCTAAATCCTTTCATTCCTTCTTGTATTCTTTTGTACAAGCACCATTGTATAGTCTCTATTTGTTGAGCTTAACCTTGTAAACACCTAGCCTACTAGAGGTTCATGATAAGTGCTTAATTTCATACATTTTCCTATTTAATTTCTTTATACTTTGTGCTTTGATTCTTACTTCCTTGACATTTTACTAGGTTTTTATGCTTTGTAAGTATTTTGGAGGAGATGAAGTCAAAACGTGTCAATTAGGATGTTAAAGAGCTTACAAAATCACAATCACAAGATGGAAAAAGAGTTGGGAGTCAAAAAGATCAAATTCTTGGTGCAAAGCAAGAAGACAGATTTGACCTCCGGATCTTGTTGCAAAGAAAACATGATGTTAGAATCTTTATTCGAAGAAACTTCCTTCTTGAATTTTCAAGATCACTTGATTACCTTTCCAACGGTTGGTCATGGTTCTAAATCAAATAAGAAATGGTCATCCAAATCAGCATTGGAATATCTCCCTAAAAACCCTAGTGGCAGAAAAAACCCTAGTCGCAAATCACATCTTTTTCTTAATACCTTAGCTGACATTTATGTTTATCCTTGTCAAAGAAGTATTAGTGGCTGTCAACTTGCATTAATTGCATTAATTGTAAGTATCTTTCCTTAAAGCTAATCCTAGTCAAAGTAGGAGAATTAAATCAGCCAAGACTTTCCTTCCTTACACTTACTTTGGCTGCAAGAATATAATATCTCTTCATTAAAGAGTGCTTTGACTAAAACTTTCCTACTTTATTCAAACTTGGCTGCTAAGGCTTATATCTTTCCTTAAAACACAAAAGTTAGCCACTTTTCCTTAACTTTAGCCACAAGTCAGCATTTATTGAAGGGAGAGAGCTGAAATTCACTTGTTTGATGCCCTAGCTATTGCCTATAAATAGAGATCAAGGGGGCATACGAAATTTACACTTTCTCAAGCATCAAAGTTCTGATTTCTTCTTTGTTTCTTTGTTTTTGAGAGAGCAAGAGGCTGGATAATTAATACTCTTCTTTTTCTTCTTTCTTTCTTTTCTTTTCTTCTTATCTTCTCTTTAATTTTATGTTTATGTTTACAATGCCTATGCTAGGCTAAACTTTTATTTGGTTAAGGGTGATTTCAAAGCCCTAGACATGTTATGTAATTAATTTTCAGAATCTATCTACCATTGTTTTCTATTAAAGTTACTTATGTTCTTCCATTAAAATTGTTCATGATGATGTTTTGATTTGTTTAGGTGGCCAACTAGATAAATCTTGATAATTGTCTAATGCTAGTTTAGGAGTATTGATCCGTGTAATTTTCTTGATTTCCTATTCATAAGTGGCAATTTGTGATTAATGATTATGGTCAAGTTTTCAATAATTGCAAAGTGGAACATAACCTAAGTTGAACAATTCGAGCTTTTGTGTTTGTTGCTTAGATCAACCTATCTTTCTCATCATAAAGCTGCTATTGAATTGAACTTAGAGAGCTTATTCTAGGTTGTTTGATAGTTAGAGATTAAATAGAGAGCTTGTTCTATTTAACGATAAACTAAGGAAAGATTGGGGTAACAGAGCTTGTTGTTATCTACGGTTGTTAACTTTGATAGCTAATTAATGTTGATAGATATGAAATTGATTCTTAATGATGTCTAGTAGTGGAGAATGAAACCTTAACCATATTTTTCTCATATTTGATTACTTCATATTTACTTGCTTTGTTCTTTGATTATAAGTCTTTAGTTTAAATTGATTTTAAAAACCTCCCCTTTTATTTTGTTTTCTTTGAATTTAGGTTTTAGACTAATAATTCTTAAACTAAAACCCAATCCCTGAGGACTCGACCCTTGCTAACTACTATACTTACAATTGATCTTTTTAGTGCAAGGTTAAATAAAGATACACTCTTTTGGGTGCATCAAGTTTTTGGCGCCGTTGCCAGGGATTACTTTCTTTAGTTTATTAGTTTATTGGTTTATTCTTATTTTCTGTTCTAATTATTTACTTCTTTTTTATTCTTTATTAGTGAATGTTCCAAGCTCCCGAATAAGACTTAAGACTTAGGAGAATTCGCGAATTTATAACTTCTCACCAACAACCAATCGAGGAATTGATCCAAAACATCCAAGAGGAGAAAAGAGAGATGGCAGTAGCTGACAACCGAACTCTCAAGGAGCTAGCCGCTCCCGACTTGGGTCAACAACCATTATGCATTGAATATGCTAATCTTGAGGTAGCTTTTGAATTAAAATCTGGTTTGATTCATCTTCTCCCAACTTTTCATGGTTTTGCAGGAGAGGATCCAAATAAGCACCTCAAGGAATTCCATGTAGTTTGCTCAAGCATGAGACCAACAGGGGTCACGGAAGAGCAAGTTAAGTTGAGAGCCTTCCCATTCTCTCTAGCTGATTCAGCAAAGGAATGGCTCTACTATCTACCATCCGGGACCATCACTACATGGAATGATATGAATAAAGCATTCTTGGGAAGGTATTTCCCAGCATCTAAGGCTGCCAACATTAGAAAAGAGATATGTGGGATTCGGCAATACGACGGAGAGTCCTTATATGAATATTGGGAGAGGTTCAAGAAACTTTGTGCATCATGTCCACACCATCAGATAAGTGAACAACTTCTCATCCAATACTTATATGAAGGTCTCATGCCCATGGAGAGAAGTATGATAGATGCCGCTAGTGGGGGAGCTCTAGTTGATAAGACTCCCGGGGCTGCTAGAACTCTAATCTCCAACATTGCAGCCAATTCTCAAAAATTCTCAATGAGATAAGATCCACCACCACAACCCAAGAGAGTTAATGAGGTAAGTATATCATCCCTTGAACAAAAATTTGATAAACTGACTTCTCTTGTTCAACAATTGGCTGTAGGTAATATATAACAAATAAAGGCTTGTGGCATATGTTCAAACATAGGGCACCAAACTGATATGTGTCCAACACTTCAATAGGACACCAATGAACATGTGAATGCCATGGGTGGATTTCAGAACCAATCAAGGAAATATGATCCCTACTCAAACACTTACAATCTAGGATGGAGGGATCATCCAAACTTCAATTATGGAGGGAACCAATCACAAACTATTCCTCCACCATTTGACAACAGGCCACCGGGTTTTCAGCAAAGAGTGCAACAACCATACCAAACCCGACAACAACTGCCACCCACCCAAAATTCAGGTACTTCTCTTGAAGATCTTGTTAAAGCTCCTTCTACTAATACAATTCAATTTCAACAGGAAACAAAGACAAGTATCCGAAATTTGGAGACTCAAATTGGGCAATTGGCAACAACCATGAGTCAAATGCAAGCAAGGGATTCTGGGAAATTACCTTCCCAAACCATAGTGAATCCAAGAGAGAATGCCAATGCTATAACTTTAAGAAGTGGGAATTAGCTAGAGACACCTCAAAATGATAGTGCTCAAGGGGAGAACAACACCATGGCATCCTCTTCACATCCCAACGAGCCACTAAAAAAGGTAATTCCTAAACCATCCTTTCCTTCTTATATAACTCCTCCACATTTTCCTAGCAGGTTAGCAAAGTCCAAGAAGGAGGAGCAAGAGAAGGAAATTTTGGAAACCTTCCGGAAAGTAGAGGTGAACATTCCTTTACTAGATGCTATCAAGTAAGTGCCAAGATATGCCAAGTTCCTAAAAGATTTGTGCACATCTAAACGGAAGTTGAAATGGAATGAAAAGGTAAGTGTAGGGGAGAATGTGTCAGCTGTTCTTCAAAAGAGACTCCCACCTAAATGCAAGGATCCAGGTATGTTTACCATTCCTTGTAAGATAGGCAACACCAGGTTTGAGCGTGCTATGCTAGATCTAGGGGCATCTATTAATGTCATGCCATATTCAATTTATGCTTCATTGAATCTAGGACCATTAGAGGAAACCGGTGTTATAATACAACTTGATGACTGTTCTAACACTTACCCAAGAGGAGTTGTAGAAGACGTTCTTGTACAGGTTAATGAATTGGTTTTTCCCGCTGACTTTTATGTTATTGAGATGGAAGATGAGATGTCTTCTAATCCCACACCTATTCTATTAGGGAGACCATTCTTCAAAATAGCAAGAACTAAAATAGATGTACATGATGGCACTTTAACTATGGAATTTGATGGTGAAATAATTCGCTTTAACATTTTTGAGGCCATGAGATATCCTACTGATGTTCATTCTGTTTTTAATATTGATATAATTGACTCACTAGTGCAGCAAGCTTATGAGCTAGATGGTGAAGATAGTATGGAAATAGTCCTTAGCAAACATCTCGGAATGGGGAATGCTAAAGGGGAACTAGCCTTGAGTGACCATGTGGAAGGGGCACTAGAATCTTTACACTCACTGCCACCTAAAGATGCAAGGTTTGATGTTTCATTTATTGATTTGCCTTTATCTAATGAGAAACTTCTACCTTCCATTTTGCAGGCACCAACTTTAGAGTTGAAACCACTACCGAACCACTTGAAATATGTGTTCTTAGGTGAAAAGGACACACTACTGGTCATCATTGCCAAATAGCTCACACCTTTGCAAGAAGAGCGACTTATCCGCGTGCTTAAAGAGCATAAAACATCAATTGGTTGGACAATTGTCGATATCAAGGGAATAAGCCCATCTATGTGCATGCACCGGATTTTGTTAGAGGAGGCATCCAAACCAACAAGAGAAACGCAAAGAAGATTGAACCCTCCTATGATGGAGGTTGTGAAAAATGAGATACTGAAGCTCCTAGATGTTGGAGTCATCTATCCTATCTCAGATAGCAAATGGGTGAGCCCGGTCCAAGTGGTTCCAAAGAAATCAGGTGTAACGGTGGTAACAAATAATGAGAATGAACTTGTTCCTACTAGGATTCAAACAGGGTGGCGAGTTTGTATTGATTATCGAAAACTCAATTCCACAACTCGCAAAGACCACTTTCCTTTACCTTTTATTGATCAAATGCTTGAAAGGTTAGCTGGCCATTCTCATTATTGTTTTCTTGATGGTTTTTCAGGTTATAATGAGATTGTCGTTGCTCCGGAGGACCAAGAGAAAACAACATTCACATGTCCATTTGGTACTTTTGCATACCGGCGTATGCCATTTGGTCTTTGTAATGCACCAGCTACATTCCAAAGGTGTATGTTTAGCATATTTTCAGATTATGTAGAGAACATCATAGAAGTGTTTATGGATGATTTTAGTGTCTATGGTGATTCTTTTGATAGATGTCTAGAGAACCTTACACTTGTACTTGAAAGATGCATGGAAACTAACCTTGTTTTGAATTGGGAAAAATGTCACTTTATGGTAGAACAAGGAATAGTTTTGGGCCATGTTATTTCTTCTAGAGGGATAGAGGTTGATAAATCTAAAATAGATATTATGCATTCTTTACCACCTCCCACAAATGTGAGAGAGGTTCGTTCTTTTCTTGGACATGCAGGTTTCTATAGGAGATTTATCAAAGACTTCTCAAAGATCACATTACCTCTTTGCAAGCTACTACAAAAAGATGTGGTTTTCCACTTTGATGATAAATGCAAAGAGGCATTTGAAACATTGAAGGGACTCTTGACATCAGCTCCTATCATGCAACCACCAGATTGGAATGTACCTTTTGAAATCATATGTGATGCTAGTGACTATGCCATTGGAGCTGTTTTGGGCCAACGGGTTGGCAAAGCCTCACATGCCATTTATTATGCCTCCCGAACTTTTAATGACGCTTAATTGAACTATTCCACTACTGAAAAAGAACTTTTGGCTGTTGTATTTGCTTTAGAAAAATTTTGATCTTATTTAATTGGTACTAAAGTAATTGTATTTTCTGACCATGCAGCCCTTAGGTACTTACTCACTAAGAAGGAGGCCAAACCAAGGTTGATTAGATGGATACTTCTCTTACAAGAGTTTGATTTGGAGATAAAAGATAAGAGAGGTAGTGACAACTTGGTTGTGGACCATCTTAGCCGTTTAGTTCATGAAGAGGATGCACTACCCTTGAATGAGAACTTTCCGGATGAGCAACTTCTTTTTATAAGTACAACAACTCCTTGGTATGCCGATATTGTTAATTACTTAGTTACCAAGAAGTTGCCACAAGAGTTGACACAAGCTCAAAGAAATAAGATCAAGAGTGATGCCAAATACTACATATGGGATGATCCATACCTTTGGAAGCATTGCTCCGATCAGATTATAAGAAGGTGTGTACTCGAAACTGAATTTCAATCTATTCTCACCTTTTGTCACTCTTATGCATGTGGAGGACACTTTGGATCCAAAAGAACAGCCATGAAAGTGCTTGATTCTGGATTTTATTGGCCTACTATATTCAAAGATGTATACCTCTTTTGCAAGTCATGTGATCGTTGCCAAATAACAGGTAACTTAGGTGCTAGAAATCAAATGCCTCAAACTCCAATACTTATTGTTGAAATTTTTGATGTATGGGGCATGGATTTAATGGGACCTTTTCCTTCTTCTTTTGGTAATCTTTATATTTTACTTGCCGTTGATTATGTTTCGAAGTGGGTGGAAGCAAAAGCCACTAGGACTAATGACTGTAAAGTTGTTTCAGATTTTGTCAAGACTAACATCTTTGCTAGGTTTGGAACACCAAAGGCCATAATCAGCGATAGAGGTACTCACTTTTGCAATAGGACTATGAAGCACTTTTGAGGAAGTATAACATCACACACAAGGTCTCGACCTCATACCATCCTCAAACTAGTGGGCAAGCTGAATTGTCAAATCGAGAAGTTAAGTCCATCCTTGAAAAGACAGTTAATCCAAATAGGAAGGATTGGAGTTCACGACTTGATGATGCACTTTGGGCTTATAGGACGGCATATAAGACACCCATTGGTATGTCTCCTTATCGACTTGTTTATGTTAAGCCTTGTCATTTTCCGGTTGAATTGGAACATAAATCATATTGGGCTATCAAACAATGCAACATGGAGATGGATGAGACAGGTAAGCAAAGAAAACTTGACCTACAAGAATTAGAGGAGATAAGGAATGATGCCTATGAGAATTCTAGGATTTACAAGGAAAAGACTAAGGCATTCCATGACAAGATGATATCAAGAAAGGACTTTGTTGTTGGACAAAAAGTTCTTCTCTTCCATTCACGCCTTAAGTTATTTTCAGGTAAGTTACGTTCTCGTTATATTGGACCTTTTGTTATTACTAATGTATTTACTCATGGTGCAATTGAAATCCAAAGCCCAAAAACAGATAAGGCATTCAAAGTGAATGGTCATAGATTGAAGCCTTACTATGAGAACTTTCCAATACAAGATGTGGAGGAGTTACCACTTTTTGAGCCGAATTATGTTGAATAATAATGGCATGGGTCTAAGTCAGGCTGAGGACAATAAACCAAGCGCTTCTTGGGAGGTAACCCAAAAGGATGGAGAGCATCTATTATATCAGATTTGCATATTCCTTACTCTCCATCATTCTATCTTTTATTGTTTTTCTTTTGTTTTGTTTAGTAGTTCTTTTCTCTTACATATAATTCTTGCATTGGGGATAATAGCATTACATTGAGGACAATGTAAAAATTAAATGTGGGGGGAAATATTTAGGATTTTCTTTAGTGTGTTTTGTTTTTTATTCTTTTTATGTTGTTTTTAGTGTGTTTTAGTTACTTTCATTACTATGATGAGATATGAATTACATAAGTCTAAAACAGATTTATTAGTGAGAAGATTTTCATGAGAATTGAGCTTGATATCAACTTTTTTATGAGCCAATGTTAATATGATATGTTGATTGAGAAAGAAGCATGTTTAGACTTAAATCTGACTTGTATAATCATCCTTGTGAGTTTTCGAGCCTATATGATTGATGCATTATACATATCAACCTAATTTCTTTCTTGAGTGCTCTTATGATTACAAGATTCTCTAGAACTTGCTTTAAACCTTGTTGAGACTATACTGATGCATGTGAAAACATGAACATGAATATGAACTTGCTTTAAGACTTGTTCAATGATTGTCTATAAGTTGTATTGAAAGTGAACTAGATTCGGTTTTCTTACCTTGTGTCTATTTTATTTTGCTCGAGGACTAGCAAAAGATTAAGTGTGGGGGAATTTGATAAGTGCTTAATTTCATACATTTTCCTATTTAATTTCTTTATACTTTGTGCTTTGATTCTTACTTCCTTGACATTTTACTAGGTTTTTATGCTTTGTAGGTATTTTGGAGGAGATGAAGTCAAAACATGTCAATTAGGATGTTAAAGAGCTTACAAAATCACAATCACAAGATGGAAAAAGAGTTGGGAGTCAAAAAGATCAAATTCTTGGTGCAAAGCAAGAAGACAGATTTGACCTCCGGAGCTTGTTGCAAAGCAAACATGATGTTAGACTCTTTATTCGAAGAAACTTCCTTCTTGACTTTTCAAGATCACGTGATTACCTTTCCAACGGTTGGTCATGGGCCTAAATCGGATAAGAAATGGTCATCCAAATCGGCATTGGAATATCTCTTCAAAAACCCTAGTAGCAGAAAAAACCCTAGCCGCAAATCACATCTTTTTCTTAATACCTTAGCTGACATTTATGTTTATCCTTGTCAAAGAAGTATTAGTGGCTGTCAACTTGCATTAATTGCATTAATTGCAAGTATCTTTCCTTAAAGCTAATCCTAGTCAAAGTAGGAGAATTAAATCAGCCAAGACTTTCCTTCCTTACACTTACTTTGGCTGCAAGAATATAATCTCTCTTCATTAAAGAGTGCTTTGACTAAAACTTTCCTACTTTATTCAAACTTGGCTGCCAAGGCTTATATCTTTCCTTAAAACACAAAAGTCAGCCACTTTTCCTTAACGTTAGCCACAAGTCAGCATTTATTGAAGGGAGAGAGCTGAAATTCACTTGTTTGATGCCCTAGCTATTGCCTATAAATAGAGATCAAGGGGGCATACGAAATCTACACTTTCCAAAGCATCAAAGTTCTGATTTCTTCTTTGTTTCTTTGTTTTTGAGAGAGCAAGAGGCTGGATAATTAATATTCTTCTTCTTCTTCTTCTTTCTTTCTTTTATTTTCTTCTTATATTCTCTTTAATTTTATGTTTATGTTTACAATGCCTATGCTAGGCTAAACTTTTATTTGGTTAAGGGTGATTTCAAAGCCCTAGACATGTTATGTAATTAATTTTCAGAATCTATCTACCATTGTTTTCTATCAAAGTTGCTTATGTTCTTCTATTAAAATTGTTCATGATGATGTTTTGATTTGTTTAGGTGGCCAACTAGATAAATCTTGATAATTGTCTAATGCTAGTTTAGGAGTATTGATCCGTGTAATTGTCTTGATTTCCTATTCATAAGTGGCAATTTGTGATTAATGATTATGGTCAAGTTTTCAATAATTGCAAAGTGGAACATAACCTAAGTTGAACAATCCGAGCTTATGTGTTTGTTGCTTAGATCAACCTATCTTTCTCATCATAAAGCTGCTATTAAATTGAACTTAGAGAGCTTATTCTAGGTTGTTTGATAGTTAGAGATTAAATAGAGAGCTTGTTCTATTTAACGACAAACTAAGGAAAGATTGGGGTAGCAGAGCTTGTTGTTATCTACGGTTGTTAACTTTGATAGCTAATTAATGTTGATAGATATGAAATTGATTCTTAATGATGTCTAGTGGTGGAGAATGAAACCTTAACCATATTTTTCTCATATTTGATTACTTCATATTTACTTGCTTTCTTCTTTGATTATAAGTCTTTAGTTTAAATTGATTTTAAAAACCTCCCCTTTTATTTTATTTTCTTTGAATTTAGGTTTTAGACTAATAATTCTTAAACTAAAACCCAATCCCTGAGGACTCGACCCTTGCTAACTACTATACTTACAATTGATATTTTTAGTGCAAGGTTAAATAAAGAAACACTCTTTTGGGTGCATCAGTTCATCTTGTTTACACAAAATCCTTTGTAAAAGAGAGGTTTCTACTTTAGCCTTAAAGGTAGAGAGGTTCTATCTAAGACTTGAAAAGATAGAGGAAGAGGTTTTTATCTAAGCCTACATAAAAGATAGAGATTGTGAAGGTTATACCTTGTCCTTGAAAAGGTAGCAATTCAAGTTAGTGGATTGGGAACTCCTTGGCAAGTGAGGCTAAGGGAGAAGACGTAGGCACGAGGCCGAACCTCTATATATCTATTGTGTTTGATCTTCTTTCCCTTCTCATTTACTTGCTTGATTTATTTATTTACTTGCCAAATTGAGTATATTGTTTAAATTTCTCAATATTATTATTTGTGCTTTAATTTCGCAATTATTTTTTAAGTAATCAATTCACCCCCCTCTTGATTTAATCACCACTAAAAGCTAACAATCTAGTTGGTGTAGAGGCCACTCAAGATTCACAGCTAAAGACAAAAGTACTCCCACTGTGTTTAGCTTTGCCACAGGTGCAAACTTCTCCTGGTAATCTATCTCATAGGTTTGTGTAAAGCCTTTTGCAACCAGTCTTGCCTTATAACGTTCTAGATTTCCATCTGACTTGAACTTTATTGTAAACACCAACTTGCATCCCACAGGTGTCTTCCCTTTGGGTAAATGGACTTTTTCCCATGTGCCATTTTCCAGTGCTTTCATCTCCTCAAAGACTGCCTCCTTCCATTCGGGAACTTTTAAAGCTTCCTATATATTCTTTGGAACATCCACACTAGACAATTGTGAGGTAAATGCAAGGAAAAAAGGTGACAATTTTTCATAAGACACATATTGTGATAATGGATGTTTAGTACAACTTCTGACACCTTTCCTAAGTGCAATGGGAATATTAAAATAATCAAAATTGTCAGTTTGTGAGGGACACGACTCGGATGGAATACCTGAATCTGGTTCTGCACAGTTGTGACTGCTCCCTTAGTTTGAATCTGGTTTTTCCGTGAGTAAACACAAAACTTTGGATTTTTTCCAGTTTCTGGTCTAGTTTCAATGTCCTGTTGTGGCATTAAAGTAGGCTGCCTTTGTTTCATAGGTGACTTACCTGATTCTAAACTATCCAAGTTATTATTGACTGGCTGTACCAAGATGTTAAAATTAGTGTGTAGATATGATTTTTGCTAAAGTTCACAACATACATTTTCATTTTTTCCAAGTTCAAGTTCAATTAACGAGTCTTCATACCTATTCTCCCCCTGAAGAGGAGTGTCAAAAAAACTTTGGGATTCAAAAAAAGTGACATCCATAGTTACAACAAAAAAAAAAAATTGTTTGAGGATCAAAACACCTATACCCTTTTTGTGTTGGAGACTAAAGAAGAAAAACACATTTTAAAGCTCGTGGGTCTAACTTACTACTGTTATGATTATGGATATGTACAAACGCGACACAACCAAACACTTTCAGAGGTAAGTTAGAAATCAGCCTTGTAAAAGGAAAAAACTCATTAAATCTGTTTTTTGAAGTTAGAAAATTTCAAAAATCTTGATGGCATTCTATTTATTAGATATGTAGCAGTGAGAATAGCTTCCCCCCCATAAGTATTTAGGTACTTTAGTTGTAAACATTAAAGACCTAGCCACTTCTAAGAGATTTTTATTTTTTCTCTCTGCCACTCCGTTTTGTTGTGGTGTATCAATACAAGAGTTTTGATGAACAATTCCTTTTTCCAAAAAATAGTTGCCCAAAAGGTGATTAAAGTACTCTTTTCCATTGTCACTTCGAAAAACTTGAATTTTTTCTTGAAATTAGTCTCAACCATATAGTAAAAAATTTTAAAAATGTTTCCTGCCTCTGACTTTTCTTTTAGTAAATAAACCCAACAAATACGAGTGTGATCATCAATAAAGGTTAGAAACCATTTTTTACCAGAAATTGTTGCAGTTTTACAAGGACCCCACACATCACTGTGAATTAGAGCAAACGGTTTAGAAGACTTATAAGATTGCATTGGAAAAGGAACACGATGATGTTTAGCAATTTGACAAATATCACACTGAAATGAAGATGGATTTTTATTCTTGAATAAGTTTGGAAACAAGTACTTCAAATATTGAAAGTTTGGATGGCCTAATCTAAAATGCCATAACATTACTTCATCGTTACTAGAAATAGAAACTGACCGAAGATCGGTTATTTGAGCTTGTCCACGTATGGAACTTTCATCTTCAAAATAATAGAGTCCATCACTTTCCCTAGCATTGCCAATCGTCTTCCCCGAATCCAGTGCCTGAAATTCAGTGGTTTGGAAAAAATTTAGCACAATAGTTTAGATCATGAGTTAGCTTTCTGATAGATAACAAATTGCAAGAGAGATTTGGAACATGAAGGACATTATGAATGAAAAAAGTTTTTGAGATGGCTACAGATCATTTTCCAGCAATTGCTGAAAGAGAACCATCAGCAATCTTAATTTTCTAGTTACCTGCACATGGACTATAAGAGGAAAACAACTTAGAACATCCCGTCATATGATTAGTTGCACCTGAATCAATGACCCATGGATAACTAGAGTTAATAGACACATTGAATGCTATGGCTTGAAGATAATTACCTTTTTGGGCTAGGGAACAAGAGGAAGACACATTTGAAAACTGTGTGGATTGAAATAGTTCATACAGTTGGTCTAACTGTTCCTTACTGAAACAAGATGTCTCATTAATTCCTCCTGAACCATTCGGAGCCTCTTGCTCTGTAGTGCTTGTTTTGAATTCCTTTGAGTCACGGTTGAATGATCGTGGTTTCCAATTCGGAGGCTTCCCATGTAACTCCCAACATGTCTCCCGTGTGTGGCGTGGTTTGTTGCAATGATCACACCACACTTTTTCTCTTTTTCTGGATTGTCGAGGGTTACTATGGTTGGCTTTAGTAACAAGTGCAGAGGCTTCGATAGGAGATTGGCTGCTGTCTCCTAACATTACTTTTCTTCTACCTACTTCTCTTCTAACTTCAGCAAACACTTCATGAAGAGATGGCAGCGGCTGTTTTCCAAGTATACGGCCTTGTACCTCATCCAAACTCCTATTCAAACCTGCCAGAAATAGGTAAACTCTATCATTCTCTATTGTTTTCATATATCTTACATGATCATTCGCATTCTCCCACATGTCATTGTAACATAAGTCCAGCTCTTGCCAAAGTCCCCTCATTTCGTTGTAATATTCAGTCACATCACGATCACCCTGTTTGGAGTGCCACAACTTCGTTTTCAATTCAAAAATTGGGGAAGAGTTCTCCAAGTCTGAGTATATTTCACGAACACTATCCCAGACATCTTTTGCAGTTGGCAAAAACATATATGTTTTTCTAATTGTTGGCTCCATGGAATTAACAAGCCAGGCAGTAACTAATGAATTTTTTGACCTCCATATTCTGAATGAAGGATCATCTTCTACAGGTTTCTTTGTCTCGCCTGTCAAGTGGCCAAGTTTTCTCTTGCCGTCGATCATTAGTTTGATTGACTATGCCTATTCTAGATAGTTCTTACTGTTCAATTTGTGAACGATTAATTGGAGAGATAGATTATCAAATCCATTTATTTGCACAACAGGATTTACCGAAGCTCCATTGGTGTTGACACCCGAGGATGATGAACTTCTTTCTCCAATCATGGCTGTTTTAAACATCAGGATTTTTTACAAAGCTCTGATACCATGAGCGCAGCAATGAAAAGAGAGAGAAAAGATAGAATTACTTATTTTAATTAAAAGAGGAATTAAAAGGATTATAAATAGATTAAATTTAAAACTTAATAGACCTACAAATCTGCATAAATCTCCTTAATTCTAGGACTTATCTTAACTACATGATTTGGATCATACCTTGCTAACAACCAGATTTATTGGATATCTTACAAATCCCTAAGAATCCTGCCTAAGAATCCTGATTTTCTATAGATTGGTAGTGTTCATTTTCAAGTGACAGCAGATTGAGGCTCCCTTTCGGAGCGTGTCTAGCAGGCTCCAATAGCCTAAGCCTCAGAAGATATAATACATTTCAGACCAAGATAGCACACAGAAAAATAGAACTCAAGATTTTCTTGCGAACTCTATCAAGTATCTGATGGACATTCAAGCTTGCACATATTCACTACTAAATGACAGGAAAGCCATCTTTATAACATGCTTGAAATTGAACAAACAAAATCCATAAACATTACAAAAACAATCGCTTCCATTCAATGCATGATGCAGTAATAACAGAGTAGAAAAAGGTTATCTAAATTTAATAATAGATCCCAGATACTGAAAAATTCTTAAGTTTGATACTAAACTATGATATGGCTGAGGTTATTGTAGACACCTAATTTTGTCCGGACCACTAAAACAGGTATGTTTTCTTCCTAAATTGATGTTTCAGAATGTAAAAAGACTTTTATTCATCCTGCAGGTGGTACTTCGAGGCTTAGTTTAAGAGGGCGAGCATAAAAAGTCAAACTCAAAAAAAGTCAATCGGAAAAAGTCAACCTCGAAAAAGTCAACCCTAAAAAGTCAACTACTGAAAAAATTAAACCACTTTCAAAATCAAGATTTTAAGTTCAATTGAAAAATAACGAAAGAATTTTGATAATCCGAGCTCTACATCGAAAGATATGGAGTTCGGAAGTTGGGATTTGGAGATATAGTAGACAGGAAAACCTAATCCGATAAATTTGGGGAAAAGTGCTTAAACGATCGAATTGGTCGAAATTGAAGGTTCGAAATGAAAAATAAGCACTGACTATGGGTAATGGAGAAGCCACTTGAAAGAAAAATCGAAAGAAAAGTCAATCCGGGAGAAAACCGAGAATTAGGGTTTTTGGTGGATTTCGGTGAAATCAGGAAGAATCACAGAAATGGCCCGACGTGGTAAGAACAAAGCCCCCAATGGATGAGGAATGATTAAAAAGGGATAGCCCAAGGCTCAGCTTGAAGAAAATCTGAAAATCGAACTTCTTTTGAGCAAAACCGGGTTTCGGAGGCAAAAGAGCAAAATTAGAAAATTTGGGAAAAATAGCAAAAGGACTCCAAAAATTTTGAAAATTTGCAAATCTCATTCTTAAATCATTTGGAAGAGTTTGGCGAAAGAAAATCTTGATTCGGAGTTCGTTTGCAAAATGGCCAAATCCCGAGCCTCTTATGCAATAATTCAAGAAGATAAATCCCGAACAAATAGCAAATCGACTCCAAAATTTATGAAATTTTGCAAATCTCATTTTTAAATTATTTGGAAGAGATTGACGAAAGAAAATCTTGATTCGGAGTTCGTCCGCAAAATGGCCAAATCCCGAGCTCCTATGCAGTAATTCAAGCAGATAAATCCCGAAAAAATACCAAATGAGTTCAAAAAATTATGAAAAGTTCCAGATCACACTTTTAAATTATTTTGAAGATATTGGTGAAGAAAAATCTTGATTTGGAGGTCGTTTAAAAAATGGTAAAATGTGAGGGCATGAAAGGGTATTTTTGGAAGAAAAAATTCAAATAAATAGTAAACGGACTCGAAAAATTTTGAAAACTTCCAGAACTCAATGTTTTATTATTTTGGAAGTATTAAAAAAATAAAATTTGAATTTGGAGTCCGTTTGCCATTTATTTGCATCCGGGGGGCAAAACGGTCATTTCACCCAAGCAACCGAAAAGGGCTTCTTTTGGCCTTTCAAAAAATCAGACTTGGGCTGGAAAAGAGAAGTTCTGGCCTGCCAAGGCCCAAAGGAAAGAGGAAGCTTCTGATTTTCAATCAAATGGCCAAGAATTAAGAGTTAGTTAGAGATTCTTTTTAATCAAGCCATTGTGATTAAGCCACATAGGCCAAGGGAGAGTGTCAACATTATTCTTGAATAGTTGTAATTAAGGACAGCTGCCATGCTAATCTAACGGTGGGAATTTCATGATTTTTCACCTTGAATTATTAGCCATTTGATGGAAAATTGGTTTGGGAAAAAATGACAATATTTCTTGGAGGAGAGAGGGGGAATTCGGCTGGCTTAAGGAGAGATTCAGAATTTATTTTTTCAGACTTTCATTTTGCTGATTTCTCTTAGTTTTTCTTAGTTTTTCCCTCCTTGGTTGAAAGCAAAAAGAAAAAGTTTAGAAAAGAAAGAAAAGTTTGAAGAGATAAAGCTTGAAATATAGCTTCTTGAGATTGCTCTTGAGCACCAACTCTTGCACTTTCTTGATTTTCCATTCTTGTTTTTGCTATTTTGATTACTATTTGGTGAGTTTCCTTTTTAAATAAATATTTTGTTTAATGTTCTTCTTAAGTTTTTTCTTCATTTCTTTCTTAAATATTTTTTTTACAATTTCTCACCATGGCCGAATGGCCTACATTCTTTATTAAGGTTGCTGTTTTGTTTATTTTATGATGTTATTATTGTTATTTTCTTTAATCTTGATGCTTTAAGTGTTATTCTACTTCATACTTGAGTCATATTTTAATTTGGTTGCTTTTATTGTTGCCATTTATGATTTAAATATCATGTTCTTGCATTTTTAATTTTCTGTTTTCATAATGTTTAGATTTGTTGATGTTTTATATTTAGTATATCAAGTGTTTGTGAAAATGCTTGTGTGGTGTTTGCTTGATTTGAGTTTTATATTTTAGTTGAGAATGTTAGTATATCAAGTGTTTGTGAAAATGCTTGTTTGGTTTTAGTATTTCTACTTTGTGTTTGCATGTTTTGAGTGTTATATTTTAGTTGAGCATGTTAGTATATCAAGTGTTTGAGAAAATGCCATGCTTGTTGGAGCTTGAGACCATTCGGCTACTCCATGTGTTTTGCATTATGTGTTGCATTTTTGCCATGTTAGTTGGTAGGTTTTGCATTTGCATGATATTTGATTTAGTTTTGCATGTTATTATATCAAATATTTGTGAAAATGCCATGATTGTTATAAACTATAGGCCATTCGGCCACTCCTTGAATTCTAGCATTGAATGTGCATTCTTGCCATGTTAGTTGATAGGTTAGCATTTGCATGATATTTGGTTAAGTTTTTGGTTTAAGCATGCTTTGTGTTTGTGAAAATGCCATGCATATTTTAGTTATTAGGTTTGGTTTATTTGCCATGCATGTTCATGCATTTTAGACCTAGGTTGCATTAAATGTCATGCAAGTTCATTTAGTTCTAGGTCACTATATGGATGCCATGCATTTTTTTCATGACATTTAGGTTTAAACTCATACATTTCATGCATCATATTTGCTGTAATTTTTCATGCATTTCATGTTCATGCCACTTGAATAATGACTTAGGCCAATTAATGGTTCAAAGTCATGCTCTCTTGAGCACACTTGTGGAAAATTAAAGTTTGTCAAATTGATTATTCTACCTTTGTGATTTTTTTTTACTTAGCCAATTTTTATCTAACTTTCAAAAAAGTCCTAGCTACTGTTTTTGAGTCATTTTGTGAGTCTTAAATATTTTTACTTTGATTTTTAAATCATTTTATCAAAGGAAAAAATGTATTTTGGCAAAACAGTTTTTCTTCACCCAGTACTCGTACTTTCTCAATTTTTCTGGGAATTCATCTTAATTAGAAAATTATGCTGATTTTTTCCCATGTAGTTTTACATGTCTTGAGTCTCCAGTATGTTTTTTAGAATTTTTTGAAGTTTTAAAAATAGGGTAAAAAATCGTGGCTTAAAACTGGACAGTGGAGTCATAATTGAATTTGGAGGAAAATCATTTTTCTATTTTGGTTAAGTTACTAAGAGGGGGCTGATTAGGAAGGTTAGCTACTGACTTAGGGTAGTTTCTAAGCCTTTTTAAACTCTAAAAATGATTTTTAAGTCTCGGGTTAAGGGTGGTCAAGTCCGGGATTTTAAACTTAGGAAATTAGAGCCATTTAAAAAAAGATTTAGCCCAGTTTATATTTTTAATTCAAGCTTTCCAAAATTGTTTTCAAACAATCACAAAGTTTTTTGGTTTTAGAATATTTAATTTGACATATTTTCCTAAGGTAATCGGATATCTTTTTAGATATACGGATTTCCTTAATTAAAGGAAAAAATACATTTTCATGCATTGCATTTTCCATATTCATGCATTTTATATAATATGTGATTTTTGCTATGATAATTTCTATGATATTGTTATGATTTTGAGTTATGTTATATTGTTTATTATATGATTTGGAATATTTCATGATATCCTATGCTTTTTATTTAATTATTTTTTTGTTTGTCATATTATTTAGCATATACTATGTTCATGCATTATTATTTTCATTTTTATTTTTTATGCATATTATATGATAGCATTATTTTATATTCTATGTCATTTAAATCATATGTCATATCATTCATATTTGCCATGTCATTTAAATTATTTCATTTCATATAGAATATATTATGTTACCTAGGTTATTTTATTTCATATAGAATATATTATGTTACTTAGGTCATTTCATTTCATTTAAACTTAGGATATTACATTTCATATAGAATATATTATGTTACCTAGGTCATTTCATTTAGAGTATTTCATTTAGACTTAGGATATTGCATTTCATATAGAATATATTATGTCACCTAAGTCATTTCATTTCATTTAGAATATATCATGTAACTTAAGATATTTCATTTCATTTAGAGTATGCTAAGGCATTTAAATTATATCATGTCATTTAGGATGCATTATATTATTTAGATTTTGCCATGTCATTTTATTTATGTCATGCATATACATATTCATATCTTTCAAAATATTTTCAAAAAGATAATGATTTTTCAATAAAAATAAAGATATTCCCGAGTTAAAATAATTCATGAGTTCTCTACCGGGTTTGCTAGAGGGAATATCATCAATTATCATTAATAAAAGAATATCTTTCTTTCAAAAAAAAAAAAAGAGAATGATTCGAAAAATTTTCGAAAAATAATAAAAATTTCTATATTTTGCCACGTTTGTTGGGAAATATAGGAAACTTTTGAATTTATAAATTCCGGATCATTTTCAATTAAAAATGAAATTATTTTTCTTTAAATTGGGAATTAACTTGAAATACTAAATTTAAAACCGATTTTTTACCGAGACTTGAGATAACACACGATTAATAAGGTATCGATTTATACGGGCGTTGTAGGGGTGCTAATCCTTCCTCGCACGTAACCGACTCCCGAACTCGTTTCTTTGATTTCTCTGGTTTTAACGCAGACTTGAAATTGGTTTTAAAAATGTTTTAATTAATTTTTAAAATATTTTATAAAACCGGTTTTAATAGGTTGCCAATCACACCTAGCTAAAAAAGATTGGTGGCGACTCCATGTCTTTTTTAAGGTTATTTTCAAAACCTTCATTTTTCTAGAGGAATTAAGTCGACTTTTCCTCGATTTTTTTTAATGTCACGCTTAACGAATAATAAAGTCTTGCGATGAGACTCGTTATTTTTTAGGTTGCGATAGCTTGGCGACTCCACTGGGGACAATTAGAGAGTCAGACCTAGAATTAGTCGTGTGTTATCAAAGTCTCGTTTTGTTGGTTTAATTGGTATTTAATTTTAATTCCCATATTTTAAAAAAAAAGGATAATTTCAAAAAATAATAAAATGTTTTTAAATATGTCCATATTCATGTGCATTCGTATTATTATTTGTTCTCTAGTTATTTTGTTGCATATATTTATATGTTTGCTTGATTGAAGCTTTACATTGTTTGATTTTAGTGGGGTATTTAGAATAGAGGGTGTAGAATAGGTGGTGACAGGTTTGTTTTGTTCCTCCACACACACTGTATTTGCATTTGCATAACATGAATCCTCTACTCGGGTTTCGTCCTTTTAAGTGGGAGTAAAGTAACTACGCCTTCGTGATGATCCTCCGTATGGGCTAGTGAAACACTTTCGGAGTATAAAGTACCTAATGCCTTCGTGATTATCCTCCGTACGGGCATAGAAAAATATACTCTAACGAATTGACCCGCTTTTATCGGGATGCCTTACTAGCCTTCACCGGCGACAGTGAGGAACAATTCGGGGCCTTAGAACCGATTCACCTTCATATAGTGAACCTAGGCTAAGCCATGCCGGATTTCCGTTAGATAGACCAAAGATAGGAACACATGGAGGGACATTTCTAAACCTTTTGTTACCAATTTTACATTCTGAATAAATGTTGTAGATCGGGCAACGATGTACGTATATCGCCCGTAATAAATGTGATAATCCGCTCCAAAGGCACTATGATACCTGTATAAGTAGATATTTGTTGGGGCAAATGTTCATTAACTGTTTAAAAAAAAATCCTTTTTCAAGCTTTTTTGCATTTTACACATTTCATACATGTGTGAATAGAGCATGTATACTTTGGGTGTATTATTGATCTCGTTTTTTTTTTTGCAATAAATGGATGGTGGTAATAATCTCATTTGGTGATTTCATAAACCGGTAGTGTTGCATGAACATTTGGATATTGTACCATAGTAGGATCCACTACTCCGAAATTCCTTTGAAAATAATATGATTGGTTTTTCATAGAAAAAAACATGTTTCAAAAAAAAATCATCATAAATTTGGAGGCAAATCTCACATAATGAGATTTTTGAATAATTAAGATTTAGGTCTCACCAATTTCGTGTAATCATTGGTCATACCTTTGTGTTAATTCATTTAGTCTTAGCATGTATCATTTTGACATCATAGCATGCATGGTCATTCATTGTAAAATATGTTTATGACAGGCATAGTCATTATTTGTATATACCTGTGCATCAATTTATTCATTTTTTTTTAATGCATCATGTTGGCATTAGATTGCATCCATAGCATACATAGTCATCATAATTTCTCTGTACATGTTCATGCATTAATCATCAGTATATTCATGCACATAGGAATAGAGCATGTACATCCATAATTGTATTCTTAATCTCATGACATTTTCATTTGCATGAAAGGGGTTCAAGATATGAGGAAGGAATCGGAGGAACGATTGGGTGCTTTGGAACACAATGAAGAGGAATGTGGACATGAAATCCGAGAGGTGAAGGAACAGCTTGCCAAATTGCTAAAAATGGTTGAGGATATGGGCAAGAGTAAAGAGGAACTTTCTCAGTGCTCTGCATCGCCTTCGGATCAACCAAAACCATTAAGTCCAGAACATACAATCCTTGCTGGATTCTGCACTTGTCAATGCCACAAAGGTTGCAATCCTGATGTAATTATGGACAAAATCGTGAAAATGATTAAACCTGAGAGCCTGATACCAAAGATAGAAACCTCGGATCTTGTACCATACAAAATCGTGAAAATGATTAAACCTGAGAGCCTGATACCAAAGATATAAACCTCGGATCTTGTACCATACCTGCAAACTATCCTAGGTCAAAGCTAATATCCCCACCCTACTATGGTCCAATCGTCCATTAGGATGACCATTATGGGATTCCTGAATCCCACTCCATCACCACCAACTCCCAGTTCATATTGCTTCCCTCATCAATCACCTTATCCAGCATCTGGGATAGGAACCTCGAGCTATGTACAATCTCCAAAGGCCCTGTGTCCAAATCCATACCCTTACCATGCTGTTCCGCCACATCTCCATTTAGACACTTCGGTTCGAACCTTAGTGCCACCACCAAGTGCTCCAACTCCTAGGCCATGTGTGACTAAGAAACCACCCCAGGATAAAACCCAAAGGCATTTTGATCCCTTTCCAATCAGCTACCGAGAGCTTCTCCCTATATTGATCCAAAATCACATAGTTGTCTGTGTCCCATTGAAACCCCTGTTACCACCATACCCAAGGTGGTATAATCCAAATGCAGGATGTGATTATCACTGTGGAATTGTTGGCCATAGCATCGAAGACTGTATGGCATTCAAAAAGAAAGTGCAAACTCTTATAGATGCCAAGTGGTTGGATCTAACGACACTGATGATAGAGGACTGGGAAAGTGTCATTAAGATTAGGAGATTTACAGCATTGAGGTGGAAAGACTTCGGTCTTATATGATGTAATAGGATTTCACTTATTCAGTAGCCGGCTCTTATAGCCTTAGGATGCTAGGAAGAATAAAGTGCTTGTAAAGACAGTTTTAACCACTGTTCAAATTTTGTAAAACATGGTTTATACCATTGTGAACGTTGACATGGGAATGAATTGATTATGTTTCAAATTTATGAGAGGTTGATGATTAAGTTCCTCCGATTCTTATTTCCTCCGTGATATCTTCCCCTTTTGCATTTTGCATCCGATCAATTATTGGTCATACCATACATTCATACATGTATCATGTTAAGCATCAGGTTGCATTCATGCATTCATAATCAGCATGATTTTTCTGTATATATCCATGCATGAATTTGTTTATTCGTTACATGCATCATGTTAACTTTGGATTGCATTCATGACGAACATAGTCAGCATAATTTCTCCGTATATGCTTATGCATTAATCTGTCATATTAAAATCAGGATGCGTTCATGACACACATGGTTAGCATGATTTTCTTTGTATATACTCTGTATCAATCATTCATTGTTTGCATGTATCATAATTGACACAGTGTTGCATTCATAGGATATATGATCATTCATTGGGAAATATGCTAAAATATACATGATTATTCATTGCATATATCCATGCGTTGATTTGTTTATTCTTTGCTTGCAACATGTTGGCATCGTGATTGCATTTATTACATACATGGTCAGCATATTTCCACTATATATGTCCACACATCATTTTTTATTCGTCATATGCATCAAATGACAATCATGGCTCATTCATCATGACATACATTAGGGGGAAATAAAACAGAAGTTGGCTTGACTTTAAGAGTCTTTGAAAGATTTTTCAATTCAAATCAGAGGTATAAGAAGTACTGAGTACCCTTTTAATACAGGCTAGTGCTATGGAGGATGAACAAGTTGCCCGAATGGAAAAAATGGAAAGGGAACAGAAAGAATTGCGAGAACAGCTAGCAAAGTCTCAAGCAGAATCTAAGGATCAGATGACTAAATTGATGGAGCTGATGTCCGCCGTAATCAAGGAAAAAGGATACATTGAAAACTTTGTCGTCAGGAAAGGGTTAGAGGCACGAAAGGGTCAGAATGAGGTCGTAATGATTGATGCCCAGAACACTGTTAACCCCGTCAATATCCTAAACTCAGATGATCTAGCTGAATAGGCAAAGTTGAAAATGGTTGCAGTAAATGAGGTTGAGTTGGCAGATTTACAAGGGAAATATCAGTTGTTAGATGAAAGGCTCCAGGCAGTAGAAAGTATAGATGTATTTGGGAGTTTAGATGCGAAAGAACGATGTTTGGTCCTCGATTTAGTCATTTCTCCAAAGTTCAAGATCCCTGACTTTGTGAAATATGACGGGACGACCTATCCGTCAGCCCACATCACTATGTTCTGCCGAAAGATGACAAGTCATATAGATAATGATAAGCTTTTGATTCACTGCTTTCAGGATAGCCTCAGCGGATCCATAATTAGGTGGTATAGTCAGTTGAGCAAGGATCAGATTCGCTCTTGGAATGACCTGGCTAGGGTTTTTCTAAACTAGTACAAGCATATGACCGGCATGGCGCCTGACCGTCTTACTTTGCAAAATATGAAGAAAAGAGCTACTGAGAGCTTCAAAGAATATGCGCAATGATGGATGAGCCTGGCCGCCCAAGTACAACTGCCCTTAACTCATAAGGAAACCACTGTCATTTTTGTGAATACACTGCAGGCCCCGTACTATGATATACTTGTCGGCAACACCACGAAGAATTTTTTGGACATGGTAATTTCAGGGGAGATGATTGAGAATGCTATCAAGGATGGGAAAATTGAAGGAGAAAGAACATCCAATATCAAGAAAAAAGGGGCATCTGAAAAGAAAAATAAAGATACCCAAGTCGTGGAAGGTTTTGCCTCACCTCCCCAATTCTCCTCGTATCAGCCATTTTACTCTACCCTGAACAATGTCTCTCGAGGTTTTTATCCCTACCAACCAATGACTGCAACTACACCAGAATTTACATTTGTCCATCAATCGAACACCCTTGGGAATAATCGAAGGGGGCATAAAAAGCGAAAAAGAAATCAGGTTGACCCGATTCCTGTGACATACAGTGAGCTATTACCTCAACTCATCCAGAATCACCTTGTGACACCCATGCAATTAGAGCCTTTGAAGCCCCCTTATTCAAGCTGGTATGATGCTAATGAGTGTTGTGGTTATCATTCTAGCAATCAAGGTCACTCAACAGAGAACTGCCCCGCTTTGAAGTACAAGGTCAGGGATCTCATCAAGGCTGGTTCGATAAGTTTTGAAGATGGGAAAGCCAAGTGTCATAAGAAACATGGTGCATGATCATATTAGGTTTTTGACACATGTAGTTCTATACACTGTGATGATGAAAGCACTTGTCTCATGTTAACATCTACATGAATTAAATGAATTTTGAATTTTAAATGCTTTGTGTTTGTTGTGTTTTAACAATAATTTGAATTTGCAAAAACAAGCATTAAGGAATTTTTAGTAATGGATAGTCTCGAGAATATTGTTGATCATTGTTAGACATGACCCAACACCCTCCCCCTCTTTTTTGGGCGTCTCTATGCCTAAACCTTGAATCAAGAACACTTTAAAGACCTAATGCTTCAAGGAATATGAATGATTGAACTTCACAAAAAAAAAAGGCATTGTCATTGCAGAACAAGCAAGGATGTAAATCCTAGTCTAGGCTATGAACAAAGGAAATTTTTTCGAATTCCTTGAAATTCAAACAAATGAGACATTCTTTCGAGAATCTAGATTTTGGTAATTTGATGTGTGTCAAGATTGTGCTAAAACCATTCATGACCTTTTCCAATGACCATAAAACTTCAATTACCCAAACATCACTTTATGATTAATACCTTGGGGCACAATAACCAAACCAGATTATCCCATATCCCAGAGAAAACCCATTTTTAGGTCATATTTTCCTTATCTCTTCAAAGAACTCAGATTGGAAACTCAGCCTTTTCAGTACAGACCTAGAATTGCTATGTTCCTCGTTGATACAAATTCTCATTGGTTAATCAAATTGGGGCATCATATGCGGAAATGATAGATACATGGTGAATAAGGATGGACTAACGCATGAATCATTGGGGCATGCGATATATAAAAAAAAAATTATGATATCATGCATATGAGAATTTGGATGATTCCAAAGTGCAAAATGGAATTTTGATTATCTATTCCCCCTGAAGATTGCTTTTCAATGAGAATATTTGTGCTTGATATGAGAAATGGCCATCTTTCATATCCCTTTCACAAGAAGAAATTATCCATAGTCACCCCTTTTGAGCTAAATGAATTCTTTTTTCTTTGAACCCTGATTAAGGATCACCCTCTACACTAGGGGGCAAATGCAAGGAATCATCTTAAAGATCATTGATATATGAGTCCTAGCTAGAAGACAGATGCAAAGCAAATTGAGCGCCTAAATGAATACGGGCTCACTCTGTCAAAAAGAAGAGGAAAAGATAGCGAAATGGAAGCCAAGAACAAAACAAAAGAAATGGAAAATGAAAAGAAAAGAAAAGCACACAAAAAAAAAAGAAGCAGAAGTGTGTGAAAAAGACATGGCAAATTGAAAGCCAAGAACGAAGAAGAAAAGACGCAAAAGTCAAAAGGAATGAAAAGTCCAAAAGGGACAAATGCTTCAAAGAGAATCCTCCTCAAGAAATGATCCTTGATCTGATTACCCTCAAACACATATTTTGGGCCTATTTATCCTCTTTTTCTGAACCCTGAGCCATGGCCTACATTACGTGCTTTAAAAGTCCATTTTAATCAAGCATGAATATTTAATTTGAAAGGTTTTTCCTCAGATTTTATCCCATCTCATCGAATTATCATTTTACTAAGGAAGAATTTAGAATTCTCAAGTGTATGGTAGAACAAAAAAAAAGTGAAAAATTGGAAAGAATGGGACTCTAGGGCGAAAACCCAAAAATGGGCGGTCTAGAGTAAGATGGAATTTTTTATGCCATTTATGTTAGTGTCGATACCACAAAAGAGAATATCATCTTAACAAAGTGGTCATCGAGGAACATCTAGGAATTCTTGAATCTCTTAAATTGACAGCTCTCATTCAGAGGATTGTCTTCAAAAAACTAAATTTTTTTTCTCTCCAAGATTAAACTTTCTGGTTTAAACATCTCGGCCAATCTTGACGCTTGTCAAAATGCCTTGATATGGAAACTAAAAGAATGTTGAATTTGTTTGGTTCTCAATGAATTCATGATTTGTAAAACCTGTTCCATTGTAAGCCTAGTAGGGATATACATTTTTGTCATGAAGTTTTCCTGGAAAAGCCAGAATCTTGTTATACCAAGCCTTGCCAATCCCAGTTAAAAAAAAAAAAAAAAAAACAAGATTGACACTTAGAGAAATTTTTAACAATGATCATTAGTCTTCAAAATATTTGTACATCACACATTGTGGGGTTAATATTTTTTGTTCAGAAGTTTTCAAAATGAGAAAATAAATAAAGATATTTTTTTGAAATACCCATTTTGATGTTGACATGAGACAAGGATTTTTCTAACCCAAAGGTATAGAACTGGCAGGATAGGTCCTGACTTCCAGATATGAGAAGAAGAAATAGAACCAGTTCAGATCTCTATTGATGAAAGTGTGAAAACTGTTGGGGCAAAGAGAATAGCCAAAATGAATTGAAGATATACTCTGATTTGAAGAGGAAAAATGAATTTGAAAGGCTAAGCCAAAGTCTAGAAAAACAACCGGGGGCATTTGCGTCACTCATGAGCACTCATCTCTTTATCGAGCTTTTGCATCTGCACAGTATCGGCAAGCATTTGCATCATTCATGGGTATTTGCATTGGCATTATTCCATAAGCATCTGCATTTTACCTTTACATTTACATTCTTCATGGAATTCGCATTTGCATCATCTCAAGCAATTGCATCATTTCTAGAATCATCGCATTTTCATTATTGTCAATCCACCAAGAAACATTTACATCAATCCAAGCCATTTACATTTGCACCATGAAGCATGAGCACCTTGTTAAAGACATGTGCATCTGCATCATTTCTCAAAGCTTTTGGGTATAATTTTCAACACGAATTTTACAATGAGCAAACCTTTGGTGGTGATAGCCAAAGCTTCTGGAGGAGTTACCCAGAATTTTACAATGAGTAAACCTTTGGTGGTGATAGCCAAAGCTTCTGGAGGAGTTACCCAGAATTTTACAATGAGCAAACCTTTGGTGGTGATAGCCAAAGCTTCTGGAGGGGATATCTAGAATTTTACAAATTTTAAAAGTGAACAAGTCTTCGGTGGTGATAGCTGAAGCCTCTGGTGAAGAAATCCAAGGTTTTATAATTTTGAATAATGAAATCTTCTTCTGGAGGAGTTACCCAGAATTTTACAATGAGCAAACCTTTGGTGGTGATAGCCGAAGCGTCTAGAGGAGTTACCCAGAATTTTACAGTGAGCAAACCTTTGGTGGTGATAGCCAAAGCTTCTAGAGGGGATATCCAGAATTTTATAAATTTTAAAAGTGAACAAGTCTTCGGTGGTGATAGCTGAAGCCTCTGGTAGAGATATCCAGGGTTTTATAATTTTGAAAAATGAGAAATCTTCTTCTGGAGGAGTTACCCATAATTTTGTTCAACATGTGCATCTACATCAAGAAGCATTTGCATCAATCTAAGTTATTTGAATCTGCATCAAGAAAATTTGCATCAAATCAAGTCATTTACATTTGCATCAAAGACATTTGCACCAGACTAAGTCATTTGCATCTACATCAAGAAGTGTTTGCATCAATTAAAGACATTTGCATTTGCATCATGAAGCATTTGCATCATCTCTTAAAGTTTTCAGGTATAATCGAATTCGTTTTGCATCATCTCTTAAAGTTTTCAGGTATACTTTCTTTTATTTTGAATTCGTCGAACCCATAATTTTAACACGTTTTAAAAAAAATGAACAAGTCTTCGGTGGTGACAGCTGAAGCTTCTGGAGGAGATACCCAAAATTTTTTCAAATTTTAAACAATGAACAAGTCTTCGGTGGTGACAGCTGAAGCTTCTGGAGGAGCCACCCAGAATTTTTACAAATTTTAAACAGTGAGAAAGTCTTCGGTTGTGATAGCTGAAGCCTCTGTGGAGATATCCAGAGTTTTAGAATCCTTTGAAAAGGTAGAAAGTCTTTGGTGGTGATAGCAAAAGCCTCTGGTGGAGATATTCAGAGTTTTAAAGTTTTAAAAATGAGCAAGACTTTGGTGGTGATAGCCGAAGCTTCTGGAGGAGATACCTAAAATTTTAAACACAGCTGAGAATAAGACAGGTTAAGACCCCGAGACCATCGTCAAGGTCATTTCTTTTCTTGCAAATCGAATTCGTTTCCTTAAGACAAGTCGAGCCTTGATTAGTCAGGGAATTTAATTTAAGGACAAAATCTTCAGTTTACAGCTTTTTCAAACAAAAAAAAAAACGAAAAAAAATGAAAATGAAAATAAAAATAAAAAAAATAAAAATAAAAATGAAAAAAATGATAGAAGAATGAAAAAGAAACTCCTTTCTTTCACATGTGATTTCACTGACCGTACAAAATTAGTGTTTGTTTATCTTTGCCTGATTCTTGATTCTCAGCAATAGCCAAAGAGGGGCAGCTGTAGACACCTAATTTTGTCCGGACCACTAAAACGGGTATGTTTTCTTCCTAAATTGATGTTTCAGTATGTAAAGACTTTTTTTCATCCTCCAGGTGGTACTCCGAGACTTAGTTTAAGAGGGCGAGCATAAAAAGTCAAACTCAAAAAAGTCAACCCGAAAAAAGTCAACATAGAAAAAGTCAACCCCAAAAAGTCAACTACTGAAAAAATCAACCCACTTTCAAAATCAAAATTTTAAGTTCAATTGAAAAATGATGAAATAATTTTGATAATCCGAGGTCTACATCGAAAGATATGGCGTTCGAAACTTGGGATTTGGAGATTCAGTAGAAAGGAAACCCTAATCCGAGAAATTTGGGGAAAAGTGCTTAAACGATCGAATTGGTCAAAATTGAAGGTTCCAAATGAAAAAAAAGCACTGACTACGGGAAATTGGAGAAGCCACTTCAAAGAAAAACCGAAAGAAAAGGCAATCCAGGAGAAAACCGAGAATTAGGGTTTTTGGTGAATTTCGGTGAAATCGGGAAGAATCACAGAAATGGCCCGACTTGGTAAGACCAAACCTCCCAATGGATGAGGAATGATTAAAAAGGGATAGCCCAAGGCTCAGATTGAAGAAAATCTAAAAATCGAACTTGTTTTGAGCAAAACCGGGTTTCAGAGGCAAAAGGGCAAAATTGGAAAATTTGGGAAAAATAGCAAATGGACTCCGAAAATTCTGAAAATTTGCAAATCTCATTCTTAAATCATTTGGAAGATATTGGCAAAAGAAAATCTTGATTCGGAGTTCGTTTGCAAAATGGCCAAATCCCGGGCCTCCTATGCAATAATTCAAGAAGATAAATCTCGAAAAAATATCAAATGGACTCCAAAATTTCTGAAATTTTGCAAATCTTATTTTTAAATTATTTTGAAGAGATTGGAGAAATAAAATCTTGATTCGGAGTTCGTTCGCAAAATGGCCAAATCCCGAGCTCTTATGCAGTAATTCAAGCAGATAAATCCCGAAAAAATACCAAATGAGTTCCAAAAATTATGAAAACTTCCAGATCACACTTTTAAATTATTTGGAAGATATTGGTGAATAAAAATCTTGATTTGGAGCTCGTTTAAAAAATGGTAAAATGTGGGGGCATGAAATGGCATTTTTGGAAGAAAAAATCCAAATAAATAGTAAACTGACTCGAAAAAATTTTGAAAACTTCTAGAACTCAATGTTTTATTATTTTGGAATTATTAAAAAATAAAATTTGAATTTGGAGTCCGTTTGCCATTTATTTGCATCCGGGGGGCAAAACGGTCATTTCACCCAAGCAACCGAAAAGGGCTTCTTTTGGCCTTTCAAAAAATCAGACTTGGGCTGGAAAAGAGAAGTGCTGGCCTGCCAAGGCCCAAAGTAAAGAGGAAGCTTCTGATTTTTCAATCAAATGGCCAAGAATTAAGAGTTAGTTAGAGATTCTTTTTAATCAAGCCATTGTGATTAAGCCACATAGGCCAAGGGAGAGTGTCAACATTATTCTTGAATAGCTGTAATTATGGACAGCTACCATGCTAATCTAAGGGTGGGAATTTCATGATTTTTCACCTTGAATTATTAGCCATTTGATGGAAAATTGGTTGGGAAAAAATGACAACATTTCTTGGAGGAGAGAGGGGGAATTCGGCTGGCTTAAGGAGAGGTTCAGAATTTATTTTTTTAGACTTTCATTTTGCTGATTTCTATTAGTTTTTCTTAGTTTTTCTCTCCTTGGTTGAAAGCAAAAAGAAAAATTTTAGAAAAGAAAGGAAAGTTTGAAGAGATAAAGCTTGAAATATAGCTTCTTGAGGTTGCTCTTGAGCACCAACTCTTGCACTTTCTTGATTTTTCCATTCTTGTTTTTTCTATTTTGATTACTATTTCGTGAGTTTCCTTTTTAAATAAATGTTTTTTTATTGTTCTTCTTAAGTTCTTTCTTCATTTTTTTCTTAAATATTTTTTTTACAATTTTTTTTACAATTTCTCACCATGGCCGAATGGCCTACATTCTTTATTAAGGTTGCTGTTTTGTTTATTTTATCATGTTATTATTGTTATTTTCTTTAATCTTGATGTTTTAAGTGTTATTCTACTTCATACTTGAGTCATATTTTAATTTGGTTGCTTTATTTGTTGCCATTTATGATTTAAATATCATGTTCTTGCATTTTAATTTTCTGTTTTCATAATGTTTAAATTTGTTGATGTTTTATATTTAGTATATCAAGTGTTTGTGAAAATGCTTGTTTGGTTTTAGTATTTCTACTTTGTGTTTGCATGTTTTGAGTGTTATATTTTAGTTGAGCATGTTAGTATATCAAGTGTTTGTGAAAATGCCATGCTTGTTGGAGCTTGAGACCATTCGGCTACTCCATGTGTTTTGCATTGTGTGTTGCATTTTTGCCATGTTAGTTGGTAGGTTTTGCATTTGCATGATATTTGATTTAGTTTTGCATGTTAGTATATCAAGTGTTTGTGAAAATGCCATGCTTCTTATAAACTATAGGCCACTCCTTGAATTCTAGCATTGAATGTGCATTCTTGCCATGTTAGTTGATAGGTTAGCATTTGCATGATATTTGGTTAAGTTTTCGGTTTAAGCATGCTTTGTGTTTGTGAAAATGCCATGCATATTTTAGTTATTAGGTTTGGTTTATTTGCCATGCATGTTCATGCATTTTAGACCTAGGTTGCATTAAATGCCATGCAAGTTCATTTAGGTCTAGGTCACTATATGGATGCCATGCATTTTTTTCATGACATTTAGGTTTAAACTCATACATTTCATGCATCATATTTGCTGTAATTTTTCATGCATTTCATGTTCATGCCACTTGAATAATGACTTAGGCCAATTAATGGTTCAAAGTCATGCTCTCTTGAGCACACTTGTGGAAAATTAAAGTTTGTCAAATTGATTATTCTACCTTTCTGATTTTTTTTTACTTAGCCAATTTTTATCTAACTTTCAAAAAAGTCCTAGCTACTGTTTGTGAGTCATTTTTTGAGTCTTAAATATTTTTACTTTGATTTTTAAATGATTTTATCAAAGGCAAAAATGTATTTTGGCAAAACAGTTTTTTTCACCCACTACTCGTACTTTCCCGATTTTTCTTGGAATTCATCTTTAATCAAAAAATTAAGCTGATTTTTTCCTGTGTATTTTTACATGTCCTAAGTCTCCAGTATTGTTTTCAGAATTTTTTGAAGTTTAATAGGTTAAAAAATCGTGGCTTAAAACTGGACAGTGGAGTCATAATTGAATTTGGAGGAAAATCATTTTTCTGTTTTTGTTAAGTTACTATGAGGGGGCTGATTAGGAAGGTTAACTACTGACTTAGGGTAGTTTCTAAGTCTTTTTGAACTCTAAAAATGATTTTTAAAGTCTCGGGTTAAGGGTGGTCAAGTCCGGGATTTTAAACTTAGGAAATTAGAGCCATTTAAAAAAAGATTTAGCCCAGTTTTTATTTTTAATTCAAGCTTTTCAAAATTGTTTTCAAACAATCACAAAGTATTTTGGTTTTAGAATATTTAATTTGACATATTTTCCTAAGGTAACCGGATATCTTTTTAGATATACGGATTTCCTTAATTAAAGGAAAAAATACATTTTCATGCATTGCATTTTCCATATTCATGCATTTTATATAATATGTGATTTTTGTTATGATAATTTCTATGATATTGTTATGATTTTGAGTTATGTTATATTGTTTATTATATGATTTGGAATATTTCATGATATCCTATGCTTTTTATTTAATTATTTTTTTGTTTGTCATATCATTTAGCATATACTATGTTCATGCATTATTATTTTCATTTTTATTTTTCATGCATATTATATGATAGCATTATTTTATATTCTATGTCATTTAAATCATATGTCATATCATTCATATTTGCCATGTCATTTAAATTATTTCATTTCATATAGAATATATTATGTTACCTAGGTTATTTTATTTCATATAGAATATATTATGTTACTTAGGTCATTTCATTTCATTTAGACTTAGGATATTACATTTCATATAAAATATATTATGTTACCTAGGTCATTTCATTTCATTTAGAGTATTTCATTTAGACTTAGGATATTAGATTTCATATAGAATATATTATGTCACCTAGGTCATTTCATTTCATTTAGAATATATCATGTAACTTAAGATATTTCATTTCATTTAGAATATGCGAAGGCATTTAAATTATATCAAGTCATTTAGGATGCATTATATTATTTAGATTTTGCCATGTCATTTTATTTATGTCATGCATATACATATTCATATCTTTCAAAATATTTTCAAAAAGATAATGATTTTTCAATAAAAAATAAAGATATTCCCGAGATAAAATAATTCATGAGTTCTCTACCGGGTTTAACCCCTAGGGTTCATATCAGTTGGTATCAGAGCTATAACCCTAGGGTTCACATCAGTTGGGCTAAAATAAAAACTACCCTAAAAACTATAACTATTAGACAAAGAAAGCCTAAAGCTATAACCCCTATGACAAGTATGTCTGAAACCCCAAAACAAAAAAAAGTTGAGAAAAACTCCAATACCCTATGGTAAAGAAGATAAAAAGATTTGACCTGATTGGTCCCTAAGCTCTGATACCAACTGATGTGAACCCTAGGGGTTAAACCCTTTGAACCCACTAACAAATTGAAATACCTAACCCAGAAAAGCCAAGATTCAGGCAAAGAAAACTTAAACCCTTAAAAACCTGTTTCAAAGAACCTAGATTAAGCATGTAAGCTAGACCCTAAGAACTCTCGTTTCAAGAACCTAAGTTTGATAGGTTGAACGCCACAAAGAAAGAATTCTTTGATAAGTTCCTAAGTTCTGTCAAGAACTAAAAAGAGTGAAACACTCACTTTGAATAAATTCAAACTCAATTGATCAAAAGATAATTGAAGTAGGCGGCTAAGACATATATTTATAGCCTCCCTACAATAACCCTAATTTACTAATTAATAATATGTAAAATATGGGCTGAACATGCTCAAGCCCAAACCTAAATAATTAAAAGATGTCCATGTTACATAAAATAGGCCCGAATGCCTAAGTAATTATAAAACTTAAAATAAGCCCAAATAAGCCCTTTTAATGTGCTACCTTGTGTTCTTGAATCACATGGACCAAACTTGGATGCAAGCCCATCTTGCATGTTGAAGCCTTTCTTGAATAACTTGCAACATGGCCCAAGTGAATTCCACCCATTCTTACCATGTTTCCTAGATCTTCTTGGATCTTGGCCCATATAGATATTGCCATGGAATTGGGCCATCTTGGATCCTATCATTGGAATTGGGCCATCTTGGATCCTATCATGTAGTTTCAAAGAAAGGAAAAAGAGGTCCAACAATCTTTGGCATAGTACCTTTCAAAAAAGTTCTCCCCGAGATGTCTGTCCTCTAAACACTTGGAATTCTTTCTGACATCCAAATTTAGGTACTCGAGCTTAGAGCAAGGTTCAAAGTCAACTGGATGATCCCCGCTTCTACTTACAGAAGGTGATAGATGAATAGTTAAAAAATTTATTAAGAAAACAAGCAATTCAAGTGACATTAAAATGGCAATAATGAAAAAAATAAAAAATAAAAAGACAAGAAAAAAAACATTTAGGATCAAATACTGAAAAGAGAAAGGGACATAAAACTAACAATCTTATATATATAATACCTTTTATGCAATGGCACAACTTTTTCACTATCTCCATCATCAAAAGACTAATCATTAGCATATGCTTTGGTGCAAAGGTTCTACACGGCAACATGTAAAAGGGAGAAAACAAGCATAATCAGGAAAACAAGGCAAAAAATATATGCATCACATGAAAAAAATCAAGATATAGTAATATCAAGAAAATATCAACATGCAAGGACATTATATTAACAATATAGTAAAGAGGTATTTTACATATAAATTATAAATGTAGTGTCGTAGACCATGTATCTACAAATTAAAAAGTTAAAAGAAATAAAATGAACAAAATCATAAACAATCAATATAAGATGTTTAAAGAATATAGGCAAAGGCTTTTTGTTAATGGTAGGGTCATGCTATTTCAACAGAACTTATTTGCCAAGTAAAAATTCTTCAAACCAATTTTCTTTTTAAAATTCTTTTTCCCTTTGTTAATGGATAAACATGTTTTATTAAATATTAATTGGAAAAAAATACTAATAAACTTCTTTTCATTTTGGCCATTAGGTTTCTACTTAATGTGATAGATAATACTTGCTCAAATAAAACTAATAATTTTAACATATGTAATTACTAATAAATAATACTCTTTGATAAGTACTTGTTTCTGGTTCCCTCATGGACATAAGTAATGGATCAACTGCAAACCAAACGATTTGGATTGGTATTACATTATTAATTATTAAACACTAAAAGGCAATTGTTCCCAGCACTGATGTCCCTTTGATATAATCATATCTTCCTAAATTTCTGTACCACAAACCCACCATCTATGAGCAATTCTCCAACACCTTGGTTCCTACTTCCTAGCACATTTTACTTTAATGATTATGGATCAGTAAGGTATTAACACAATTTATTTTATTTCTTGTAACATCTACTTTTTTCTGAAAAATAATAAACCTCACTACTCCTTTCCTACATCTCAGCTTCTATAACTTTGCTTGAATTACAAACAACATCACCAAAAGTCCCATTTTTAGCCTCTTCACGTTAAATTGACAACAAACATCACTACATATGAACTAGTAGTTGAAAAAAAACAGGCATATATCTCCATCTTTTCCCTGTTTTCATAATCGTATCTTGAATACAACAAAAAAGTACAAAACCGAAAGATGTTCTTCTTAAACCCTAAACATTTGCTATTAAAACAAAAAGCAAAGTAGTAGTACCTCCAAGAAGCGGATGTGATAAACCGGACGCTTCTCCAGATCCTTCGCCGAAGCAAGCAGCTTCTGATGTAACAAAACATCTTCCACTCTATCCATATTAACATCGAGTCCATAAATGAATCCAATAACCAAACAATTTCATCACCTTCAACTTATCCGAGTAAAAAATTCCTAAATTCTTCATAAAAATACGTATAAAATAGTTATATACGTGTGAATTATTCGTATAAGAATTAAATTTCACCTAGCAGGCAAGTAATTGAAGTGAGAATCTAAGTGGTCACGAAAGTTGGGGTTAGAAATAGCTTGTTCGTGGCCGGTTTCAACTAAGCTATTTAAAACGTCGTTTCTGACATCGTAGATGTTGAAGCTGCCGAAGCTTCTCAGCGGCGATGAGCTCTCTCCGACTCCTTCCGTCAAATCCATCAACAACGAAATCTACTCTTTTTTTTTCTTCTTCTTCTCTTTTTCTTCTTCTTTCTTTCTATTTTTAGGCATCGCATGAGTGGAAAATTGTTGTGTTTTTTGGTTGTTGATCAAAGTGAAGAGGATCTTTGACTGGTGATGGAATCTGAGAAGACAAAAATGGAGGGAGATGATGGGGGTTTTGATGGAATTTGGAGGGTAAATTTGGAAATTTGGAAAGTGTAACAGCGAAGAAACAGGAGTAGCGACTGTTCAGGTAAGCAAAGAAAGAAAAGCGAGAGACTCCGTCTTCTTTTACTCAATTCAATGAAAGCATCACATTTATTACATGATTAAACTTAATAATTTTTTTATTAAAGAATAAATTCATTTACACTAACATAAAATTAAATTAATTTTACATATTTTTATAATTTTTTATATGATTTATATTTGGTTAATTTTATTGTTTTATTTCATATTTTATAAACATAGATTATGCATATCGAGTTTCGAGTAAATTAAATATATCTAACTATTTATTTGATGTAGAAAATCATATAGGATTGATTCGAAATTTTACGTACATAAAGATTACAATTATATTGTTAAATTCAACGGTCGGTTTGTTAAAATATAAATCGTATAAAAAATTATAGAAATATGTAAAACTAATTTAATTTTACACTAATGCAAGTAAATCATTCTTCTTTTTATTATTGGACCACACTTATAATGTTATATTTTTTGCAAAATTTGTTTTTTTAATACAAAATGTTGAAATACAAATCTATTTATAATATATATTTAAAAACCTTACTTCTTTAAAATGTCAATATATAATTAACTTTCAAAAAGAATTGTAAAAAAAAAAAATATGCATGCAAAAATATAAGCAAAAAAGTGTATGCAAAAGTAGAAAAATATTTTCAAATGGTCCAATAAAGTGACAACCAAAATCAATGTATTAAAATTATGTAAATATATTCTGTCTAACATTTTTTTCATGTAGTTTTGTTTCGCTCAAAAATACTACATAGAGATTTTGAAGTACGAACGATTATCCACATTTTGCTATGACGGTGGACGGATAGGTCATAATGATCTTGAATATTTGCATAACATTTCTATAGTGACCGGGGATGTTGCAGGAAAGCAGTATGGGGATTGGCTTCACGACTCTCATATAAGTAGGGGCCCAAGAGTTTTTATGGGAACGTCGAGGTCCTACAAACAACAGAATGATGGTGGTTTTTCTAGTATAGGGTAGAGCAACTTTAAGGGAAAAAGACTGGCATTAAACCAAAAACAGGCGACTTAGCGGTCATGGGAGAAACCACATTGTAGAAAGCTGCAAAAATGGAAATACAGACGTGACTCTCGTGATCTTAATCAACGACATTGAAGGCACTATTGATGAGATAGAGGAAAATCAAGCTTGGACCCCAACAATTACCAATAAGGAAGGTATCATCAAGAGTAAACAACATATTGGAGACAAGCCCACATTTTTTGGGGAAAATGTCAAGGTGACAAATGGGTGTAGATACTTGATTTTGGATACTAATATATTATCTCTTCTCAAAGACCAATCAAGTTGTTTTCAGGAAATTACACTTCTGCATATAATAGCAAACGTATTCCAAAACAAGTAATAAGGTCGCTTCACCGAATGTTTCTTCACTGAAAGTTCTTTAACTGGAACAACTCTGTTCAGAACAGCTTTTGTCTGGAATAGCTCCTTTTAGGAACAGCTCTTGTTCAGATCAGCTCCTGTTAGGAACAGCTCTTGTTCGGAACAGCTCATGTTCAGAGCAACTCTTGTTCAGAACAGCTCCTGTTCGGAATAGCTCATGTTCAAAATAACTCATGTTCAGAAACGCCTTCGCAACACTCTCATGGAAAGGGACCTCTACCGAGAAGTACTTTATAAAAGACGTTCCGCTTGATACTACTTTACCAAACAGACTAGTGAAAATAACCCCGGAATATGGTAGGGTTCTTGGGTTAATTTTACTATTGGGATGTTCTGGAGAGCTTGGCTTGGTGGATCAGACATGAAGATAGTTAAGAGATCCCCTCTTAACCTTTCCCTAAAGTATGAGTGCTTCTCTCTTTCTTTGAGAAACAGATAATGGACTCTTGTTCACTATTCACCATTACCAACAACAATCTAAACTCTCAACAAGTAAAACATTAATACTTTAGTAACTGACAATCTTCCTCATTATACCTATTAAATACTCATATTTTGTAACTCCTATTCTTGATACCTTTAAATAGGAGCTCCTACAACTTATATAGGGACTTTTGGCATTTGAGCAAACTTTCTCTTTGAGGTTATCTCTGCAATTCTCTCTTCTCCAATTCTCTCCTAAGCCTTGTTCTCAGGCATACTCAGCCTTGCTCTGCCATCTCTTTACTTTCTTCGCCTTACTTACCACCACCTGCCGCTGCACTTAGTACTTTAGGGTCTGCTCCAGTCTTCCTCTCCGCCGTCTCCCAGCAACATCCCGTTTCACTTGTTTGCAACGCTTCCTCTCCCTACCAAAGAACCCTCTACAATGGACAAAGCAAAAATGATGATATGAAAAAAACACGTGTGCATGGATATGGACAAGCACATTATAAAGGGTCGTTTGAGAACGGACGTATCTCCTAATTTGGATGTACTTTCTTCTGAGAACAATGAAACTACTGACTAGATTATCAACATTTCTGGTTTTACGAGTAGCACCACTGAATAGAGACACTTTGAGAACAAGGCAGAGGGTAAGACAACATGGAAAAAGAAAGCCAGCACTCAAATACTTGCAGAAGTAGGAAAGAGGAAAGCTGGAGAATTATTGGGTAACCAGGATGATATAGAGATAGATGAGAAAAGGAAATGACACATGAATGAGGTGGGGATACTGGAGGACTCCTTAACGTTGGCAGCAGAGACTGACTACCAGTCTCGCCAAACACAATGAGGTGCCTGGCATGAAACTGTCGTGGTCTTGGGAACCTACGTGCAGTTTGAGCTCTTCAACATTTGTTGAGGAAAAAAGATCCTCATGTAGTGTTTTTTAACGAAATGAAACTACATGATTGAAAAGGCAAGGATCTAATAAAACTACTGAACCCTGCATTTAATCAAATTTACGCCTTTTCTTTTTAATATATATTTTTTAAATTTATTTTTTACTTAAATTTTTTTATATTATTTGTTTTTTAAGCTTCTCATTTTTGTATTTTATTTGTTAGTAAATTTTTTTTTTAATATAATAAATAAATATATATAATTATATAACAGTTAATTAATTAAAATATATAAAATAATATGTATTAAAATTTTATTAAAATATATAAAAATAATTTATCAATATACTATTAGATTAATGTCTTTAATGATCATTTTTTCATTCTCCTCTCATCATCACATTTATTTTGTTATCTAAATACATATTCGACCACTAATTTTATTCTCACTGTACAATAACTAATTTTATTGAAAACAATTTTCAATTTCGTCAAAATCAATCTCACCGCAATCTAAATATACCTAAAGCGAAATGTTAACCAGTGCCAGTAGGCACTGGTTAAGGTGATATATATAAAAGGGTCCGCTTAACTCGTGCCTATAGACACCAATTAAAGATTGTTTAATTACCAGTTTAAGAATTTTTTTTTTTTTTGCATTTAATACGTTATTTTTACTGAATTTAAAATAAGTAAACCATTAACTACACTTTTCTTTCATATATGAAATCTTAACTGGTGCCTGGTGGCACTGGTTAACATTTTCTTATTTAATTATGAGTTTAGATTTTTTTTTTTTTTTTGCATTTGATACATTATTTTTTCCAGAACTCAAGAAAAAGTAAGCTATTAATTATATTTTTCTTTCTATATAGACCAGTGCCAATAGATACTGGTTAAGATTTCATATATAGAAAGAAAAGTATAATTAATGATTTACTTTTTATAAAAAAATTCAGTAAAAGTAATGTATTAAATGCAAAAAACTTTCCTAAGCTGATAATAAAATAATCTTTAACTGGTATCTATAAGCACCGATTAAGCGAACCCATTAAATAATCCTTATAGTTAACGGTTTGTTATTATTATTATTTTTTTTTAAATTCAGTAAAAGTAATGTTAAATGCAAAAACTTTTCTAAATTGATAATTAAATAATCCTTAACTGATGCCTAAAGACATCGATTAAGCGGATCCATTATATAATCCTTAGCTATGGTTCTATTTGGATCCATAGTTAAGGATTATATAATTGGGGGATTTCTTCCTCCACTGATCGCATTTGGATGCACCCTCAGTGAGGGTTTTAAACTCATCAGTCCCTCTAGGATAACTGGACCTAGTGGAAAGGGTAAATTTCTCTTTTACCCCTCCACTATTTATTTATTTATTTTTTTTCAATTTTTTCAAATTTTTTTAAAAAATTTAAAATTATTTTTTTAAATAAATTGTAATTATTATTTAATATAAAGATAATTTTAATATATATTTGATTATTTAATATAAATATAAATATAATTTTAATAATTTTTAATTATTTATTATATATATGCACATTTTAATTTAATGTTCTTAATGGTCATTTTCGTTTCTCACTATAATTCATCTCATCGTAATCAAACATATATCCTACTACTGATTTTAATCTCACAACTACAGTAATTAAACTCACTATCACTGCTATTTTTAATCTTATCAAAATCAATCTGATCGTGCAACCAAATGAAGTCTATGGGTCCGTTTGGATTCAAACGAACCTTCGTTTCGGTGCGGTTGAAGCACTTTTTGGCTCCAACTGCACTGAAATATCCGTTTGGATGTTTGGTGCAGCACGGTGAATGTTTTTCCACTTTTTAGGTCCAGTGGAAAGTATTCCCTCCCACTGGTGAGAGGGATTACAAATATGCCATTACAATATTTTTTTTCCTTATTGCTATTTATTTTTTAATTTTAAATAATTTTAAAATTTATTATTATATAATAAATATATAAAATTTATTATTATATAATTAATATGATTTAATTAAAAAATAACAATTACATAAATAATAAAAAATTAAAATATTAGTTGATATATTATTATAATTTTTAATTATCTATTAGTAAAACTATTATTTGATATATATATAATTTAATATTTTTAATTATTTATTAATTTTATAGTTATTAAATAATTTAAAATTTTTATTATATACAAATTTTAGTATAATGTCCATAATGGTCATTATTTTTTTCACTATATTTCACTTCACTGTCATCGCTGCGATTACATCAAAACACATATCTCATCGCTAATTTTAATTTCATCTCTATAATATTTAATTTTACAATTAAAGTAACTAATTTCACCTCGATATGGTAATCTCACCGCCTATGTCTACCTCGGATCCGTACCTAAATTAGAACCGAGCCATCTCACTTGGGCATTGGAAAGTGAGACCAATGGCTGGCGCCTATAAATACAATATCAATTGCCCACCAATTCCTCCCTCCCCATCTATATTTCCTTTGATATTTTTAAGATCTACATTCAGTCGAGAAGAAGCTGCAGAAAGGAACAAACAAACATAAATAAGCCGAAACAAAATTTCCAGCAAATCCTTCACATTTTCACGTCAAATTCATACACAAATTTCACGATTTTTTTTCCCTAGTGATCTAAAAATTCATGGCTGGGCCAGTAGAGATCGAAACAGCGTCGCCGAACGTGAACGGGAAGATGGAGATCTTGACGGATAACTTCGATCCGACGGCTGTGGTAGTGGAACCGCTGCCTCCTGTTGTCACGGTGACAAACGGTGGGCCCAGCGAATCCGAGGAGGAGGAAGAAGAAGGAGGAGGCGTGGAGAAGCCGGCGAAGAAAAGCAGGGAGATTGTGTTGGGAAAGAACGTGCACACCACGTGCCTGGCCGTTACGGAGCCAGAAGCTAACGATGAGTTCACTGGTGACAAAGAGGCTTACATGGCTGGCGTCTTGGCTCGATATCGCAAAAACCTCATGGAGCGAACCAAGCACCATTTAGGTAAAACCAAAAAAAAAAAATGCTGTCTTTAGTATTTAATTCAATCTGTTAATTATTTAGTTCATTTTTTTTTGTTTAATTGAAAGATTATATATACATTTAGTTCACAAAGAAAAGGGTAATGTTCCTTAAAATTTAACATTAATGATGATGCGAATAAGTAGTTAAATACAGTGAGTTAAACGTTGTACTTTTGAATTACAAGATCTTAAACTTTGTTCCCTTTGGTTATACTTTGGATATAGCAGATAGTATAAATTAAGCAAAACTGTAATCAACTAAAAATGAAGAAATGAATAAGATGTAACACCGACTTTAACATGGTTGTTTTATATAACAGCAAAATCATGCATTTTGTTCTAAAATTATAAACATATTTTAATTGTTAGTTTTTCGAAAATTATATTTGCTTTGCTTTTTGTCAATATCCACATATGGTAGCTTAACTATCCATTGACTTTTACTTAAATTGATCCTCCAGTACACTTGCATTGGGGCCTTGAAATTTATGTGCTATTAATTGAAGTGCAACTTTTCAGGCTACCCTTATAATCTGGACTTCGATTACGGTGCACTAGGTCAGTTACAACATTTCTCGATCAACAATCTTGGAGATCCATTTATTGAGAGCAACTATGGAGTTCATTCAAGGCAGTTTGAAGTTGGTGTGTTGGATTGGTTTGCCCGTTTGTGGAAATAGAGAAGAATGAATACTGGGGTTACATTACAAATTGTGGCACAGAAGGGAATCTTCATGGAATTTTAGTTGGGTTAGTGTTTGTTTAAAACTTGGTTACCTATGTTTCAAACATTTTAATCTTATTCTAATTGAAAAGTGCAAAAGCTGATGATTGGAATTTGCAGGAGGGAAGTGTTTCCAGATGGGATTTTGTATGCATCACGGGAGTCACATTACTCTGTCTTTAAAGCAGCACGAATGTATTGAATGGAGTGTGTGAAGGTTGATACTCTGGTCTATAATTTTTACACTAACTAGTTGTAGCATATAAAATGGTTTTTTTTTTTTTTTTTTTTTTTTTTTTTTTTTTTTTTTTTTTTTTTTCTGGATTTGACTATAAAAACTGAATTAGTCTATAATTCAAAGCTTGGTTGTCCCCTAACCTTTCCATCACATGTACCTTGTTAGGCACGAGTAGACCACTTTTGTTCTGCCAATTTATAATTTTTCCACTAGCAAGTTGTAGAATGTAAAATGATACTTGTTTCCTTTGGATTTTACTAAAAAAACTGAATTAGCCTATAATTACGGCTAGATGAAGTGCATCAGGTTTGGCCTGAAGAACTGAGATAAAGTACCACAAGTGTCTTTTATCACCGTTTATGGTCTGTCTATATATTGGTGCTTAGATTACTAAGACTGTACTTTCTGTAACGCGAGCAGGACAAATTATGTGATTTTCTTTCCTGCTTTGAGTGACCACTACTAACCTTCTAATAATTTTCATGTCTGCTGACATGTTTAAAAGAAGTAAAAAGGAATATACGTGGTTGTTAAGCTTGTATCCTGTCTGCAAGTAGATGATGAGTTTGTGCAAAATCTTATAAGTTTGTTTCTAAAACTTTTATCTTACTTGTCATTATCTCTTAAGCTTGATATCATTCTTGGTGGTGAACAGGCGCCAAAGGTTACTTTCAAGAAGCCCATTGGAAGTGTGAGTGTTTCTGGCCACAAGTTTGTGGGTTGTCCAATGCCTTGCGGTGTTCAGATCACAAGGATGGAGCACATCAATGTGCTCTCAAGCAATGTTGAATACCTTGCATCAAGGGATGCTACGATTATGGGAAGTCGGAATGGTCATGCTCCTCAATAGAAAAGGTTACAAAGGATTTCAAAAAGAAGTTCAGAAGTGCCTCAGAAATGCTCACTACTTGAAGGACCGACTGCATGGGGCTGGGATCAGTGCTATGCTAAATGAACTCAGCAGTACAGTTGTGTTCGAGCGGCCCTGGGATGAGGAGTTTGTTCGTAGGTGGCAACTTGCTTGTCAAGGGAATATAGCACATGTGGTGGTGATGCCTAATGTGACCATTGAGAAGCTGGAGTTCTTCTTGAATGAATTAGTTGAAAAACGATCAACTTGGTATCGAAAACATGTTCAGCCTCCTTGTATTGCAACAGATATAGGGGAAGTGAATTGTGCTTGCGCTTTGCACAAGTGACAATGATTATTTATCATGACTCAGAAATATTCCCCTTAATATAAGGCTTTTTAGTGGAATCTAGATTTGATTCAGAAGCTTTTCCTTCTAATATAAGGCTTTTGCACTATTCATCTGTTCCTTGCATGTATCGTGTAAATTGCAGGTAAATAGCAATGGCTAGCAAATTTCTTGTCTATTGGCTGCTGTTTTGTGTCATCGAAGCTACCCTTACCAGATGCGCTTCGAAATAGTCTGTCTGTGATCTAAGTAGTAGTACTATGAAGTTTATGTTTGAAGGCTGCCAGGACTTGAATTTTTAGTCAAGCAGATATATAGATAAGCACTTGATAATGATAGATTGCCCTCAAAAACTTATTATTATTATTATTTTTTTTTTGGGGGGGGGGGACAAAGGTAGCCATAACTGGGAATAAAGAAAGGTTATGTAGATGTTGGGATTCAAACTTTAGACTTACTGGATGATTGCATGAACCAAGTTTCGGGTTCAAAATTGATGTTTCCTTTAAACTTTTTTTGATGCTTTTCATAAAAAGTTTACCAAAACCTTTGTAAAAGAACATCAGAATCTGTTAGGGAGACAACTTTCTTATCCTTGCCATTCTTCACTCCTAGTGTTGAATTTCAGGTGTGTCCTGTCTTAGCCTAATAATCTGCCATTGTTAACCCTAAGGCCGAATTTCAAGTGTCTTGACTAGGAGCATTATTATGAGATTGTTGTTTCTTTATGGAGGCTTATCTTTATATGTACTAATAAACTTTTTTTTTTTGGGTACAAAAGACACTGCAGTTTAGGGATAAAAGAAAAGGTTTGAAATTTGAATTTCAATCTGGATGTCACCTCTTAAGAGTGACTGCATGAACCAATTGAGCTAAGTTCCGGATTCACTAATAAACTTTGTTATATCACAGCAAGATGCAGATCCTTGAAACAAATTGCCATACTTAAAAGTTAAGCAAAATGCTACTTCTGTTACATAACTTTATTTTTCTTTTAGTTTTGATCTCTTTTTTTTTTTGGGGGGGGGGGGAGGGGGGTTGAGATTTTTCTGCTGTTCTTCAATTCATGAAATAATGCTTTAACATTTTTTTTCCTGCCATTCATCTTTTTCCTTCATTCTTGATCCTGGTATGAAAAGTTTCACAGTGGCTCAACCATAACAGGATACTTGTTTTTCGGCATACGAACAAGTGTTGGCTGCAGAGAATCATCTCTCTCCAGAGCTCTCCACCTGTGATTGAGATTACATTGTTGTTATCTAAAGACAACTCTTTAATTAACAAAATGAATAATGATTAATCTATGTTACTTGAATTCGGGTGTGAGTGTCGGACAAGGGTATGTGTTCGATATGGGTAATGTTCAAATTTTTCTAAGATTTGCATGCATCTGGAGGGTCCTTGGAGGATCATATCCTCATACCCATGTCCGAATATGCGTCAAACACGGATGTCGGATACGAGTACTTCAAGAAAAATGAAGAGTCGGAACAACATAGTGATTAATTATCAACTGCAAGTTCTATCTCAAGTCGCTTAGTTAATTATTTAGTGCTTTCCGTAATTCAAAGGTTTAAGATATCATCTTGCTACTCTTACTTATTAAGCATTTAGAATTATCAGAGTTTTGTTTTTTAAGCATTGTATTTACTTGTATTTGCAGACCAGGTGATGGATGAAGATGCAGATTTCCAGCTTAGCCAGGTTCATTCCAGGGCACATTCTTGGTCCACTGCCAAATCCCAGATAGCTGAAAGGCTTTATTGGTGCCTGCAATTCAATACTAGATTTATTCAAGTATTTGCCTCCTAGGAGAAAAGAAAAATTCTACCTGCTGAATCTTGCTTATTACATCAAATCTGGAAGGATCAAACTTTTGAGGATCTGGGTAAGTTTCAGGGTCATGGTGGATGGAAACAACATCCAGGTTAACTGACCAACCTTTCTTGATGTTGTAGCCTGGAAATTAAAGTAAAATAAGTAATTAGCAATCTGGTACCAGATATTTTCTGGAGGAAATATCGGAAATTGCTGTTCATTTGGTACACAGTCATACTAATATACCATCAATCTCAAAGTCCTGGGCAGCTTTTCTTGAATTCCATGGTAAAATTGTGGCTCTTCGGAGAGTTTCACTAATTGCTTGAATTTGTTGTGTGAAAATATTAGTCCACAGTAAGCCAAGGTTAAAAAAACCGGATTGGAGATCGAATCGGTCAGACCTCCGATTCCCGATCCAATCGGTTGGACCGGCTGATTTGATTTTTTAAAAATAAATATTAAATATAGTAAATAATTAACAAAAATATACATTTGATTTAATGATATGATTTTTACCTAAGTTATTCGGACTCGGGTATGAGTGTCGGATACGGGTATGTGTTCGACACGGATATGTTCAAATTTTCTAAGTTTTTACATGTATTTGGAGGGTCCTTGGAGGATCATATCCTATACTCATGTCTGGATAGGCGTTCGACACTGGTGTCGGATACGGGTACTTAAAAAAAAAATGAAGAGTCCGAGCAACATATATTTTTACTAAAAAACTAAGAAATTAAAGGTTCAAATCTCATTAATTACAAATAAAATTTTGAAATATATATATATAACCGGTTTTTTACCAGTTCAATCTAGTTTTTTATCAGTTGAACCAGTTTTGTACCGGTTTTATATATTTGCCGGACTGTACAGACCATCGGTTTTCGGTTTGATTGGCTGATCCAGTTTTTTAATCATTGCAGTAAGCCTCGAATAAGTGGATTTATAGTATATATTACATAAGCAGATAAATTTAAGGGTTGCTGCTCACTTTGACGGTGTAAGGCATATTATTAACTTCCAACCATGTAAGATTCGTTCCATCCTTTCTATTTGCTTTAATTTCCAGGTGTTCCTCCTGCAAAAGTCACCCCATACTCTAGTTTTAAAGTTGTCAAAAGTGGAAAGAAATTAGAATTAGCTTGCAATAACCATCAAGTAAAACATTACTCTAAGCTGTTCCAAAACTGCTGGATTTTCTCCAAGGAATTTGATGAGCCATGTAAGAGCTGCAGTGGTGGTGTCATGACCTGCAACTAGCAGAGTTAAGATATTGTCTTTCATTTGTTGATCAGTGAGTTTATTTTCATCCTCTCTTGTATCTGTTGTTCCCCTGCTATGTTTAATTATAAGGGATTCTAGAAAATCTTGTTGGATCACTTCCCCTTTTCTCCTCCTTGCTATGATTGAGTCTATCATGGCATACATCCTATCCCGGGCCTGTTTAAGATAGAAAGTTATATCACAGATATGCACTGCCTCCTATAAAATGTCTTAAGCATGTACTTCTTTCTCATTCTAGTCTAAAAGAAAATTTCTGATTTTAAGTTCATCTTACTATATGCTATGTTACCCGGACTCTTCATTTTTCCTAAAATACTTGTGTTTAATACTTGTGTTCGGCAGATATTCGGGCATTGATATGGGGTGTTGTAATCGAGTCGAACCGAGTTGAAGCTGTAAGAAGCTCGAACTCAACTCGAGATTCGAGGCTCGAAACTCGGCTCGAGCTTGATCGAGTTTCACTTTTAAAGCTCGAGCTCGATTCGAGATAAAAATCGAACTGCTCGAGCTCGCTCGATTATGCTCGTTTGCCTAGTAAAAAATGGGCTCGATTTCCATACTCGATTTCAAACTCAATTATTTGTGTTTGAGTTCGAAATTCGAATTGAGATTTTTTAATACTAATTAAAAATAAAAAATATATATTAAAAATAAAAAAGCTCGATTAGGCTCGCGAACTACTCGAGTCAAGCATTAGGATAATCGAATTCGGCTCGCCCAATAGCTTGAGCTGATCGAACTCGACTCGATAATGACCGAGCCGAATTCGAATTTTTTTGGAGCCAAACCATAGTAGCTTTCGAGAACAGGTGTCTCATTTACACCCCTAGGTATGATCCTCCAAATATATGGAAAACTTAAAAAAATTAAGCATACGCGTGAGGCCGTGACCCATTTCCGACACTCACCCCTAGTCCGGATAACATAGAAGATGTGTCATGGCTGAGGCTGAGTTTATCAGTTATAACCTGAACAAAATTTTTACCTTGATACCACAATAAAAGGCCGTTCCTGGGATTTTGAAAGGCAAGGAAGCAAATGAGGAAGAAATGAGTTTGAAATTAGCCCTAAACTTTTCCTGCTCCTCACCGCTGGGTTCAAGACTCATTATCATGTTGCCTATTACTTTGAGAGTGAACTGCAAAGCAGAAAAGGATTCAATTCTCTTTCCAGATAAAAAAATTAAACATCATAAAGTTTGCTTTTACCATACTGAAAAACTCAACTGAAGAAGCCTCTTCAAGAACTAAAACTCTTCGCCCAGGCCATTGATCTAGTGTTTCAATAGCTTGACTGTTGATAAAGTGGAAATACTTTTTCAAACCATCAATCGAGAGGGGTTCAGCTATCAGGCGTCTAAGCCTCTTGTGTGCTTCTCCATTGGCTTGAAGCAAACTATTTGGACCCAAAACTTGCTGCCCTGTATAGAAAAGGTTTAAGCTAACCATCCCATCTTTACCTGTCAACAAAATTTTGCTTGCTTCTCTGCCTGTCATGAAGACAGTGAATCTCCCCAAAACAAAGCTTTTGAACACTTTTCCATATCTGTTTGGGAAAGGTTCTATATATAAGTAGATACATGAAAACATAAAAGAATGATTTAATTTGGTCAAATACCCAAATTTTGAATTCATTTACCTCTGCTGTCTCTTGTTCATAAAACTGTATATGCCAGATGGGCTTGAAAAATCTGACAGAAATGATAAACTTTCACCTATTATTGGCCAACCCAGGCTTCCAGGGATACCCTCCATTGCTTTTGGTGAAGAAGTCCATATATGCAGTAAGAATAAAGCAGAAAATACAAATATGAACAAGAGTAACATGATCAACAAGATGCTTAGCTCCATTTCAGTCACCTGAGCCAATATTCAACGCCAAATGCAAATTAAACTTTATCACTTTTCTAAAAATTTATATATTTTGAATTGAAGTGATCATAGGCTGAGATTTTTCAGATATATTCATCTATGTCCTTGTTGCATTAATCTTGACTGTATAGTATATAAAGGACAATTTAAGAAGCTGATACCTTGGAATCCATGGTGACACAGCCTTAGCTTTGTAGTTTTTACAATTTTAAAATCTATTACTTAGCTTAGCTCTCAACGATGCTCCAATGGAAATGATTCTTTCTTGCCTAAGCGTTGTAAATATCAGAAACCACTCTTTTCTCATAAGTTTTATCAATTCTTTGGTCTGCACCTTCTGAGAGGTTTGCTGCTCCACTTGTTCTTTGGTGGAATGGATCTTGATCAGCCATACAAGGCAAAAGGAAAGGTCAGAAAAAAAAAATAATAATAAAGGAAGAAAACAAATGCTAACTCCGTATACAGATTACAATTTTAGAAGATGTCAAACTCTTAGTCTTAGGGTTATTTGTTTCTTCCATGTTTAAAGAATATATGATAGCTAATAAACCGTTAGCTCGTCTTTTTTTTTCCTGGATGCTGAACTGAAAGTGACCCACTGGTTCATAGCCTTGGTAGTGAATAGTGTTATAATTTGCATGCCGACCTGAGGCTTGCCCTTTAGTAGGTGTAGCTAACAGATCCAGACAAAGTCATCATTTTCATTCACTATTCAGAGATGATAGAAGACAGCAATTCCCTTCTAAAGCCCTTTGTCATCAGCGAGCAAGGATATAAATTGCGGTCATGAACGTGTTTTCGATAAGGTAATCAGTATGGTATCGATAAATATATTGTTTTTGTTTTGATATTGATATTATATTGGTATCCGTGAGTTTCGACATACCATTTCGAGTTTACCGGTATTTTTTAAATATTTTTTCATATATATATATATATATATAACCTATTTTCAAGTTTCATAATAAAATATATATCATAAATATACATCAATTATTTACATAAAATATATATTTATATGTAAATATAAAATTTTAAATTTTAAATATTTAATATCCAAAATTTTTAAACATCAAATAAATATAAAAATATATAATAAATTATTATTAATTAAGTTCAATAGATTAATTTAATAAATATATTTATTTTTAAATATAATTATGAAAAAAAATAAAAATGATCATGATAGAGAAAACATTAGAATTGATTTAAGACAATCAAATAAGTGAAAAATAATTAAAAAATTAAAATGTTGTACCAACCGGTATGAACCGATACGTGTCGGTACTGACCGGTACAAACCGGTATAGGCCGGTACGATCGGTACGTACCAGTATAAAAACCAAAACAGTACACTATTTGTATCATTTCGTTTTACCTTAAAACTGGTACGTACCGGCCGGTACGGTACCGACTATCCTAGTTTTCGATCGCATCACGTTTATCGTGGTTATGGAAATAATGAATATTATCGTGATCATTGCAATAATCGCGATCGTGAATTTTTTTTTCATTTTGCACTACTTATTATAAGATTTTTTTAATTATCAAAAAAAAAATTGTAATTATAACCGGACTCTAGTCATACCTCGAAACCGTGTTATTTACTTTATTACGGTCAAGATATTGTATGTACATTTAGTATTATTTAGTTCAAAAGAAGATCGTGATAGCTAGACAACTATGAACTTGCACTGATATCCCGTGGCTTAAGCATCAACCATTTTTTTTTTCTGGAATAAGAGACAGAATGCATCAAGTGCTTATGATAATAATTTGAAACCAAATAAAGTTTAAATCATTGAAGATGTAATCGGAACAATCTGAAGGAAAAATTCAGAAATAAAGGTTTAGGCTATGTTATACGGATTCGGGTGAGTGTTAGATATGGGTGTGTGTTCGATACGGGTATGTTTAATTTTTTCTATTTTTTTATTATATATTTTGGAAGATATTACCCCTATACCATGTCCGAATATACGTCGGACACAAGAGTCGAGAGTTAGTGTAATATAGGGTTTAGGGTCGGGGTTGGCTTTAAGGGATACATTTACGTGCAAATGCTTGATGGTTGTATCGTTTTGAGCTATTAAATGTGACATCTAATGGTTAATCAAAGTGGATGGATGAGACTTAAAACAAAATGAAATGGTTTGCTTGGTAATAATATGCGTCTGAAAATAACTAACAAATGGTTTTTTTTGGCCAAAAGAAATGATCTTTATTAGAAACTGAAATCATCTGTACAATTGTGTAAAGTTCTGAAAGAATAAGGAGATTTTTTGATGAAGAAACTCCCTCTTTCCAGAAACCAAATCCTATTTTTCTTATGGAGCAGCAGCTAGTCCATCCCTGCTTAAAACGTGAACGAAAGAAGATGGTGGCATTCTTAGCCAATCCCTAGGGCACATCTTCAGCTTGGATTGAGTAGCAACCCAGCCAGCCGCCATATTGGCTTGCCGTTTGACCAACACAAACTTAGTATCTGCCATTTCCCTGATCATTCGGGTAATATCTTCCACAATGGGCATGATCATCCATTTTGTTTTATGTATAGGTTGAGTAATGCTATTAAAAACCTCTGTTGAATCTGTCTCAAAGACCACTTGTTGACCTTTTTGTTTTTGCCAGCCTTACTCCTTGTTCACAGGCCATAACTTCTGTCATCAATGCAGATCCAACAATCACACTTTCCCCAATTCCATGCACTACTTCCCCTTTGCTGTTTCTTGCCACCACTCTTATACCAGCCTTTTTAGTCTTTAAGCAAAAAGCCCCATCATGGTTAATCTTTACCCAGCCATCATCAGGTTTCTGCCATTTATCTATCAACTTCATGTCCTACCTATCCTTTATGATTTGTTCTTTCTTAATCCCCTGATTCACATATCCCAACTCCATTTCTGCATTAAAAATTCTGTGCAGGGTACTTTCGATCCTTAGTATTTTTTTCCCTACTGACACTTCACATCTAGTCTTCCATATTATCCAACATGTAAGAGCTATTTGCTCCTTCATTCTATCCCCTGTTTCCTTATCATCTTTTAGGCTGTCAAACATTTCTAGAATCCACTGATCTAAAGTCTTCACCGCCTGTTTGTTTATCTTTAGCCCATAGCATCCTGCCATCCATACACCCCTAGCCCGTTCACACATCAGAATAATATGCTTTATGGTTCCACTTCTTGATTGCATAATCTGCACAGAGGATCCTCCATACACTTCCTTTTCCATAGATTGTGATTTGTTGGCAACACATTATTACACATTATCCATAGGAATACTCTTATCTTGCTTGGGATCTTGATGTGAACCCTAGGGTTAAACCCATTGAACCCACTAACAAATTGAAATACCCTAACCCCAAGAAAGCCAAGATTCAGGCAAAGAAAACTTAAACCCTTAGAAAGCCTGTTTCAAAGAACCTAGATTAAGCATGTAAGTTAGACCCTAAGAACTCTCGTTTCAAGAACCTAAGTTTGCTAGGTTGAACGCCACAAAGAAAGAATTCTTTGATAAGTTCCTAAGTTCTGTCAAGAACTAAAAAAGAGTGAAACACTCACTTGAATAAATTCAATTCAATAGATTAATAATGGTTGCTGTAGTAGATGGCTAAACAAGGGTATTTATAGCCTCCCTACTAACCCTAATTCAACTAGCCTAAGAACTGTAACACCCTGTTCGGATAATATACCTAAAATCCGGCAGGGTTTCCTTTCTATCTCAACTATAACCCTCCTGCAAATAACACTCAATTCATATCCTCAACCAGCAATATTCCTCTATACTATTATCACATATATCCATACATATTCAAAAATTATCCATGATCAATTTATGTTCAAATCAAAACATATTGATCTATTGTCTCATTTCTTCAAATATATACAATATATCCAAAAGTAAACCTATCTCAGCAAGGTTTACTAGATAAAAACATCAAAAGATCAAGACTTCAATAAATTTTTAATATGATGTCCACCACGTCAAAATACTATTTGAAGCAGAGAATAGAGGAAGGTTGCAATCCCAACACCTAACTGTCACCTGAAAATAAGAATATGAAAATGTGAGATATATGAATATCTCAGTGAGTAGACAACTTTTAAAGCGTGTGAAAACCATAATGGAAATCTGTAAAGCATAATTGACATTTTCAAAATAAATAATAATAAAATCATAATGAGTAATTCAAAGACGTAGCAAGCTTTTCAAATGTATAACAATATTATAATATTAAATCAATGTATTAAATCTGTGAAGTAAATCAAGTTACGTATAATTGGGCTCCAACTTACTGTCATGCATAAGAATACATCCATGAAATAACCAGGCAATATCCATGTAGGCATACTAGTAGCCGGCCCCAAAGGCCAATACCACCATAGGACGCCCCAAAGGCATATGTGTCGCTATGATGTGCCCCCAAAAGGCAAATATAACGGGATAGGGACTCTGGAGGTGGCTCCCACCACAAAGGCGTAGCACGCAGCTCCCATACCCCAGTCTAATATCACGAAATGAGGACTCTGGAGGTGGCTCCCGCCACAAAGGCGTAGCACACAGCTCCCGTATTCCGGTCTAATATCACGGAATAGGGACTCTGGAGGTGGCTCCCGCCACAAAGGCGTAGCACGCAGCTCCCGTATTCCGGTCAAGGAAATAATCTCATACATTAAGTCAGGTGGAGCCAAAACCATGTACGTCAAATTCTATGTAAAATCATATTTCATAAATCAACCAACTTACTCAATATAATATTTTTTGAAATAAAAATACTTTAATAACAAATCAATTCATATGATTAAATATCGTATATACCTTTATTACGTAAAATAATTATTATGCTAAAAAAAATATAATTATAATTAAAGAAATTTCAAATAACTATAGTTGTCGTCTACTCACAATCCTTGAGATGATCTCACTGTACACCTCGACTTGAAACTTCGGGATCCACAGGTGACGTCGGATCTACGTGGCCTAGAGATTAACGATAATTAGTATCTATACATACTGAAAGCATTACACACTTATGAATTCAACTTAAATCTCATAATCTTCCCTCAAGGTCAATACTAATTTCTCATACTCAAAACAACATATCCTTAATTTTTAATATCATTTCCATAACCATTTTCTCCATAATTCAACTCCATATTCATGTCCTTATCAAATTCCTTTCTAGTACTCCATGCCTTAGAGATTTTCATAATCCATAACCATCAATAGTACTATATTTATCTTAAGCAATAAATTCCATACTATCAAGCTAGATTATAAAATCATAACTTGAGTTTGGTACCAATAAGTCTAATTTATGAAGAAAATAACTAACTTAGACAATTAGAACAAAATCTTGGTCAAATTTGATAAATCCCGAAACTATGCTGAAACAGGGGTCACACTGAACAGCCAACTTCACCAAATTTTATCTTTTTAACCGCTTATCGGTTTTGGGTGATTCAAAAACCAAAATTCTCATATTGAAGTCTAGTTTCTAGGAAAAATATCAAAAAAATACAAACCCAGCTGTGCCGAACCCAGAAAATCCGAACAGCAAGCATGCTCAAATTCCCCTGTTTTGCTTTTTCTTCCCATTTTCTTGTTCATGCTTTCAAATCCTTTTAATTCTTACCAAAAATGAGTAAAATTCATACTTAATAGATGGATTTCAGACCTTAACATGTTTATGGAGCTAAAATCTTAGCATGCTCAAGTAGAATATCTAAAGAAATAGAAGAATTTATCAAGAAACTAACCTTGGATGTAATTGTTGTTGAGATTTTTGGTGGAGTTGTTTGAAGAGAATTTTGAGAGAGAGGGAGGATGGGAGGCCGGCTGCCACTTGAAGAAGAGAAGGAAAATTTCTAGTGTTTTCGGGAGATCACTTGAATATAAGAGATATTTTGTTTTGTTTTTTGTATAATTGCATATTGGTCCCTCAACTTTTTATAAATAACCATTAAGCCCCTAAACTTTTTTAATATGTTCAATTTGATCCTTTCTTCTTTTATTTCCTTCACTTATAACTTCTTACCACTTTCCAAGTTTGTCCTTAAAATTTTCGGAATTTAACTTTACATGATTATACGTAACCTCGGTTGTTACAACTTACCCCCCTTAGAAAAATTTCGTCCTCGAAATTTACTTACCAACTTGATTGAACAATGAGGATATTGAGTCCGCATATCTTCCTCCCTTTCCCATATAGTTTCTTCATATGAATGATTCCTCCAAAGAACTTTCACTAATGGAATAGTCTTAGTCCTTAGAACTTGGTCCTTTCTATCCAAAATCTCAACCGGCTGCTCTTCATAAGTTAAATTTTCCTCAATTTCCATAGGCAAGTCCTTCAATATATGTGAAGAATCGAAAATGTACTTTCGGAGCATAGAAACATGGAACACATTATGAATTCATGACAATTCTTCTGGTAAGGACAATCTATAAGCAACTGGCCCAATCCGTTCAATGATCTCATACGGCCCTATATATCGAGGACCCAACTTTCCTCGTCTTCCAAACCGGATTACTCCCTTCCAAGGAGTCACTTTCAAAAATACCATATCACCAACTTCAAACTCTAAATCTTTTCTCCGATTATCTGCATAGCTCTTTTGTCGATCTTGAGCTATTTTTATCTTTTCCCGAATTACCTTAACTTTGTCTGCAGTCATCATAACAATTTCTGGACCTAGTAATTTCCTTTCATCTGTATCATCCCAACACACTGGAGTTCTGCACTTCCTTCCATACAAAGCTTCAAACGGAGCCATGTCGATGCTGGACTGATAACTATTGTTATACGCAAACTCTGTTAGGGGCAAGTGTTCATCCCAGTTTCCTTTGAATTCCATAATACAAGATCTGAGCATATCTTCCAAAATTTGAATTGTCCTTCAGATTGTCCATCTGTCTGAGGATGAAAAGCAGTACTGAACTTGAGTTTAGTGCCCATAGCATTCTGCAAACTTGGCCAAAATCGAGATGTGAATCGGGGGTCTCGATCAGATACAATCGATACTGGGGCACCATGTAACCTAACAATTTCGTTCACATAAAGTTTAGCCAATCTTTCCATGGAAAAAGTCTTCTTGACTGGCAAAAAGTGAGCTGATTTTGTTAAACGATCAACAATCACCCAAATGCTGTCATAACCAGACTGTGTTCTTGGTAATCCTGAAACGAAATCCATAGCAATATCTTCCCACTTCCATTGAGGAATAGGTAGGGGGTTCAATTTCCCAAAAGGTTTTTGATGCTCGGCTTTAATTTGTTGGCATATCAAGCATCTAGAAACAAACTCAACTATGTCCCGTTTCATACCTTGCCACCAATAATGTTCTCTTAAGGTTCGATACATCTTCACACTACCGGGATGTAACGCGTATGGTGCATTATGAGCTTCCTCCAAAATCACCTTCCGGAGTTCTTCATCCTGAGGCACACAAAGCCTATTTTTCATTATCAGTACATCTTCATCCTTTATTTGAAAGTCAGTCCTCGCACCATCCCTTACTTCTTGCTTTAACTTTACCAGCATAGGGTCATTATTTTGTGCTTCACGTATCCAATCAATATGAATCGGTTTAACCTTCAAGTGGGCTATCAGGAGATTATTCTCATCAATCATCAATTCTAAAGGTAAAGACTTCAACTCATTTTGTAAGGGTTTCTGAATTGCTCGGATATGAGCAAGAGAACTAGAAGACTTTCTACTAAGAGCATCGGCCACTACATTGGCCTTTCCTGGGTGGTAGTCAATTACACAGTCATAATCTTTTATCGATTCCAACCATCTCCTTTGCCTCAAATTTAATTCTTTCTGACCCATCAGATATTTCAGACTCTTATGATCAGTGTAGATTGTACATTTTTCTCTAAATAAATAATGCCTCCAAATTTTCAGTGCAAACACCACTGCCGCCAACTCTAAATCATGAGTGGGATAGTTTTGCTCATGCTGTTTCAGTTGTCGAGAAGCATAAGCTATAACCTTCCCATGTTGCATCAAAACGCAACCCAAACCTCTCCTCGAGGCATCACTGTATACCATAAAGCTTCCAGTCCCTGATGGTAGTGTAAGAACTGGTGCTGTGGTCAATCTACGCTTGAGCTCTTGGAAAGCTTGCTCACATTCGTCAGTCCACTCAAACTTAGCATGCTTCCTTGTTAATTTTGACAAAGGAGAGACAATCATGGAAAATCCTTCCACGAATCTTCGATACTACCCTGCCAATCCGAGAAAGCTCCTAACTTCTGTGACATTAGTGGGTCTTTCCCAAGCAACTACAGCTTCTATCTTTTGTGGATCTACAAAAATCCTTTCCTTAGATACTACATGACCAAGGAATGCTACTTTGTCTAGCCAAAATTCACACTTGGAAAATTTAGCATAAAGTTACTTTTCACGCATGGTCTGCAACACCGTTCTCAAATGGCTTACATGATCATCCTTATTCCTGGAATAAACTAGGATGTCATCGATGAAAACAATAACAAACTTATCTAAGTAGGGTCGAAACACCCTATTCATCAAATCCATAAAGACTGCAGGTGCATTAGTTAGCCCAAAAGGCATAACTAAGAATTCATAATGACCATATCGAGTTCTAAAAGCAGTCTTTGGAATATCAGATTCTTTAATCTTCAATTGATGATAACCCGATCTTAGGTCTATTTTGGAGAACACACTTGCACCTTGCAAATGATCAAACAAGTCATCAATCCTTGGCAAAGGATACTTATTCTTAATGGTGACCTTGTTCAGTTGCCGGTAGTCGATACACAATCGTAAAGATCCATCCTTTTTCTTTACAAATAAAATTGGTGCTCCCCACGGTGAAGTACTAAGCCGAATGAAACCTCTGTCAACTAGGTCTTGCAACTACACTTTCAATTCCTTTAGCTCCGAAGGTGCCATTCTATAGGGTGCTTGAGAAATAGGAGCACTGCCAGGGATTAAGTCGATAGTAAACTCCAATTCCCTGTAACCACTTCAGGAGTAGCCTGAGCCTGTTGTTGGGTCATAGCATAAATTCTGGCTGCAGTTCGAGGTCTACCAGGCTGTCCACTCTGTCGAGGGCCAGTAGATGAACCAACTTGAGATTGTACCCCAATTCTATCTCTAACTGCTGTCGGCTGATGTGCAGCAGTAGGTTGGATCATTTCTCTTTGACCCACTGACAACTGACTAGTAACTCCCTTATTCTCCAGCTTGGGACAATCCCGTTTCATGTGTCCCGGTTATTTGCAGTAAAAACGCACACCCTGTAGTCTCCAACATTCACCAAGGTGATTCCTCCCACAATGGGGACACTGAGGATAAGTCAATGTACGAGGTCCTCCTGACCTCCCAGGTGGCAATCTAGTCTGCTGTTGAGGTCCAATGATAAGTCTGCTAGAAGAACCACTAATAGGCTTTCTGTCTAATCCCTCCTGAAATCTCAAGGGTTTGGAACCACTGACACTGCTTTTTACATAACTTTTCTTGGGCCTCACGTCCTCACTGGAGAACTGCCATTTTCTTTTTCTGAACATCTCTTCTCTATCTTTCATTTCTTTCAGATTCTGTTCAGCTTTGATTGCCATGTTGACCCATTTATTAAAGTCATCTGTATCTAGGGTCGTCAACCTATCTCGAATACTAACATGTAGCCCATCTTGGAATTTCTTGCATCTATCAGCATCGTTGGCTACTATCGTTGGAGCAAATTCTGATAGTTCACTGAATTTTTGCTCGTACTCTGCTACTGACATACCACCCTGTTTTAAATTCATAAACTCAGTCCATTTCTTTTCCCGCAAAGCCCGAGAATAGTATTTTTCTTCAAACTCTCTTCGAAAATCTGCCCAGGTTATGGCAGGACGTCTAGCATACCTTTGCACTGTAGTTTTCCACCATGTGTGTGCATGATCCTCCAAAAATTGCACCGCACATGGTAACCTCATAGGCTCGGGAATCTGAAGAGTAATGGAAGTAGTATCAAATTTTTGTAGCCATGACCAGGCTAAATCTGATTCCAAAGACCCCATTAAAATCTTGCAACCCATATTCTTCAGATCTTTACAGTATTCAACTATCCCCTTTTCAGCAGGGGCAGTCAAAGCGGAAATTACTCTTGCCAAAGCCGTAATTGCCTCAGCTAAATTAAGATCAGCTGCTGGAGGTGCTGTTGAGGGTGCAGCAACGGAAGATGAACCAGCAGCTGAATCTTGTTCTCCAATTTGCTCATCAGTATTCACATTTCTTTCCTATTCCAATTTTGCGGTAGGGGATTGATTCTAGGCCTTCCTCTTCGACGTGGTGGCATCGTGTCTGATTTCCCGCACAAGTGACCATATTTTAATACTTCAACAAACAGTTTCTAAGTCTACAGGACCTATAACCTTGCTCTGATACCAAATTGTAATACCCTGTCCGGATAATGTACCTAAAATCCGGCAGGGTTTCCTTTCTATCTCAACTATAACCCTCCTGCAAATAACACTCAATTCATATCCTCAACCAGCAATATTCCTCTATACTATTATCACATATATCCATACATATTCAAAAATTATCCATGATCAATTTATGTTCAAATCAAAACATATTGATCTATTGTCTCATTTCTTCAAATATATACAATATATCCAAAAGTAAACCTATCTCAGCAAGGTTTACTAGATAAAAACATCAAAAGATCAAGACTTCAATAAATTTTTAATATGATGTCCACCACGTCAAAATACTATTTGAAGCAGAGAATAGAGAAAGGTTGCAATCCCAACACCTAACTGTCACCTGAAAATAAGAATATGAAAATGTGAGATATATGAATATCTCAGTGAGTAGACAACTTTTAAAGCGTGTGAAAACCATAATGGAAATCTGTAAAGCATAATTGACATTTTCAAAATAAATAATAATAAAATCATAATGAGTAATTCAAAGACGTAGCAAGCTTTTCAAATGTATAACAATATTATAATATTAAATCAATGTATTAAATCTGTGAAGTAAATCAAGTTACGTATAATTGGGCTCCAACTTACTGTCATGCATAAGAATACATCCATGAAATAACCAGGCAATATCCATGTAGGCATACTAGTAGCCGGCCCCAAAGGCCAATACCACCATAGGACGCCCCAAAGGCATATGTGTCGCTATGATGTGCCCCCAAAAGGCAAATATAACGGGATAGGGACTCTGGAGGTGGCTCCCACCACAAAGGCGTAGCATGCAGCTCCCATACCCCAGTCTAATATCACGGAATGGGGACTCTGGAGGTGGCTCCCGCCACAAAGGCGTAGCACGCAGCTCCCGTATTCCGGTCTAATATCACGGAATAGGGACTCTGGAGGTGGCTCCCGCCACAAAGGCGTAGCACGCAGCTCCCGTATTCCGGTCAAGGAAATAATCTCATACATTAAGTCAGGTGGAGCCAAAACCATGTACGTCAAATTCTATGTAAAATCATATTTCATAAATCAACCAACTTACTCAATATAATATTTTTTGAAATAAAAATACTTTAATAACAAATCAATTCATATGATTAAATATCGTATATACCTTTATTACGTAAAATAATTATTATGCTAAAAAAAATATATAATTATAATTAAAGAAATTTCAAATAACTATAGTTGTCGTCTACTCACAATCCTTGAGATGATCTCACTGTAAACCTCGACGTGAAACTTCGCGATCCACAGGTGACGTCGGATCTACGTGGCCTAGAGATTAACGATAATTAGTATCTATACATACTCAAAGCATTACACACTTATGAATTCAACTTAAATCTCATAATCTTCCCTTAAGGTCAATACTAATTTCTCATACTCAAAACAACATATCCTTAATTTTTAATATCATTTCCATAACCATTTTCTCCATAATTCAACTCCATATTCATGTCCTTATCAAATTCCTTTCTAGTACTCCATGCCTTAGAGATTTTCATAATCCATAACCATCAATAGTACTATATTTATCTTAAGCAATAAATTCCATACTATCAAGCTAGATTATAAAATCATAACTTGAGTTTGGTACCAATAAGTCTAATTTATGAAGAAAATAACTAACTTAGACAATTAGAACAAAATCTTGGTCAAATTTGATAAATCCCGAAACTATGCTGAAACAGGGGTCACACTGAACAGCCAACTTCACCGAATTTTATCTTTTTAACCGCTTATCGGTTTTGGGTGATTCAAAAACCAAAATTCTCATATTGAAGTATAGTTTCTAGGAAAAATATCAAAAAAATAAAAAACCAGCTGTGCCGAACCCAGAAAATCCGAACAACAAGCATGCTCAAATTCCCCTGTTTTGCTTTTTCTTCCCATTTTCTTGTTCATGCTTTCAAATCCTTTTAATTCTTACCAAAAATGAGTAAAATTCATACTTAATAGATGGATTTCAGACCTTAACATGTTTATGGAGCTAAAATCTTAGCATGCTCAAGTAGAATATCTAAAGAAATAGAAGAATTTATCAAGAAACTAACCTTGGATGTAATTGTTGTTGAGATTTTTGGTGGAGTTGTTTGAAGAGAATTTTGAGAGAGAGGGAGGATGGGAGGCCGGCTGCCACTTGAAGAAGAGAAGGAAAATTTCTAGTGTTTTCGGGAGATCACTTAAATATAAGAGATATTTTGTTTTGTTTTTGGTATAATTGCATATTGGTCCCTCAACTTTTTATAAATAACCATTAAGCCCCTAAACTTTTTTAATATGTTCAATTTGATCCTTTCTTCTTTTATTTCCTTCACTTATAACTTCTTACCACTTTCCAAGTTTGTCCTTAAAATTTTCGGAATTTAACTTTACATGATTATACGTAACCTCGGTTGTTACAAGAACTCCGAGTACAAATGAAACTCCTTGGCAGCCAAGGCTTACTACTTACATAATTAAAAGAAAGCTTAACTATGGGCTAAACATGCTCAAGCCCAATCCTAACTAAATTTAAAAGATGCCCAATAGTTTAATGAAGGTAGTCCCTACAAGCTTATTGGACATGTTACACAAGTCAGGCCCAAAAGCCTAAACTAAATAAAAACTTAACACAAGTCCAAATACTCATTTAATAGGCACCACATAGTTTAATGAATTAGTCCCCACCCTTGCCATGTCATTTAATGAACAAGTCCACTTCATTAAGCCTTATGCCGCCACTTTTAAAACTTGGATCACATGGACCAAAGCTGGTTCCTCTTCATTCAAGCCCATCTTGAATGTCTTGACCTTGCTTAAAAGACTTGTAGATTCTGCCCAAGTCCTTTCCTTGCAAAACACAAATCAGATTTATCATATGCCATTTATAAATAAGAAAAATCAGTATTATTGACATACAAACCTTGCATGTATTCGAAACTAAATATTTGAGCACTCTTAAAAGCATGAAATACATACCTCATTGGTAAAACATCAGAATCAATGTTCCCCCTTACCTTGCTTGTAACAAGTAACATAAGAAGTACATACCTTGCTTGTATCAATGTTAGGTAGTACAAAATCAAGTGAATGCTCAATCTCAATTGGATGCCCAATACCTTGTATGGAAGGCAACCCATTCGGCTTCCCCTTTGGAAATACATGCTTGAACACCTGCAATAAAGAAAAAGACAAACTAGGAAGAGGGTTATTAGTTTGATCATTAGTAAAAACCTCACTCTCTTTTGCATAGAAACTCTTCTTTGTCTTTTCTTTTCTCTCTTGTGGCATCATTCTCTTTTTTTCAGCCACTTCTATTTTTTTCTCATGTGTTTCGACCACACTCTCTCCTTTTTTTCTCTCATGTTTCTTCCTTGTGTTTCGGCCTCACTCTTTCTTTTTTGCTCACTCTCATTTTTCAGCTTCAATTTCAATTGGTCCTCATAGGCCTATTTTAGAGTTAAAGGAACAAGCTTGATTGTTTTTCCATCCTTTACAAAGCTATACCTATTCCTAAACTCATCATGAATTACCCTCCTATTATACTGCCACAGCCTCCCCAACAAAATATGGCTAGTATGCATAGGTACTACATCACAAAGCACCTCATCACTATACCTCCCAATGGTAAAAGCTACCAAAACCTGCTTATTAACCTCTACCTCTCCACATTCAGTCAACCATTGCAACTTATAAGGTTTGGGATGTTCTAGTAAAGGTACGCTCAACTTCTCGACTAGGATGGTACTAGCTATATTATTGCAACTTTTCCTTTCAATAATCATACTACATACCCTGTCATTTACAAAACATCTAGTACGAAATATGTTCTCTCTCGGCTGCTCCATATCATCTATATTAAATTGCGTATTGAGAGAATACCTTGCAACAAGAGACTCACCTACCACGGGATCTTATAGATTTCTATTCACTACCTCTTGTTGACCCATCCTATCTCTCATCTCCTCCAATACCAATTTTAAGCGTTCAGATTCTTGTTGCATAGCATGCAACATAGAGGATAAGCTATCCACTTTCTTTTTAGGTGTTGAGTCACTCTTGTGATACATCTTTGAAGTTTCTACAAAACAAATTGTTAGTGATAAAAAAAAATAAACTCACACACTCCCTTAGTGTTTACACTCAATTATGATATCACTCTAACTCTTGTTTGCACTCTTTTAGGCTTTTTCTTTAATAAACTTACTTACTCTTGTCTTTTACCACTCTATTTTCTCTTTCAGGTTCTTTAGGAACTAGAAGAACTCTTCAAGAACTCCCATTTCTTAATTCTACCTAGCAAAAGACTCAAGAAACAAGAAATAATTAGTGAGAAGGTAAAACAAGTAAAAAACAAAAACAAGATTACCAAGAATTCAAATCTTTCCTATTTCCCTTGATTTTTTCGAATCTTTCTTTCTTTTTCTTGCTGTTCGAACACTTTTATTATTCTTTTTTTTTCAAGAACGAGACTTCTTGATTTTCTTGAAATCTAGGATGAACTTCTTTTTTCTTTCTTGGGACTGTTCGAATGCCCCTCTGAATTCTTGAATTTTTTTCAAGATACGGATCAAGAATCAACAAGAAGAAATTTTAATTGATGAAGAATTCAAAAAACGAAATCTTGATTTAAATCACTTTTCAAGACTGAAACCCCAAACTTAGACTGCCTAAAAACTATAACCCTAAGGCAAAAGAATGCATAAAGCTATAATACTAAGACAAGAATATCTGAAACCCCAAAATCTTGTTATTGATTTTGTTATGATAGTATCTAAACCGACTTCCAAGAATGAAACCCCAAATAAAAACTGCCCTAAAAACTATAACTATTAGACAAAAAAATGCCTAAAGCTATAACCTCTATGACAAGTATGTCTGAAACCCCAAAACAAAGAAGTTGAGAGAAACTCCAATACCCTATGATAAAGAAGATAAAAAGATTTGACCTGATTGGTTCCTAAGCTCTGATACCAAATGATGTGAACCCTAGGGTTAAACCCTTTGAACCCACTAACAAATTGAAATACCCTAACCCCAAGAAAGCCAAGATTCAGGCAAAGAAAACTTAAACCCTTAGAAAGCCTGTTTCAAAGAACCTAGATTAAGCATGTAAGCTAGACCCTAAGAACTCTCGTTTCAATAACCTAAGTTTGATAGGTTGAATGCCACAAAGAAAGAATTCTTTGATAAGTTCCTAAGTTCTGTCAAGAACTAAAAAAGAGTGAAACACTCACTTGAATAAATTCAATTCAATAGATTAATAATGGTTGCTGTAGTAGATGGCTAAACAAGGGTATTTATAGCCTCCCTACTAACCCTAATTCAACTATCCTAAGAACTCCTAGTACAAATGAAACTCTTTGGCAGCCAAGGCTTACTACTTACATAATTAAAAGAAAGCTTAACTATGGGCTGAACATGCTCAAGCCCAATCCTAATTAAATTTAAAAGATGCCCAATAGTTTAACGAGGGTAGTCCTACAAGCTTATTGGACATGTTAAACAAGTCAGGCCCCAAAGCCTAAACTAAATAAAAACTTAACACAAGTCCAAATACTCATTTAATAGGCACCACATAGTTTAATGAATTGGTCCCCACCCTTGCCATGTCATTTAATGAACAAGTCCACTTCATTAAGCCTTATGCCGCCACTTGTAAAACTTGGATCACATGGACCAAAGCTGGTTCCTCTTCATTCAAGCCCATCTTGAATATCTTGACCTTGCTTAAAAGATTTGTAGATTCTGCCAAAGTCATTTCCTTGCATTGCTTCCTTGATTCGGCCCAAGTGGAATCCTTGTATTGCTTCTTGAAAACTTGGTCCATCTTGGATTCCATCAGATCTTCATCTTCCATATTTCCTTCCAGATCTTTTTATTCACCATATAAGAACTTGTTGGATGAATATTGCAAGTCTGGTCACTATCTTGCTTTATTATTCTGTATCCAGATTTAACAGTATACACACCATCCTCCTTGTGTGGCCATATTACTCTATCTACCCTATCTTGACTACTGATTTGTATTTCTTGTATAGCCATTTTTTCCTCTTCTGATAGCCATTGTTCAATAGGGGTCAACTTCCATTTCTTCTCTTCTTTGTCCATTATATCTTCCATCTTCGATGGTATTTCATCAACAGCACTACTAGGGAACTCCAAATTTTTCCCTTGCAGGCCCGGGATCCAAGCATCCTTCCAAATATCCACAGCATCTCTATTTCCTACTTGCCATAAGATATTTTATTTCAGAAAGTCCCTTCCTACCAATAGGTTGTTCCATCCCCACGATGCTCTCGCTCCTTTCCTGGCTGTTTATAGAGCCCCATTTGGAAAGTAGATTCCCCTTATCATTTTTGCCCAAAGAGCTTCAGGTTCTTGAAGCATACGCCAGCATTGTTTAGCCAGTAAAGCAACATTAAACTGCTCCAAATCCTTAAAACCTATACCTCTATCCAGTTTTGACACTATCATTTTCATCCAACTTTGCCAATGTATTCGCCTTTCTTGTTCTTTTTGTCCCCACCAAAATTTGCCATGTCACTATTCATCTCTGAGTATAGCTTCTTGGGAAACTTGAAACATGCCATTGTATATGCAGGAATACCCACAGATACAGCCTTGATCAGCACCTCCTTCCCTCCCATAGATAAAGTCTGTTGCTTTTATCTATGCAACTTTTGTAATGCTTTATCTCTCACATAATTCACAGCCTCCATCTTTGTTTTCCCCCACATATTTTGAATTCCTAGATATGTCCCAAGATTTCTTGCTGCCTTTATCTTCAACCAATCTGCCACCTCTGCTCTTTAACTTTCTGGGGTATTACTGCTAAACACCAAGCTTGACTTTTCTAGGTTCATTCTTTGACCTAATGCTTGACAATATACCTGAATCAAATCAAACATTCTTTGGCAGTTTTCATGGTTAACACAATAAAAAACAAAGAATCGTTAGCAAAAAAGAGATAGGATAAGACAGGACAGCTTCTGCTGAGCTTAATGCCTTCAATCACCTTAGTTTGAATACCTAATTGGATCAACCTAGAAAGGACATCTATAACTAAGAGAAATAAGTAAGGAGATAGAGGATCTCCTTGTCTAAGACCCCTAGATGGATTAAATCTTCTAGTTTGTTCCCATTTATTATTAAAGAATAAGAGACTGAACTAACACATTCCATAATCCATCCAACCCAAGTCTCATTAAAACCCAACTTTAGCATGACAACTTTAAGGAAATACCACTCAACCCTGTCATACGCTTTGCTCATATCAAGCTTTATAGCAACCTCATGCTTATTCCCCCTATTCTTCATCTTCAAGTAGTGAAAAGCTTCATGAGCAATGATTATATTATCATGTATTTGCCTTTGTTCAATGAAGGCACTTTGGTTTTCTGTAATGAGGTCACCCAATAGAGGTTTTAGCCTGTTCACCATTACTTTTGATATGATTTTGTACCCAAAGTTGCATAGACTAATTGGCCTGAATTGGGATGCCATCTCAGGACCTTTAACCTTTGGCAACATAACAATATCTGTATTGTTCAGTTCTCTGAGCATCCTTCCTTTATGGAAAAAACTCTTGACCATCCTACATACATCCTCCTTTATAGTATCCCAATATCCTTGGTAGAATAACCCATTGAACCCATCCGGTCCAAGTGCTTTGAGAGCCCCCAATTGAAAGGCTGCTTCTTTGATTTCTTCATTACTAACTTCTCCTACCAATCTCCTATTCATCTCTTCAGTTATAAAAGAAGGCATGCCCTCCATGATCATACTCAGATCCCCTCTCCCTTCTGTTTTGAACAACTCTTCAAAAGAGACCACAAAATGCTCCATAATTTCCTCATCTTTTTCCATCCAGCTGCCATCTTCTTTTTTTATTCTCATTATCTTGTTTTGTTGTCTTCTTTGCACAGTGGTCTGATGAAAGAATCTTGTATTCTGATCACCAGCAGCCAACTACTTTACCCTCGATCTTTGATGCCAATATTTTTCTTCCCTATCCTATTCTTCTTTAAGAGTTCTCCACATTTCTCTATTTTTTTCTAGTCATCCTTATTTTTACTATTCTCTTGGCATTCTGCAATCTGTTTCAGCCTGGCTTCTGTCAACTTCCCATCTCTCTTACCTCTTTCTTTGCATCATTTCTTAAATAGGAATCTACATTTTTTTTAGCTTTTGTACCACCTGAAAAGCTTTTGAGCCTTGCACTTGTATTTGCCATCCTTTTTGAACCATCTCCTTACATTCTTCACTCTCCAACCAGATTGCCTCAAATTTGAATCTTCGTGGAGCTTTTCTGTCTTTCAACTTAGACATCAACAGAATGGGTGAGTGGTTTGATCCCACTGCTGGCAGATTAATCACTTGTGAATTAGGGAATTCTTCTTGCTACTCCAAATTCACTAATGTTCTATACAATCTTTCTTTAATCAATTCCCCTTCGCGAATACCCATCCATGTGAATTTTTGGCCCTGGGTATGAACCTCCTTTAGCTTACACTCATTTATCATTTCAGCAAAGCAACTTATCTTCCACCTCTCATTCTATTTTCCTCCCTCTTTTTCTTCTATATCCAGAATATCATTGAAATCACCAATGCAGCTCCACGGTTCCTTGATTGCTCTTGCTTTATTCTTCAATTTTTCCCAAATAATTTTCCTATCTTTAAAAATAGGAGATCCATAAACCCAGGTAATCCTACATTGCACAGATAAACTTGAGCAGGACACCTTTGTATCAATAAAGTTCTTGTGAGTATCCACCTCACAAACCTGTATCCCCTCTTTCCACCATAGCGCTAGTCCTCCCCCAAGTCCTTCTGGTTCTACATATATTCCTTCCACAAATTTTAATCTTTTCCTCACACTTGCCATTTTTTGTCTCCATCAAGAATACCAGGTCAGGATCAAACTTTTTCTGATGCTCCTTAAGAGCCTGAACTGTCAAGGTTGATCCTATACCTTGATAGTTCCATGCTAGTGATATCAATGCTGCTGGGTGGCTGTTTCAGGCCAGCCACCTACACCTTTCATTTCTTCCTCCCTTTCTGTCATTATCCTTGTCTCCCTCCAATTCCTTTCCACCATTCCTATAGGGATCTCCACCAATTTCCTTTCCTCTTTGTCTCCCTACTCTTCTGTGTTTCCCCTTCTACCTTTTGAACTAGCCATCCCTCTTGTCTTATTGCTTTTGGTCCCAGGTTTCGTGTTTTCCACCTTTTTCCCACCTGTAATACTCCTGCCCTTTACTACCCTCCCACAATTAAGTTTCCTCTTCTGGCAGCAACTATCAAACTCTCCATCATCCAAATTATCATTTTCTCCTCTTTTTAACTTGAGTTTTTTGAATATCATGGTCAAGCACCCTTCATTATTCTCACCAATGTTGTTTTCCTTTCCTATACTTTCCTCATTCTCCCCTTCTTCTTCAGGTGGCATTTCAACAATATAAGGACACAGGAGCTTTTCCCAAATTTGGGGAAAACTGCAGAAATGGCTCGATTCGGTGAAATTGAAGCCCCCAGTTGACAAAGGATAAGTAAACAAAAATATCCCAAGTCTCAGTTTGAAGTGGATCCCAAGGAAGAGTCGGTTAGAGGAAAAATGGAAAAAGGGGAAAATTCTCGATATTGAAAAAGGGAAAACTAAATCAGAGAGGAATTCGATCGTAAAAATTGGGCGTTTTCGGACCAACTCCAATTCAATATATAACGAAGGTAGTGGAAAAAGAAAATTCAAAAATCGGACCTATTTTGAGTATTTCAAGTTTCGGGGGTTAAAGGGCAATATTGGAAAATCTGGGAAAAATAGAATTCAAGCTCAGAAAATTACGAAAAACTTCAGATCTGAGTTTTATACCAGATGAAAGGTACTACAGAAAAAAAAAATCTGGAATCGGAGCTCAAATGAAAAAGGCAAAGTTCGGGTGCACTAACCCGAAATTCCAAAAGCAAATTTCGGAAAAAATAGGAAACGAGCTTGGAAAAATATGAAAACTTTCAGATCTGTGTTTTATATTTTTTGGAAGGCATTGGAGAAGAAAAATCTGGAATCGGAGTTCGAATGAAAAAGGCAGGGTTCGGGTGCACTAACTTGAAATTCCAAAAGAAAATTCCTGGAAAAATACGAAACGAGCTCGGAAAACCATGAAAACTCCCAGATCTAAGTTTTATATTTTTTGGAAGGTGTTGGAGAAGAAAAATCTGAAATCGGAGCTCAAATGAAAAAGGCAAAGTTTGGGTGCACTAACCCGAAATTCCAAAAGAAAATTTTAGAAAAAATAAGAAACGAGCTAAACTTTCATATCTGAGTTTTATATTTTTTGGAAGGCATTGGAAAATAAAAATCCAAAATCGGAGCTCATTTGAGAAAAGACAAAGTTTGGGAGGTACTAAACTGAAACTTTAGAGGAAAATCCAGGAAAAATAGAGAATGAGCTCGAAAAATTTGAAAACCTCCAGAATTGAGTTTTATATTGGATGGGATGAATTGGAAAAGAAAATTTTGAAATTGGGGTCCATTTGCAATTAAAATAAGTTTGGAGGTCAAAATGTAATTTTACCGAAGAAACCAAAAAGGGCCAATTTACAAATAAAAAAGGATGAATGGCCTGGAAATTTCCAGGCCATTTTCGGCCAGCAGCTGGTTCAAAGAGGGAGTGTGATCATCATGGATCAAATGACTAAGGATGGATAGCAAGATGACATTTTTACAAGGACAAGATTCTCCAGTACTTTGCCTACATGGCATTTTAAGCCAATGGGAAGGCTCCAAATTGCAAAGCCATGTGAAGTTAATAAGATGATGCCAAATAGGATAAATAATGCCATGTAGGAGGATATTTTTGTAGTAGCCTCTATGATCTTGACAAATGGCAAAGATATTTTGTAGAGACAAGGGGACAAGAATAGTCTAAGTGGCATTGTTTGCCAATGGAAGGCTAGGAAACCCTATTTTTAATGGAAGCACCATGCAAATAGGGGACAAGCTCCCTATTTTTAAGGAAAACACTAGGTTGGAGGGAACATTTTTTAGCCATGTGGCAAAGGATGTTGGAGGAGCATGGGAAGCATGACAAGCGTAAAAAAATAAAAGCCACACTCACTCTAATATTAAGGGGCAGCCGGCCATAGTGAGAAAAAGGAGGAGATTCATTTTTTTCTTAAGGCATTTCATTCTTGATAGAAAAGGAAGAAGAAAAAAAAAAGAGAAGAGAAAAATTTTGCAACTTTGATTTGGAAAGCAATAGCTAGGTAGCTATCACCTCCCTTCTTCTTCTTTAACGTTTCTCTTTGATGTTGTGATTCTTTTTATCCTCTTTTTGTTCATGTGATTTGTAAACTTTTTGATGAATAAAAAGGTTTTCAAAAATAAATTTTAAAGGTTTTCTATCCTTTCTTCTTCATTCTTTATCAAATAACCAAGTTAATTTTTTTTTTCATATTTCATGCCTTAGTCAAACCTTCCTAGGTGATTTTGTACTTGTTCTTGCTTGATATTGCTTGCTTGATTGGTTGTGTTCATCTCTTGACTCATGATTTATCTATTGTAATATGATTGTAAAATCATATATTTCATGACATTTCAACTAGGATTTTGGCCAAGATCAACCAATGATCTCAAGCCAAAAATCCCTTGTCTCTTCTAGCTGAGAGATTGATAGTTTAGATTGGGTATTCTGACTTTGGGATTTTTTTCACTGCCCATCCATGGTCAAAATAAAATGATTTTTTTACTGTATGCAGTAGTAATTTAGAGGATGCCATGGTATTTTTTTTCATGATTTTTAGATTTTTTTATCATGGTTGAAAAAATGGTTTTTAACAAAGCAGTTTTAACTCACTGTGTTAACTTTGGTGAAAATTCGGTCATAGTACATTTTCTCCAAAAATTAAGCTTATTTTTTCCCATGAATATCAATATGTTTTAGGTCTAACCTAATTTTTTCAGAATTTTATGAAAATTTTTAGAAGGGTAAAAAAATAGATTTTCAAAACTACCAGTGGGAGTCAGATTTGTTTTTAAGAAATAATAAATTTCTGTTTTTGTTTAGATACAAAGAGGGGGCTGATTTGGGATATTAATTACTGTCTTAGGTTAATTTTCAAGTCATTTCAATCATAAAATTTTATTTTATAAAAGTCGGGTCAAGGGTGGTTAACCCGGATTTCAGAACTAGGAAAATAGAGCCTTTTTAAAGGGGGTTAGGCCATGAGGCCATTTTCATCCAAAAAATCCCATTTTTTTTAAATCAGAGCCCAAAGTCTTTTGATTTTGAAAATCCAATTTAAGTCTTTTATTAAGGTTGTCGGATACCTTTTTTAGGTATACGGATGTCCTTACTTCAAGGAAGGAATACATCTTCATGCATTGCATTTTTAAAATGTTTTTAAATTTTAATTTGACATAAAACGTATGTTTCGGTTTCCTAAACATTTGGCAAGAATTAGTTCCTAATCTTTGCTGGGTTGCCGGGGAGGTTAGGAAATTTTTCAATGCACGTGTTTATGGAATTGAAAGATATTGGATTTTGTTTTATTCGGAATCATATAAATGTCATAAGAAAGAAATATTTTCCAAGCTTTACCGAGTTTGCCGGAGAGTGTGGTAATATTTTTCGATATATGCTATTTGTATGATTCCTCACACGAAAATTCTATGTCCATGAATATTCCAAGTTGATGTCATTTTATATTCATGTTGCCATAATTAGATTTTGCCATGTCTAGCATGCCATGTCATTCATTCATGTGCCATATTATTCATATGCCATGTTATTTATTTATATGCCATGCCATTCATGTGTCATGTCATCCATTCACATGCCATGTCATACATTCACATGCCATGTCATTCATATGCCATGTCATCTACATTATGCCATGTCATCCATTCACATGCCATGTCATTCCTACGCCATGTCATCTAGATTATACCATGTCATCTAGGTCATGCCATGTCATTTATTCACATGCCATGCCATGTCATTCATATGCCATGTCATTCATATGCCATGTCATCCATTCACATGCCATGTCATTCATACGCCATGTCATCCATTCACATGCCATGTCATTCATTCACATGCCATATCATTCATATGCCATGTCATTCATGCATACACCATATCATTCATGTGCCATGTCATTGACATGCCATATTCATCCATTCACATGCCATGTCATCTAGATTATGCCATGTCATTCATGCATACGACATATCATTCATGTGTCATGTCATTCACATGCCATATTCATTCATTCATTCACATGTCATGTCATTTATTTTATGCCATGTCATTCATTCATGCGCAAATCATGCCATGTCTTTGATTCATATTCCATGCCGATTATTCTTTTGGCTATGTCATTTAAATTTTGTCATGTTATAATAAATTGCTTGCCATGCCATGTTAATTATGCATGTTATACATTCATGTTTTAATGATAATTTGTACATTCATGATTATTCAATTTTTTGAAAATTGATATTTTTTTTAATAAAATAAGGCAATATCCTTGAGTTAATATAATTCATGAATTCTCCTCCGGGTTGTCAGGGAGTCTTCATCAACTATATTAATGAAGGAATACCATTTTAAAAGAGGATGGTACGGAGATTTCCAAAAAAAATAAAAAATCTATATATTATCGGTTTGCCAAAGAATATAGAAAATTTTTGAAATAACAAATTCCGGATCATTCTCGAACAAAAATAGGATTATTTTTAAAATGGGAATTATTTGCAAATACCAAATCTAAAACCGATTTTTTACCGAGACTCGAGATAACACATGACTAATAAGGTATCATTTTATAAGGGCGTTGTGGGGGTGCTAATCCTTCCCCGCACGTAATCGACTCCCGAACCCGTGCTTGCTTTCTCTGGTTCGGAGCGCAGACTTCGAAATTGGTTTTAAAATGTTTTAATTAATTTTAAAATATTTTTCAAAAATCGATTTTAATAGGTGGCCGATCACACCTAGCCAAAAAAGATTGGTGGTGACTCCATTTCTTTTTTGAGGTCATTTTCACACCCTCAACTTTTATTTAAAGAGGAATTAAGTCATCTTTTCCTCTATCTTTCTCCCAATGTAATACTTTGACGAGGCCGATCGTCCCTGTAGACACCTAATTTTGTCCGAACCACTAAAAAGGTATGTTTTCTTCCTAAATTGATGTTTCAGAATGTAAAAAGACTTTTTTCATCCTGCAGGTGGTACTCCGAGACTTATCTAAAAAGGCAAGCATAAAAAGTCAAACTTAAAAAAGTCAACCTTGGAAAGTCAACCTCGAAAATTCAACCACTAAAAAAGTCAACCCACTTTCAAAATCAAGATTTGAAGTTAAATTGAAAATGGCGAAAGAATTTTGATAATCCGAGGTCTACATTGAAAGATATGGAGTTCGGAAGTTGGGTTATGGAGATGTAGTAGAAAGGAAACCCTAGTTCAAGAAATTTGGGAAAATGTGCTTAAACGATCAAATTGGTCAAAATTTAAGGTTTGAAATGAAAGATAAGCACTGACTACGAGTAATGGAGAAGCTACTTGGAAGAAAAACTGAAAGAAAAGTCAATCCGGAAGAAAATCGAGAATTAGGGTTTTTGGTAGATTTCGGTAAAAGTTGGAAGAATTACAGAATTGGCCCGATTCAGTAAGACTAAAGCCCCTAATTTATGAGGAGTGATTAAACAAGGATAGCCCAAGGCTCAGTTTGAAGAAAATTTTAAAATCGGGCTTGTTTTGAGCAAAATCGGGCTTCGGACGCAAAAGGGAAAAATTGGAAAATTTGGAAAAAATAGCAAATGAACTCCAAAAATTCTGAAAATTTGCAGATCTCATTCTTAAATCATTTCAAAGAAAAATCTTGATTCGGAGTTCGTTTGAAAAATGGCCAAATCCCGGATCCCTTGCGTAGAAACTCAAAAAGATAAATCCCGAAAAAATAGTAAATGAGCTCCAAAAATTCTAAAAATTTGTAGATCTCATTCTTAAATTATTTGGAAGAGATTGGAGAAATAAAATCCGGATTCGGAGTTCATTTGCAAAATGGCCAAATCTTGGGCCCATTATGCAGTAATTCAAGCAGATAAATCCCGAAAAAATACCAAATGAGTTCCAAAAATTATGAAAACTTCCAGATCACACTTTTTAATTATTTGGAAGAGATTGGTGAAGAAAAATCTGGATTTGGAGCTCATTTAAAAAATGGTAAACTTTGGGAGCACAAAAGGGCAATTTTAGAAGAAAAAATCCAAATAAATAGAAAATGGGCTCGAACAATTTTGAAAACCTCTAGAATTCAATTTTTTTATTATTTCATAAGTATTAAAAAAATAATTTTTTAATTTGGAGTCCGTTTGCTATTTATTTATGTTTGGGGGGCAAAAAGGTTATTTTACCAAAGAAATCGAAAAGGGCCTTTTCTTGTTTTTAAAAAATTGAAGCATGGGCTGGAAGAGGAAGGGTCAGCCGGCCAAGGCCTAATGGTGGACAGATATTTTCTGATTTTTAATCAAAAGGCCAACAATGAAGAGGAAGGTAGTTATTTTTGTGATCAAGCCTTTGAATTTGCAACACATGGACCAATGAGAATATATTTATGACATCATAATTCAAGGGCTGATGATTCTAATCTAAAGGTGAGAATTGTACATAGAAAGCATCTTGGGTTGAAGGCTATTGGATGAAATTTGGACTAAAAAAAATTCTAGAACCTCTTAGGTTATTCCTAGGCCAACCGGCCACTACAAGGGGGGAGGGCTCTTTATTTCATTTTGACTCATTCACACTCTTGTTTGGCTGATTTTCTCTCCATTTTCGAAAGGCAAACAGAAAAGAATGTTAGAAGAGAAAAAGCTTGCAATATAGCTTCTAGAGGTTGCTTTAGGCACCATACTCTTGCACTTTCCTTGATTTTCTATTCTTGATTTGCTGTTTTGGTTGATATTTTGGTGAGTTTCTTTTGATTTTTCTTTTTAAAATAAGTGTTTTTAAGTTTCTTCTTCAAGTTCTTCTTTATACTTTCTTGAAAAAAGCTTTGAAAATGTTTTTTCTCTTGTTTTTGGGGTGGCCGAATGGCCTATTGTTTTTATGTAGTTGCTGTTTGCTTTTTTATTTCATGTTATTAGTGGTATTTAACAAGTTTTGATGCTTTAAATCTTCTTCAAATACATAAATATGAAGCTTTTTTTGATTTGGTTGCTTGCTTGTTTCCATTGTTGAGTTTATTATCATGTTATCATGTTTATTTTATTTGTCTTGCATTTTTTATTTTCTGTTTTCAAAGTGTTTAAGTTTGTTTATGATTTATATTTTGTTAATCCATGTGTTTGTGAAAATGCCTATTGGCTTTCATGCCTATACTTTATATTTGCATGATTTAAGTATTGTTCTTTAGCTATGCATGTTATTATGTTAAGTGTTTGTGAAAATGCCATGTTCATTGGACCATTCGGCTACTCCCTTTTCTTATGCTTTGTGTGTGCATTTTTATTATGCTAGTTGATAGGTTTGCATTCCTATGATATGTTGTTGTGTATTTTGTTTAAGTATGCTATATGTTTGTGTATTTGCCATGCATTTTTTAGTTTTAGGTTTGGCTTGCATTATCATGAATTTCATACATTTTAGACTTAGGTTGTATTAAATGCCATGCAAGTTCATTTAGGTCTAGGTCATATTCTCTATGCCATGTATTTTTCATGTCATTTAGGTCTTAAATCATGCATTTCATGCATCATACTAGCTGTATTTTCATGCATTTCATATCATGCCATATGATTTATGACTTAGACCAATCAATGGTTCAAAGTCATGCTCATTTTGAGCATACTTGTGGAAAATTAAAGAGTGTCAAATTGATTATTCTACCTTTGTGATTTTTTTTTACTTAGCTAATTTTTGTCTAACTTTTCAAAAGTGTTAGCTACTATTTGTGAGTCTTTAGGAAGGTTTCCAACATTTTTACTTTGATTTTTAAATGATTTTATCAAAGGCAAAAAATGTGTTTTGGCAAAACAGTTTTTTCACCCAGTACTCATACTTTCTCGATTTTTCTAGGCAGTCATCTTTAACCAGAAAATTATGCCAATTTGTTCCCGTGTAGTTTTACATGTTCTAAGTCTCCATTATTTTCTTTTATATTTTTTTGAATTTTTAAAAATAGGTTAAAAGATCTTGTTCTAAAACTAGATAGTGGAGTCAGATTTGAATTTAAAGAAAATTCCTTTTTCTGTTTTGGCTAAGTTACTTAGAGGGGACTGATTAGGAAGTTTAGCTACTGTCTAGGGGTAGTTTCTAAGTCTTTTTAAACTCTAAAAATATTTTTCTAAGTCTTGAGTTAAGGGTGATCAAGTCCGGGATTTTAAGCTTAGGAAATTAGAGCCATTTAAAAAGGGTTTAGTTAGGTTTTTATTTTTTTAAAATCTAAGTTTTCCAAAATTGTTTTCAAACAATCATAAAGTTTTTTGTTTTAGAATATTTAATTTGACATATTTTCCTAAAGTAGTCAGATATCTTTTTAGATATACACATTTCCTTAATTATATTCTCATGCATTGCATTTTCTATATTCATGCATACTATATAATATGTTATTTTGCTATGATAATTTCCATGGTGTTGTTATTATTTTTTATTTATATTTTTGATGTTATGTTGTTTATTATATGGTTTTGAATATTTCATGATATCCTATGCTTTTTATTTAGTTATTTTTTGTCATATTATTTAGCATATACTATATTCATGCATTATTATTTTTATTTTTATTTTCATGCATATTATATGATAGCATTATTTTATGTTTCATGTCATTTCATATCATTTAGATTATATGCCATACCATTTATATTTTCCATGTCATTTAAATCATTTTATTCCATTTAGAATATATCATGTGACTTAGGATATTTCATTTCATATAGAATATATTTTGTTACCTAGGTCATTTCATTTCATTTAGAATATATTATGTCACTTAGGATATTTCATTTCATTTAGAATATATCATATGACTTAGGATATTTCATTTCATTTAGAATATGTTATGACATTTAAATTATATCATACCATTTAGGTTGCATTATATTATCTAGACTTTGCTATGTCATTTTATTTATGTCACACATATTCATATTCATATTTTTTAAAATGTTCCGAAAAAGGTAATGATTTTCAACAAAATAAAGATATTCCTGAGTTGAAATAATTCATGAGTTCTCTGCCGGGTTTCCTGGGGAGGATATCATCAATTATCATTAATAACGGAATATCTTCTTTAAAACGAGAATGATTCGGAAAGTTTTCCAAACTAATAAAAATTTCTATATTTTTCCACGTTTGTTGGGGAATATAGGAAAATTTTGAATTTATAAATTCTGGATCATTTTCAATTAAAAATGGAATTATTTTTCTTTAAATTGGGAATTAACTTAAAATACTAAAATCGACTTTTTACCGAGACTTGAGATAACACATGATTAATAAGGTACCGTTTTATACGGGCGTTGTGGGGGTGCTAATCCTTCCCCACATGTAATCGAGTCCCGAACCCAATTCTTCAATTTTCTCTGGTTTATAACGCAGACTTGAAATTGGTTTTTAAAATGTTTTAATTAATTTTAAAATATTTTACAAAACTGATTTTAATAGGTGGCAGATCAGACCTAGCTAAAAAAGATTGGTGACGACTCCATTTCTTTTTCAAGGTCATTTTCAAAACCTTCATTTTTCAAGAGGAATTAAGTCGACTTTTTTTCGGTTTTTTTTAATGTCACGCTTAACGAATAATAAAGTCTTGTGATGAGACTTGTTATTCTGTAGGTTGCGACAGCTTGGCGACTCCGCTGGGGACATTTAGAGAGTCAGGCCTAGAATTAATCATGTGTTATCAAAGTCTCGGTTTTGTTGGTTTAATTGGTATTTAATTTTAATTCCCACATTTTTTTTTAAAAAAAGGAGAATTTTGAAAATAATAAAATGCTCTTAAATATGTCCATATTCATGTGCATACATATTATAATTGTTCTCTGGTTATTTTGGTGTATATATTCATTTATTGATTAATTGATGATTTATGTTGTTTAACTTGTTGGGGCATTTAGAATAAGGGATGTAGAATAGGTGGTGAAAAGTTTGTTATTTCTCCTCACACACTACACGTGCTTTTGCATATTATGAGCCCTATACCCGGGTTCCGTCCTTTTAGGTGAGAGCAAAGTAACTAAGCCTTCGTGATTATCAATCCGCATGGGCTAGTGAAACACTTCCGGAGTACTAAATTACCTAAGCCTTCGTGATTAACAATCAGCATGGGCTAGGGAAATAGACTCTAACGAATTGAACCCGCTTTTATCAGGGTGCCTTACTAGCCTTCACCGGCGACAGTGAGGAATAATTCGGAGCTTTTAGAACTAATTCACCTTTATATAGTAAACCTAGGCGAAGCCATGCCGGATTTCCAATTAGATATCCCGAAGTTAAGAACACATGGAGGAATATTTCCAATCCTTTTACCTTCTATTCTACTTTCCGAATAAGTTTATTTTTGAAAATCGGGAAATGGTGAACGTACATCACAATGCCCATAATAAGTGTTGGTGTTTCATCCCAGGGGTGTTATAATTTTGTTGGCATCGTCAGGGATAATTATTGTTTTGAATTATATGTTTTTTTTTGTATTATTCGAATTTATTCCCGTTACTAATTCATTTCCTTTTTGTTGTTGTTTTGTTTTTTTGCATTCTTGTCATCATTTTTGCACATGGAAGGTTATTGGTCTCGGGATAATATTCAACCAAAAGGGCTTCCATGGAAGGTCAGAATGTCTCAGTTGTCGAGAAGCATTTAGAGGTTAGGAAACAGTCTGAGAAAGGTCAGCAGGATAATGGGGATTGTTTGAAAACGAGATATGTGTCAGTATTGCCAACTGAGGTTGATCTTATTATAAGGCAAAATGATCTCCGAGAATTGATGGATATATGGAATCAATGGAACATATCAGAAAAAGAAGCCTTCACTCAGACTTATGGAGACATAGCACTGTTAGTTCAGGTTAAGGTCAGTGGTGAGGTGATCCGGGCTATGTTGCAATTCTGGAATCCCGCTTATTGATGTTTTACTTTCAACCAAGAGGATATGACTCCAACCAAAGAGGAATATTCAACCTTGCTGCATATTGAGAACGTTATTCCGAACCGTATTTATTTGAAGGATACAAAGACGCCGAGTTTCAAGAAAAAAGTGTCTAAGATTCTGGGAGTGGAAAGAAATTGGGTCGAAAGCCGTGTTGTTCAGAAAGGGGTAAGTCACTGTATCTCATGGGATATTTTATGGACCTTAATCCATAGCCATTCAAGTAAGGAGACAATTAGGAATATTTTTGCTTTGGCTATCTATGGTTTAGTTATCTTTCCAAATACATTAGGGTATGTAGATGTGGCGGTATTTGATATTTTTGAGAGGCTTGAGCAAAGGATAAACCCAGCCCCGAAAATTATAGCAGAAATAATTTGATCTCTGAATTTCTATAGACGGGAAGGAAAAAGGCATTTTATAGGTTGTATACAGCTTCTTTACATATGGGTTCAGAGCCATTTTTGTAAACAGGAGAATTTCCATCTTCGCTCGTATTGGAAGTCTTTTGCACCAATTGGTGAATTTTTTAAGAGGGATTGGATTGAAAATAGGACTGAGGAACAATGGATCAACATATTTCGGAATATCAGGGCTGAGATGGTAATTTGGAGGGCTCCATGGATAGCTCCTATACCGACGTTGTACAAGTGTGGAGATAAAGCTTATGTTCCATTATTGGGAGTATGGGGAGGAGTGAGCTATGCACCACTGCTGGTACTAAGACAATTGAAATCCAGTTAGTTTACTTCTACGACCCATGACCTTAGTGATTTGGAATTTGTTTATGGAGAAGATGGATACTCGAGAAAGGTACGTGAGATTGTAGTAGCATGGAAGGAAACTCATCGGGTAGAGGTAGCTAGATACGCTGACATCGTCACACCTGATTACCTAGTGTGGAGGGAATTGAGGGTTAATGATAGGTTGTTGACATCAGATGGAAAAGAGTTCCAGTTCATGAGTCCACCACCTAAGGAAGTGCCATCAGAGTTAGAAATTGCAAGGGCAAAATTCAAAAAATAAAAGGTCCAAATGAGCAAAGAGATTGCCCGACTGCAAGAAGAACTTAAGGACATGAAAAATAGGGAACCAGCTCGAGAAAGAGAAAAGAAAAAGATCAAGAGAGAAAGGGATACTGCTAAGAGCGATCTTCAGGAATTACACTTGGAGAACAAGAGGTACCGCTTCGAGCTCAAATTTGAGGGGACCCTAAAGACTTCCGGGGAATGGGAGCAAGAGGTCAAAAACCTCAAGAAGGAGAATAACTTTTGGAAAGAGAGAGCAAAGCATGAGGAAGCCCGAGCCAATCAACTGGAGAAACAAGCTAAAGAAATCTAACACGGTGATGCTTCTGCTGACACGTCAAAGGGCCGTGAACAAGTAGGGGCCAGATTGAAGAGCAAGGCAATCAAAAGAGGATAGTAAAAAAAGTCCAAGATCCGAGGGAGTTACTATAGGATCAGTGTTTTGTAATAGCATTTTTGAATTAGGATAGACAGATTATTAGATTGTCTTAAGCAGTGATCTTTTATCTTTGATGTATTTAGTTCCAGGAAATCAATGAAAGACCGTTTGGTTGGAATTATCCCGGGGCCAATACTTTTAAATGCACTCATCATTCATCATTCATTTGTTCTTTCCTTTATATATTTTGTTTGTTCATTCATTCATTCATATTTATAGTCATTCATACATTTATACTGTAAGATTATTCATGCACTTAGCCATTTATTTATTTGTCCATTAATTTTTTTTTTTAATTATTCATTCATATTCATACACTTAGTCATTTACTTATTTGTTCATTCATTAACATTTAGTTATTCATTCATTCATTTTTTATAAAATAAAAAATGTGTCAATAAATTCTAATTCATGGTTTTCAAAACTAAAGGTACAATTGATCGCACTCAGAAAGAATCGAATTTTTGACACCCTTAAAATACTCGATCTCAAGCCAGAGCTATGGAGAACGATCAGCTTGCTAGAATTGAAAGGATGGAAAGAACTCAGAAAGAACTGCAGGAACAGTTGGCTAAGTCTTAGGAGTGGAGTCACGAGAATAGATGACTAAACTCATGGAAATGATGAGTGCCATGATGAGGCAGAAATGGCCAGGGGAAAATTCAGTTACAGAAATGGGGGCAGTAAACCAAGAAGGCTGACCTGAGGTAGTACATCAGAATGGCCAGACATCCCAGCATGTAGGAAATGAACTTCCAACTGGGGCAACATCCTATGTTTACATCCAACCAGCGGCTGAGGTACAGAACTTTGGTCCTAAAAAGGTAACATTGGGGTTGATCCAATTGATGTGGACGTTCCAGACTTTGAGGAACTAGCTGAAAAGGAAAAGGCAAAGATGGCCGAGCTAAAGAAGGTTGAAACAGCAGAATCCCAGAAAAAATATCAGCTGTTGGAGGAAAGATTGAGGGCAGTTGAAGGGGCGGAGCTATTTGGCAGTCTAGATGACAAAGAGATGAGTTTAGTGCACGGTCAGGTGATTCCTCCAAAGTTCAAAGTACCAGACTTGAAAAATATAACAGAACTACCAACCCATCAGCACATCTGACCATGTATTGTTGGAAGATGACCGGACATGATGAAGATGAAAAATTGTTTCTCCACTATTTTCAGGATAGCTTGATAGGATCCGCAACTCAGTGGTATAACCAGCTTACCCGTTTTAAGATCCATTCCTAGATGGATCTAGCCAAAGCCTTCATGGAACAATACAAGCATGTGATGGACATGGTGCCTGACTGTCTAACTCTGCAAAACATGGAAAATAAAGCTACTGAAAGCTTTAAAGAATATTCTCAGAGATGGAGAGACCTGGCTACACAAGTACAACCTCTTTTGACCAACAAGGAAACTACAGTGCTTTTCATCAATACCCTGAAAGCACCTTATTATGATAAATTGGTAGGAAGTGCCACCAAGGACTTTGCAGATATGGTGATATCCAGGGAGATGATAAAGTCTGGCATTAAGAAAGGGAAAATGGAATGGGGTGAGTCTACTACCCCGAAGAGGGTTTTCCCTGCAAAGAAGAAAGAGGAGACCTATGCAGTTAGCTTCAATCAATACCCCTATACACCTCCTACACCATATACACCTCTCAGGCCCTATACTCCTCCTACATCTTATGTACCTCCTACACCCTACACACCTTACCGGGGGTATAATCCGTACTACCCCAATGTGAACCATCTTACCCAAAATCCATTTCCCTATACCAATATACCACAACAGCCTTTTCCAACTGGCATATCCCAACAGATAAATCTTCCTCGAAACACTATCCCAAACACTCAAGGTGTTGGACGCAATGATCAACGTTCACCAAGGAATGATCAGAAACCCCAATTTGATCTGATTCCCTGTATACCTCAAACCTCTGACACCACCATATCCAAGGTGGTACAACGCAAATGTTAGTTGCGCATATCACGCAGGGATCCAGGGGCATTCGACTGAGGACTGTATTGCCTTTAAGAAGAAACTCCAAAGTTTGATCAATACTGGGATGGTGAAGTTCGGGACAAGGAATGGGCCGAATGTAGCAGGAAATCCATTACCTAATCATGCCGAGAACCAGGTAAATGCAGTATTGACAGGGAAAGAAAGAATGTTGAAAAGACATGTCAGTGAAGTCAAGACTCCAATGATAAAAGTGTCGGTCAAAATGGTAAAAGCTAGAATGGTGGAGGATGGTGACAGTTTAAAAATGGTTGCAAACAGGGTGGAGGATTGGTGCTCGTTCCATGGATGTAAAGGTCATATCATACAAGAATACGGGGACTTTCTGGTTAAAGTCCAAAAGATGATAGATGAGGGGAAAGCCCAGTTTTATGAAGAAATAGAGGATGAAGTAGAGGTTATTGAGAATGCGGCTGGCTATCGAATAGGAAGACCTTTAATAATCTATTACGATGAACCGGAGAAGACTACTCTGATTGTTGAGGAAATTGTGCCTAAGCTAATCATAGATTTGCCTTCTTCTTTTTCATACAAGGAAAACAAAACTGCACCATGAAAATATGACTGCAGCATGGTTATGCCAAGGTCTTCAAGTCAGCAAGATATTACAGGTGTGGGGCACTTAACACGAAGTGGAAGATGTTATGCCCTTGAGGTTGTTGAACAGAGATCAACAAGAAATGATGGAGGAATGGACAAAGGGAAGAAAGCAGCTAAACCAATCCATATTGAGATGGATTTTTCAAAAGAAGCAGAAAGGGGATTAGCCCCAGTTAACAAGATAAAAGAGTCAGTGAATGAAAAGGAGGCTTGCGAGTTTTTAAAGTACATAAGACATAGTGAGTATAGTGTGGTTGAGCAATTACAGCGTCAGCCAGCAAGAATCTCCATCTTATCTTTGCTATTAAATTCGGAGCCACACAGAAATGCCCTGTTGAGAGTGTTGAATCAGGCATATGTGACTAACAAGATATCGGTAGAAAAATTAGACAGGCTGTTGGGAAACATTCTCATATATATTTCAGTTATGATAAAATACCACCTAATGGTATTGGGTCCACAAAGGCTCTTCACATAACAAGCACTTGCAAAGGGCATATACTACCAATGGTGCTTTTGGATAATGGTTCTTCATTAAATGTAATGCCCCTGGCAACCCTGTCTAAGTTACCAATTGATATTTCTTATATGCTGCCGAGTTGCACAGTAGTCAGAGCTTTTGATGGTACTAGGAAAGAGGTAATGGGAACTATTGAGGTTCCTCTGGAGATAGGCCCATGCACCTATACGATGAACTTTCAGGTCATGGATATTAATCCATCTTATAATTGCTTGTTAGGAAGGCCGTGGATACATTCAGCAGGGGCTGTACCCTCATCTCTCCACCAAAAGCTGAAATTTGTGATGGAGGGCCGTTTGGTCACTGTATCAGGAGAAAAAAACATAATAGCCTCTGCATCTACTGAATCTCCTTATGTTTAACATAATGAAGATGCCGTCGAATGTTCCTTTCGGTTTTTGGAATTCGTAAATGTTGTTTTCGTCGCTGAAGGACAAAAAATTCCAAAACCCAAGGTTGTTCAAGAACACAAGGCTGGGAGTAAGAACTACAGTGGGAAAGGGCTGTAGGGCTGGAAAAGGTCTTGGAAAATATCTTCAAGGGATGGCTTGAGCAATGGAAGTAGTGGGAAAGAAAGATCGGTTTGGCTTAGGGTATCTTTCGAAGGCCCATGAGAAGAGGAAATAAGTTGAAAAAAACCAACAAAGGAGGATGGCCTATCTCACGGATATGGATATTGAGTGGAAGCCTATGACTTTCCCACCAATCCTTCACAGCTTTCGCTCTGCTGGTTTTCTATTTGGAGAAAAGAATTCAGAAGACGTACTCATAATGATCGAGCAAGCTTTTGAAAAGTTCCATGTGAATAAGGGTGGGCAGATACAGGATATGGTGATTTGCATGACTGGGAATGAAGGAATGGAAAGTGATAATGCGAACTGGATGGTGCGACCTTGTCCACCAGGATATAGACTGACCAATCAGGCTGCGACTGAGTTGCTTATAGTTTTTAAGTCTATTCCAAAGTAATACTTTAAAAAAACAATCTTAATTATCTTTACCCAGAGATATTAAGAGTCTTTTTTCTGTAATGGGCTTTTTGTTTAAACATTTTCATTCAATAAATAACAAGCACAATGCATTTTATTCATATTAATGTGTCCATATTCTTTCATTTATGCTATTTATTTTGCTTTTATTATATATATTTTCCTATATTGTTTCTTCCCCACTTATTTACAGGTGTACGGATGCGGAATATGAGGACCTTCCTATCAGTAATTCTGAAATTGATTTTGAAAGACCCATTTGCACGGGTGATTTTGAGGCTAACGAAGATATTGAGAATTATGGTCTACCTCCGGATCTATTAAGAAAAATATAACAAGATGAGAAACAAGTACTTTCTCATAAGGAATTTTTGGAAATGGTAAATCTGGGAAATGGTGAGGAGATAAAGGAGGTCAAAATCGGGACTTCATTGTCATCATCAATAAAGGGTGAATTGATAGTTTTGCTTCAAGAATATATGGATGTATTTGCATGGTCTTACCAAGATATGCCAGGGTTGGATCCGAATAATTGTGGTTCATAAGCTCCCTTTAAGTCCAGAATGCAAGCCAATTCAGCAAAAGTTAAGAAGAATGAGGCCGGACATGCTGTTAAAGATAAAAGAGGAGGTGAAGAAGTAATTTGATGATGGATTCTTAGAGGTGGCAAAATATCCAGAATGGGTGGCAAATATTGTTCCAGTACTAAAGAAGGATGGCAAGGTGCGGATGTGCGTTGATTACAAAGATTTGAACAAGGCCAGCCCTAAAGATAATTTCCCTTTGCCCCATATCGATACTCTAGTGGATAATACGATGAAAAGTTCTTTAATTTCTTTCATGGACGGATTCTCGGGATATAATTAGATTAAGATGGCAGCGGAATATATGGAGAAAACCATATTTATCACAATGTGGGGAACATTCTGCTACAAGGTAATGCCGTTTGGGTTGAAGAATGCTGGGGCAACATATCAGAGAGTCATGGTGACCTTGTTTCATGATTTGATGCATAAAGGAATTGAGGTCTATGTTGATGATATGATTGCAAAGTCACAAGGAGAAGAGGAGCATATTGCTAATCTTAAGAAGCTCTTCGAACGACTAAGAAAGTTTCGACTCAAGCTAAATCAAGCAAAATGCACTTTTGGAGTCACCTCGAGAAAATTGCTGGGCTTTGTCGTCAGGAAAAGGGGAATTGAGATTGACCCGGATAAAGTGAAGGCCATTCAAAATTTACCACCACTTCATACTTAAAAGGAAGTAAGAGGCAATCTGGGGAGATTGAATTACATTGCTCGGTTTATTTCTAAGTTAACCGACAAATATGATCCAATATTTAAGTTACTTCGAAAACGTTATCCAGGAGAATGGGACGAAGGATGCCAGATCGCTTTTGAAAAGGTTAAGCATTATCTATCAAACCCACCAGTATTAATGCCACCTGTTTCGGGTAAACCAATGATACTGTATTTATCAGTATTTGAGAGATCCATGAGTTGTGTTTTGGGGCAGCTTGATGAGACTGGAAAGAAAGAACAGACATTTTACTACCTCAGCAAGAAGTTCATAGATTATGAGTTGAAATATTCGTCGGTAGAAAAGTTGTGCTGTGCCTTAGCTTGGACTGCTCGAAGACTCAGACAGTACATGTTGTACCACACAACGTGGTTGATTTTCAAGCTAGATCCAATCAAGTACATGTTGGAAGCACCTTCTTTATCAGGGAGAACAGCAAGATGGCAGGTTTTATTGTCAGAATACGATATTGTATATGTAAGTCAGAAAGCTATCAAGGGCAGCGCAGTGGCTGAATTCTTAGCAAGTCGGGCAGTGGAAGATTATGAGCCATTGAACTTTGACTTCCCGGATGAAGATTTGATGTATGTTTCGCAAGCAGATGAGATTCCCCTGAAGAAGAAAGTATGGAAAATGTACTTTGATGGCGCATCTAATGCGATGGGGCATGGAATCGGTGCAGTGCTCATATGTCCAGAAGAAGATTATTATCCTTTCACTGCTAGATTGGATTTTGATTGTACAAATAATACTGCTGAGTATGAGGCATGTACTATGGGCCTTCGTGCTGCAGTGGAAAGAAAAATCAAAATATTGGAAGTTTTCGGAGATTCAGCCCTAGTGATATACCAGCTACGGGGAGAATGGGAAACCCGAGATACAAAGCTAATCCGATACCGACAACTCATACTGAGTTTATTGGAGGAGTTTGAAGAGGTGAGTTTCAATTACTTCCCTCGAGAAGAAAATCGAATGGCGGATGCTCTGGCTACTCTATCATCAATGTTCAAAGTGAATGAAGGGGTTGAAGTTGTGCGATAAAGATGAGTATATATGAGTCTCTTGCCTACTGCTTGAATATCGAAGAAGAAGCAGATGGTCTCTCTTGGTATAACGACATCTTGCAGTACATTAAGAGTCAACAATATCCAGAACGGGCAACAGAAAATGACAAGAGAACTTTGAGAAGGCTAGCAATGGGTTTTGTTCTAGACAGTGAGATTCTCTACAAGAAAGGGAAAGACCAAGTCTTATTGAGATGTGTCGGATCTATCGAAGCTCAGAGAATCATAGAGGAGGTCCATGAAGGGATATGTGGTACCCATGCCAATGGTCACATGCTTGCTAAACAGATTATGAGGGCAAGATATTATTGGTTGACAATGGAAGGAGATTGTATCAGTTATTCTCGAAAGTGCCATAAATGCCAGATATATGCAGATAAGCTCCATGTGTCGCCATTGCCATTGCATGTCATGACTTCACCATGGCCATTTTCAATGTGGGGAATGGATATGATCGGGCCTATTACCGCAAAAGCTTCAAATGGACATCGTTTCATCTTGGTGGCCATAGATTATTTCACAAAGTGGGTAGAAGCTGCTTCCTATGCGAATGTAACAAAGTCGATGATATGCAGATTCGTTAAGAAAGAAAGCATATGCCGTTACGAATTGCCAGCAAGAATTATTTTGGATAATGCTCTCAATTTGCACAATAAGATGATGAGAGAAGTGTGTACTCAGTTCAAGATCACACATCATAATTCGACACCTTATCGTCCGAAGATGAATAGGGCAGTAGAAGTAGCCAATAAGAACATCAAGAAGATTGTTGAGAAGATGACTGATGTGTATAAGGATTGGCATGAGATCTTGCCTTTTGCTCTTCATGCATATCGTACTTCGGTTCGCACATCTACAGGGACAACGCCGTTTTCTTTGGTATATGGGATGGAAGTAGTGCTACCTATTGAAGTTGAGATCCCTTCACTTCGGGTTTTGATGGAGGTTGGCCTAGAAGAGGCAGAATGGGTTAGAGCTCGTTATGAACAGCTGAATCTCATCAAGGAGAAAAGATTGAAAGCGATTTGTCATGGGCAGTTGTATCAGAAAAGGTTGATTTGAGCATACAACAAGAAGGTTCGTCCTAGACAGTTTCGGGAAGGAGATTTAGTACTAAGGAAAATTCTCCCTATAGTGAAGGACTCGCCAAAAAAATGGGCTCCGAATTGGGAAGGACCCTATGTGGTAAAAAGAGCTTTTTCTGGAGGAGCATTGATTTTAACTCGGATGGACAGGGAGGATTTCAGAAATTCCGTGAATGCTAATGAACTAAAGAAGTATTATGCTTGAAAAAAAAAGTGATGCTGTGCACATGGAAATTCGAATGATTCCAAGCGTAAAAATGGAAATTCTATATATCTATCTCCCTTGTGTATTGCCTTTTTAATGAGAACATTTATGCTTGACATGATGAATAACCATCTTTCATATTCCTTTCACTAAGAAGAAATTATCCTTAGTCACCCCTTTGAGCCTTACGAATTATTTCTTTCTTTAAACCATGATCAAGGATCACCCTTTACACTGGAGGGCAAATGCGAGGAAAAATAATCAAAAATCATGGCAAAAAGAATGCCATCGAAAAATGTGAAATCAAAGAATGGTAAATGAAAGCCAACAAAGAAAAAGAAGAAAAAAGAAAAGAAAGTCCAAAAAAGGGACAAATGTTTCAAGAATGAGCTCTACTCAAGAAATGATCCTTGATCCAATTACCCTTAAACACATTTTGAGCCTATTTTATCCTTTCTTTCTAAACCCGAACCTTAGCCTACATTACGTGCTCTTAAAGTCCATTTTGATCAAGCATGGATATTTAATTTGAAAGGTTGTTCTCAGAATTTATCCCATCTTTCGAATTGATATTTTTTACCTTGGAAGCATTTAGAATTTTCAGATGCATGGTAGAATACAAGAAAAAAAAAGAATGTAAAAGGAGAGGTTTAAGCCAAAAACCCGCAAAGGGCGACTTAATATCGAATGGAGGACACTTGAGTTGAAAACCTGCAAAGGGCGGCTCAAGTACTAATTAAAGTTCGTATCAATGCTCAGTGTAAAAGGGGGGAAAATATCTGAAAATCAAAGGAAATGAGAGCAACTCAGTCTGACGTAACTACGGAAGCCGAGGGGTTACCTAAGTAAATTGCTCATTCAAAAGAAATTTTAGATGGTTTGAAAAAGGAAGGGTCCAAGATATTTCGCATTCGGGGCATCTACAACCTATAACTTTATATTTGTTTCTTACATCATTGATACTCATTTTTACCGTTTTAAAAAACATTTGTTGCAATAAATTCTTGTTATCCTTTTCATGACATTTTTCTTGTTTCATATTTTCTTTCATACATTTTTGAGATGCATCTCGATTGTTATTAAATTGAATGATAATTTGTAAACATAAAAATCTTTAAATAAAACAATTTCAGAGTATTACTAAGGAATAGATTTAGATCTTAAGAAAGGTTTGGAAAATTCATCAAGTTAAGGAAAACAGTGAACGTGTTGGAGACTCCATCACGAAGTCAAAAAATTTGTGAATTTCAGCGGAAGTCAAAAACTAAGACTGTTTGACAAGTTATCTTAAGTGAAGGATTCCTTAAGTGGGGCATCAGTGAACAATTGAAGACTCTGTCATGAAGTTGGATAATCTGTGAACCTCAAAGAAATCATGGATTAGAAATCATGACACAATCATTTGATTGCATTCATTCTTAGGAAACATACAAGCATTTGCAAAGCATGTCATTCTCATCATTGCATTTAGCTAACATTGCAGGATTCAAGAAAACTTTGGCTTCCCCAAATCGAACTCGTTCTATTTTATCAAATGAGTCGAGCATCGAGACCATCGTCGAGGTATTTCCTTTTGTTTTAATTCGAATTCATTCTATTTTATCAAATGAGTCAAGCCTCGAGACCATCGCCGAGGTATTTCCTTTTGTTTTAAATCGAATTCATTTTGTTTTATTAAATGAGTCGAGTCTCTAGACCATCGTCGAGGTATTTCCTTTTGTTTTAAATCGAATTCATTCTGTTTTATCAAATGAGTCGAGCCTCGAGACCATTGTCGCGGTATTTCCTTTTGTTTTAAATCGAAATTCATTCTATTTTATTAAATGAGTCGAGCCTCGAGACCGTTGTCGAGGTATTTTCTTTTGTGTTAAATTGAATTCATTCTGTTTTATCAAAAGAGTCGAGCCTCGAGACAATCGTCGAGGTATTTCCTTTTGTTTTAAAACTTGTTCTGCTTTTTGAATGAGTCAAATATTTTGTTTTAAAATCGAACCCGTTTCCTTAAAACGGGTAGAGCCTTGATTAGTCAGGGAACTCAATCTAAGGACAATATATTCTATTTACAGCTTTTTCAAAAAAAAAATGAAAAATAAAAACCGCTTTCCCTTCTCTTCATATGTGATTTCACTAACCGTACAAAATTAGTATTTGTCTATCTTTGCCTAATTCTTGGTTCTCAGCAATAACCAAAGAGGGGCAGCTGTAGACACCTAACTTTGTCCAGACCACTAAAACATGTATGTTTTCTTCCTAAATTGATGTTTCAGAATGTAAAAAGACTTTTTCCATCCTGCAGGTGGTATTCCGAGACTTAGTCTAAGAAGGCGAGCATACAAGTCAAACTTGAAAAAGTCAACCTCGAAAAGTCAAGCCTGAGAAGTCAACCACTGAAAAAGTCAACCCACTTTCAAAATCAAGATTTGAACTTCAATTGAAAATGGCGGAAGAATTTTGATAATCCGAGGTCTACATTGAAAGATATGGAGTTCGAAAGTTGGGTTACAGAGATGCAATAGAAAGAAAATCCTAGTTCGAGAAATTTGGGGAAAAGTGATTAAACGATCAAATTGGTCGAAATTGAAGGTTCCAAATGAAAGATAAGCACTGACTACGGGTAATGGAGAAGCTACTTGGAAGAAAAACTGAAAGAAAAGTCAATCCGAAAGAAAACCAAGAATTAGGGTTTTTGGTGGATTTTAGTGAAAGTTGGAAGAATTACAGAAATGGCCCGATTCGGTAAGATAAAGCCCCTAATTGATGAGGAGTGATTAAACAAGGATAGCCTAAGGCTCAGTTTGAAGAAAATTTGAAAATGGGACTTGTTTTGAGCAAAATCGGGCTTCGGAGGCAAAAGGGCAAAATTGGAAAATTTGGAAAAAATAGCAAATGAACTCCAAAAATTCTGAAAATTTGCAAATCTCATTCTTAAATCATTTCGAAGAAAAATCTTGATTTGGAGTTCGTTTGCAAAATGGCCAAATCCCGGGTCCCCTATGTAGAAATTCAAAAAGATAAATCCGAAAAAATAGTAAATGAGTTCCAAAAATTATGAAAATTTACAGATCTCATTCTTAAATTATTTGGAAGAGATTGGTGAAAAAAATCCAGATTCGGAGTTCGTTTGCAAAATGGCCAAATCCCGAGCCCACTATGCAGTAATTCAAGCAGAAAAATCCCGAAAAAATACCAAATGAGTTCCAAAAATTATGAAAACATCCAGATCATACTTTTTAATTACTTGGAAGAGATTGGTGAAGAAAAATCTAGATTTGGAGCTCGTTTAAAAATTGGTAAAGTTTGGGAGCACAAAAGGGCAATTTTGGAAGAAAATTTCTAAATAAATAGAAAATGGGCTCGAAAAATTTTGAAAACCTCCAGAATTCAATTTTTTATTATTTTAGAAGTATTAAAAAAAATAATTTCTGATTTTAGAGTCCGTTTGCTATTTATTTATGTTCGAGGGGCAAAAAGGTCATTTTATCAAAAAAATCGAAAAGGGCCTTTTCTTGTTTTTAAAAAATTGAAGCATGGGCTGGAAGAGGAAGGGTCAGCTGGCCAAGGCCCAATGGTGGGCAGATATTTTCTGATTTTTAATCAAAAGACCAACAATGAAGAGAAAGGTAGTTATTTTTGTGATCAAGCCTTTGAATTTGCAACACATGGACCAATGGTTGGAGAGAGAGTATATTTATGACATCTTTATGACATCATAATTCAAGGGCTGATGATTCTAATCTAAGGGTGAGAATTCTACATAGAAAGCATCTTGGATTGAAGGCCATTGGATGAAATTTGGACTAAAAAAATTCTAGAACCTCCTAGGTTCTTCCTAGGCCAACCGGCCACTACAAAGGGGGAGGGCTCTCTCTTTCATTTTGACTCATTCACACTCTTGTTTGGCTGATTTTCTCTCCATTTTTGAAAGGCAAAAAGAAAAGTTTTAAAAAGAAAAGAAAGTTAGAAGAGAAAAAACTTGCAAAATAACTTCTAGAGGTTGTTGCTTTAGGCACCATACTCTTGCACTTTCCTTGATTTTCTATTCTTGATTTGCTGTTTTGATTGATATTTTTGTGAGTTTCTTTTGATTTTCCTTTTTAAAATAAGTGTTTTTAAGTTTCTTCTTCAAGTTCTTCTTTATACTTTCTTGAAAAAAGCTTTGAAATTTTTTTTTTTTCTCTTGTTTTTGGGGTGGCCGAATGGCTTATTGTTTTTATGTAGTTGCTGTTTGCTTTATTATTTCATGTTATTAGTGGTATTTAACAAGTTTTGATGCTTTAAATCTTCTTCAAATACATAAATATGAAACTTGTTTTGATTTGGTTGCTTGCTTGTTTCCGTTGCTGAGTTTATTATCATGTTTATTTTATTTGTCTTGCATTTTTGATTTTCTGTTTTCAAAGTGTTTAAGTTTGTTTATGATTTACATTTTGTTAATCCATGTGTTTGTGAAAATACCTATTGGTTTTCATGCCTTTACATTATATTTGCATGATTTAAGTATTATTCTTTAGCTATGCATGTTATTATGTTAAGTGTTTGTCAAAATGCCATGTTCATTGGACCATTCGGCTACCCCCTTTTCTTATGCTTTGTGTGTGCATTTTTATTATGCTAGTTGATAGGTTTGCATTCCCATGATATGTTGTTGTGTATTTTGTTTAAGTATGCTATATGTTTGTGTATTTTCCATGCATTTTTTAGTTTTAGGTTTGGCTTGCATTATCATGCATTTCATGCATTTTAGACCTAGGTTGTATTAAATGTCATGCAAGTTCATTTAGGTCTAGGTCATATTCTCTATGCCATGCATTTTTCATGTCATTTAGGTCTTAAATCATGCATTTTATGCATTATACTTGCTTTATTTTTATGCATTTCATATCATGCCACATGATTTATGACTTAGACCAATCAATGGTTCAAAGTCATGCTCATTTTGAGCATACTTGTGGAAAATTAAAGAGTGTCAAATTGATTATTCTACCTTTGTGATTTTTTTTACTTAGCCAATTTTTGTCTAACTTTCCAAAAGTGTTAGCTACTGTTTGTGAGTCTTCAGGAAGGTTTCCAAAAATTTTACTTTGATTTTTAAATGATTTTATCAAAAGTAAAAAAATGTGTTTCGGCAAAACAGTTTTTTCACCCAATACTCGTACTTGCCCGATTTTTCTGGGCAATCATCTTTAACCAAAAAATTAAGCCAATTTTTTTCCGTGTAGTTTTACATGTTCTGAGTCTCCAGTATTTTTTTATACTTTTTTGAATTTAATAAGTTAAAAAATCGTGTTCTAGAACTAGACAGTGGAGTCATATTTGAATTTAAAGAAAATTCCTTTTTCTATTTTGGCTAAGTTACTTAGAGAGGAGGGATTAGAAAGTTTAGCTACTGTCTAGGGGTAGTTTCTAAGTCTTTTTAAACTCTAAAAATAATTTTATAAATCTCGGATTAAGGGTGGTCAAGTCCGGGATTTTAAGCTTAGGAAATTAGAGCCATTTGAAAAGGGTTTAGTTAGGTTTTTATTTTTTTAAAATCTAAGTTTTCTAAAATTGTTTTCAAACAATCATAAAGTTTTTTTTTTAGAATATTTAATTTGATATATTTTTCTAAGGTAGTCGGATATCTTTTTAGATATACGGATTTCCTTAATTAAAGGAAAAAAAATACATTCTCATGCATTGCATTTTCCATATTCATGCATACTATATAATGTGTTATTTTGCTATGATAATTTCCATGGTGTTGTTATTATTTTTTATTTATATTTTTGATGTTATGTTGTTTATTATATGGTTTTGAATATTTCATGATATCCTATGCTTTTTATTTAGTTATTTTTTGTCATATTATTTAGTATATACTATGTTCATGCATTATTATTTTTATTTTTATTTTCATGCATATTATATGAAAGCATTATTTTATGTTTCATGTCATTTCATATCATTTAGATTATATGCCATATCATTTATATTTGCCATGTCATTTAAATCATTTAGATTATATGCCATGGCAAATATAAATGATATGGCATGTAATCTAAATGATATGAAATGACATGAAATATAAAATAATGCTATCATGTAATATGCATGAAAATAAAAATAAAAATAATAATGCATGAACATAACATATGTTAAATAATATGACAAAAATAACTAAATAAAAAGCATAGGATATCATGAAATATTCAAAACCATATAACAAATAACATAATATCAAAAATTTAAATCAAAGATAAAAACACCATCATGAAAATTAAATATAGCAAAAATTACATATTATATAATATGCATGAAAAATTTAAATCAAAGATAATAACAGAAAAATGATTTTCCTTCAAATTCAATTATGACTCCACTGTCCAGTTTTAAAGCATGATTTTTTCTCTATTTTTAAAAATTCAAAAAAATCTAAAAAAGATACTGGAGACTCAGAACATGTAAAAATACACGGAAAAAATCGGAAAAGTACGAGTACTGGGTCAAAAAACTGTTTTGCCAAAACACATTCTTTTGCTTTTCATAAAATCATTTAAAAATCAAAGTAAAAATATTAGAAACTCTCTAAAAGACTCACAAAAAGTAGCTAACACTTTTGAAATGTTAGACAAAAATTGGCTAAGTAAAAAAAAAATAACAAAGGTAGAATAATCAATTTGACAATTCTTTAATTTTCCACAAGTATGCTCAAGAGAGCATGACTTTGAGCCATTGATTGGCCTAAGTCATAAGTCAAGTGGCAAGGACATGAAATGCATGAAAAATACAGCAAATATGATGCATGATTTAAAACCTAAATGGCATGAAAAATGCATGGCATCAATAAAATGTCCTAGACCTAAATGAAACTTGCATGGCATTTAATGCAACCTAGGTCCAAAATGCATGAATATGTATGGCAAAACAAACCAATCTTAAGCCTAAAATATGCATGGCAATAACACAAACATATGGCATGCTTAAACAAAATACTCAACCAAATACCATGAATATGCTAACCTATCAACTAGCATAACAAAAATGCACACACAAAGCACACAACATGAGGGTGGCCGAATGGCCTCATGCTTAAAATGAGCATGGCATTTTCACAAACACATGATATACTAACATGCATAGCTAAAAAAATAATGCTCATGCAAATATAAAGTAAAGGCATGAAAACCAATAAGCATTTTCACAAACACATGGATTACAAAATATAAAACACAAACAAACTTAAACATTTTGAAAACAGAAAATCAAAAATGCAAGACAAGTAAAATAAACATGATAACAAGATAATAGACTCAAAAATAAAAACAAGCAAGCAACCAAATTAAAACAAGCTTCATATTTATGTATTAGAAGAAGATTTAAAGCATCAAAACTTGGTAAATATCAAGAATAACATGAAATAAAAAATGCAAACAGCAACTACCTAAAAGACTAGGCCATTCGGCCATCTCAAAAACAAAAGGAAAAAAAAATTCAAGAGCTTTTTACAAGAAATAATGAAGAAGAAACTTAAAGAAGAACATTAAAAACACTTATTTAAAAAGAGAAATCAAAAGAAAATCACCAAAATAGTAATCAAAACAGCAAATCAAGAATGAAAAATCAAAGAAAGTGCAAGAGTATGGTGTTTAAAGCAACCTCTAGAAACTATCTTTCAAGATTTTTCTCTTCTAACTTTCTTTTCTTTTCTAAACTTTTCTTTTTGCTTTTCAACAATGGAGAGAAAAATCAGCCAAAACCAAGAGAGAGTAGAGAGTGAATATCTGAAAATGAAAGAGAGAGTGACCCCTTGTAGTGTGGCTGAATGCCCCTTCTAGGCTAGGATGTTGTCATTTTTCCATCAACCAATTTTCATCCAAAGGCTATTGATCCAAGATGTTTAAAACATGAAATTATCACCCTTAGATTAGGCCATCAGCTCTCCACAACTACAGCTGTTCAAGAATCTTAAGCCATTATGTTGACACTCTCCCTCTTCATGCATTGGTCCATGTGACTTATTTGCAAAGGCTTGATCAAAAAATAACTAACTTCCTCTTCATTGTTGGCCTTTTGATTAAAAAATCATAAACTATCTACCTAGCCTTGGGACTTGGGCCTTGTTCGGACAACCTCTTTTCTTCCAGCCCATGTTTCATTTTTTAAAAGGCAAGAAAAGCCCTTTTCGGTTTCTTGGGTAAAATAACCTTTTTACCCCCGAACATAAATAAATGGCAAACGGAATCCAAATCCAAATTTTCTTTTTTCAATACTTTCAAAATAATAGAAAATTGAATTCTGGAAGTTTTCAAAATTTTTCGAGTCCATTTGCTATTTATTTGGATTTTTTTCCAAAATTGTCCTTTTATGCCCCCAAACTTTACTATTTTTTAAACGAGCTCCAAATCCAGATTTTTCTTCACCAATCTCTTCCAAATAATTTAAAAGTGTGATCTAGAAGTTTTCATAATTTTTGGAACTCATTTGGTATTTTTTCGGGATTTATCTTCTTGAATTACTACATAGAGGGCCTGGGATTTGGCCATTTTGTAAACGAACTCCAAATCAAGATTTTATTTAGCCAATATCTTCCAAATAATTTAAAAATGAGATTTGCAAATTTTCAAAATTTTTGGAGTTCATTTGCTATTTTTTGGGATTTATCTTATTGAATTTCTACATAGGAGACCCGGGATTTGGCCATTTTACAAACGAACTCCGAATCAAGATTTTCTTTTGCCAATCTCTTCCAAATGATTTAAGAATGAGAGTTGCAATTTTTCATAATTTTTGGAGTTCGTTTGCTATTTTTCCCAAATTTTCCAATTTTGCCTTTTTACCTCCGAAACCCGGTTTTGCTCAAAACAAGTCCGATTTTCAGATTTTCTTCAAACTGAGCCTTGGTCTATACTTTTTAATCACTCCTCATCCATTAGGGACTTTAGTCCTATCGAGTTGGGCCATTTCTGTAGTTCTTTCCAATTTCACCGAAATCCACCCAAAACCCTAATTTTGGTTTTCTTTCGGATTGACTTTTCTTTTAGTTTTTCTTTCAAGTGGCTTCTCCATTACCCGTATTCCGTGCTTATCTTTCATTTGGAACCTTCAATTTCGACCAATTCGATCATTTAAGCATTTTTTCCAAAAATTTTTGGATTAGGGTTTCTTTTCTACTGAATCTCCATGACACCAACTTCCGAACTCCATATCTTTCGATGTAGAACTCGGATTATCAAAATTCTTTCGCCATTTTTCAATTGAACTTCAAATCTTGATTTTGAAAGTGGGTTGACTTTTTTAGTAGTTGACTTTTTGGAGTTGACTTCTTCAAGTTTGACTTTTTATGCTCGCCTTCTTAGACTAAGTTTCGAAGTACCACCATCAAGATGAAAAAAGTCTTTTTACATTCTGAAACATCAATTTAGGAAGAAAACATACCTGTTTTAGTGGTCCGGACAAAATTATGTGTCTACATACCCTATTCCCATTAGGGTTGGAAATTTCGCCGTCAAGCAGTAAATCGCGATAACCATTTTAGTCTTTTCAATCAAAGATCGCCCCAGAATAGCATTGTATGCTAAGGGTTGATCAACAACCAAAAAATCTGTCATCACTGTGAGGACATGGTCGTCGTCCCCGATAGTAACTGGTAGGGCAACAGAACCCTTGACATTAATCGGTTGATTTGTGAAGCCAAATATGAGGCTTGTCGGCTTTAAATCTGAGTCTAGGAGGCCCATTTTTTCTGAAGGCTTCCAATTAGAGGACCTCAACTGCACTGCCACTATCAACCAGGACTTTTTTTATTTGGAAATTCCCAATCGTGGCGGACACAACAATCGAGTCATTCCCATTGTCCTCGAGGATATTGATATCATTATCCGTGAAATCTACCAGCCAATATTCACTGTGTCTTATCTTCTTGTGGGCGACATCGACTGTCGTTATGCTTCTAAGATGCGCCTTTCTCTTAGAGCTACTGCTCGCCCACTCCTCTGTTCCCCCTATTATCATGTTGATGACCCCTTGAACGGGCTTTTTCCCTTCTGCTTTACTGCTTTTCTGATTTCTTGCTGATGTCTGCCCCTGCTGGGAGTCCATTCTCTTGACAAATTGTTTAATCTGCCCTTTCCTGATGGCACTCTCAATGGCATCTTTTAAAGATCGAAAGTCTTCTGTACTGTGTCCCACATCATTGTGGTATTGACACCTCTCCTTAGAATTCAAGAGACTCGGGTTATCCCTCATGGGGTAGGATGTGCCCAAAATACTCTCATGAGATACGGTGTTCAGAATGTACGCCCTGGAGACATTGAGAGGGGTATATTCTTCAAATTTGGAGTAGGGGGCTTTTCTGCTTTTCTATTGTAACCCTGGCCCTGGCGAGCCTGTTCATTCTGGAGAGCTCTATCTGGCGACCTCGACCTTCTGCGGCGAATGTCGAATCTGGACTGACTTCTACTGTATATCAGTCCTTGTCTATTCCTCTGAAATCTCTCTTGGTTATGGGGTTGGTTTTTCCATTCAATGCTTCTCTCAGCCATCTTCATCTCTTCAGTTTCAGCGTACCTCTAGGCCTTCTCGTAAAGGTATTACAATTTTTTAGGCTTTCAGGCTTTGCATCTGTGAAGTCGTATCGTAGGTGCTCATGGAGAACACCAGAAATGAACGCCTGTATGGCCCAGTCATCATGTAAATCCTTGATCTCCATGGTGGCGGAGTTGAATTGCCGGATGTACTCTCTTAGGGATTCACTTTCTCTTTGCTTTATTGCCAACAAGCTGGCGGGGGTTTTAAAGGTTACTTTGTTGGCGAGAAAGTGAGCGATGAACATTCTGCCCAATTTTTCAAAATTATCAATGGAGTTCGCCGGCAACGCGTGATACCAAGTTTTGGCATGCACTCGCAACATCGTGAGAAATACTCGGTATTTGAGGGCGTCGCTTGCTCCAAGCAGATCCATATAGTTTTTATATTGAATAAGGTGATCGACAGGGTCTTTGGTTCCGTCATAATTAGCAGTTTCACAGACGTGGGCACCTGCTCTTGTCGAATCTGCACGATAAAGGGATTGCTGCCATCGTTCATCCATTCTCTCTTCTGTTCTATCCTTCATTATTTCCTGAACCTCCCTATGCAAGGCCGCCATTTGGGCTTGAACATTTGCAGTGGCTGTCCCCACAGTGTTCATCCTAACTTTCCTGTTCTGTGGCCGCCTCCTTTTCCTGGTTCAGGGCTCGCCTCTCAGGGGATTCATCCTGATCATCTCTCCGTGTTCGATCGCGCCCTTTTTGGCGGCTTCCTCGTGAAGACGAGCTAGTACTCTCTTCTTGTTGGTCTCGGTATTGGTTTTTCTGAAGATCATTGATCCGTTGAGTGGATTGAAGCATAGTTTTGTGTTGCTCTGCCAACTGTGCTTGGAGTGTCTCTACTTGGTTCATCAATGCTTGTTGCATCGGATTTGGGTATGGTAAATATGGTATAAAGGGGATGTTGGACGATCCTAAATGTGGGCCGGCTGCTGTTGTTGGATATTCTGAGACGGTGAATGTGAATTCTGGTTGGGGGGTGGTAATTTCTGGTTATCCTGTGCTGGATCGACATTGGGTGTAAAGGTGACGCTGGTACGTTCTCCAGTCTCGACCTGGGGACCTATGGGGTGATTGGCGGAGGTTCCCATGCAAAAGAACTGGCAAGGGCCTCGCTGAGTGTTTGAGGCATTTTCATGGACCAAATCTGGGGTGGTGGATAGTACTGCGAGTAGGTTTTGGTAATAATTATGGGGGGGTAAGGCTGGTGGTACCATGGATTAGGGAGGGAGTAGTTTTGGTAATAATTCGATGCTGGTAAGTGGGGGAATATCCCTGGGGAAGAGAATCCATAGCTTCCTACTATTGAAGGTAACTGGGGGTTGGTGCTAGGTGCACCAGCGCCTGAAGCTTCTAGGGTTTGTTTTGTTGGGATGAAGGTGGTAGGGACATGACTACCGTTCCCACAGACGACGCCAATTGTTGATGGTTATTTTTGGTGTTAGATGATTCCAAGAGAAGGAGGGTGAGAAGGGAGGCAGAGCAACGAAGATTTTTTTTTTTGGGTTGAAAGTGTCTAGAGAGCCAAAATTGGCCTTGAGGGGGCTATTTATACTTTTACTGACGGGTCGTCGCGTGCCACGTGTCACGGCCTAGCTAAGGACAGGTGGGTCGAGGCCCCACATGGGCTCTGAGGTGATGGGCGACGATGTGATAGACAAAACGGCTGTCAGAGAGGCCGCGTGACCTTTTGAAGTGATAGGTAGTAGGGTTCGCCAGGCGATTCAAGGTTGGGCGAGCCCTAATCAATTCAAGTCGTGGCGAGCCTATTTTTGGGCTTTCCACTTTGGTCTGATTGTTAAGGATTCGTTGGGCCTAGTAGTTGGCCTGGAAGGCCCACTAGATGTGGGACCTTGGAGGGCATATTGTGTTTAACAATAATTAATATATATTTTTAATTTTATAAAAATAATATATTAAATATAAAAAAATTCAAAAATAGCAATTAAAATTTTTCATCAATGTAGAAATAAATTTTACAAACCTTTCTCCAACAATCATTTTCCGTAATCTAATTAACTATTTAGTTTATAACTTTTTCATTACGTGCAATACTTGCCTTCTGACTGTTTAAAAAGAAAGCATTGAGCTTGACTTGAGGATGACGTGTTCACGTCTAGATTAGAAGTGAATCTACACGGGAACCTGACCACAGATTCAAGCTAATTTTCTGGAAATTTATTAGATCTAATTAAAATAATTGATTAACCCGGTCTTATATTATTGTATCTTGCAAACCATAATTATTAAACCTGAGCTGTCTCAGTCAGACCGGGTCGATTGATTAACCAGGTCTTATATTATTGTATCTTGCAAACCATAATTATTAAACCTGAGCTGTCTCAGTCAGACCGATCGATCCGAATCACCCGTTGACTTGGTTCTTAATTCGGATTAATTCTTTAATTAGATTATTTTTGTAATTGATCCAAAAAATTCGAATTGATCCATCATGTTTATAAAAAAATCCAAAAAATTTGAATTGATCCATCATGTTTCTAATTAATAATTTTTTTATCATTTCACTAAAAAAAATATTTGTCTTGAAAAAAAAAATTAAAAATTACAAAAACCAAAATTAGAACTTTTTTTTATAAACTTAGTTTTTTTTTTCTTCTAATTTTTTAAAAGATAATGAATATTTTTAATTCTTATCATGATTTTTAAATTATATAATTAATAAATATATTTATATAATTTATAATATTTAAAAAAATTAAATCAATATTAATTCAAATAATTCAAGGATTGAACTAATTGACCCAGGACATGAAGATTTGAATGGATCAATAGCCGATCCGATTCTGATAACTATATTATAAACATCTCAAAATCTTAAATGAAAATGATCATTAAATAAAATTTGATCAAACCAATTAAATAAAACTCACCCAATCAATCAATCAATCAATATTATATATATTATTAAAAAAATTATTGAATTTAGTATTACGAATAAAGTGATACCAATTTGATAAAAATTTATCAAAAAAGTAATAATAAAATAATATAAAATATGAATATTTAAATTTAAATTTTTTATTATTTACAAAATTATAAAACTACTTACTTTTATCATAAAAATTACCTCAATAACTTTTTTGTTAAAAAAAAAAAAACTCACTTATACTGTGGATGTATCAAATTTTAATAATAAAAATTAACTTAGAATAATATATATGCATCAATACTTAATCAATAGTTGACGAATTGGTGAAATTTTTACAAAGTTTTTAATTGAAAACATCCAATTTAAAATATGAAAACTTGTTTAAACTATTTCAATATTTACATAAATAATTTAATTCATCTAGTTTTCTCTCTATTGAGTTTTAATTTTTAATTTAATTTTTTTAATAAAAAATTGAAACTTATAGATGGAATTAATAGTCACTCTTATCAATGTTACTACTCAGAATCTCAGATGTAAAATATGCTACTACTAATTTTGGGATTTTACATTTTAGAACTAAAAACGTGAAAGTAAACAACTATGGGATGAGAATTACTAGTACATTAGGCCTTGGACATGAATTTTTAGATCTAGCTCGATTTTAATTATTATTTAATTAATAAAAATTTATTTTTTTATTCAAAATTTAATTTTAAAAATATTTAAATATTAATATAAAATAATTTTTAATATTTTTAACAGATTCGAATATCAAGCGGATAATGTTATTTAATTTAGATTCGGATAATAATTTACAGATAATTTACGAATTCAAATTTTAAAATAATTTTACTAATTCGAATAATACAAAAAATATAAATATCTGACTCATCCCAACTACCATCAAATTGACTCTAAATTAAGCTGTACTTACATCCAATACTTGTTCTCCCAGCCAATTGTACGACTCCATAAGATTCTCCACCTATTTGTCAAATTTAAACATTCATTCATTCAACTCTTTTTAATGCTCTACCTATACTTGTTTGTTAATTATTTCATTGATTATTTTAATAAAATAGTCGCATGCCACATAATATATATATATATATATATATATATAAAAAGAATGATCAACTTACATTGGTATAAAATTAATTAATTTTATATGTTTTTACAATTTCATATACGATTTATATTTTAATAAATTGACCGCTAGATTTAACTATATAATCACACTTGTTATACACAAAAAAATTTCGAATCGATCCAATATTAAAATCATGAAAATAAAAAATATTATCTTTTTATTATGTATTTAACGAATAAATTTTTTTTACATCACATCGATTCAATATCTATTTCTGTTGATCGAGAATACAAATAAAGCGTGACAATATGACTCCGCCAATTGGTGATAGGATAGCTATGATATTTTCATTCAAAGGGTTATGCTATGCCGTCAATTTCATCCAATAAAATTACGAAATTCTTTTATTTTTTTTACTGTGAAAAAAAGTAATTATGTAAGATACCTTTATTTTAGATAATTTTACTGGATAAAATTAATTATCTAACTCCTCTCAAGAATAGAACTTAACTACAATGTACTAATTGCGATAAAAAAAAATAGTATGTGAAAAAAGTTGGTGTAGATAAAATTTAGCCATTAAAGAAATCAAGTATTTTTCATGCAAAATAATAAATAATAATACTAATAAACAATAGTAGAATACCAACACCACTGCCTACCTTGCAAATTTCTTATCATATTTCTTTCAAGCATTTTTCTTTTTACACTATGTTCAAGTAAGAGATTGTCATAAGAAAGCAACAAAAAAAAAAAATACAAATCAACATTTTCTTTGTCCGTTTCGTGTAGTATACTTACTATCTATCTGATGAAAAGAAATATTCAAATGTGTCAATCAGGCTATTTATATCACAAAAATCTTTACTTCCCATTTACTGCTTCTGTTGAAACGACACTTCTAAAAAAAAATGACTTAATTGTGAAAATTCTACCAAAACTTCTTCAAAAAGTGTCTCAAGCTCGGCTGTTATCTCCAAGAAGGAAGGTCGCTTGTCAGGAGCCGCTTCCCAACATTTCTGCATCAAGTCTAAGAGTTTTGGATGCGCATTCTCAGGAAGATCCGGACGCAGGCCCTGAAAAATAAATAAAACAAGACATAAGAAAAGCTTTAGGTATCTGTCTTTTTGGCAGAATTCCTATGACTTCTGCATTCTAATAGCCGACACTTAAAAACTTTAGATAATGTATGGGGAATTGATGTTATCATCTATATTACTCGGACTCAGGTATAAATGTCAGATATGAGTATGTTCAGTTTTTCTAAGTATTTAAAAGGTTTTTGGAGAGTCATATCTTCATACCCATATTCGAATATGTCGGATACGGTACTTCAAGAAAAATGAAGAATCGGAGTAACATAGGTTATCATTCCCTATACATATGCTTAAAAAATCAATATTTTACAGTTGACTGCTTTCATACATCGTTCCAATTCTAATTGGTATGCCCGAACAGATGGAATAGCTCGATGTTGGACCACAGAGCCTCAATAGATTGTGAACCAGCAGTGAAAAGAGAGAAAAGATAGAATTACTTCTTTTTATTAAAATAGGAATTACAAGGATTATAAATAGAGGAAATTTAAAACTTAACAGACCTACAAATTTGCATAAATCTCCTTAATTCTAGGACTTATCTTAACTACATGATTTGGATCAGATCTTGCTAACAACCAGATTTATTGGATATCTTACAAATCCCTAAGAATCCTGCCTAAGAATCCTGATTTTCTACACTCCCCCTCAAGTTGGCACATAAATGTCAATCATGCCCAACTTGCTGACTAGTGTCTCAAAATTTGTTCTAGACAAGCTCTTAGTCAACCATCAGCTAATTGTTGATCTATGGTTACAAAAGGCATACACAATATTCTACTTTCCAATTTTTCCTTAATGAAATATCTGTCAATCTCGATATGTTTTGTCCGGTCATGTTGAACCAGATTGTTAGCTATGCAGATAGCTGCTTTATTATCACAAAACAATTTCATAGGAGATTCTGAACTTAGCTTTAGTTCTTCAATCACTCTCTTCAGCCACATTATTTCGCATATCCCATTAGCCATAGCTCGAAATTCAGCCTCTGCACTGCTTCGAGCAACCACATTTTGCTTCTTGCTCCTCTATGTTACTAAGTTTCCCCATTGGAATGCACAGTAGCCAGAGGTGGATCTTCTGTCAGTGATTGATCCTGCCCAATCTGCATCTGTGAATATCTCCACTGTTCTTGATTCCCCTTTCTTGAACCACAATCCTTTTCCAGGTGCACCTTTTAAGTACCTGAGAATTCGGTAGACAGCTTCTAAATGTTCTTCATATGGTAAATGCATAAACTGACTTACCACACTGACTGCAAAGGTAATGTCGGGTCTTGTGTGGGACAGATAAATCAGTTTCCCAATGAGACGCTGATACATCCCTTTTTCCACTGGTACTCCTATCTTTTCTCCAAGCTTTTGATTAGTATCCATTGGTGTGCCACTAGGCTTACATCCACTCATTCCAGTTTCTCTTAGCAAATCTAAGACATACTTCTTTTGAGATACTACAATGCCCTTTTTTGATCTTCCAACCTCCATTCCCAAAAAATATCGTAAGGATCCCAAATCTTTGATCTCAAATTCAGCGGCAAGACATTTTTTCAATCTATCCAACTCATCATCATCACTTCCAGTAAGAATTATATCATCAATATAGACAATCAAAATGGCCATCTTCCCTGCACCTGTATGTTTCATGAACATCGTATGATCAGTTTGGGCCTGACTATAACCTTGATTTTTTACTGACCTTGTGAATCGTTCAAACCAAGCTCTTGGAGACTGTTTCAATCCGTACATTAACCTTTTTAGCTTCACACCTTAGTTCCGAACTTATCTTTAAATACTGAAGGAGCATCCATGAAAACTTCTTCTTCTAAATCTTCGTTAAGAAAGGCATTCTTAATATCTATGTTAGCTATATTAGCTTTGAATTGATCTTAATTTTGAAATGAAAAACTCTTAAGCTTAATTAGCTTGAGATTAATTATTTTCAATTTAGCATTTTTCGTTGAATCATTTTGAAAATATTTTGAAAAATGTTAAAATACTTTAAACTCCTTAATTTTCTCAAAAATACATGTTCTTAAATATATGTATATGTTTAAAATATTTTTGAGACAATTTGACCTCTTTCAAATATCAAAGAAAACATTTTTTAAATGAGATGATCGATCCCTTAAGATAGAGGATCGATCCCGGGACCGATCCTAGGATCAGTCCCATGAGAGTCAGTAGCTAATAATCTTTGCAGGATAGTAAGGGATGGATCCCACCAAGGTGAGGATCGATCCCATGGCCTCTAACAGTCATATTTTGACTTGGAACAAGTACGGGATCGATCCCCTCATGTAAGGGATCGATCCTATGCCTGCAGGGCAGTTTTCAAGCTCGATTTTTGAAGCTCCAATGGCTCTTTTCCATCCCAATCAACTCCAAACGGTCATAAATCATATTCAAGGTATTAAAGGGACTCTCCAACACTTCCAAGAGGAAGAGACACTAAGAGAGAAAGATCAAAGCCATATATTTCATCTCTCCCAAGCTTTCAAGTAGTTTTCTTTGTTCTAAACTAAATCCTTTCAATCCTTCTTGTATTCTTTTGTAAAAGCACCATTGTATAGTCTCTATTTGTTGAGCTTAACATTGTAAACACCTAGCCTACTAGAGGTTCATCTTGTTTACACAAAATCCTTTGTAAAATGGGAGGTTTCTACTTTAGACTTAAAGGTAGAGAGGTTCTATCTAAGGCTTGAAAAGATAGGGGAAGATGTTTCTATCTAAGCCTACATAAAAGATAGAGATTGTGAAGGTTATACCTTGTCCTTGAAAAGGTAGCAATTCAAGTTAGTGGATTGGGAACTCCTTGGCAAGTGAGGCTAAGGGAGAGGTCGTAGGCACGAGGCCGAACCTCTATAAATCTATTGTGTTTGATCTTCTTTCCCTTCTTATTTACTTGCTTGATTTATTTATTTACTTCCCAAATTGAGTATATTGTTTAAATTTTCAATATTATTATTTGTGCTTTAATTCCGCAATTATTTTTTAAGTAATCAATTCACCCCCTTCTTGATTTAATCACCACTAAAAGCTAACAATTTGTATCAGAGCTTTGGTCTCTTCTATAGGTTTAACAACCTTGAGAAAAAATCCTTTTTCAAAGCTCAAAGAAAATGCAAAGTGGTGACAAGATGCTCATTACCCCAAAGCTTGTAAATGATGAAGTATGTCTCATGGCCTTTGAGACTATGGCTACACCTATTGATCAAGAAGGGCATTATATTGTGAGACCTCCACTTTTCAATAGTAATGACTACTCCTATTGGAAAACAAGGATGAAACTCTTTGTTCAAGCAAATTATTATGAGATTTGGAGAATAATTATGAATGGTCCACTCATCCCAATGAAGAAAGTTGATAATGTGGAAGTGCCTAAGGAAAAGGAAGAATGGGATACAAAGGATACCAAGATGGCTCAACTCAATGCCAAGGCAATGCTCACTCTCTTTTTTGCCTTGGGTCCTAATGAGTACAAAAGAGTATCCCTTTGTGATAATGCCAAACAAGTATGGGATAAATTGGCCACTACTCATGAAGGAACAAGTCAAGTCAAGGAATCAAAGATTGGCTTGCTCACACTTGACTATGAACTTTTCAAAATGAAATCCGATGAGAGCATCAAGGATATGTCCAATAGATTTACGGATATCATTAATGGGTTGAAGGCCTTAGGGAATACATATCTAAACAAGGAGATGGTCAAGAAATTGTTGAATAGTCTCCCAAAATCTTGGGAAGCTAAGGTGACCGCTATTGAAGAATCCAAGGATCTCAACTTTCTCTCATTGGATGAGCTTATTGGTTCTCTCCTCACTTATGAAATGAAGATGAAGCATGGACAAGAGCAACCAAAGAAGGATAGTGTTGCCTTAAAATCAACCATCAAAGAAAGAGAAAATAATGATGATGAAGAAGATGGTGAAGATGAAGAGATGGCCATGTTTGCCAAGAGGTTCAAGAAGTTCATCAAGATGAACAAGGGCAAAATATCTGAAAATGGCAAAGTAGATCAAGTTGCGTGCTATGTGTGCAAGAAACCGGGCCATGTCAAGTATGATTGTCCTTTATGAAAGAAGCAAAATGCTAAGAAGAAAGCAATGATAGCCACATGGAGTGGAAGTGACACTTCCGATGATGATTATGACTCCAATGATGATTTAATGCCCAACCTATGCTTCATGGCTCTTGAAGAGCCCAAAGTAACATCTAACTCTTTTGATTCCAATTCCTATACATTTGATGAATTGCAAGATGCATTTGATGAGTTAGCCATAGAATTTTAAGAAATGAATTTGAAATACAAGAAAATGATTTCAAAGTTTAATGTTGAAAATGAATTTTTGTTAAAAATAAAGATTGACTTAGAAAATCAAAATAAAGATTTGAAAAACAATTTTGATGCTTCAAGAAAATTGGAAAATTGGAAAAAGAGAATTTTGATTTGAAAATGAAATTTGAAAGCTTGAAAAATGAAAAATGAAAAATGAAAAACAAATTTTTATTGAGAAATCTTTACACTCCAAAATGACCAAATGTGCTTATTGTGATTATCATGGTCATACTATACATACTTGTCCTATTAAGAAAAAGATTTCATATAGAATTAGGCAAGTATGGGTTCTAAAAGGAATAAGAGACTTAGTAACTAACTCTCAAGGACCCAAAGCAATTTGGGTACCAAAATTCAAATGATTGTCTTTTTTAGGTGTGTTAGAGCAAGGAGGAACAAAATGCTTTGATTGGATGCTCTAAACACACAAAATAGAATATGGGTAACCTCTAAGTCTAAAGTTTTTTGGATGAGAAAATTGGTTGCCTATTCAAATTTTATTGATTGATGTTTTTTATTTTTTTTTATACAATGAGTTTTATTGATTACATACTTTGAATTGTATAAATATGTTATTTGATCTTGAGTGCTAAATGTTAATATTTCTTTGATTGATGAAATTGATGTTGTGCTTATTTTAATGAGATATTGTTATTGGAGCCTGAGCTTAAGCATGACCTTATGCACAAATGTTTGAATTTGATGGTATCATGCTTTGAAAAATTATGTTGTATGCTTAAATGATTAAGTTGTATTTATGCACATCTTTAGGGGAGCATACAAAGCTTAATGAATTTGAGATTTCAAGTTTTACATTGAAAATCATTTTTGCAAATAAAATCTTTAAATGTGAAAACTTGTTTTAGGAATATCTTGAGTTTATTATCTCAAACTTGATCAAATAAAGAAAATTGATTAACTTGCAATGTTCCTAATTCTTATGTGTTAAATGCAAGTTTTGGATGATTTATAGAGATTACAAAAAAAATCTTGTTTTTGAGAGATTATGGGCATAGAAACCATTTAGACAATTTGAAAATATAATACAAAACCTTTCTAAATGGTTTAAAGAGCTTTGAAATGCTTTCTTAATATTTTGCCCATTCTAGTAGCATTTTCAAGAAAAATGAGGTTCCAAGAATTGACTTTTTGATTTCCTTGTTACTAAGGTTAAATGATCACTTGAATAATTTTGTTTTATCATTTAAAACTTGTTAAAAAAGTTCAAGTTGGTTAAAAATGAAATTAATACGTTTTGACTATTTTTCAAGGCCTTTTCCAAGCAAAAATGGGATTTTAAGGTACCAAAAATCAAAATCTTGAATATGTTAAGCTTTGATTGATCTATTCTATTATATTGTGCATAAATAAACTTGCTTGAATGAATTTAGTGCTATGAACATGTTTTTATGGCTTGAACAAGTTTGGTAAATATTGGATATGCTTATAAACTTGTTTATGTGTCTTTTGAATGAAAAATCCCATGCTCAATGCTTTAAGATTGCATGATGACTTATTTGCAAAATCTTTTTAAAAATTATTTTAAAAGTTATTTTTGATCCAACCATTATGTTCTTAGAAGTCTCAAATGATGCTTTTAACATGTTACAAGTCTTACTTTTGATTAAAAACATCACACATCCTTACTTGGTATCAAAAATCAGAAAAAATAAAAAATTGCATTAATTTTTCCTAGAAAACAGGGGAATGATCAATCCCTCATTCAAAGAGGATCTATCTCTCTAGTAAAGGATCGATCCCCTAGGCCAGTTTTGGGCCAAAAATGTTGTTTTCTTCATTTTTAATCGGATCTTGTTCTAAATGCTTCAATTTTATGATTTTTTCAATCATGATTGACATTATTTCTTGAATCATCATGTGCTTATGTTTATGAATTCACTCTTGATGAATAATTTTACAAATCAAATGAAATGATTATGGAAAGAATCTTGATATATATTGACTCTTTGTGCTTTATTGGTAATTCAAGATTAAATCCTTGACTTATGCTTGTAAATTTGTGCATAATGAACTCCTTGATCTTAAATGAAATACATTTATTGTTGGTTCATCTATTGCTTTGGTCAAGATATATGCTTATGTGATTATTGTCTTAGCTTGACCTTATATGCTTAAATTTTTTTTGGATAAATGCTTTAATGGTTTTAAAGTGAATAATATCTCTTAAAATTGATATCATTTGTATTTAATTAATTTTATTTATTAACAATTGGTATCATTTTGAGCTTAATGAATATATTTTCATAACATTTGGTGTCTTGGTCCTACTAATGAATATATTTGCCAAGAATTTCTCTAAGACTATGCAAGGTAAAAGGTGTTAAAGCTTACATTCCTTTATGGAGATCTTACACTTGCATTTCAAATACAAGCAAACAAAGGATGTCATCTTCATCAAAATCAAGCCTAGTACATCAAGGAATTGCTCAAACATTTGGTATGAAGGATTCAAAGTCAAATGAGCATATCAACAAAGCTTGGTAAGTATGGAGGTAAATGCTAATCCTACGCTATAAAAGCTCATATCTATTGGTATTAAGTTTGATAAGTTAAATGAATTGAATGACACTTGGTGTCTATCTCTCTATGTCATGTATGCTTGAAAAGTTTGCTTTGAATGAATCTTTGAACATGTCTATGAGTTGAACATCTTGATATTTCTTGAACTTTGAATAGACTTGACTCATGGTTAATAATCTTATGTCTTGATATTCTTATGCATGTTCATTGATTGAGTTAAACCATCTCTTTTAACAACAATTAATATATCACCTAGTGCTTTCATGATTGCATATATTTGACTTGGGCATATTGCTATATTTTTATCCTTTTGTGTTAACAATTGGCATGAAAATATTAATAATTGGTATATTGTTGTACTAACAATTAGTAATAACAATTGGTATGATGGTTTACTTCTTAATTGCTCAATTGGTATTCATGTCTATTTCATAAGTGAGCTTATATTTTTCATATGTATGAGAATTTTTTTGTATGTGCTTAAATGACTTTCATATGTATGATTGTTTGATTATGAGTATAACAATTGGTATTTGTTTTAATATCAATTGACATTTTTTTTTATTACTCATGATCTTGGGACTTTGTGCTTAAACAATTTCAAATGAATACTTGAAACTATTAACTCTTGATTGAACTTCATTGTATACTTTTAACAAATGATATTGAACTTGTTGCATTGTCCTTAGCTTTGAATTGATATTCTTTTTGATATAACAAAAAGGGGGAGAAATGTTATATAGACAAATTTGTTTTAAATAAACAAAAAGGGAAGAACTAGATGATAAGCAAAAAGTGAGAGAGTTTTCATATGTGCTTAAATGTTTCTATCTTATGATATGAATTGTGTTGGATGTTTGTGTTTAAATGTTTTTGGATATTGGGGATTGAAAGTGTCCTTGCTTGTTCCTTGCTTGTTTTTGCAAAGTTGAAAAGAATGCTTTTATTAAGGGGAGTTTTTATTGAAAATCTTTATCTCTTTAATTAAGAGGGAATTTTTACAAGCAAATTTATCTTAAGTTTTGTCATATCGAAAAAGGGGAGATTGTTAGCTATATTAGCTTTGAATTGATCTTAATTTTGAAATGACAAATTCTTAAGCTTAATTAGCTTGAGATTAATTATTTTCAATTTAGCATTTTTCGTTGAATCATTTTGAAAATAGTTTGGAAAATGTTAAAATACTTTAAACTCCTTAATTTTCTTAAAAATACATGTTCTTAAATATATGTATATGTTTAAAATATTTTTGAGACAATTTGACCTCTTTTAAATATCAAAGAAAACATTTTTTATATGAGATGATCGATCCCCTAAGATAGAGGATCGATCCCGGGATCGATCCCAGGATCAGTCCCATGAGAGTCAGTAGCTAATAAACTTTGCAAGACAATAAGGGATCGATCCCACCAAGGTGAGGATCGATCCCATGGCCTCCAATGGTCATATTTTGAGTTGGAACATGTAGGGGATCGATCTCATGCCTGCAGGGCAGTTTTTCAAGCTCGATTTTTGAAGCTCCAACGGCTTTTTTCCATCCCAATCAACTCCAAACGGTCATAAATCATATTCAAGGTATTAAAGGGACTCTGCAACACTTCCAAGAGGAAGAGACACCAAGAGAGAAATATCAAAGCCATATCTTTCATCTCTCTCAAGCTTTCAAGTAGTTTTCTTTGTTCTAAGCTAAATCCTTTTAATCCTTCTTGTATTCTTTTGTACAAGCACCATTGTATAGTCTCTATTTGTTGAGCTTAACCTCGTAAACACCTATCCTACTAGAGGTTCATGATAAGTGCTTAATTTCATACATTTTCCTATTTAATTTCTTTATACTTTGTGCTTTGATTCTTACTTCCTTGACATTTTACTAGGTTTTTATGCTTTGTAAGTATTTTGGAGGAGATGAATTCAAAACATGTCAATTAGGATGTTAAAGAGCTTACAAAATCACAATCACAAGATGGAAAAAGAGTTGGGAGTCAAAAAGATCAAATTCTTGGTGCAAAGCAAGAAGACAGATTTGACCTCCGGAGCTTGTTACAAAGAAAGCATGATGTTAGACTCTTTATTAGAAGAAACTTCCTTCTTGACTTTTCAAGATCACTTGATTAACTTTCCAATGGTTGGTCATGGGCCTAAATCGGATAAGAAATGGTCATCCAAATCGGCATTTGAATATCTCTCTAAAAACCCTAGTGGCAGAAAAAACCCTAGCCGCAAATCACATCTTTTTCTTAATACCTTAGCTGACATTTATGTTTATCCTTGTCAAAGAAGTATTAGTGGCTGTCAACTTGCATTAATTACATTAATTGAAAGTATCTTTCCTTAAAGCTAATCCTAGTCAAAGTAGGAGAATTAAATCAGCCAAGACTTTTCTTCCTTACACTTACTTTGGCTGCAAGAATATAATCTCTCTTCATTAAAGAGTGCTTTGACTAAAAATTTCCTACTTTATTCAAACTTGGCTGCCAAGGCTTATATCTTTCCTTAAAACCCAAAAGTCAGCCACTTTTCCTTAACTTTAGCTACAAGTCAGCATTTATTGATGGGAGAGAGCTGAAATTCACTTGTTTGATGCCCTAGCTATTGCCTATAAATAGAGATCAAGGGGGCATACGAATTTTACACTTTCCCAAGCATCAAAGTTCTGATTTCTTCTTTGTTTCTTTGTTTTTGAGAGAGCAAGAGGCTGGATAATTAATATTCTTCTTTTTCTTCTTTCTTTCTTTTATTTTCTTCTTATATTCTCTTTAATTTTATGTTTATGTTTACAATGCCTATGCTAGGCTAAACTTTTATTTGGTTAAGGGTGATTTCAAAGCCCTAGACATGTTATGTAATTAATTTTCAGAATCTATGTACCATTGTTTTCTATCAAAGTTGCTTATGTTCTTCCATTAAAATTGTTCATGATGATGTTTTGATTTGTTTAGGTGGCCAACTAGATAAATCTTTATAATTGTCTAATGCTAGTTTAGGAGTATTGATCCGTGTAATTGTCTTGATTTCCTATTCATAAGTGGCAATTTGTGATTAATGATTATGGTCAAGTTTTCAATAATTGCAAAGTGGAACATAACCTAAGTTGAACAATCCGAGCTTATGTGTTTGTTGCTTAGATCAACCTATCTTTCTCATCATAAAGCTGCTATTAAATTGAACTTAGAGAGCTTATCTAGGTTGTTTGATAGTTAGAGATTAAATAGAGAGCTTGTTCTATTTAACGACAAACTAAGGAAAGATTGGGGTAACAGAGCTTGTTGTTATCTACGGTTGTTAACTTTGATAGCTAATTAATGTTGATAGATATGAAATTGATTCTTAATGATGTCTAGTGGTGGAGAATGAAACCTTAACCATATTTTTCTCATATTTGATTACTTCATATTTACTTGCTTTCTTTTTTGATTATAAGTCTTTAGTTTAAATTGATTTTAAAAACCTCCCCTTTTATTTTATTTTCTTTGAATTTAGGTTTTAGACTAATAATTCTTAAACTAAAACCCAATCCCTGAGTACTCGACCCTTGCTAACTACTATACTTACAATTGATCTTTTTAGTGCAAGGTTAAATAAAGATACACTCTTTTGGGTGCATCAGTTCATCTTGTTTACACAAAATCCTTTGTAAAAGGGAGGTTTCTACTTTAGCCTTAAAGGTAGAGAGGTTCTATTAAAGCCTTGAAAAGATAGAGGAAGAGGTTTTTATCTAAGCCTACATAAAAGATAGAGATTGTGAAGGTTATACCTTGTCCTTGAAAAGGTAGCAATTCAAGTTAGTGGATTGGGAACTCCTTGGCAAGTGAGGCTAAGGGAGAAGACGTAGGCACGAGGACGAACCTCTATAAATCTATTGTGTTTGATCTTTTTTCCCTTCTCATTTACTTGCTTGATTTATTTATTTACTTGCCAAATTGAGTATATTGTTTAAATTTCTCAATATTATTATTTGTGCTTTAATTCCGCAATTATTTTTTAAGTAATCAATTCACCCCCCTCTTGATTTAATCACCACTAAAAGCTAACAATCTAGTTTGTGTAAAGGCCACTCAAGATTCACAGCTAAAGACAGAAGTACTCCCACTGTGTTTAGCTTTGCCACAGGTGCAAACGTCTCCTGGTAATCTATCTCATAGGTTTGTGTAAAGCCTTTTGCAACCAGTCTTGCCTTATAACGTTCCAGATTTCCATCTGACTTGAACTTTATTGTAAACACCTACTTGCATCCCACAGGTGTCTTCCCTTTGGGTAAATGGACTTTTTCCCATGTGCCATTTTCCAGTGCTTTCATCTCCTCAAAGACTGCCTCCTTCCATTCGGGAACTTTTAAAGCTTCCTGTATATTCTTTGGAACATCCACACTAGACAATTGTGAGGTAAAAGCAAGGAAAAAAGGTGACAATTTTTCATAAGACACATATTGTGATAATGGATGTTTAGTACAACTTCTGACACCTTTCCTAAGTGCAATGGGAATATTAAAAGAATCAAAATTGTCAGTTTGTGAGGGACACGACTCGGATGGAATACCTGAATTTGGAGAATCAATGACTTCTGGTTCTGGATGCACTTCTGGTTCTGCACAGTTGTGACTGCTCCCTTAGTTTGAATCTGGTTTTTCCGTGAGTAGACACAAAGCTTTGGATTTTTTCCAGTTTCTGGTCTAGTTTCAATGTCCTGTTGTGGCATTAAAGTAGGCTGCCTTTGTTTCATAGATGCTTACATGATTCTAAACTATCCAAGTTATTATTGACAGGCTGTACCAAGATGTTAAAATCAGTGGGTAGATATGATTTTTGCTAAAGTTCACAACATACATTTTCATTTTTTCCAAGTTCAAGTTCAATTAACGAGTATTCATACCTATTCTCCCCCTGAAGAGGAGTGTCAAAAAAACTTTGGGATTCAAAAAAAGTGACATCCATAGTTACAACAAAAAAAAAATTGTTTGAGGATCAAAACACCTATACCCTTTTTGTGTTGGAGAGTAACGAAGAAAAACACATTTTAAAGCTCGTGGGTCTAACTTACTACGGTTATGATTATGGATATGTACAAACGCGACACAACCAAACACTTTCAGAGGTAAGTTAGAAATCAGCCTTGTAAAAGGAAAAAACTCATTAAATCTGTTTTTTGAAGTTTGAAAATTTCAAAAATCTTGATGGCATTCTATTTATTAGATATGTAGCAGTGAGAATAGCTTCCCCCCCATAAGTATTTAGGTACTTTAGTTGTAAACATTAAAGACCTAGCCACTTCTAAGAAATGTTTATTTTTTCTCTCTGCCACTCCATTTTGTTGTGGTGTATCAATACAAGAGTTTTGATGAATAATTCCTTTTTCTAAAAAATAGTTGCCCAGAAGGTGATTAAAGTACTCTTTTCCATTGTCACTTTGAAAAACTTGAATTTTTTCTTGAAATTAGTCTCAACCATATAGTAAAAAATTTTAAAAATGTTTCCTGCCTCTGACTTTTCTTTTAGTAAATAAACCCAACAAATACGAGTGTGATCATCAATAAAGGTTAGAAACCATTTTTTACCAGAAATTGTTGCAGTTTTACAAAGACCTCACACATCACTATGAATTAGAGCAAACGGTTTATAAGACTTATAAGATTGCATTGGAAAAGGAACACGATGATGTTTAGCAATTTGGCAAATATCACACTGAAATGAAGATGGATTTTTATTCTTGAATAAGTTTGGAAACAAGTACTTCAAATATTGAAAGTTTGGATGGCCTAATCTAAAATGCCATAACATTACTTCATCGTTACTAGAAATAGAAACTGACAGAAGATCGGTTATTTGAGCTTGTCCACGTATGGAACTTTCATCTTCAAAATAATAGAGTCCATCACTTTCCCTAGCATTGCCAATCGTCTTCCCCGAATCCAGTGCCTGAAATTCAGTGGTTTGGAAAAAATTTAGCACAATAGTTTAGGTCATGAGTTAGCTTTCTGATAGATAACAAATTGCAAGAGAGATTTGGAACATGAAGGACATTATGAATGAAAAAAGTTTTTGAGATGGCTACAGATCATTTTTCAGCAATTGCTGAAAGAGAACCATCAGCAATCTTAATTTTCAAGTTACCTGCACATGGACTATAAGAGGAAAACAACTTAGAACATCCCGTCATATGATTAGTTGCACCTGAATCAATGACCCATGGATAACTAGAGTTAATAGACACATTGAATGCTATGGCTTGAAGATAATTACCTTTTTGGGCTAGGGAACAAGAGGAAGACACATTTGAAAACTGTGTGGATTGAAATAGTTCATACAGTTGGTCTAACTGTTCCTTACTGAAACAAGATGTCTCATTAATTCCTCCTGAACCATTTGGAGCCTCTTGCTCTGTAGTGCTTGTTTGGAATGCCTTTGAGTCACGATTGAATGATCGTGGTTTCCAATTCAGAGGCTTCCCATGTAACTCCCAACATGTCTCCCGGTGTGGCGTGGTTTGTTGCAATGATCACACCACACTTTTTCTCTTTTTCTGGATTGTCGAGGGTTATTATGATTGGCTTTAGTAACAAGCGTAGAGGCTTCGATAGGAGATTGGTTGCTGTCTCCTAACATTACTTTTCTTCTACCTACTTCTCTTCTAACTTCAGCAAACACTTCATGAAGAGATGGCAGCGGCTGTTTTCCAAGTATACGGCCTTGTGCCTCGTCCAAACTCCTGTTCAAACCTGCCAGAAATAGGTAAACTCTATCATTCTCTATTCTTTTCATATATCTTACATGATCATTCGCATTCTCCCACATGTCATTGTAACATAAGTCCAGCTCTTGCCAAAGTCCCCTCATTTCGTTGTAATATTCAGTCACATCACGATCACCCTGTTTGGAGTGCCACAACTTCGTCTTCAATTCAAAAATTGGGGAAGAGTTCTCCAAGTCTGAGTATATTTCACGAACACTATCCCAGACATCTTTTGCAGTTGGCAAAAACATATATGTTTTTCTAATTGTTGGCTCCATGGAATTAACAAGCCAGGCAGTAACTAATGAATTTTTTGACCTCCATATTCTGAACGAAGGATCATCTTCTGCAGGTTTCTTTGTCTCGCCTGTCAAGTGGCCAAGTTTTCCCTTACCGTCGATCATTAGTTTGATTGACTATGCCCATTCTAGATAGTTCTTACTGTTCAATTTGTGAACGATTAATTGGAGAGATGGATTATCAAATCCATTTATTTGCACAACAGGATTTACCGAAGCTCCATTGGTGTTGACACCCGAGGATGATGAACTTTTTTGTCCAATCATGGCTGTTTTAAACATCAGGATTTTTTACAAAGCTCTAATACCATGAGCACAGCAATGAAAAGAGAGAGAAAAGATAGAATTACTTATTTTTATTAAAACAAGAATTAAAAGGATTATAAATAGATGAAATTTAAAACTTAATAGACCTACAAATCTGCATAAATCTCCTTAATTCTAGGACTTATCTTAACTACATGATTTGGATCATATCTTGCTAACAACCAGATTTATTGGATATCTTACAAATCCCTAAGAATCCTGCCTAAGAATCCTGATTTTCTACAGATTGGTAGTGTTCATTTTCAAGTGACAGCAGATTGAGGCTCCCTTTCGGAGCGTGTCCAGCAGGCTCCAATAGCCTAAGCCTCAGAAGATATAATACATTTCAGACCAAGATAGCACACAGCAAAATAGAACTCAAGATTTTCTTGCGAAAGCTATCAAGTATCTGATGGACATTCAAGCTTGCACATATTCACTACTAAATGACAGGAAAGCCATCTTTATAACATGCTTGAAATTGAACAAACAAAATCCATAAACATTACAAAAACAATCGCTTCCATTCAATGCATGATGCAGTAATAACAGAGTAGAAAAAGGTTATCTAAATTTTATAATAGATCCCAGATACTGAAAAATTCTTAAGTTTGATACTAAACTATGATATGGCTGAGGTTATTGTAGACACCTAATTTTGTCCGGACCACTAAAACAGGTATGTTTTCTTCCTAAATTGATGTTTGAGAATGTAAAAAGACTTTTTTTTCATCCTGCAGGTGGTACTTCGAGAATTAGTTTAAGAGGGCGAGCATAAAAAGTCAAACTCAAAAAAAGTCAATCGGAAAAAGTCAACCCCGAAAAAATCAACTACTGAAAAAATTAACCCACTTTCAAAATCAAGATTTTAAGTTCAATTGAAAAATGACGAAAGAATTTTGATAATCCGAGGTCTACATCGAAAGATATGGAGTTCGGAAGTTGGGATTTGGAGATTCAGTAGACAGGAAAACCTAATCCGATAAATTTGGGGAAAAGTGCTTAAACGATCGAATTGGTCGAAATTGAAGGTTCCAAATGAAAAATAAGCACTGACTACGGGTAATGGAGAAGCCACTTGAAAGAAAAATCGAAAGAAAAGTCAATCCGGGAGAAAACTGAGAATTAGGGTTTTTGGTGGATTTCGGTGAAATCGGGAAGAATCACAGAAAAATGGCCCGACTTGGCAAGAACAAAGCCCCCAATGGATGAGGAATGATTAAAAAGGGATAGCCCAAGGCTCAGCTTGAAGAAAATTTGAAAATCGGACTTGTTTTGAGCAAAACCGGGTTTCGGAGGTAAAAGAGCAAAATTAGAAAATTTAAGAAAAATAGCAAAAGGACTCCAAAAATTTTGAAAATTTGCAAATCTCATTCTTAAATCATTTGGAAGAGATTGGCGAAAGAAAATCTTGATTCGGAGTTCGTTTACAAAATGGCCAAATCCCGAGCCCCTTATGTAATAATTCAAGAAGATAAATCCCGAAAAAATAGCAAATGGACTCCAACATTTATGAAATTTTGCAAATCTCATTTTTAAATTATTTGGAAGAGATTTGCGAAAGAAAATCTTGATTCGGAGTTCGTCCGCAAAATGGCAAAATCCCGAGCTCCTATGTAGTAATTCAAGCAGATAAATCCCGAAAAAATACCAAATGAGTTCCAAAAATTATGAAACGTTCCAGATCACACTTTTAAATTATTTGGAAGATATTGGTGAAGAAAAATCTTGATTTGGAGCTCGTTTAAAAAATGGTAAATGTGAGGACATGAAAGGGTATTTTTGGAAGAAAAACTCCAAATAAATAGTAAACGGACTTGAAAAATTTTGAAAACTTCCAGAACTCAATGTTTTGTTATTTTGGAAGTATTAAAAAAAGAAAATTTGAATTTGGAGTCCGTTTGCCATTTATTTGCATCCGGGGGGCAAAACGGTCATTTCACCAAGCAACCGAAAAGGGCTTCTTTTGGCCTTTCAAAAAATCAGACTTGGGCTGGAAAAGAGAAGTGCTGGCCTGCCAAGGCCCAAAGGAAAGAGGAAGCTTCTGATTTTTCAATCAAATGGCCAAGAATTAAGAGTTAGTTAGAGATTCTTTTTAATCAAGCCATTCTGATTAAGCCACATAGGCCAAGGGAGAGTGTCAACATTATTCTTGAATAGCTGTAATTAAGGACAGCTGCCATGCTAATCTAAGGGTGGGAATTTCATGATTTTTCACCTTGAATTATTAGCCATTTGATGGAAAATTGGTTGGGAAAAAATGACAACATTTCTTGGAGGAGAGAGGGGGAATTCGGCTGGCTTAAGGAGAGATTCAGAATTTATTTTTTCAAACTTTCATTTTGCTGATTTCTCTTAGTTTTTCTTAGTTTTTCTCTCCTTGGTTGAAAGCAAAAACAAAAAGTTTAGAAAAGAAAGGAAAGTTTGAAGAGATAAAGCTTGAAATATAGCTTCTTGAGGTTGCTCTTGAGCACCAACTCTTGCACTTTCTTGATTTTCCATTCTTGTTTTTGCTATTTTGATTACTATTTGGTGAGTTTCCTTTTTAAATAAATATTTTTTTTAATGTTCTTCTTAAGTTCTTTCTTCATTTCTTTCTTAAATATTTTTTTTACAATTTTTTTTTACAATTTCTCACCATGGCCGAATGGCCTACATTCTTTATTAAGGTTGCTATTTTGTTTATTTTATCATGTTATTATTGTTATTTTCTTTAATCTTGATGTTTTAAGTGTTATTCTACTTCATACTTGAGTCATATTTTAATTTGGTTGCTTTTATTGTTGCCATTTATGATTTAAATATCATGTTCTTGCATTTTTAATTTTCTGTTTTCATAATGTTTAGATTTGTTGATGTTTTATATTTAGTATATCAAGTGTTTGTGAAAATGCTTGTGTGGTGTTTGCATGATTTGAGTTTTATATTTTAGTTGAGAATGTTAGTATATCAAGTGTTTGTGAAAATGCTTGTTTGGTTTTAGTATTTCTACTTTGTGTTTGCATGTTTTGAGTGTTATATTTTAGTTGAGCATGTTAGTATATCAAGTGTTTGTGAAAATGCCATGCTTGTTGGAGCTTGAGACCATTCGGCTACTCCATGTGTTTTGCATTGTGTGTTGCATTTTTGCCATGTTAGTTGGTAGGTTTTGATTTGCATGATATTTGATTTAGTTTTGCATGTTAGTATATCAAATGTTTGTGAAAATGCCATGATTGTTATAAACTATAGGCCATTCGGCCACTCCTTGAATTCTAGCATTGAATGTGCATTCTTGCCATGTTAGTTGATAGGTTAGCATTTGCATGATATTTGGTTAACTTTTTGGTTTAAGCATGCTTTGTGTTTGTGAAAATGCCATGCATATTTTAGTTATTAGGTTTGGTTTATTTGCCATGCATGTTCATGCATTTTAGACCTAGGTTGCATTAAATGCCATGCAAGTTCATTTAGGTCTAGGTCACTATATGGATGCCATGCATTTTTTTCATGACATTTAGGTTTAAACTCATACATTTAATGCATCATATTTGCTGTAATTTTTCATGCATTTCATGTTCATGCCACTTGACTAATGACTTAGGCCAATTAATGGTTCAAAGTCATGCTCTCTTGAGCACACTTGTGGAAAATTAAAGTTTGTCAAATTGATTATTCTACATTTGTGATTTTTTTTTTACTTAGCCAATTTTTATCGAACTTTCAAAAAAGTCCTAGCTACTGTTTTTGAGTCATTTTGTGAGTCTTAAATATTTTTACTTTGATTTTTAAATGATTTTATCAAAGGAAAAAATGTATTTTGGTAAAACAGTTTTTCAAAGGAAAAAAGTCCTAGCTACTCGTACTTTCTCGATTTTTCTGGGAATTCATCTTAATCAGAAAATTAAGCTGATTTTTTCCCACATATTTTTACATGTCTTGAGTCTCCAGTATGTTTTTCAGAATTTTTTGAAATTTTAAAAATAGGGTAAAAAATCGTGGCTTAAAACTGGACAGTAGAGTCATAATTGAATTTGGAGGAAAATCATTTTTCTGTTTAGGTTAAGTTACTAAGAGGGGGCTGATTAGGAAGGTTAGCTACTGACTTAGGGTAGTTTCTAAGCCTTTTTAAACTCTAAAAATGATTTTTTAAGTCTCGGGTTAAGGGTGGTCAAGTCCGGGATTTTAAACTTAGAAAATTAGAGCTATTTAAAAAAAGATTTAGCCCAGTTTTTATTTTTAATTCAAGCTTTTCAAAATTGTTTTCAAACAATCACAAATTATTTTGGTTTTAGAATATTTAATTTGACATATTTTCCTAAGGTAATCGGATATCTTTTTAGATATACGGATTTCCTTAATTAAAGGAAAAAATACATTTTCATGCATTGCATTTTCCATATTCATGCATTTTATATAATATGTGATTTTTGCTATGATAATTTCTATGATATTGTTATGATTTTGAGTTATGTTATATTGTTTATTATATGATTTGGAATATTTCATGATATCCTATGCTTTTTATTTAATTATTTTTTTTTGTCATATTATTTAGCATATACTATGTTCATGCATTATTATTTTCATTTTTATTTTTTATGCATATTATATGATAGCATTATTTTATATTCTATGTCATTTAAATCATATGTCATATCATTCATATTTGCCATGTCATTTAAATTATTTCATTTCATTTCATATAGAATATATTATGTTACCTAGGTTATTTTATTTCATATAGAATATATTATGTTACTTAGGTCATTTCATTTCATTTAAACTTAGGATATTACATTTCATATAGAATATATTATGTTACCTAGGTCATTTCATTTCATTTAGAGTATTTCATTTAGACTTAGGATATTGCATTTCATATAGAATATATTATGTCACCTAAGTCATTTCATTTCATTTAGAATATATCATGTAACTTAAGATATTTCATTTCATTTAGAGTATGCTAAGGCATTTAAATTATATCATGTCATTTAGGATGCATTATATTATTTAGATTTTGCCATGTCATTTTATTTATGTCATGCATATACATATTCATATCTTTCAAAATATTTTCAAAAAGATAATGATTTTTCAATAAAAAATAAAGATATTCCCGAGTTAAAATAATTCATGAGTTCTCTACCGGGTTTGCTAGAGGGAATATCATCAATTATCATTAATAAAAGAATATCTTTCTTTCAAAAAAAAAGAGAATGATTCGAAAAATTTTCGAAAAATAATAAAAATTTCAATATTTTGCCACGTTTGTTGGGAAATATAGGAAAATTTTGAATTTATAAATTCCGGATCATTTTCAATTAAAAATGAAATTATTTTCTTTAAATTGGGAATTAACTTGAAATACTAAATTTAAAACCGATTTTTTACCGAGACTAGAGATAACACACGATTAATAAGGTATCGATTTATACGGGCGTTGTAGGGGTGCTAATCCTTCCCCGCACGTAACCGACTCCCGAACTCGTTTCTTTGATTTCTCTGGTTTAAACGCAGACTTGAAATTGGTTTTAAAAATGTTTTAATTAATTTTTAAAATATTTTATAAAACCGGTTTTAATAGGTGGCCAATCACACCTAGCTAAAAAAGATTGGTGGCGACTCCATGTCTTTTTTAAGGTTATTTTCAAAACCTTCATTTTTCTAGAGGAATTAAGTCGACTTTTCCTCGATTTTTTTTAATGTCACGTTAACGAATAATAAAGTCTTGCGATGAGACTCGTTATTTTTTAGGTTGGACAGCTTGGCGACTCCACTGGGAACAATTAGAGAGTCAGGCCTAGAATTAGTCGTGTGTTATCAAAGTCTCGGTTTTGTTGGTTTAATTGGTATTTAATTTTAATTCCCATATTTTAAAAAAAATAAGGATAATTTCAAAAAATAATAAAATGTTTTTAAATATGTCCATATTCATGTGCATTCATATTATTATTTGTTCTCTAGTTATTTTGTTGCATATATTTATATGTTTGCACATTGTTTGATTTTAGTGGGGTATTTAGAATAGAGGGTGTAGAATAGGTGGTGACAGGTTTGTTTTGTTCCTCCGCACACACTGTATTTGCATTTGCATAACATGAATCCTCTACCCGGGTTTCGTCCTTTTAAGTGGGAGTAAAGTAACTACGCCTTCGTGATGATCCTCCGTATGGGCTAGTGAAACACTTTCGGAGTATAAAGTACCTAATGCCTTCGTGATTATCCTCCGTACGGGCATAGAAAAATATACTCTAACGAATTGAATCCGCTTTTATCGGGATGCCTTACTAGCCTTCACCGGCGACAGTGAGGAACAATTCGACGTCTTAGAACCGATTCACATTCATATAGTGAACCTAGGCTAAGCCATGCCGGATTTCCATTAGATAGACCAAAGATAGGAACACATGGAGGGACATTTCTAAACCTTTTGTTACCAATTTTACATTCTGAATAAATGTTGTAGATCGGGCAACGATGTACGTATATAGCCCGTAATAAATGTGATAATCTGCTCCAAAGGCACTATGATACCTGTATAAGTAGATATTTGTTGGGGCAAATGTTCATTAACTGTTTAAAAAAAATCCTTTTTCAAGCTTTTTTGCATTTTACACATTTCATACATGTGTGAATAGAGCATGTATATTTTGGGTGTATTATTGATCTCATTTTTTTTGCAATAAATGGATGGTGGTAATAATCTCATTTGGTGATTTCATAAACCGGTAGTGTTGCATGAACATTTGGATATTGTACCATAGTAGGATCCACTACTCCGAAATTCCTTTGAAAATAATATGATTGGTTTTTCATAGAAAAAAAAACATGTTTCAAAAAAAAATCATCATAAATTTGGAGGCAAATCTCGCATAATGAGATTTTTGAATAATTAAGATTTAGGTCTCACCAATTTCGTGTAATCATTGGTCATACCTTTGTGTTAATTCATTTAGTCTTAGCATGTATCATTTTGACATCATAGCATGCATGGTCATTCATTGTAAAATACGTTTATGACAGGCATAGTCATTATTTGTATATACCTGTGCATCAATTTATTCATTTTTTTTAATGCATCATGTTGGCATTAGATTGCATCCATAGCATACATAGTCATCATAATTTCTCTGTATATGTTCATGCATTAATCATCAGTATATTCATGCACATAGGAATAGAGCATGTACATTCATAATTGTATTCTTAATCTCATGACATTTTCATTTGCATGAAAGGGGTTCAAGATATGAGGAAGGAATCGGAGGAACGATTGGGTGCTTTGGAACGCAATGAAGAGGAATGTGGACATGAAATCCGAGAGGTGAAGGAACAGCTTGCCAAATTGCTAAAAATGGTTGAGGATATGGGCAAGAGTAAAGAGGAACTTTCTCAGGGCTCTGCATCGCCTTCGGATCAACCAAAACCATTAAGTCCAGAACATACAATCCTTGCTGGATTCTGCACTTGTCAATGCCACAAAGGTTGCAATCCTGATGTAATTATGGACAAAATCGTGAAAATGATTAAACCTGAGAGCCTGATACCAAAGATAGAAACCTCGGATCTTGTACCATACAAAATCGTGAAAATGATTAAACCTGAGAGTCTGATACCAAAGATATAAACCTCGGATCTTGTACCATACCTGCAAACTATCCTAGGTCCAAGCTAATATCCCCACCCTACTATGGTCCAATCATCCATTAGGATGACCACTATGGGATTCCTGAATCCCACTCCATCACCACCAACTCCCAGTTCATATTGCTTCCCTCATCAATCACCTTATCCAGCATCTGGGATTGGAACCTCGAGCTATGTACAACCTCCAAAGGCCCTGTGTCCAAATCCATACCCTTACCATGCTGTTCCGCCACATCTCCATTTAGACACTTCGGTTCGAACCTTAGTGCCACCACCAAGTGCCCCAACTCCTAGGCCATGTGTGACTAAGAAACCACCCCAGGATAAAACCCAAAGGCATTTTGATCCCTTTCCAATCAGCTACCGAGAGCTTCTCCCTATATTGATCCAAAATCACATAGTTGCCTGTGTCCCATTGAAACCCATGTTACCACCATACCCAAGGTGGTATAATCCAAATGCAGGATGTGATTATCACTGTGGAATTGTTGGCCATAGCATCGAAGACTGTATGGCATTCAAAAAGAAAGTGCAAACTCTTATAGATGCCAAGTGGTTGGATCTAACGACACTGATGATAGAGGACTGGGAAAGTGTCATTAAGATTAGGAGATTTACAGCATTGAGGTGGAAAGACTTCGGTCTTATATGATGTAATAGGATTTCACTTATTCAGTAGTCGGCTCTTATAGCCTTAGGATGCTAGGAAGAATAAAGTGCTTGTAAAGACAGTTTTAACCACTGTTCAAATTTTGTAAAACATGGTTTATACCATTGTGAACGTTGACATGGGAATGAATTGATTATGTTTCAAATTTACGAGAGGTTGATGATTAAGTTCCTCCGATTCTTATTTCCTCCATGATATCTTCCCCTTTTGCATTTTGCATTCGATCAATTATTGGTCATACCATACATTCATACATGTATCATGTTAAGCATCAGGTTGCATTCATGCATTCATAATCAGCATGATTTTTCTGTATATATCCATGCATGAATTTGTTTATTCGTTACATGCATCATGTTAACTTTGGATTGCATTCATGATGAACATAGTCAGCATGATTTCTCCGTATATGCTTATGCATTAATCTGTCATATTAAAATCAGGATGCGTTCATGACACACATGGTTAGCATGATTTTCTTTGTATATACTCTATATCAATCATTCATTGTTTGCATGTATCATAATTGACACAGTGTTGCATTCATAGGATATATGATCATTCATTGGGAAATATGCTAAAATATACATGATTATTCATTGCATATATCCATGCGTTGATTTGTTTATTCTTTGCTTGCAACATGTTGGCATCGTGATTGCATTTATTACATACATGGTCAGCATATTTCCATTATATATGTCCATACATCATTTTTTATTCGTCATATGCATCAAATGACAATCATGGCTCATTCATCATGACATACATTAGGGGGAAATAAAACAAAAGTTGGCTTGGCTTTAAGAGTCTTTGAAAGAATTTTCATTTCAAATCAGAGGTATAAGAAGTACTGAGTACCCTTTTAATACAGGCTAGTGCTATGGAGGATGAACAAGTTGCCCGAATGGAAAAAATGGAAAGGAAACAGAAAGAATTGCGAGAACAGCTAGCAAAGTCTCAAGCATAATCTAAGGATCAGATGACTAAATTGATGGAGCTGATGTCCGCCGTAATCAAGGGAACTTTGTCGCCAGGAAAGGGTTAGAGGCACGAAAGGGTCAGAATGAGGTCGTAATGATTGATGCCCAGAACACTGTTAACCCCGTCAATATCCTAAACTCAGATGATCTAGCTGAATAGGCAAAGTTGAAAATGGTTGCAGTAAATGAGGTTGAGTTGGCAGATTTACAAGGGAAATATCAGTTGTTAGATGAAAGGCTCCAGGCAGTAGAAAGTATAGATGTATTTGGGAGTTTAGATGCGAAAGAACGATGTTTGGTCCTCGATTTAGTCATTTCTCCTAAGTTCAAGATCCCTGACTTTGTGAAATATGACGGGACGACCTATCCGTCAGCCCACATCACTATGTTCTGCCGAAAGATGACAAGTCATATAGATAATGATAAGCTTTTGATTCACTGCTTTCAGGATAGCCTCAGCGGATCCATAATTAGGTGGTATAGTCAGTTGAGCAAGGATCAGATTCGCTCTTGGAATGACCTGGCTAGGGTTTTTCTAAACCAGTACAAGCATATGACCGGCATGGCGCCTGACCGTCTTACTTTGCAAAATATGAAGAAAAGAGCTACTGAGAGCTTCAAAGAATATGCGCAACGATGGATGAGCAAGGCCGCCCAAGTACAACTGCCCTTAACTCATAAGGAAACCACTGTCATTTTTGTGAATACACTGCAGGCCCCGTACTATGATATACTTGTCGGCAACACCACGAAGAATTTTTTGAACATGGTAATTTCAGGGGAGATGATTGAGAATGCTATCAAGGATGGGAAAATTGAAGGAGAAAGAACATCCAATATCAAGAAAAAGGGGGCATCTGAAAAGAAAAATAAAGATACCCAAGTCGTGGAAGGTTTTGCCTCACCTCCCCAATTCTCCTCGTATCAGCCATTTTACTCTACCCTGAACAATGTCTCTCGAGGTTTTTATCCCTACCAACCAATGACTGCAACTACACCAGAATTTACATCTGTCCATCAATCGAACACCCTTGGGAATAATCGAAGGGGGCATAAAAAGTGAAAAAGAAATCAGGTTGACCCGATTCCTGTGACATACAATGAGCTATTACCTCAACTCATCCAGAATCACCTTGTGACACTCATGCAATCAGAGCCTCTGAAGCCCCCTTATTCGAGCTGGTATGATGCTAATGAGTGTTGTGGTTATCATTCTGGCAATCAAGGTCACTCAACAGAGAACTGCCCCGCTTTGAAGTACAAGGTCAGGGATCTCATCAAGGCTGATTTGATAAGTTTTGAAGATGGGAAAGCCAAGTGTCATAAGAAACATGGTGCATGATCATATTAGGTTTTTGACACATGTAGTTCTATACACTGTGATGATGAAAGCACTTGTCTCATGTTAACATCTACATGAATTAAATGAATTTTGAATTTTAAATGCTTTGTGTTTGTTGTGTTTTAACAATAATTTGAATTTGCAAAACAAGCATTAAGGAATTTTTAATAATGGATAGTCTCGAGAATATTGTTGATCATTGTTAGACATGACCCAACACCCTCCCCCTCTTTTTTGGGCGTCTCTATGCCTAAACCTTGAATCAACAACACTTGAAAGACCTAATGCTTCAAGGAATATGAATGATTGAACTTCACAAAAAAAAAAAGAAAAAAAAAGGCATTGTCATTGCAGAACAAGCAAGGATGTAAATCCTAGTCTAGGCTATGAACAAGGAACGAATTTTTTGAAATTTTTTCGAATTCCTTGAAATTCAAACAAATGAGACATTCTTTCGAGAATCTAGATTTTGGTAATTTGATGTGTGTCAAGATTGTGCTAAAACCATTCATGACCTTTTCCAATGACCATAAAACTTCAATTACCCAAACATCACTTTATGATTAATACCTTGGGGCACAATAACTAAACCAGATTATCCCATATCCCAGAGAAAACCCATTTTTAGGTCATATTTTCCTTATCTCTTCAAAGAACTTAGATTGGAAACTCAGCCTTTTCAATACAGACCTAGAATTGCTATGTTCCTCATTGATACAAATTCTCATTGGTTAATCAAATTGGGGCATCATATGCGAAAATGATAGATACATGGTGAATAAGGATGGACTAACGCATGAATCATTGAGGCATGCGATATATAAAAAAAAAATTTGTGATATCATGCATATGAGAATTTGGATGATTCCAAAGTGCAAATGGAATTTTGATTATCTATTCCCCCTGAAGATTGCTTTTCAATGAGAATATTTGTGCTTGATATGAGAAATGGCCATCATTCATATCCCTTTCACAAGAAGAAATTATCCATAGTCACCCCTTTTGAGCCAAATGAATTCTTTTTTCTTTGAACCCTGATTAAGGATCACCCTCTACACTAGGGGGCAAATGCAAGGAATCATCTTAAAGATCATTGATATATGAGTCCTAGCTAGAAGACAGATGCAAAGCAAATTGAGCGCCTAAATGAATACGGGCTCACTCTGTCAAAAAGAAGAGGAAAAGATAGCGAAATGGAAGCCAAGAACAAAACAAAAGAAATGGAAAATGAAAAGAAAAGAAAAGCACACAAAAAAAAAAGAAGCAGAAGTGTGTGAAAAAGACATGGCAAATTGAAAGCCAAGAACGAAGAAGAAAAGACGCAAAAGTCAAAAGGAATGAAAAGTCCAAAAGGGACAAATGCTTCAAAGAGAATCCTCCTCAAGAAATGATCCTTGATCTGATTACCCTCAAACACATATTTTGGGCCTATTTATCCTCTTTTTCTGAACCCTGAGCCATGGCCTACATTACGTGTTTTAAAAGTCCATTTTAATCAAGCATGAATATTTAATTTGAAAGGTTTTTCCTCAGATTTTATCCCATCTCATCGAATTATCATTTCACTAAGGAAGAATTTAGAATTCTCAAGTGTATGGTAGAACAAAAAAAAAGTGAAAAATTGGAAAGAATGGGACTCTAGGGCGAAAACCCAAAAATGGGCGGTCTAGAGTAAGATGGAATTTTTTATGCCATTTATGTTAGTGCCGATACCACAAAAGAGAATATCATCTTAACAAAGTGGTCATCGAGGAACATCTAGGAATTCCTGAATCTCTTAAATTGACAGCTCTCATTCAGAGGATTGTCTTCAAAAAACTAATTTTTTTTCTCTCCAAGATTAAACTTTCTGATTAAAACATCTCGGCCAATTTTGACGCTTGTCAAAATGCCTTGATATGGAAACTAAAAGAATGTTGAATTTGTTTGGTTCTCAATGAATTCATGATTTATAAAACCTGTTCCATTGTAAGCCTAGTAGGGATATACATTTTTGTCATGAAGTTTTCCTGGAAAAGCCAGAATCTTGTTATACCAAGCCTTGCCAATCCCAGTTAAAAAAACAAAAACAAAAACAACAAAAAAAAAACAAGATTAACACTTAGAGAAATTTTTAACAATGATCATTAGACTTCAAAAGATTTGTACATCACACATTGTAGGGTTAATATTTTTTGTTCAGAAGTTTTCAAAATGAGAAAACAAATAAAGATATTTTTTTGAAATACCCATTTTGATGTTGACATGAGACAAGGATTTTTCTAACCCAAAGGTATAGAACTGGCAGGATAGGTCCTGACTTCCAGATATGAGAAGAAGAAATAGAACCAGTTCAGATCTCTATTGATGAAAGTGTGAAAACTATTGGGGCAAAGAGAATAGCCAAAATGAATTGAAGATATACTCTGATTTGAAGAGGAAAAATGAATTTGAAAGGCTAAGCCAAAGTCTAGAAAAACAATCGGGGGCATTTGCATCACTCATGAGCACTCATCTCTTTATCGAGCTTTTGCATCTGCACAGTATCGACAAGCATTTGCATCATTCATGGGTATTTGCATTGGCATTATTCCATAAGCATCTGCATTTTACCTTTACATTTACATTCTTCATGGAATTCGCATTTGCATCATTTCTAGAATCATCGCATTTTCATTATTGTCAATCCAGGCCATTTGCATTTGCACCAAGAAACATTTACATCAATCCAAGCCATTTACATTTGCACCATGAAGCATGAGCACCTTGTTAAAGACATGTGCATCTGCATCATTTCTCAAAGCTTTTGGGTATAATTTTCAACACGAATTTTACAATGAGCAAACCTTTGGTGGTGATAGCCAAAGCTTCTGGAGGAGTTACCCAGAATTTTACAATGAGTAAACCTTTGGTGGTGATAGCCAAAGCTTCTGGAGGAGTTACCCAGAATTTTACAATGAGCAAACCTTTGGTGGTGATAGCCAAAGCTTCTGGAGGGGATATCTAGAATTTTACAAATTTTAAAAGTGAACAAGTCTTCGGTGGTGATAGCTGAAGCCTCTGGTGAAGAAATCCAGGGTTTTATAATTTTGAACAATGAAATCTTCTTTTGGAGGAGTTACCCAGAATTTTACAATGAGCAAACCTTTGGTGGTGATAGCCGAAGCGTCTGGAGGAGTTACCTAGAATTTTACAATGAGCAAACCTTTGGTGATGATAGCCAAAGCTTCTGGAGGGGATATCCAGAATTTTACAAATTTTAAAAGTGAACAAGTCTTCGGTGGTGATAGCTGAAGCCTCTGGTAGAGATATCCAGGGTTTTATAATTTTGAAAAATGAGAAATCTTCTTCTGGAGGAGTTACCCATAATTTTATTCAACATGTGCATCTACATCAAGAAGCATTTGCTTGCATCAATCTAAGTTATTTGAATCTGCATCAAGAAAATTTGCATCAAATCAAGTCATTTGCATTTGCATCAAAGACATTTGCACCAGACTAAGTCATTTGCATCTACATCAAGAAGTGTTTGCATCAATTAAAGACATTTGCATTTGCATCATGAAGCATTTGCATCATCTCTTAAAGTTTTCAGGTATAATCGAATTCGTTTTGTTTCTCAAATAAGTCGAGCCCCGAGACCACCGTCGAGGTACTTTCTTTTATTTTGAATTCGTCGAACCCATAATTTTAACACGTTTTAAAAAAAATGAACAAGTCTTCGGTGGTGACAGCTGAAGCTTCTGGAGGAGATACCCAGAATTTTTACAAATTTTAAACAATGAACAAGTCTTCGGTGGTGACAGCTGAAGCTTCTGGAGGAGCCACCCAGAACTTTTACAAATTTTAAACAGTGAGAAAGTCTTCGGTTGTGATAGCTGAAGCCTCTGTGGAGATATCCAGAGTTTTAGAATCCTTTGAAAAGGTAGAAAGTCTTTGGTGGTGATAGCAAAAGCCTCTGGTGGAGATATTCAGAGTTTTACAGTTTTAAAAATGAGCAAGACTTTGGTGGTGATAGTCGAAGCTTCTGGAGGAGATACCTAAAATTTTAAACACAGCTGAGAATAAGACAGGTTAAGACCCCGAGACCATCGTCAAGGTCATTTCTTTTCTTGCAAATCGAATTCGTTTCCTTAAGACAAGTCGAGCCTTGACTAGTCAGGGAATTTAATTTAAGGACAAAATCTTCAGTTTATAGTTTTTTCAAACAAAAAAAAAACGAAAAAAAGAAAAGAAAAATGAAAATGAAAATAAAAATAAAAATAAAAAATAAATAAAAAAATGATAGAAGAATGAAAAAGAAACTCCTTTCCTTCACATGTGATTTCACTGACCGTACAAAATTAGTGTTTGTTTATCTTTGCCTGATTCTTGATTCTCAGCAATAGCCAAAGAGGGGCAGCTGTAGACACCTAATTTTGTCCGGACCACTAAAACAGGTATGTTTTCTTCCTAAATTGATGTTTCAGAATGTAAAAAGACTTTTTTTCATCCTGCAGGTGGTACTCCGAGACTTACTTTAAGAGGGCGAGCATAAAAAGTCAAACTCGAAAAAAGTCAACCGAAAAAAGTCAACCTCGAAAAAGTCAACCCCAAAAAGTCAACTACTGAAAAAATCAACCCACTTTCAAAATCAAAATTTTAAGTTCAATTGAAAAATGACGAAATAATTTTGATAATCCGAGGTCTACATCGAAAGATATGGCGTTCGAAAGTTGGGATTTGGAGATTCAGTAGAAAGGAAACTCTAATCCGAGAAATTTGGGGAAAAGTGCTTAAACGATCGAATTGGTCGAAATTGAAGGTTCCAAATGAAAAATAAGCACTGACTACGGGTAATGGAGAAGCCACTTGAAAGAAAAATCGAAAGAAAAGTCAATCCAGGAGAAAACCGAGAATTAGGGTTTTTGGTGAATTTCGGTGAAATCGGGAAGAATCACAGAAATGGCCCGACTTGGTAAGACCAAAGCTCCCAATGGATGAGGAATGATTAAAAATGGATAGCCCAAGGCTCAGCTTGAAGAAAATCTGAAAATCGGACTTGTTTTGAGCAAAACCGGGTTTCAGAGGCAAAAGGGCAAAATTGGAAAATTTGGGAAAAATAGCAAATGGACTCCGAAAATTCTGAAACTTTGCAAATCTCATTCTTAAATCATTTGGAAGATATTGGCAAAAGAAAATCTTGATTCGGAGTTCGTTTGCAAAATGGCCAAATCCCGGGCCTCCTATGCAATAATTCAAGAAAATAAATCCCGAAAAAATATCAAATGGACTCCAAAATTTCTGAAATTTTGAAAATCTCATTTTTAAATTATTTTGAAGATATTGGCGAAATAAAATCTTGATTCGGAGTTCGTTCGCAAAATGGCCAAATACCGAGCTCTTATGCAGTAATTCAAGCAGATAAATCCCGAAAAAAATACCAAATGAGTTCCAAAAATTATGAAAACTTCCAGATCACACTTTTAAATTATTTGGAAGATATTGGTGAAGAAAAATCTTGATTTGAAGCTCGTTTAAAAAATGGTAAAATGTGGGGGCATGAAATGGCATTTTTGGAAAAAAAATCCAAATAAATAGTAAACGGACTCGAAAAATTTTGATAAATTCTAGAACTCAATGTTTTATTATTTTTGAAGTATTAAAAAAATAAAATTTGAATTTGGAGTCCGTTTGCCATTTATTTGCACTTGGGGGGCAAAACGGTCATTTCACCCAAGCAACCGAAAAAGGCTTCTTTTGGCCTTTAAAAAAATCAGAATTGGGCTGGAAAAGAGAAGTGCTGGCCTGCCAAGGCCCAAAGTAAAGAGGAAGCTTCTGATTTTTCAATCAAATGGCCAAGAATTAAGAGTTAGTTAGAGATTCTTTTTAATCAAGCCATTGTGATTAAGCCACATAGGCCAAGGGAGAGTGTCAACATTATTCTTGAATAGCTGTAATTATGGACAGCTACCATGCTAATATAAGGGTGGGAATTTCATGATTTTTCACCTTGAATTATTAGCCATTTGATGGAAAATTGGTTGGGAAAAAATGACAACATTTCTTGGAGGAGAGAGGGGGAATTCGGCTGGCTTAAGGAGAGGTTCAGAATTTATTTTTCAGACTTTCGTTTTGCTGATTTCTCTTAGTTTTTCTCTTCTTGGTTGAAAGCAAAAAGAAAAAGTTTAGAAAAGAAAGGAAAGTTTGAAGAGATAAAGCTTGAAATATAGCTTCTTGAGGTTGCTCTTGAGCACCAACTCTTGCACTTTCTTGATTTTTCCATTCTTGTTTTTTCTATTTTGATTACTATTTGGTGAGTTTCCTTTTTAAGTAAATGTTTTTTTTATTGTTTTTCTTAAGTTCTTTCTTCATTTCTTTCTTAAATATTTTTTTTACAATTTCTCACCATGGCCGAATGGCCTACATTCTTAATTAAGGTTGCTGTTTTGTTTATTTTATCATGTTATTATTGTTATTTTCTTTAATCTTGATGTTTTAAGTGTTATTCTACTTCATACTTGAGTCATATTTTAATTTGGTTGCTTTGTTTTGTTGCCATTTATGATTTAAATATCATGTTCTTGCATTTTTAATTTTCTGTTTTCATAATGTTTAAATTTGTTGATGTTTTATATTTAGTATATCAAGTGTTTGTGAAAATGCTTGTGTGGTGTTTGCATGATTTGAGTTTTATATTTTAGTTGAGCATGTTAGTATATCAAGTGTTTGTAAAAATGCTTGTTTGGTTTTAGTATTTCTACTTTGTGTTTGCATGTTTTGAGTGTTATATTTTAGTTGAGCATGTTAGTATATCAAGTGTTTGTGAAAAGGCCATGCTTGTTGGAGCTTGAGACCATTCGGCTACTCCATGTGTTTTGCATTGTGTGTTGCATTTTTTCCATGTTAGTTGGTAGGTTTTGCATTTGCATGATATTTGATTTAGTTTTGCATGTTAGTATATCAAGTGTTTGTGAAAATGCCATGCTTCTTATAAACTATAGGCCACTCCTTGAATTCTAGCATTGAATGTGCATTCTTGCCATGTTAGTTGATAGGTTAGCATTTGCATGATATTTGGTTAAGTTTTCGGTTTAAGCATGCTTTGTGTTTGTGAAAATGCCATGCATATTTTAGTTATTAGGTTTGGTTTATTTGCCATGCATGTTCATGCATTTTAGACCTAGGTTGCATTAAATGCCATGCAAGTTCATTTAGGTCTAGGTCACTATATGGATGCCATGCATTTTTTTCATGACATTTAGGTTTAAACTCATACATTTCATACATCATATTTGCTGTAATTTTTCATGCATTTCATGTTCATGCCACTTGAATAATGACTTAGGCCAATTAATGGTTCAAAGTCATGCTCTCTTGAGCACACTTGTGGAAAATTAAAGTTTGTCAAATTGATTTTGAGTCATGCCAATTAATGATATTGTTATGATTTTGAGTTATGTTATATTGTTTATTATATGATTTGAAATATTTCATGATATCCTATGCTTTTTATTTAATTATTTTTTTGTTTGTCATATCATTTAGCATATACTATGTTCATGCATTATTATTTTCATTTTTATTTTTCATGCATATTATATGATAGCATTATTTTATATTCTATGTCATTTAAATCATATGTCATATCATTCATATTTGCCATGTCATTTAAATTATTTCATTTCATATAGAATATATTATGTTACCTAGGTTATTTTATTTCATATAGAATATATTATGTTACTTAGGTCATTTCATTTCATTTAGACTTAGGATATTACATTTCATATAAAATATATTATGTTACCTAGGTCATTTCATTTCATTTAGAGTATTTCATTTAGACTTAGGATATTACATTTCATATAGAATATATTATGTCACCTAGGTCATTTCATTTCATTTAGAATATATCATGTAACTTAAGATATTTCATTTCATTTAGAATATGCTAAGGCATTTAAATTATATCATGTCATTTAGGATGCATTATATTATTTAGATTTTGCCATGTCATTTTATTTATGTCATGCATATACATATTCATATCTTTTAAAATGTTTTCAAAAAGATAATGATTTTTCAATAAAAAATAAAGATATTCTCGAGTTAAAATAATTCATGAGTTCTCTACCGGGTTTGCTGGAGGGAATATCATCAATTATCATTAATAAAGGAATATCTTTCTTTAAAAAAAAAAATTAAAAAAAAAAAAAAAAAAAGAGAATGATTCGGAAAGTTTTTCAAAAATAATAAAAATTTCTATATTTTGTCACGTTTGTTGGGGAATATAGGAAAATTTTGAATTTATAAATTTCGGATCATTTTCAGTTAAAAATGGAATTATTTTTCTTTAAATTGGGAATTAACTTAAAATACTAAATTTAAAACTGATTTTTTACCGATACTTGAGATAACACACGATTAATAAGGTACCGATTTATACGGGCGTTGTGGGGGTGCTAATCCTTCCCTCACGTAATCGACTCCCGAACCCGTTTCTTTGATTTCTCTGGTTTAAACGCAGACTTGAAATTGGTTTTAAAAATATTTTAATTAATTTTTAAAATATTTTATAAAATCGATTTTAATAGGTGGCCGATCACACCTAGCTAAAAATGATTGGTGACTTCATGTCTTTTTTAAGGTCATTTTCAAAACCTTCATTTTTCTAGAGGAATTAAGTCGACTTTTCTTCCGTTTTTTAATGTCACGCTTAACGAATAATAAAGTCTTGCGATAAGACTCGTTATTTTTTAGGTTGCGACAGCTATCATTTATTTATTTATTTTGGTATGGAAAAGAATTTGAGGTTATTATTTAACTTCCTAAATAGAAATGCAGACCTGTCTCACTCCCAAGGCAGCTTGTAGTGGAGTCGTGGTATCATATGGAACCTGCAGTACCGAGAAAAAATAATTCAGAAGTGTAGCTTCCAAATTTTTTAACATCCAATTGCTCATCAACTTTGTTCAATTTCAGGAAAATACCTTGACTGTCACAAGCTCCCACTGTACAATAGCAAAACTGAATACATCTGCTTTTTTATCATAGGGCTGATGGTTTATGACCTAGTGGGAGTAAAATAAAGTAAGAAGATGATAAAATATCAAAACAAGAAGTCGAATATGATGATGGTTAATATACACAGCAAGTAGGGGTGATCAAAATTTCGGTTAACCAAATAAACCGACCAAAACAGGTCGAATTCGGTTCATTCGATTCAGTTTGTTTTAGTTTTAGGGTTCATTCGATTCGGTTTGTTCGGTTTTAGGATTCATTTGGTTCGATTTGTTCAGTTTAATTGGTTTATTCGGTCAGTTTGCGATTTTTTATTTTTAAACCAAGCCGACCGAATAAACTGACAATTAATAAAAAAATAAAAAAAAATATTATTATTTTAATTTAAATATATCCAAACCCAAACTCTAAACTCAACCCAACAACCCATAACTCAAACAAATAAAAAAACCATAACCCAAACCCTTAGAGTGAAACCGAAAAAACCGACCGAACCGATTAATTTTGGTTCAATTAGTTCGGTTTTGGGATTTTTTCGGTTCGGTTCGGTCAATTTTATAAATTAATTCGATTTAATTTTTTTCAAATTTTTAGAACCGAACCGACCGAATGCTCAAGTAAGCCCAAAGTGTGACACATGACCAGGAGCATAACATATGAACTGAATCATTAAACCTACAGCTCATTTCATTATTGAGAGAAAACACACGGAAGGAACAAAGTATCTAAATATTAGAGCGTTTATAAAAGAACAGCACATAGAGGTAATTTTCCACAAATAAGGAAGTTCCCCCCATCAGAATCATCAAATATATACCAAATTTTGAAATAATTAAAGGAGGCAACACAGCCCCTGACTAAGTCTAATGGGTGGGAGAAACAACTCAGGTGCCATCCATCTATATGTCCCAGTCTCAGCTGTCATTACTCCTCTTTGGTTCTGGAACCGGGCAACACCAAAATCTGCCACCTTAAGAACCTTGAGAGAAAACATAAAGTTCTCAATTTCAGAAAAAAAATGAAATGTTGCAAAAATCTCCCTTGAAACTGTGATATGAACAATTGTACAGATGCCAATACAGATTACAGTACATTGACAAATATAGTATGGCAGATGGATCAAGTCACCAGAAGCATGACAATTGACAAGGACTTCTGCTAGTTAAAGAAAAAATCTATCACCGGCCATGGGATATCTAGGAGGGTTTGGATCATATGTAGGCATCAATCCAGATACAGATTGCTAAAACACAACTTGTTATTTTCTATCTCTTCTCTTCTTTGTGACTAGAGGCGGCCCGTAATGAGGGCCAGGGGGGCCTTGCCCCCCCCCCCAATCTGAATTTTTTTTAATATATATATATTTATTTATTTATATTAAATTAAATTAAATTAAATTAAATTTGTCTTCAAAATAAAATTATTATTAATTTATTTTTATTTTCGTCTACAACTTATTTTTATATATTATAATTTTAAAAAATTAAAACTACATTGTTATTTATCTTTTTATATTACCCACCAATCATTATTCATAAACTCTTTAAATCAATTGGTTTATGATAAATATTTATCTTTTTAGCATCCTTAAAAAGCAAAAATAGCAAAATTCTTAATAAGATTTTTTATTTTATTTTTAAAAATATATGTTTATATAATCTTATTGTTATATGCATGGGTAATGTTAAGACTTTTGTATTCAGTCTAAAACTTGAGATATTTTTTTATTAATTTTTGTTATAATACAATATTATATTGATTTGTCTTAATTACTTATGAAGAAATATTTTTTCATCAACTTTACTTATTGTACTGCAGTTTTTTTCAACATCAAAATTAAATTGGGACTTAGAAAACACCATAATTTATAATCTCAAAGTTTCAATTTCATTATTTTAAAGGCATATTTTATTTTATTGTTTTGATTAAAATATAATGTTTAATAATTGATTTATTTATATATTTTTTCAAATTTAAATTGAAAAACGAACATTACGTCAAAACTAGTCTTAGACAATATTTTTTTATAGCATTTCTCAAATGTTGTTAAAAATAGTAAAGGTAACACTTTGACAGCATTTTGCATATTACTGTTATATATTATAATGGCCAATAATTACAACATTTAAAAAAAAATTAGAAGCATTTGACATGTGCTGTTATATATTAGCATATAAAAATGCTTTTGGTAGCACTTATAATTACTATCATTGAAATCTTTTGTAACAATTGAAAAATGCATGCAAAAGATCTTGAAAAACTGTTATAAAGTAGTTTTAACAGCATTTTAATAAGTGTTATTATACATATGTAAAAATGCTATTAAAGACATAAGGCTGCGGTCACATATACAACATATGAAAAAATATTTTCTTATCTTACAACAGCATTTTTTTAGTTTTCACAACACTTTACAAATGCTGTTATATGTCAAATTTGACGTTGTGGAATTAATCAAAAAAGTTCACCCATAGTTCATTAAAAGATTGTGTAAATTAATTTAAAAGACATGTTTATCTTTAAAAGTTCATTAAAAGATTGTTGAGATATATAGTTCATATTCAATTTTTGAAAATTTTGTTATTTTAAAAAAACGTCGCTCACTATTTTAAATAAAATTATTTATTTGATGTATTTTATTTTCTTATACTTTTATTTATGAATTGATAATATTTATGCTTTTATGAGTTTGTTATTTTTATTAGTATATTATTTGTGTATATGTTTTATATTAGTAAAACATAATGACGTACCTCAAACGAAAAAAATTAATATAAATTTATTAAAACAATATAAATTTATACTTTTAATTGGCTCTCCCAAAACCAAATAAACCAAATATCAAGATCCATCACTATTTGTGACTGAAGCCATTGCCTCATGGTTTAGCTAGCTTGTTGCTTATTCACCCTAGCTTTCCTGCTCTTACCGAAGCGAGCTTCACCCAAGATCCCTTAATCAGAGTATCAAAGTAAAATTTTATTAACAGCTGAATCCCAACAAATTTTAAGTAATTCGATTCAGTTAACCTTCAAAACTCTCCATCACTATTAAAATGCTTTAAAATATTAACCACCAAAATATGAGATGAATGAAAAATCAAAATTACTTGCTTGATTCATGACAACTTCCATGTTAGGACTAGTAATGTATCTTGAACTATTCAAAATTCCACATGCTACACCAAATGTAACTCCTATTGCTTGCAAAAACATTACAACTCCAAAAGCAAGAGGTTTGCTTGAGGCAGACTTCCATCATAAAAGTTCACATTATAAACAATGTAAGAAAGCATATGCCAAACTCCAACTACAGGAAACCAGTGAAGTCCAGCTACAACTCGCTACTTATGATAAATCTAAACAACCGCAATATCCTACAGTTAACATAGGATGCTTGCCACTGCTCAAAACCCCCACATGCGCTTGGTTTGCCAACTAGATAACTCTCAACAGATAATACTCTATGATACAGATCACTACTTTTTTTTTTTGATAGCTCAAAATTCTGACTGCCATAACCACTACTCCCTCCAACAGTTTTTTAATGATCCACATGCTAATTAGGGTGAAATCAATTTGAACCACAAAAGGAAGTCACACAACCAACAAAAGTAACTGTTAAAAGCAAAGTGATTTTACTAAAGATAAAGCCATCTTTCAGCTCAACCAATCATGTAAAACTTTTAAAAAGAAAGTGGTACACATGCATGCACCCGGAGGGGGATAGAAGATTGCAGATACCTAGAACCAAGATTAAAAAAGCCTCAGTAGCGTAGACAGTATTAACACAACGAAAAGTATTTACTGACATATTACCAAAGACACTTGAACTAATTTCCTAATAGAGGACCACCATGCAATAGATTTAATGTCCATAAATATTGGGTAAGGGTTAAAAGTAATTCAAGACGTAACCCTAATAAGCTCTTTATCTTGATAAACGTATGGATTTTCGTTAGCTTTCTATTCACTAACCCATAGTATGCAAATTCATATAATTAGTTTACTATCCTTCATGGAAGTTTTATCCTTGTTAAGAAGGTTTACAAGGGAAAACCCAACTCTTCCAGATGTCAAGGTTCTGGTTTACAACTTAATCTTCAGTCATGTTGCCCACTAGAACAATTTAATTATTAGAAAATCAGATAAACTAACCCTTGAGCATGCTTACACCAATGATATTAAAATGTTCTTACATTGTCTGTATCCATTAGCAAATTTGTTGTCTTCAGGTCCCGATGAATTATGTGGTTTTGATGCAAATACTCCATTCCTTTGCAGACATCAATAGCAAACTTCAGCAGCTGAGAGAGCTTCAAGACATTATGATTCTTATGCAAATAGTCATACAGGCTTCCCCAGGGCATATAGTCTGCAAACAATAATATGAGCTGCAAAATGAAAATTTTTATAAATAAACTTGAAATTAAACGGATTCCAAAGTTGAAACAGCAAGTGAGTGGTGGGTGCTCCAGAGAGGAGGTTCGAAGCCCCCGATTGCTGTCATCTACATGAATTCTTTTATTTGTGGTCCCAATTTAAGACCACACTCTGAAAGATGTTTAGACAACCCCAAAATGAAAATGAAAGAGCAAAGTCAGCTAATAAGATTTGCTAATCAAAATAAATAATGATAAAGTAAAACTTTTCTCAACTGATGCCCCCAGATGAAAGAGTAATAGGGGAGACTTATCCAAAAAAAAGAGTAATAGGGGAGAATAGAACCTCAAAGAAGCCTACTTTAATTTAAAGAGAAACTTTTTAATTCTTCAGAAGTTCCATACCTGTTACTATGCACATATGTGGAGACCTTGTACATGCACCAATAAAACGAACAACATTTCTATGATGGACCTCTCTGCACTCAAGAACCCAGAAAAATAAGATGAATATCCATATGATTGTGGTCCTACATAAATACAAATGCATTGAAACACACCACCCATATCCTCAATGAAATTAGCCAGTAGATTATGGGTTTAAGAAGAAAAAGCAAGGAAAAAACTTATATTCATGTATAATTTTAACTTTTATTTGTTAATAGCACAAGTTTATCCTCAATAAAATCAAAATAATTTTGACTTAAAGAGAAAGCTGCCTATTCTTTAGCGAGAGAGAGAGAGAGATACATATATAGCAATGCTTTTTGCTGAAATAGTTCCCAAAGGGGAAAAGATATTGTTATACGTTCATCATTTAGTAAAGAAATGCTAGCTAAAATATTTTTCTTTAGAGGAAACTATAAAAATTTATAACCTAACGAGCAAGTATATAATTACTCCGAGGTAGAATCAAGAGAAAGACAAAGCTACTTCTATGACTTGACAACAGAGTTTAAACAACTTGTTTTCACTCCTATAGCTTATTAGGGTTAAAGGGGATGTCAGACATAAGAGGCAAAATTCTGTAGGAGAATGAACCTATACTGAAAGACCTTTTAACATGGAAACATGTGTTCATGAATTCAACTATTTCTTTCCTTTCATTACCTTTTTCTTTGGGTAGGTGGGTGTAGAAAGCGAGGGGCAAAAGGGGTTATTAAACAGAATATACTGGGAGTCAACAGCAAAGGCAATATGAACCATCACCGAACTCTAAAGTAACAGTTAAAAGCTTCTCACCGTAGGATTGCCACCTCTTGAGCAAACTCGTCTTCTAGAGTATCATTCAAATGCTCAGATCTAAGAATTTTGACAGCAACATCTTGCTCAAGGTAGATACCAAGATACCTTCAGATGAAGATCAGAAGAAGCTTGAGCAACAAAAAGGGAAATAAAGAATAGAGTAGATCAGAAGTAGCAAGTTCATAAGAGCACAACATACAGATCTCCACAAGACCCACATGCAATTCTTTCTCCTATCTTAAGAAGTCTTCTATCTATCTCCCAATCTCCAGATTTTTCTTGTGTTACTGATTCATCATCTATAGCTGAAGGAGAATGAAAAGATCCAGACAATGACCCCTACATTTTCAGTGAATCATAAGATAAATTATCTTTTTGGCATTCATAAGTTACTTAAAAAAGGGGAGAAGTCGTGCAAACAAAAAATTGTAAGCAACAAATTACGTGAGAACTCCATCAGAATCCAACAGAAGATAATAGTCGTAAAGAGCTGAAGAAAATAGTAACAAAAAAAAAAAGACCTAAGGAAAATAAATGCATCAAATACAAATTATATGGGTTAAAAACCAGGGTTACAATCTGCTCAATTAAATATGAAGTATAAATTTACATACAGATCAACTGCCAAATGCACAAATCTGTTAGTGGCTATATCAAGAGCTTCATACAACTGAAATGTGAAAAACTCTTCAATTGTTTTTTTATGAGCCAATTGAACTTCCAAATAGAAGCACAGTATTAAATCTTTCAAAAATTCAATGTCAACAGGAGTCATAATGACTAGTTTATGATGTCCAAGCACATTGTAAAAAGTAAAAACTACAATCCTGTAACACTAACAACCAAGATGGCCCAATTCCATGGCAATATCTATATGGGCCAAGATCCAAGAAGATCTAAGAAACATGGTAAGAATGGGTGGAATTCACTTGGGCCATGTTGCAAGTTATTCAAGAAAGGCTTCAACATGCAAGATGGGCTTGCATCTAAGTTTGGTCCATGTGATTCAAGAACACAAGGTGGCACATTAAAAGGGCTTATTTGGGCTTATTTTAAGTTTTATAATTACTTAGGCATTCGGGCCTATTTTATGTAACATGGACATCTTTTAATTATTTAGGTTTGGGCTTGAGCATGTTTAGCCCATATTTTACATATTATTAATTAGTAAATTAGGGTCATTGTAGGGAGGCTATAAATATATGTCTTAGCCGCCTACTTCAATTATCTTTTGATCAATTGAGTTTGAATTTATTCAAAGTGAGTGTTTCACTCTTTTTAGTTATTGACAGAACTTAGGAACTTATCAAAGAATTCTTTCTTTGTGGCGTTCAACCTATCAAACTTAGGTTCTTGAAACGAGAGTTCTTAGGGACCTATCAAACTTAGGTTCTTGAAACGAGAGTTCTTAGGGTCTAGCTTACATGCTTAATCTAGGTTCTTTGAAACAGGTTTGTAAGGGTTTAAGTTTTCTTTGCCTGAATCTTGGCTTTTCTGGGTTAGGTATTTCAATTTGTTAGTGGGTTCAAAGGGTTTAACCCCTAGGGTTCACATCAGATTTGATATAAATTTCAGACAGTTGCAATTAAACCAGGAATCAAAGTAGAAGGCCATAAATAGAATTCACATGAACAAAGTTCACCTTGCTTCTAGCGAATGCTTTTTCCATAGCTTTATATAAACCATCTGTATCCTGGCCACAACATTGCAAAGTCAGCAACATTTGGACTCAGCAGAGATCTCTGTCATAAAAGAAATAAAATCACAATGCTCCTTAATACATTACAAGGCTACTCTCCGGGGATAAACTGTATATTGCTTAATTTAATTGACTTGATAAATTTTAATATAAAGAAGCATCAACATATGATTTTTTGAATTTATGGTCAAATGTCAAAGTCATATTATATAATTAGACACAAAAATGAAACAAACAAGGGCTGTCCAAGGAGGGAACAAAAAGGACATCCGCACAGAACATTAGTATAAAACATGAAATAACAGCCATTCATTTCCTTTCTCGGCACACTGGTATCTGGAGTTCTTTTCCACGAATTAGATATGATGAAATAAATAATGGCTTAACAGAAAAAACAAATGCTCCAGCATCAAAGCAAAATTATTTATTGCTTAAAATAGTTCATGAATAAAAGAACAGAACTACCATTAAAGATACACCCAAGACAATAACAGAAGATACATTATCTTCTGTAGAGCAAGATTCTTTATTATCTATACATCTTATGGCTCATCAAACGATATAAAGATACAAGGACGTAAAAAGAACAAAACATCTAATGAAGTATGGTTACCTCAACAGGCCACCCATCTACCACAAACACATCCAAAGAGTAGCCATCAGTTGTTGAGAACGTGTGTGCTTCATGAATGTTAAGTCTTATATCTGAAAGCAATGCAGAAAGCTAGAAGAAAATAACAACTCGTCATTATTTCAGTTTGATTAGATTAAAAGATAAATGATGATGTCGAAAGCCCCACAAACTGCCCAAATATAACTCAACATTAGTTTTTGTTTCTTTACTAATTCCAAGAACTTCTCCCATTAATCTTCTAAGCACAAGTTTTGACATTGTTCACAAAAGAGGAACTATTGCTCTCCTGTTTTCAAGGAAAGTTTAAACACCATAAACATATTTTTATGAACATCATAAAGTTAATGCAAGTATAAGTTGCATCTATCAGCCAATAGCAAGAAAGCAGCTTAAGCAGGACGCCCTTATTACAAGCCACCAGATGATGACAACAGGGTTTCAAGAGCCTATTGTAACTATAAGATTTTTCAACAGTATAATAACATATAAATAGGACAACAAACTATGAAAATTCCATTAATGAATTGAACCCACAAAATAAGAAACTAGTAAACAATTATGCATCATAAGCTGCTTTCAGATCTCAAAGAAAGCAATGGATCAATTTCAAGCTCAGCTTTGAATTTTTTTTTTAATCATGGGTGGCTTTACATCAACTGAAACTCAATTGGAAGACAAGTTGAATACATAAATATAGATTAAACCATGTCCAAACTTTAATGCATAATGATATGGGATATCAGTAGAAAAATCAGTCACCCGACAAGGATACCAGTAGATATTATGACCAGAGCTGTGGCAAAGATAAAGGGTACATTAGACTTCCACCCTTCTACTTCTCACTTGTTCATATAACACCTTGCAGCTTCTTCCTTAACACGTTACACCCTGTAGTTTCATTATGTTGTCATAGAGGTTATCATGTTAAGCATTAACAAAAAAATGTCTTTTAAATATGAGGATATTTTTATCATTTTGTTGAAATAATTAACGTTGTAACCTTATGATAATAAAAACCACAGGTTGTTCAGTGCCGAGAGAAAAATCACACGGTGTTAATTGAAAAAATTGAAAATTACCATGAGTGTAATGTGTAAATTTACTCTAAAACAAAAGTAATGCTCGGTTCGACAATAAGAGAACACTTTGTTGTCAAACATACCTGACTAAGCAGCTTTGGCCTGTCAGTGGTAGAAAATATCACTTCATGAATTGGAGTATGTACAATTTCTTGCCTGCATAACATTTACCAAAAGCAACTTACTTCCCATGCATACATATGACAAATCCATGCCTGATGTGGCAGCTGCATTTATCAGCCTCATTCTAATATGCATGCATTCTGCACCGGCATATGTGTATACTGTATAAAACTAAATATGTGGACACACTTATAAATACATTGTTATACACATCTGTTGCTTCAATTGTCAATGCAGGGGAGGAGAGAGAGAGTGAGAGGATGAGCATCTCGAGAAAAAACAAAATGCTTCCAAATAATCCTTTTGAAAAGTAATTATGTACAGTTAGGCAATTTATAATCATCTAGATAATTAGAAAGCCATTACAAAAATAAATGCTTATTATAATAAAACCCTCAAGACAAGAGCTTCTCAGTTAAGTCAAGACTTACAGCCACGTTTTGTAATACCAATGACAACAGTCTAACTCTAACTTTTCATTGTAAAATGAATCAAATCAATAAGCTCAAAAGGCAAGAAATAAGAATGGGAGAGAAGTATCGGCACATAAATCCATTCAATAAAAACATGAACGTAGGAAAAGCAAAAGTCATACTACAGATAGGGGTAAATGTAATAATGTATTACCCCATATGAGAGGTAGAGAGCAATTTCAGTTTCATAAATGTTTTAGTACAGAGCTGAGTAATAGAAGCACCAAGAATTATGTTCCAATTCAGTCATTTCAGTTTGAACTTTGAAGTAGTACTAGGGGAAGATCCAAATGCATGCAGAAGCACAAGCACACACCCTCACACCCCACCCATCCACACCAAAATACAGAGGCTCTCATTCCTAAAAGTAGGAAAATCTCCTCATTCATAGCCAAGTTAACAAATAGAAAAAAAAAATATGGCTGTAGTTTCAAAGAAAGGAAAAAAAGGTCCAACAATCTTTGGCAAAGTACCTTTCAAAAAAGTTCTCCCCGAGATGTCTGTCCTCTAAACACTTGGAATTCTTTCTGACAAAATTTAGGTACTCGAGCTTAGAGCAAGGTTCAAAGTCAACTGGATGATCCCCGCTTCTACTTACAGAAGGTGATAGATGAATAGTTAAAAAATTTATTAAGAAAACAAGCAATTCAAGTGACATTAAAATGGCAATAATGAAAAAAATAAAAAATAAAAAGACAAGAAAAAAACATTTAGGATTAAATACTGAAAAGAGAAAGGGACATAAAACTAACAATCTTATATATATAATACCTTTTATGCAATGGCACAACTTTTTCACTATCTCCATCATCAAAAGACTAATCATTAGCATCTGCTTTGGTGCAAAGGTTCTACACGGCAACATGTAAAAGGGAGAAAACAAGCAGAATCAGGAAAACAAGGCAAAAAATATATGCATCACATGAAAAAAATCAAGATATAGTAATATCAAGAAAATATCAACATGCAAGGACATTATATTAACAATATAGTAAAGAGGTATTTTACATATAAATTATAAATGTAGTGCCGTAGACCATGTATCTACAAATTAAAAAGTTAAAAGAAAGAAAATGAACAAAATCATAAACAATCAATATAAGATGTTTAAAGAATATAGGCAAAGGCTTTTTGTTAATGGTAGGGTCATGCTATTTCAACAGAACTTATTTGCCAAGTAAAAATTCTTCAAACCAATTTTCTTTTTAAAATTCTTTTTCCCTTTGTTAATGGATAAACATGTTTTATTACATATTAATTGGAAAAAAATACTAATAAACTTCTTTTCATTTTGGCCATTAGGTTTCTACTTAATGTGATAGATAATACTTGCTCAAATAAAACTAATAGTTTTAACATATGTAATTACTAATAAATAATACTCTTTGATAAGTACTTGTTTCTGGTTCCCTCATGGACATAAGTAAGGGATCAACTGCAAACCAAACGATTTGGATTGGTATTACATTATTAATTATTAAACACTAAAAGGCAATTGTTCCCAGCACTGATGTCCCTTTGATATAATCATATCTTCCTAAATTTCTGTACCACAAACCCACCATCTATGAGCAATTCTCCAACACCTTGGTTCCTACTTCCTAGCACATTTTTCTTTAATGATTATGGATCAGTAAGGTATTAACACAATTTATTTTATTTCTTGTAACATCTACTTTTTTCTGAAAAATAATAAACCTCACTACTCCTTTCCTACATCTCAGCTTCTATAACTTTGCTTGAATTACAAACAACATCACCAAAAGTCCCATTTTTAGCCTCTTCACGTTAAATTGACAACAAACATCACTACATATGAACTAGTAGTTGAAAAAAAAACAGGCATATATCTCCATCTTTTCCCTGTTTTCATAATCGTATCTTGAATACAACAAAAAAGTACAAAACCGAAAGATGTTCTTCTTAAACCCTAAACATTTGCTATTAAAACAAAAAGCAAAGTAGTAGTACCTCCAAGAAGCGGATGTGATAAACCGGACGCTTCTCCGGATCCTTCGCCGAAGCAAGCAGCTTCTGATGTAACAAAACATCTTCCACTCTATCCATATTAACATCGAGTCCATAAATGAATCCAATAACCAAACAATTTCATCACCTTCAACTTATCCGAGTAAAAAATTCCTAAATTCTTCATAAAAATACGTATAAAATAGTTATATACGTGTGAATTATTCGTATAAAGAATTAAATTTCACCTAGCAGGCAAGCAATTGAAGTGAGAATGTAAGTGGTCACGAAAGTCAGGGTTAGAAATAGCTTGTTCGTGGCCGGTTTCAACTAAGCTATTTAAAACGTCGTTTCTGACATCGTAGATGTTGAAGCTGCCGAAGCTTCTCAGCGGCGATGAGCTCTCTCCGACTCCTTCCGTCAAATCCATCAACAATGAAATCTACTCTCTTTTTTCTTCTTCCTCTCTTTTTCTTCTTCTTTCTTTCTATTTTTAGGCATCGCATGAGTGGAAAATTGTTGTGTTTTTTGGTTGTTGATCAAAGTGAAGAGGATCTTTGACTGGTGATGGAATCTGAGAAGACAAAAATGGAGGGAGATGATGGGGGTTTTGATGGAATTTGGAGGGTAAATTTGGAAATTTGGAAAGTGTAACAGCGAAGAAACAGGAGTAACGACTGTTCAGGTAAGCGAAGAAAGAAAAGCGAGAGACTCCGTCTTCTTTTACTCAATTCAATGAAAGCATCACATTTATTACATGATTAAACTTAATAATTTTTTTATTAAAGAATAAATTCATTTACACTAACATAAAATTAAATTAATTTTACATATTTTTATAATTTTTTATATGATTTATATTTGGTTAATTTTATTGTTTTATTTCATATTTTATAAACATAGATTATGCATATCGAGTTTCGAGTAAATTAAATATATCTAACTATTTATTTGATGTAGAAAATCATATCGGATCGATTCGAAATTTTACGTACATAAAGATTACAATTATATTGTTAAATTCAACGGTCGGTTTGTTAAAATATAAATCGTATAAAAAATTATAAAAATATGTAAAACTAATTTAATTTTACACTAATGTAAGTAAATCATTCTTCTTTTTATTATTGGACCACACTTATAATGTTATATTTTTTGCAAAATGTGTTTTTTTTAATACAAAATGTTGAAATACAAATCTATTTATAATATATATTTAAAAACCTTACTTCTTTAAAATGTCAATATATAATTAACTTTCAAAAAGAATTGTAGAAAAAAAAATATGCATGCAAAAATATAAGCAAAAAAGTGTATGCAAAAGTAGAAAAATATTTTCAAATGGTCCAATAAAGTGACAACCAAAATCAATGTATTAAAATTATGTAAATATATTCTGTCTAGCATTTTTTTCATGTAGTTTTGTTTCGCTCAAAAATACTACATAGAGATTTTGAAGTACGAACGATTATCCATATTTTGCTATGACGGTGGACGGATAGGTCATAATGATCTTGAATATTTGCATAACATTTCTATAGTGACCGGGGATGTTGCAGGAAAGCAGTATGGGGATTGGCTTCACGACTCTCATATAAGTAGGGGCCCAAGAGTTTTTATGGGAACGTCGAGGTCCTACAAACAACAGAAGATGGTGGTTTTTCTAGTATAGGGTAAGCAACTTTAAGGGAAAAAAGACTGGCATTAAACCAAAAACAGGCGACTTAGCGGTTATGGGAGAAACCACATTGTAGAAAGCTGCAAAAATGGAAATACAGACGTGACTCTCGTGATCTTAATCAACGACATTGAAGGCACTATTGATGAGATAGAGGAAAATCAAGCTTGGACCCTAACAATTACCAATAAGGAAGGTATCATCAATAGTAAACAACATATTGGAGACAAGCCCACATTTTTTGGGGAAAATGTCAAGGTGACAGATGGGTGTAGATACTTGATTTTGGATACTAATATATTATCTCTTCTCAAAGACCAATCAAGTTGTTTTCAGGAAATTACACTTCTGCATATAATAGAAAACGTATTCCAAAACAAGTAATAAGGTCGCTTCACTGAATGTTGCTTCACTGAAAGTTTTTTAACTGGAACAACTCTGTTCAGAACAGCTCTTGTCTGGAATAGCTCCTTTTAGGAACAGCTCTTGTTTAGAACAGCTCCTGTTAGGAACAGCTCTTGTTCGGAACAGCTCATGTTCAGAGCAACTCTTGTTCAGAACAGCTCCTGTTCGGAATAGCTCATGTTCAAAGTAACTCATGTTCAGAAACGCCTTCGCAACACTCTCATGGAAAGGGACCTCCACCGAGAAGTACTTTATAAAAGACGTTTCGCTTGATACTACTTTACCAAACAGAAAAAGTGAAAATAACCCCGGAATATGGTAGGGTTCTTGGGTTAATTTCACTATTGGGATGTTCTGGAGAGCTTGGCTTGGTGGATCAGACATGAAGATAGTTAAGAGGTCCCCTCTTAACCTTTCCCTAAAGTATGAGTGCTTCTCTCTTTCTTTGAGAAACAGATAATGGACTCTTGTTCACTATTTACCATTACCAACAACAATCTAAACTCCCAACAAATAAAACATTAATATTTTAGTAATTGACAATCTTCCTCATTATACCTATTAAATACTCATATTTTGTAACTCCTATTCTTGATACCTATAAATAGGAGCTCCTACAACTTATATGGGGACTTTTGGCATTTGAGCAAACTTTCTCTTTGAGGTTATCTCTGCAATTCTCTCTTCTCCAATTCTCTCCTAAGCCTTGTTCTCAAGCATACTCAGCTTTGCTCTGCCATCTCTTTACTTTCTTCGCCTTACTTACCACCACCTGCCGCTGCACTTAGTACTTTAGGGTCTGCTCCAGTCTTCCTCTCCGCCGTCTCCCAGCAACATCCCGTTTCACTTGTTTGCAACGCTTCCTCTCCCTACCAAAGAACCCTCTACAATGGACAAAGCAAAAATGATGATATGAAAAAAACACGTGTGCATGGATATGGACAAGCACATTATAAAGGGTCGTTTGAGAACGGACGTATCTCCTAATTTGGATGTACTTTCTTCTGAGAACAATGAAACTACTGACCGCAATCTAAATATACCTAAAGCGAAATGTTAACCAGTGCTAGTAGGCACTGGTTAAGGTGATATATATAAAAGGGTCCGCTTAACTCGTGCCTATAGACACCAATTAAAGATTATTTAATTACCAGTTTAAGAATTTTTTTTTTGCATTTCATACGTTATTTTTACTGAATTTAAAATAAGTAAACCATTAACTACACTTTTCTTTCTATATATGAAATCTTAACTGGTGCATAGTGGCACTGGTTAACATTTTCTTATTTAATTATGAGTTTAGATTTATTTTTTTTTGTGCATTTAATACATTATTTTTTCCAGAACTCAAGAAAAAGTAAGCTATTAATTATATTTTTCTTTCTATATAGACCAGTGCCAATAGATACTGGTTAAGATTTCATATATAGAAAGAAAAATATAATTAATGATTTACTTTTTATAAAAAATTCAGTAAAAGTAATGTATTAAATGCAAAAAACTTTCCTAAGCTGATAATAAAATAATCTTTAACTGGTATCTATAGGCACCGATTAAGCGAACACATTAAATAATCCTTATAGTTAACGGTTTGTTATTTTTTTTTTAAAATTCAGTAAAAGTAATGTTAAATGCAAAAACTTTTCTAAATTGATAATTAAATAATCCTTAACTGATGCCTAAAGACACCGATTAAGCGGATCCATTATATAATCCTTAGCTATGGTTCTATTTGGATCCATAGTTAAGGATTATATAATTGGGGGATTTCTTCCTCCACTGATCGCATTTGGATGCACCCTCAGTGAGGGTTTTAAACTCATCGGTCCCTCTAGGATGACTGGACCTAGTGGAAAGGGTAAATTTCTCTTTTACCCCTCCACTATTTATTTATTTACTTTTATCAATTTTTTCAATTTTTTTTAAAAAATTTAAAATTATTATTTTTAAACAAATTGTAATTATTATTTAATATAAAGATAATTTTAATATATATTTGATTATTTAATATAAATATAAATATAATTTTAATAATTTTTAATTATTTATTATATATATGCACATTTTAATTTAATGTTCTTAATGATCATTTTCGTTTCTCACTATAATTCATCTCATCGTAATCAAACATATATCCTACTACTGATTTTAATCTCACAACTACAGTAATTAATCTCACTATCACTGCTATTTTTAATCTTATCAAAATCAATCTGATCGTGCAACCAAACGAAGTCTATGGGTCCGTTTGGATTCAAACGAACCTTCGTTTCGGTGCGGTTGAAGTACTTTTTGGCTCCAACTGCACTGAAATATCCGTTTGGATGTTTGGTGCAGCACGGTGAATGTTTTTCCACTTTTTAGGTCCAGTGGAAAGTATTCCCTCCCACTGGTGAGAGGGATTACAAATATGCCATTACAATATTTTTTTTCCTTATTGCTATTTATTTTTTAATATTAAATAATTTTAAAATTTATTATTATATAATAAATATATAAATTTTATTATTATATAATTAATATGATTTAATTAAAAAATAATAATTACATAAATAATAAAAAATTAAAATATTAGTTGATATATTATTATAATTTTTAATTATCTATTAGTAAAACTATTATTTGATATAAATATAATTTAATATTTTTAATTATTTATTAATTTTATAGTTATTAAATAATCTAAAATTTTTATTATATACAAATTTTAGTATAATGTCCATAATGATCATTATTTTTTTCACTATATTTCACTTCACTGTCATCGCTGCGATTACATCCAAACACATATCTCATCGCTAATTTTATTCTCATCCCTATAATATTTAATTTTACAATTATAGTAATTAATCTCACCTCCATCGTAATCTCACCGCCTATGTCTATAAACACCTCGGATCCGTACCTAAATTAGAACCGAGCCATCTCACTTGGGCATTGGAAAGTGAGACCAATGGCTGGCGCCTATAAATACAATATCAATTGCCCACCACTTCCTCCCTCCCCATCTATTCCTCCCTCCCCATCTATATTTCCTTTGATCTTTTAAGATCTACATTCAGTCGAGAAGAAGCTGCAGAAAGGAACAAACAAACATAAATAAGCCGAAACAAAATTTCCAGCAAATCCTTCACATTTTCACGTCAAATTCATACACAAATTTCACGCTTTTTTTCCCTAGTGATCTAAAAATTCATGGCTGGGCCAGTAGAGATCGAAACAGCGTCGCCGAACGTGAACGGGAAGATGGAGATCTTGACGGATAACTTCGATCCGACGGCTGTGGTAGTGGAACCGCTGCCTCCTGTTGTCACGGTGACAAACGGTGGGCCCAGCGAATTCGAGGAGGAGGAAGAAGAAGGAGGAGGCGTGGAGAAGCCGGCGAAGAAAAGCAGGGAGATTGTGTTGGGAAAGAACGTGCACACCACGTGCCTGGCCGTTACGGAGCCAGAAGCTAACGATGAGTTCACTGGTGACAAAGAGGCTTACATGGCTGGCGTCTTGGCTCGATATCGCAAAAACCTCATGGAGCGAACCAAGCACCATTTAGGTAAAACCAAAAAAAAAAATGTTGTCTTTAGTATTTAATTCAATCTGTTAATTATTTAGTTCATTTTTTTTGTTTAATTGAAAGATTATATATACATTTAGTTCACAAAGAAAAGGGTAATGTTCCTTAAAATTTAACATTAATGATGATGCGAATAAGTAGTGAAATACAGTGAGTTAAACGTTGTACTTTTGAATTACAAGATCTTAAACTTTGTTCCCTTTGGTTATACTTTGGATATAGCAGATAGTATAAATTAAGCAAAACTGTAATCAACTAAAAATGAAGAAATGAATAAGATGTAACACCGACTTTAACATGGTTGTTTTATATAACAGCAAAATCATGCATTTTGTTCTAAAATTATAAACATATTTTAATTGTTAGTTTTTCGAAAATTATATTTGCTTTGCTTTTGTCAATATCCACATATGGTAGCTTAACTATCCATTGACTTTTACTTAAATTGATCCTCCAGTACACTTGCATTGGGGCCTTGAAATTTATGTGCTATTAATTGAAGTGCAACTTTTCAGGCTACCCTTATAATCTGGACTTCGATTACGGTGCACTAGGTCAGTTACAACATTTCTCGATCAACAATCTTGGAGATCCATTTATTGAGAGCAACTATGGAGTTCATTCAAGGCAGTTTGAAGTTGGTGTGTTGGATTGGTTTGCCCGTTTGTGGGAAATAGAGAAGAATGAATACTGGGGTTACATTACAAATTGTGGCACAGAAGGGAATCTTCATGGAATTTTAGTTGGGTTAGTGTTTGTTTAAAACTTGGTTACCTATGTTTCAAACATTTTAATCTTATTCTAATTGAAAAGTGCAAAAGCTGATGATTGGAATTTGCAGGAGGGAAGTGTTTCCAGATGGGATTTTGTATGCATCACGGGAGTCACATTACTCTGTCTTTAAAGCAGCACGAATGTATCGAATGGAGTGTGTGAAGGTTGATACTCTGGTCTCGGGTGAGATTGATTGCAGTGATTTCAGAGTTAAGTTGCTTGCTAACAAGGACAAACCAGCTATAATCAATGTTAACATAGGTCTCTCTCTCTCTCTCTCTCTCTCTCTCTCTTACATCGTCACACTGTCACAAATTCTTGCCAATAAAAAGTCATTGTTCTGTTCAAATGAGAAAAATAACATGGTTAACAATGTTACTGCAGGAACAACTGTCAAAGGAGCTGTAGATGACCTTGATATTGTGATACAAACCCTTGAAGAATGTGGATTTTCACATGATAGGTTCTACATTCATTGTGATGGAGCTTTGTTTGGACTCATGATGCCTTTCGTCAAACGGGTAAGTTTATCACATGTTTAGCTTCTGTTTTAACGTGGATTTGAGGGAAGATAGCAAAGTTCTGTTGTCCCCAACCTTTCCATCACACTTAACTTGTTAAATGCGAGCTACTTTTGTTCTGCCAATTTATAATTTTTACACTAACTAGTTGTAGCATATAAAATGGTTTTTTTTTTTTTTTTTTTTTTTTTTTTTTTTTTTTTTCTGGATTTGACTATAAAAACTGAATTAGTCTATAATTTAAAGCTTGGTTGTCCCCTAACCTTTCCATCACATGTACCTTGTTAGGCACGAGTAGACTACTTTTGTTCTGCCAATTTATAATTTTTCCACTAGCAAGTTGTAGAATGTAAAATGATACTTGTTTCCTTTGGATTTTACTAAAAAAACTGAATTAGCCTATAATTACGGCTAGATGAAGTGCATCAGGTTTGGCCTGAAGAACTGAGATAAAGTACCACAAATGTCTTTTATCACCGTTTATGGTCTGTCTATATATTGGTGCTTAGATTACTAAGACTGTACTTTCTGTAACGCGAGCAGGACAAATTATGTGATTTTCTTTCCTGCTTTGAGTGACCACTACTAACCTTCTAATAATTTTCATGTCTGCTGACATGTTTAAAAGAAGTAAAAAGGAATATACGTGGTTGTTAAGCTTGTATCCTGTCTGCAAGTAGATGATGAGTTTGTGCAAAATCTTATAAGTTTGTTTCTAAAACTTTTATCTTACTTGTCATTATCTCTTAAGCTTGATATCATTCTTGGTGGTGAACAGGCGCCAAAGGTTACTTTCAAGAAGCCCATTGGAAGTGTGAGTGTTTCTGGCCACAAGTTTGTGGGTTGTCCAATGCCTTGCGGTGTTCAGATCACAAGGATGGAGCACATCAATGTGCTCTCAAGCAATGTTGAATACCTTGCATCAAGGGATGCTACGATCATGGGAAGTCGGAATGGTCATGCTCCTATTTTCCTTTGGTATACTCTCAACAGAAAAGGTTACAAAGGATTTCAAAAAGAAGTTCAGAAGTGCCTCAGAAATGCTCACTACTTGAAGGACCGACTGCATGGGGCTGGGATCAGTGCTATGCTAAATGAACTCAGCAGTACAGTTGTGTTCGAGCGGCCGTGGGATGAGGAGTTTGTTCGTAGGTGGCAACTTGCTTGTCAAGGGAATATAGCACATGTGGTGGTGATGCCTAATGTGACCATTGAGAAGCTGGAGTTCTTCTTGAATGAATTAGTTGAAAAACGATCAACTTGGTATCGAAAACATGTTCAGCCTCCTTGTATTGCAGCAGATATAGGGGAAGTGAATTGTGCTTGCGCTTTGCACAAGTGACAATGATTATTTATCATGACTCAGAAATATTCCCCTTAATATAAGGCTTTTTAGTGGAATCTAGATTTGATTCAGAAGCTTTTCCTTTGAATATAAGGCTTTTGCACTATTCATCTGTTCCTTGCATGTATCGTGTAAATTGCAGGTAAATAGCAATGGCTAGCAAATTTCTTGTCTATTGGCTGCTGTTTTGTGTTATCGAAGCTACCCTTACCAGATGCGCTTCGAAATAGTCTGTCTGTGATCTAAGTAGTAGTACTATGAAGTTTATGTTTGAAGGCTGCCAGGACTTGAATTTTTAGTCAAGCAGATATATAGATAAGCACTTGATAATGATAGATTGCCCTCAAAAACTTATTATTATTATTATTTTTTTTTTTTGGGGGGGGGGACAAAGGTAGCCATAACTGGGAATAAAGAGAGGTTATGTAGATGTTGGGATTCAAACTCTAGACTTACTGGATGATTGCATGAACCAAGTTTCGGGTTCAAAATTGATGTTTCCTGTAAACATTTTTTGATGCTTTTCATAAAAAAATTTACCAAAACCTTTGTAAAAGAACATCAGAATCTGTTAGGGAGACAACTTTCTTATTCTTGCCATTCTTCACTCCTAGTGTTGAATTTCAGGTGTGTCCTGTCTTAGCCTAATAATCTGCCATTGTTAACCCTAAGGCCGAATTTCAAGTGTCTTGACTAGGAGCATTATTATGAGATTTTTGTTTCTTTATGGAGGCTTATCTTTATATGTACTAATAAACTTTTTTTTTTTGGGTACAAAAGACACTGCAGTTTAGGGATAAAAGAAAAGGTTTGAAATTTGAATTTCAATCTGGATGTCACCTCTTAAGAGTGACTGCATGAACCAATTGAGCTAAGTTCCGGATTCACTAATAAACTTTGTTATATCACAGCAAGATGCAGATCCTTGAAACAAATTGCCATACTTAAAAGTTAAGCAAAATGCTACTTCTGTTACATAACTTTATTTTTCTTTTAGTTTTGATCTCTTTTTTTTTTTTTTGGGGGGGGGAGGGGGGTTGAGATTTTTCTGCTGTTCTTCAATTCATGAAATAATGCTTTAACATTTTTTTTTCCTGCCATTCATCTTTTTCCTTCATTCTTGATCCTGGTATGAAAAGTTTCACAGTGGCTCAACCATAACAGGATACTTGTTTTTCGGCATACGAACAAGTGTTGGCTGCACAGAATCATCTCTCTCCAGAGCTCTCCACCTGTGATTGAGATTACATTGTTGTTATCTAAAGACAACTCTTTAATTAACAAAATGAATAATGATTAATCTATGTTACTTGGATTCGGGTGTGAGTGTCGGACAAGGGTATGTGTTCGATATGGGTAATGTTCAAATTTTTCTAAGATTTTCATGCATCTGGAGGGTCCTTGGAGGATCATATCCTCATACCCATGTCCGAATATGCGTCAAACACGGATGTCGGATACGAGTACTTCAAGAAAAATGAAGAATCGGAACAACATAGTGATTAATTATCAACTGCAAGTTCTATCTCAAGTCGCTTAGTTAATTATTTAGTGCTTTCCGTAATTCAAAGGTTTAAGATATCATCTTGCTACTCTTACTTATTAAGCATTTAGAATTATCAGAGTTTTGTTTTTTAAGCATTGTATTTACTTGTATTTGCAGACCAGGTGATGGATGAAGATGCAGATTTCCAGCTTAGCCAGGTTCATTCCAGGGCACATTCTTGGTCCACTGCCAAATCCCAGATAGCTGAAAGGCTTTATTGGTGCCTGCAATTCAATACTAGATTTATTCAAGTATTTGCCTCCTAGGAGAAAAGAAAAATTCTACCTGCTGAATCTTGCTTATTACATCAAATCTGGAAGGATCAAACTTTTGAGGATCTGGGTAAGTTTCAGGGTCATGGTGGATGGAAACAACATCCAGGTTAACTGACCAACCTTTCTTGATGTTGTAGCCTGGAAATTAAAGTAAAATAAGTAATTAGCAATCTGGTACCAGATATTTTCTGGAGGAAATATCGGAAATTGCTGTTCATTTGGTACACAGTCATACTAATATACCATCAATCTCAAAGTCCTGGGCAGCTTTTCTTGAATTCCATGGTAAAATTGTGGCTCTTCGGAGAGTTTCACTAATTACCTGAATTTGTTGTGTGAAAATATTAGTCCACAGTAAGCCAAGGTTAAAAAAACCGGATTGGAGATCGAATCGGTCAGACCTCCGATTCCCGATCCAATCGGTTGGACCGGCTGATTTGATTTTTTAAAAATAAATATTAAATATAGTAAATAATTAACAAAAATATACATTTGATTTAATGATATGATTTTTACCTAAGTTATCCGGACTCGGGTATGAGTGTCGGATACGGGTATGTGTTCGACACGGATATGTTCAAATTTTCTAAGTTTTTACATGTATTTGGAGGGTCCTTGGAGGATCATATCCTATACTCATGTCTGGATAGGCGTTCGACACTGGTGTCGGATACGGGTACTTAAAAAAAAATGAAGAGTCCGAGCAACATAGATTTTTACTAAAAAACTAAGAAGTTAAAGGTTCAAATCTCATTAATTACAAATAAAATTTTGAAATATATATATATAACCGGTTTTTTACCAGTTCAATCTAGTTTTTTATCAGTTGAACTAGTTTTGTACCGGTTTAATATACTTGCCGGACTGTACAGACCATCGGTTTTCGGTTTGATTGGCTGATCCAGTTTTTTAATCATTGCAGTAAGCCTCGAATAAGTGGATTTATAGTATATATTACATAAGCAGATAAATTTAAGGGTTGCTGCTCACTTTGACGGTGTAAGGCATATTATTAACTTCCAACCATGTAAGATTCGTTCCATCCTTTCTATTTGCTTTAATTTCCAGGTGTTCCTCCTGCAAAAGTCACCCCAGACTCTAGTTTTAAAGTTGTCAAAAGTGGAAAGAAATTAGAATTAGCTTGCAATAACCATCAAGTAAAACATTACTCTAAGCTGTTCCAAAACTGCTGGATTTTCTCCAAGGAATTTGATGAGCCATGTAAGAGCTGCAGTGGTGGTGTCATGACCTGCAACTAGCAGAGTTAAGATATTGTCTTTCATTTGTTGATCAGTGAGTTTATTTTCATCCTCTCTTGTATCTGTTGTTCCCCTGCTATGTTTAATTATAAGGGATTCTAGAAAATCTTGTTGGATCACTTCCCCTTTTCTCCTCCTTGCTATGATTGAGTCTATCATGGCATACATCCTATCCCGGGCCTGTTTAAGATAGAAAGTTATATCACAGATATGCACTGCCTCCTATAAAATGTCTTAAGCATGTACTTCTTTCTCATTCTAGTCTAAAAGAAAATTTCTGATTTTAAGTTCATCTTACTATATGCTATGTTACCCGGACTCTTCATTTTTCCTAAAATACTTGTGTTTAATACTTGTGTTCGGCAGATATTCGGGCATTGATATGGGGTGTTGTAATCGAGTCGAACCGAGTTGAAGCTGTAAGAAGCTCGAACTCAACTCGAGATTCGAGGCTCGAAACTCGGCTCGAGCTTGATCGAGTTTCACTTTTAAAGCTCGAGCTCGATTCGAGATAAAAATCGAACTGCTCGAGCTCGCTCGATTATGCTCGTTTGCCTAGTAAAAAATGGGCTCGATTTCCATACTCGATTTCAAACTCAATTATTTGTGTTTGAGTTCGAAATTCGAATTGAGATTTTTTAATACTAATTAAAAATAAAAAATATATATTAAAAATAAAAAAGCTCGATTAGGCTCGCGAACTACTCGAGTCAAGCATTAGGATAATCGAATTCGGCTCGCCCAATAGCTTGAGCTGATCGAACTCGACTCGATAATGACCGAGCCGAATTCGAATTTTTTTGGAGCCAAACCATAGTAGCTTTCGAGAACAGGTGTCTCATTTACACCCCTAGGTATGATCCTCCAAATATATGGAAAACTTAAAAAAATTAAGCATACGCGTGAGGCTGTGACCCATTTCCGACACTCACCCCTAGTCCGGATAACATAGAAGATGTGTCATGGCTGAGGCTGAGTTTATCAGTTATAACCTGAACAAAATTTTTACCTTGATACCACAATAAAAGGCCGTTCCTGGGATTTTGAAAGGCAAGGAAGCAAATGAGGAAGAAATGAGTTTGAAATTAGCCCTAAACTTTTCCTGCTCCTCACCGCTGGGTTCAAGACTCATTATCATGTTGCCTATTACTTTGAGAGTGAACTGCAAAGCAGAAAAGGATTCAATTCTCTTTCCAGATAAAAAAATTAAACATCATAAAGTTTGCTTTTACCATACTGAAAAACTCAACTGAAGAAGCCTCTTCAAGAACTAAAACTCTTCGCCCAGGCCATTGATCTAGTGTTTCAATAGCTTGACTGTTGATAAAGTGGAAATACTTTTTCAAACCATCAATCGAGAGGGGTTCAGCTATCAGGCGTCTAAGCCTCTTGTGTGCTTCTCCATTGGCTTGAAGCAAACTATTTGGACCCAAAACTTGCTGCCCTGTATAGAAAAGGTTTAAGCTAACCATCCCATCTTTACCTGTCAACAAAATTTTGCTTGCTTCTCTGCCTGTCATGAAGACAGTGAATCTCCCCAAAACAAAGCTTTTGAACACTTTTCCATATCTGTTTGGGAAAGGTTCTATATATAAGTAGATACATGAAAACATAAAAGAATGATTTAATTTGGTCAAATACCCAAATTTTGAATTCATTTACCTCTGCTGTCTCTTGTTCATAAAACTGTATATGCCAGATGGGCTTGAAAAATCTGACAGAAATGATAAACTTTCACCTATTATTGGCCAACCCAGGCTTCCAGGGATACCCTCCATTGCTTTTGGTGAAGAAGTCCATATATGCAGTAAGAATAAAGCAGAAAATACAAATATGAACAAGAGTAACATGATCAACAAGATGCTTAGCTCCATTTCAGTCACCTGAGCCAATATTCAACGCCAAATGCAAATTAAACTTTATCACTTTTCTAAAAATTTATATATTTTGAATTGAAGTGATCATAGGCTGAGATTTTTCAGATATATTCATCTATGTCCTTGTTGCATTAATCTTGACTGTATAGTATATAAAGGACAATTTAAGAAGCTGATACCTTGGAATCCATGGTGACACAGCCTTAGCTTTGTAGTTTTTACAATTTTAAAATCTATTACTTAGCTTAGCTCTCAACGATGCTCCAATGGAAATGATTCTTTCTTGCCTAAGCGTTGTAAATATCAGAAACCACTCTTTTCTCATAAGTTTTATCAATTCTTTGGTCTGCACCTTCTGAGAGGTTTGCTGCTCCACTTGTTCTTTGGTGGAATGGATCTTGATCAGCCATACAAGGCAAAAGGAAAGGTCAGAAAAAAAAAAAAAATAATAAAGGAAGAAAACAAATGCTAACTCCGTATACAGATTACAATTTTAGAAGATGTCAAACTCTTAGTCTTAGGGTTATTTGTTTCTTCCATGTTTAAAGAATATATGATAGCTAATAAACCGTTAGCTCGTCTTTTTTTTTCCTGGATGCTGAACTGAAAGTGACCCACTGGTTCATAGCCTTGGTAGTGAATAGTGTTATAATTTGCATGCCGACCTGAGGCTTGCCCTTTAGTAGGTGTAGCTAACAGATCCAGACAAAGTCATCATTTTCATTCACTATTCAGAGATGATAGAAGACAGCAATTCCCTTCTAAAGCCCTTTGTCATCAGCGAGCAAGGATATAAATTACGGTCATGAACGTGTTTTCGATAAGGTAATCAGTATGGTATCGATAAATATATTGTTTTTGTTTTGATATTGATATTATATTGGTATCCGTGAGTTTCGACATACCATTTCGAGTTTACCGGTATTTTTTAAATATTTTTTCATATATATATATATATATATATATAACCTATTTTCAAGTTTCATAATAAAATATATATCATAAATATACATCAATTATTTACATAAAATATATATTTATATGTAAATATAAAATTTTAAATTTTAAATATTTAATATCCAAAATTTTTAAACATCAAATAAATATATAAATATATAATAAATTATTATTAATTAAGTTCAATAGATTAATTTAATAAATATATTTATTTTTAAATATAATTATGAAAAAGAAAATAAAAATGATCATGATAGAGAAAACATTAGAATTGATTTAAGACAATCAAATAAGTGAAAAATAATTAAAAAATTAAAATGTTGTACCAACCGGTATGTGCCGGTATGAACGATACGTGTCGGTACTGATCGGTACAAACCGGTATAGGCCGGTACGATCGGTACGTACCAGTATAAAAACCAAAACAGTACACTATTTGTATCATTTCGTTTTACCTTAAAACTGGTACGTACCGGCCGGTACGGTACCGACTATCCTAGTTTTCGATCGCATCACGTTTATCATGGTTATGGAAATAATGAATATTATCGTGATCATTGCAATAATCGCGATCCTGAATTTTTTTTTTCATTTTGCACTACTTATTATAAGATTTTTTTAATTATCAAAAAAAAAAAATTGTAATTATAACCGGACTCTAGTCATACCTCGAAACCGTGTTATTTACTTTATTACGGTCAAGATATTGTATGTACATTTAGTATTATTTAGTTCAAAAGAAGATCGTGATAGCTAGACAACTATGAACTTGCACTGATAGCCCGTGGCTTAAGCATCAACCAATTTTGTTTTCTGGAATAAGAGACAGAATGCATCAAGTGCTTATGATAATAATTTGAAACCAAATAAAGTTTAAATCATTGAAGATGTAATCGGAACAATCTGAAGGATAAATTCAGAAATAAAGGTTTAGGCTATGTTATACGGATTCGGGTGAGTGTTAGATATGGGTGTGTGTTCGATACGGGTATGTTTAATTTTTTCTATTTTTTTTTTATATATTTTGGAAGATATTACCCCTATACCATGTCCGAATATACGTCGGACACAAGAGTCGAGAGTTAGTGTAATATAGGGTTTAGGGTCGGGGTTGGCTTTAAGGGATACATTTACGTGCAAATGCTTGATGGTTGTATCGTTTTGAGCTATTAAATGTGACATCTAATGGTTAATCAAAGTGGATGGATGAGACTTAAAACAAAATGAAATGGTTTGCTTGGTAATAATATGCGTCTGAAAATAACTAACAAATGGTTTTTTTTGGCCAAAAGAAATGATCTTTATTAGAAACTGAAATCATCTGTACAATTGTGTAAAGTTCTGAAAGAATAAGGAGATTTTTTGATGAAGAAACTCCCACTTTCCAGAAACCAAATCCTATTTTTCTTATGGAGCAGCAGCTAGTCCATCCCTGCTTAAAACGTGAACGAAAGAAGATGGTGGCATTCTTAGCCAATCCCTAGGGCACATCTTCAGCTTGGATTGAGTAGCAACCCAGCCAGCCGCCATATTGGCTTGCCGTTTGACCAACACAAACTTAGTATCTGCCATTTCCCTGATCATTCGGGTAATATCTTCCACAATGGGCATGATCATCCATTTTGTTTTATGTATAGGTTGAGTAATGCTATTAAAAACCTCTGTTGAATCTGTCTCAAAGACCACTTGTTGTACCTTTTTGTTTTTGCCAGCCTTACTCCTTGTTCACAGGCCATAACTTCTGTCATCAATGCAGATCCAACAATCACACTTTCCCCAATTCCATGCACTACTTCCCCTTTGCTGTTTCTTGCCACCACTCCTATACCAGCCTTTTTAGTCTTTAAGCAAAAAGCCCTATCATGGTTAATCTTTACCCAGCCATCATCAGGTTTCTGCCATTTATCTATCAACTTCATGTCCTACCTATCCTTTATGATTTGTCCTTTCTTAATCCCCTGATTCACATATCCCAACTCCATTTCTGCATTAAAAATTCTGTGCAGGGTACTTTCGATCCTTAGTATTTTTTTCCCTACTGACACTTCACATCTAGTCTTCCATATTATCCAACATGTAAGAGCTATTTGCTCCTTCATTCTATCCCCTGTTTCCTTATCATCTTTTAGGCTGTCAAACATTTCTAGAATTCACTGATCTAAAGTCTTCACCGCCTGTTTGTTTATCTTTAGCCCATAGCATCCTGCCATCCATACACCCCTAGCCCGTTCACACATCAAAATAATATGCTTTATGGTTCCACTTCTTGATTGCATAATCTGCACAGAGGGTCCTCCATACACTTCCTTTTCCATAGATTGTGATTTGTTGGCAACACATTATTACACATTCTCCATAGGAATACTCTTATCTTGCTTGGGATCTTGATGTGAACCCTAGGGTTAAACCCTTTGAACCCACTAACAAATTGAAATACCCTAACCCCAAGAAAGCCAAGATTCAGGCAAAGAAAACTTAAACCCTTAGAAAGCCTGTTTCAAAGAACCTAGATTAAGCATGTAAGCTAGACCCTAAGAACTCTCGTTTCAAGAACCTAAGTTTGCTAGGTTGAACGCCACAAAGAAAGAATTCTTTGATAAGTTCCTAAGTTCTGTCAAGAACTAAAAAATAGTGAAACACTCACTTGAATAAATTCAATTCAATAGATTAATAATGGTTGCTGTAGTAGATGGCTAAACAAGGGTATTTATAGCCTCCCTACTAACCCTAATTCAACTAGCCTAAGAACTCCTAGTACAAATGAAACTCCTTGGCAGCCAAGGCTTACTACTTACATAATTAAAAGAAAGCTTAACTATGGGCTAAACATGCTCAAGCCCAATCCTAATTAAATTTAAAAGATGCCCAATAGTTTAATGAGGGTAGTCCCTACAAGCTTATTAGACATGTTACACAAGTCAGGCCCAAAAGCCTAAACTAAATAAAAACTTAACACAAGTCCAAATACTCATTTAATAGGCACCACATAGTTTAATGAATTGGTCCCCACCCTTGCCATGTCATTTAATGAACAAGTCCATTTCATTAAGCCTTATGCCGCCACTTGTAAAACTTGGATCACATGGACCAAAGCTGGTTCCTCTTCATTCAAGCCCATCTTGAATGTCTTGACCTTGCTTAAAAGACTTGTAGATTCTGCCCAAGTCCTTTCCTTGCATTGCTTCCTTGATTCGGCCCAAGTGGAATCCTTGTATTGCTTCTTGAAAACTTGGTCCATCTTGGATTCCATCATTCCCCCTTTCCTCGAAATAATTCGACCTCGAATCATCGCTTGCATTATAAGGAGAAAGATCAGAAACAATAAAAGTAGTAGAAATATTAGACTCACCTTGAAGATCCACTTTAGAAGCATTAGCATTAATGTTCTCAATGATTTGGACAGCTTCTCTTTAAAGAAAGCTATGGAATGTCTATCTTGCAACAAAACCATCCTTATCCTTGTCGTATCATATTCAATTTTAAAAGTCTTATTAAAGTTAGGTAATGCTAACACAAGTGTAGAACATAACCTTTCTCTAATAGTAGCAATTGCACATAGTTCCCTAAAACACAAATCAGATTTATCATATGCCATTTATAAATAAGAAAAATCAGTATTATTGACATACAAACCTTGCATGTATTCGAAACTAAATATTTGAGCACTCTTAAAAGCATGAAATACATACCTCATTGGTAAAACATCAGAATCAATGTTCCCCCTTACCTTGCTTGTAACAAATAACATAAGAAGTACATACCTTGCTTGTATCAATGTTAGGTAGTACAAAATCAAGTGAATGCTCAATCTCAATTGGATGCCCAATACCTTGTATGGAAGGCAACCCATTCGGCTTCCCCTTTGGAAATACATGCTTGAACACCTGCAATAAAGAAAAAGACAAACTAGGAAGAGGGTTGTTAGTTTGATCATTAGTAAAAACCTCACTCTCTTTTGCATAGAAACTCTTCTTTGTCTTTTCTTTTCTCTCTTGTGGCATCATTCTCTTTTTTTCAGCCACTTCTATTTTTTTCTCATGTGTTTCGACCACACTCTCTCCTTTTTTTTTTCTCTCATGTTTCTTCCTTGTGTTTCGGCCTCACTCTTTCTTTTTTGCTCACTCTCATTTTTCAGCTTCAATTTCAATTGGTCCTCATAGGCCTATTTTAGAGTAAGGAACAAGCTTGATTGCTTTTCCATCCTTTACAAAGCTATACCTATTCCTAAACTCATCATGAATTACCCTCCTATTATACTGCCATAGCCTCCCCAACAAAATATGGCTAGTATGCATAGGTACTACATCACAAAGCACCTCATCACTATACCTCCCAATGGTAAAAGCTACCAAAACCTGCTTATTAACCTCTACCTCTCCACATTCAGTCAACCATTGCAACTTATAAGGTTTGGGATGTTCTAGTAAAGGTACGCTCAACTTCTCGACTAGGATGGTACTAGCTATATTATTGCAACTTTTCCTTTCAATAATCATACTACATACCCTGTCATTTACAAAACATCTAGTACGAAATATGTTCTCTCTCGGCTGCTCCATATCATCTATATTAAATTGCGTATTGAGAGAATACCTTGTAACAAGAGACTCACCTACCACGGGATCTTATAGATTTCTATTCACTACCTCTTGTTGACCCATCCTATCTCTCATCTCCTCCAACACTAATTTTAAGCGTTCAGATTCTTGTTGCATAGCATGCAGCATAGAGGATAAGCTATCCACCTTCTTCTTAGGTGTTGAGTCACTCTTGTGATACATCTTTGAAGTTTCTACAAAAAAAATTGTTAGTGATAAAAAAAAATAAACTCACACACTCCCTTAGTGTTTACACTCAATTATGATATCACTCTAACTCTTGTTTGCACTCTTTTAGGCTTTTTCTTTAATAAACTTACTTACTCTTGTCTTTTACCACTCTATTTTCTCTTTCAGGTTCTTTAGGAACTAGAATAACTCTTCAAGAACTCCCATTTCTTAATTCTACCTAGCAAAAGACTCAAGAAACAAGAAACAATTAGTGAGAAGGTAAAACAAGTAAAAAACAAAAACAAGATTACCAAGAATTCAAATCTTTCCTATTTCCCTTGATTTTTTTCGAATCTTTCTTTCTTTTTCTTGCTGTTCGAACACTTTTATTATTCTTTTTTTTTTTCAAGAACGAGACTTCTTGATTTTCTTGAAATCTAGGATGAACTTCTTTTTTCTTTCTTGGGACTATTCGAATGCCCCTCTGAATTCTTGAATTTTTTTTTCAAGATTCAGATCAAGAATCAACAAAAAGAAATTTTAATTGATCAAGAATTCAAGAAACGAAATCTTGATTTAAATCACTTTTCAAGACTGAAACCCCAAATTCAGACTGCCTAAAAACTATAACCCTAAGGCAAAAGAATGCATAAAGCTATAATCCTAAGACAAGAATATCTGAAACCCCAAAATCTTGTTATTGATTTTGTTATGATAGTATCTAAACCAACTTCCAAGAATGAAACCCCAAATGAAAACTGCCCTAAAAACTATAACTATTAGACAAAAAAATGCCTAAAGCTATAACCTCTATGACAAGTATGTCTGAAACCCCAAAACAAAGAAGTTGAGAGAAACTCCAATACCCTATGGTAAAGAAGATAAAAAGATTTGACCTGATTGGTTCCTAAGCTCTGATACCAACTGATGTGAACCCTAGGGTTAAACCCTTTGAACCCACTAACAAATTGAAATACCCTAACCCCAAGAAAGCCAAGATTCAGGCAAAGAAAACTTAAACCCTTAGAAAGCCTGTTTCAAAAAACCTAGATTAAGCATGTAAGCTAGACCTAAGAACTCTCGTTTCAATAACCTAAGTTTGATAGGTTGAATGCCACAAAGAAAGAATTCTTTGATAAGTTCCTAAGTTCTGTCAAGAACTAAAAAAGAGTGAAACACTCACTTGAATAAATTCAATTCAATAGATTAATAATGGTTGCTGTAGTTGATGGCTAAACAAGGGTATTTATAGACTCCCTACTAACCCTAATTCAACTAGCCTAAGAACTCCTAGTACAAATGAAACTCCTTGGCAGCCAAGGCTTACTACTTACATAATTAAAAGAAAGCTTAACTATGGGCTGAACATGCTCAAGCCCAATCCTAATTAAATTTAAAAGATGCCCAATAGTTTAATGAGGGTAGTCCCTACAAGCTTATTGGACATGTGTTACACAAGTCAGGCCCAAAAGCCTAAACTAAATAAAAACTTAACACAAGTCCAAATACTCATTTAATAGGCACCACATAGTTTAATGAATTGGTCCCCACCCTTGCCATGTCATTTAATGAACAAGTCCACTTCATTAAGCCTTATGCCGCCACTTGTAAAACTTGGATCACATGGACCAAAGCTGGTTCCTCTTCATTCAAGCCCATCTTGAATGTCTTGACCTTGCTTAAAATATTTGTAGATTCTGCCAAAGTCCTTTCTTGCATTGCTTCCTTGATTCGGCCCAAGTGGAATCCTTGTATTGCTTCTTGAAAACTTGGTCCATCTTGGATTCCATCAGATCTTCATCTTCCATATTTCCTTCCAGATCTTTTTATTCACCATATAAGAACTTGTTGGATGAATATTACAAGTCTGGTCACTATCTTGCTTTATTGTTCTGTATCCAGATTTGACAGTATACACACCATCCTCCCTGTGTGGCCATATTACTCTATCTACCCTATCTTGACTACTGATTGGTATTTCTTGTATAGCCACTTTTTCCTCTTCTGATAGCCATTGTTCAATAGGGGTCAACTTCCATTTCTTCTCTTCTTTGTCCATTATATCTTCCACCTTCGATGGTATTTCATCAACAGCACTACCAGGGAACTCCAATTTTTTCCCTTGCAGGCCTGGGATCCAAGCATCCTTCCAAATATCCACAGCATCTCTATTTCCTACTTGCCATAAGATATTTTATTTCAGAAAGTCCCTTCCTACCAATAGGTTGTTCCATCCCCACGATGCTCTCGCTCCTTTCCTGGCTGTTTATAGAGCCCCATTTGGAAAGTAGATTCCCCTTATCATTTTTGCCCAAAGAGCTTTAGGTTCTTGAAGCATACGCCAGCATTGTTTAGCCAGTAAAGCAACATTAAACTGCTCCAAATCTTTAAAACCTATACCTCTATCCAGTTTTGACACTATCATTTTCATCCAACTTTGCCAATGTATTCGCCTTTCTTGTTCCTTTTGTCCCCACCAAAATTTGCCATGTCACTATTCATCTCTGAGTATAGCTTCTTCGGAAACTTGAAACACGCCATTGTATATGCAGGAATAGCCACAGATACAGCCTTATCAGCACCTCCTTCCCTCCCATAGATAAAGTCTGTTGCTTTCAGCTATGCAACTTTTGTAATGCTTTATCTCTCACATAATTCACAGCCTCCATCTTTGTTTTCCCCCACATATTTTGAATTCCTAGATATGTCCCAAGATTTCTTGCTGCCTTTATCTTCAACCAATCTGCCACCTCTGCTCTTTAACTTTCTGGGGTATTACTGCTAAACACCAAGCTTGACTTTTCTAGGTTCATTCTTTGACCTAATGCTTGACAATATACCTGAATCAAATCAAACATTCTTTGGCAGTTTTCATGGTTAACACAATAAAAAACAAAGAATCGTTAGCAAAAAAGAGATAGGATAAGACAGGACAGCTTCTACTGAGCTTAATGCCTTCAATCACCTTAGTTTGAATACCTAATTGGATCAACCTAGAAAGGACATCTGTAACTAAGAGAAAAAGTAAGGAGATAGAGGATCTCCTTGTCTAAGACCCCTAGATGGATTAAATCTTCTAGTTTGTTCCCATTTATTATTAAAGAATAAGAGACTGAACTAACACATTCCATAATCCATCCAATCCAAGTCTCATTAAAACCCAACTTTAGCATAACAACTTTAAGGAAATACCACTCAACCCTGTCACACGCTTTGCTCATATCAAGCTTTATAGCAACCTCATGCTTATTCCCCCTATTCTTCATCTTCAAGTAGTGAAAAGCTTCATGAGCAATGATTATATTATCATGTATTTGCCTTTGTTCAATGAAGGCACTTTGGTTTTCTGTAATGAGGTCACCCAATAGAGGTTTTAGCCTGTTCACCATTACTTTTGATATGATTTTGTACCCAAAGTTGCATAGACTAATTGGCCTGAATTGGGATGCCATCTCAGGACCTTTAACCTTTGGCAACATAACAATATCTGTATTGTTCAGTTCTCTGAGCATCCTTCCTTTATGGAAAAAACTCTTGACCATCCTACATACATCCTCCTTTATAGTATCCCAATATCCTTGGTAGAATAACCCATTGAACCCATCCGGTCCAAGTACTTTGAGAGCCCCCAATTGAAAGGCTGCTTCTTTGATTTCTTCATTACTAACTTCTCCTACCAATCTCCTATTCATCTCTTCAGTTATAAAAGAAGGCATGCCCTCCATGATCATACTCAGATCCCCTCTCCCTTCTGTTTTGAACAACTCTTTAAAAGAGACCACAAAATGCTCCATAATTTCCTCATCTTTTTCCATCCAGCTGCCATCTTCTTTTTTTTTATTCTCATTATCTTGTTTTGTTGTCTTCTTTGCACAGTGGTCTGATGAAAGAATCTTGTATTCTGATCACCAGCAGCCAACTACTTTACCCTCGATCTTTGATGCCAATATTTTTCTTCATTGTCCTATTCTTCTTTAAGAGTTCTCCATATTTCTCTGTTTTTTTCTAGTCATCCTCATTTTTACTATTCTCTTGGCATTCTGCAATCTGTTTCAGCCTGGCTTTTGTCAACTTCCCATCTCTCTTACCTCTTTCTTTGCACCATTTCTTAAGTAGGAATCTACATTTTTTTTAGCTTTTGTACCACCTGAAAAGCTTTTGAGCCTTGCACTTGTATTTGCCATCCTTTTTGAACTATCTCCTTACATTCTTCAGTCTCCAACCAGATTGCCTCAAATTTGAATCTTCGTGGAGCTTTTCTGTCTTTCAACTTAGACATCAACAGAATGGGTGAGTGGTTTGATCCCATTGCTGGCAGATTAAACACCTGTGAATTAGGGAATTCTTCTTGCTAATCCAAATTCACTAATGTTCTATCCAATCTTTCTTTAATCAATTCCCCTTCGCGAATACCCATCCATGTGAATTTTTGGCCCTGGGTATGAACCTCCTTTAGCTTACACTCGTTTATCATTTCAGCAAAGCAACTTATCTTCCACCTCTCATTCTGCTTTCCCTTCTCTTTTTCTTCTATATCCAGAATATCATTGAAATCACCAATGCAGCTCCACGGTTCCCTGATTGCTCTTGCTTTATTCTTCAGTTTTTCCCAAATAATTCTCCTATCTTTAAAAATAGGAGATCCATAAACCCAGGTAATCCTACATTGCACAGATAAACTTGAGCAGGACACCTTTGTATCAATAAAGTTCTTGTGAGTATCCACCTCACAAACCTGTATCCCCTCTTTCCACCATAGCGCCAGTCCTCCCCCAAGTCCTTCTGGTTCTACATATATTCCTTCCACAAATTTTAATCTTTTCCTCACACTTGCCATTTTTTGTCTCTATCAAGAATACCAGGTCAGGATCAAACTTTTTCTGATGCTCCTTAAGAGCCTGAACTGTCAAGGTTGATCCTATACCTTGATAATTCCATGCTAGTGATATCAATGCTGCTGGGTGGCTGTTTCAGGCCAGCCACCTACACCTTTCATTTCTTCCTCCCTTTCTGTCATTATCCTTGTCTCTCTCCAATTCCTTTCCACCATTCCTATAGGGATCTCCACCAATTTCCTTTCCTCTTTGTCTCCCCACTCTTCTGTATTTCCCCCTCTACCTTTTGCACTAGCCATCCCTTTTGTCTTATACTTCCTAATTTTTCATGCATTCTTGTTGCTTTTGGTCCTAGGTTTCGTGTTTTCCACTTTTTTCCCACCTGTAACACTCCTGCCCTTTACTACCCTCCCACAGTTAAGTTTTCTCTTTTGGCAGCAACTATCAAACTCTCCATCATCCAAATTATCATTTTCTCCTCTTTTTAACTTGAGTTTTTTGAATATCATGGTCAAGCACCCTTCATTATTCTCACCAATCTTGTTTTCCTTTCTTATACTTTCCTCATTCTCCCCTTCTTGTACGTGTTTAGGTTGTTCTGAGGTTGTAAACACCTAATTTTGTCTGGGCACCCTAAACAGGCAAATTCACTTTTCAACTTCCCAGAACGCAAAAAGACTTCCACCATTCCACAAATGGATCTCCAAGACTTCATTTCGGTGGTTAACACAAAAAGTCAACTCAAAAAAAGTCAACCTCAAAAACGTCAACCACTAAAAAGTCAACTCTCAGTCAAAATCAAGATTTAAAGTTGAATTGAACAATGGTGAAGGAATTTTGATAATCCTAGTTCTACAACAAAAGATATAGAGTTCAGAAGACGAGTTGCAGAAATTTAATTGAAAGAAATACCTAATTGCGCAAATTTGGGGAAAAGCATGGAAATGATCAAATTGGACGAAATTGGAGGTCCCAAATGGAATAAGATCAGTAACTACGGATATTGGAAGGTCTAATTTCGACGTGAAGTTGAAAGAAGAATTGGTTCGAGAGAAAAAAGAAAAATAAGGATTTAATCAATAAATAGGAAAATTCCCAAATTTGGGGAAAACTGCAAAGATGGCTCGATTCGGTGAAATTGAAGACCCCAGTTGACAAAGGATAAGTAAACAAAAATATCCCAAGTCTCAGTTTGAAGTGGATCCCAAGGAAGAGTCGGTTAGAGGAAAAATGGAAAAAGGGGAAAATTCTCGATATTGAAAAGGGGAAAACTAAATCAGAGAGGAATTCGATCGTAAAAATTGGGCGTTTTCGGACCAACTCCAATTCAATATATAACGAAGGCAGTGGAAAAAGAAAATTCAAAAATCGGACTTATTTTGAGTAAAATCAAGTTTCGGGGGTTAAAGGGCAATATTGGAAAATCTGGGAAAAATAGAATCCGAGCTCAGAAAATTACGAAAAACTTCATATCTGAGTTTTATACCAGATGAAAGGTACTTCAGAAAAAAAAAACTGGAATCGGAGCTCAAATGAAAAAGGCAAAGTTCGGGTGCACTAACCCGAAATTCCAAAAGAAAATTTCGAAAAAAATAGGAAACGAGCTTGGAAAAATATGAAAACTTTCAGATCTGTGTTTTATATTTTTTGGAAGGCATTGGAGAAGAAAAATCCGGAATCGGAGTTCGAATGAAAAAGGCAGAGTTCGGGTGCACTAACCTGAAATTCCAAAAGAAAATTCCTGGAAAAATAGGAAACGAGCTCAGAAAAACATGAAAACTCCCAGATCTAAGTTTTATATTTTCTGGAAGGTGTTGGAGAAGAAAAATCTGAAATCGAAGCTCAAATGAAAAAGGCAAAGTTCGGGTGCACTAACCCGAAATTCCAAAAGAAAATTTCAAAAAAAATAAGAAAAGAGCTAAACTTTCAGATCTGAGTTTTACATTTTTTGGAAGGCATTGGAAAATAAAAATCCAAAATCGGAGCTTATTTGAGAAAAGACAAAGTTTGGGAGGTACTAAATTGAAACTTTAGAGGAAAATCCAGGAAAAATAGAGAATGAGCTCGAAAAAATTTGAAAACCTCCAGAATTGAGTTTTATATTGGATGGGATGAATTGGAAAAGAAAATTTTGAAATTGGGGTCCATTTGCAATTAAAATAAGTTTGGAGGTCAAAATGTAATTTTATCGAAGAAACCAAAAAAGGCCAATTTGCAAATTAAAAAGGATGAATGGCCTGGAAATTTCCAGGCCATTTTCGGCCAGCAGCTGGTTCAAAGAGGGAGTGTGATCATCATGGATCAAATGACTAAGGATGTATAGCAAGATGACATTTTTACAAGGACAAGATTCTCCAGTACTTTGCCTACATGGCATTTTAAGCCAATAGGAAGGCTCCAAATTGCAAAGCCATGTGAAGGCCATGTGAAGTTAATAAGATGATGCCAAATAGGATAAATAATGCCATGTAGGAGGATATTTTTGTAGTAGCCTCTATGATCTTGACAAATGGCAAAGATATTTTGTAGAGACAAGGGGACAAGAATAGTCTAAGTGGCATTGTTTGCCAATGGAAGGCTAGGAAACCCTATTTTTAATGGAAGCACCATGCAAATAGGGGACAAGCTCCCTATTTTTAAGGAAAACACTAGGTTGGAGGGAACATTTTTTAGCCATGTGGCAAAGGATGTTGGAGGAGCATGGGAAACTTGACAAGGGTAAAAAAATAAAAGCCACACTCACTCTAATATTAAGGGGCAGTCAGCCATAGTGAGAAAAAGGAGAAGGGTCATTTTTTTCTTACGGCATTTCATTCTTGATAAAAAAGGAAGAAGAAAAAAAAAAGAGAAGAGAAAAATTTTGCAACCTTGATTTGGAAAGCAATAGCTAGGTAGCTATCACCTCCCTTCTTCTTCTTTAACGTTTCTCTTTGATGTTGTGATTCTTTTTATCCTCTTTTTGTTCATGTGATTTGTAAACTTTTTGATGAATAAAAAGGTTTTCAAAAATAAATTTTAAAGGTTTTCTATCCTTTCTTCTTCATTCTTTATCAAATAACCAAGTTAATTTTTTTTCATATTTCATGCCTTAGTCAAACCTTCATAGGTGATTTTGTGCTTGTTCTTGCTTGATATTGCTTGCTTGATTGGTTGTGTTCATCTCTTGACTCATGATTTATCTATTGTCATATGATTGTAAAATCATATATTTCATGACATTTCAACTAGGATTTTGGCCAAGATCAACCAATGATCTCAAGCCAAAAATCCCTTGTCTCTTCTAGCTGAGAGATTGATAGTTTAGATTGGGTATTCTAACTTTGGGATTTTTTTCACTGCCCATCCATGGTCAAAGTAAAATGATTTTTTTACTGTATGCAGTAGTCATTTAGAGGGTGCCATGGTATTTTTTTTTTCATGATTTTTAGATTTTTTTATCATGGTTGAAAAAATGGTTTTTAACAAAGCAGTTTTAACTCACTGTGTTAACTTTGGTGAAAATTCGGTCATAGTACCTTTTCTCCAAAAATTAAGCTTATTTTTTCCCATGAATATCAATATGTTTTAGGTCTAACCTAATTTTTGCAGAATTTTATGAAAATTTTTAGAAGGGTAAAAAAATAGATTTTCAAAACTGCCAGTGGGAGTCAAATTTGTTTTTAAGAAATAATAAATTTCTGTTTTTGTTTAGATACAAAGAGGGGGCTGATTTGGGATATTAATTACTATCTTAGGTTAATTTTCAAGTCATTTCAATCATAAAACTTTATTTTATAAAAGTCGGATCAAGGGTGGTTAACCCGGATTTGAGAACTAGGAAAATAGAGCATTTTTAAAGGGGGTTAGGCCATGAGGCCATTTTCATCCAAAAAATCCTAATTTTTTTAAATCAGAGCCCAAAGTCTTTTGATTTTGAAAATCCAATTTAAGTATTTTATTAAGGTTGTCGGATACCTTTTTTAGGTATACGGATGTCCTTACTTCAAGGAAGGAATACATCTTCATGCATTGCATTTTTAAAATGTTTTTAAATTTTAATTTGACATAAAACGTATGTTTCGGTTTCCTAAACATTTGGCAAGAATTAGTTCCTAATCTTTGCTGGGTTGCCGGGGAGGTTAGGAAATTGTTCAATGCACGTGTTTATGGAATTGAAAGATATTGGATTTTGTTTTATTTGGAATCATATAAATGTCATAAGAAAGAAATATTTTCCAAGCTTTACCGAGTTTGCCGGAGAGTGTGGTAATATTTTTCGATATATGCTATTTGTATGATTCTTCACACGTAAACTCTATGTCCATGAATATTCCATGTTGATGTCATTTTATATTCATGTTGCCATAATTAGATTTTGCCATGTCTAGCATGCCATGTCATTCATTCATGTGCCATATTATTCATATGCCATGTCATTTATTTATATGCCACGTCATTCATGTGTCATGTCATCCATTCACATGCCATGTCATCCATTCACATGCCATATCATCTAGATTATGCCATATCATTCATTCACATGCCATGTCATCTAGATTATGCCATGTCATCCATTCACATGCCATGTCATTCCTACGTCATGTCATCTAGATTATGCCATGTCATCTAGGTCATGCCATGTCATTCATTCACATGCCATGTCATCCATTCACATGCCATGTCATTCATATGCCATGTCATCCATTCACATGCCATGTCATTCATACGCCATGTCATCTATTCACATGCCATGTCATCTAGATTATGCCATGTCATTCATTCACATGCCATATCATTCATATGCCATGTCGTTCATGCATACACCATATCATTCATGTGCCATGTCATTGACATGCCATATTCATCCATTCACATGCCATGTCATCTAGATTATGCCATGTCATTCATGCATACGACATATCATTCATGTGCCATGTCATTCACATGCCATATTCATTCATTCATTCACATGTCATGTCATTTAGTTTATGCCATGTCATTCATTCATGTGCAAATCATGCCATGTCTTTGATTCATATTCCATGCCAATTATTCTTTGGCTATGTCATTTAAATTTTGTCATGTTATAATAAATTGCTTGCCATGCCATGTTAATTATGCATGTAATACGTTCATGTTTTAATGATAATTTGTACATTCATGATTATTCAATTTTTTGAAAATTGATATTTTTTTTAATAAAATAAGGCAATATCCTTGAGTTATTATAATTCATGAATTCTCCTTCGGGTTGTCAGGGAGTCTTCATCAACTATATTAATGAAGGAATACCATTTTAAAAGAGGATGGTGCGGAGATTTCCAAAAAAAATAAAAAAACTATATATTACCGGTTTGCCAGAGAATATAGAAATTTTTTGAAATAACAAATTCCGGATCATTCTCGAACAAAAATAGGATTATTTTTAAAATGGGAATTATTTGCAAATACCAAATCTAAAACCGATTTTTTACCGAGACTCGAGATAACACATGACTAATAAGGTACCGTTTTATACGGGCGTTGTGGGGGTGCTAATCCTTCCCCGCACGTAATCGACTCCCGAACCCGTGCTTGCTTTCTCTGGTTCGGAGCGCAGACTTCGAAATTGGTTTTAAAATGTTTTAATTAATTTTAAAATATTTTTCAAAAATCGATTTTAATAGGTGGCCGATCACACCTAGCCAAAAAAGATTGGTGGTGACTCCATTTCTTTTTTTGAGGTCATTTTCACACCCTCAACTTTTATTTAAAGAGGAATTAAGTCATCTTTTCCTCTATCTTTCTCCCAATGTAATACTTTGACGAGGCCGATCGTACCTGTAGACACCTAATTTTGTCCGAACCACTAAAACATGTATGTTTTCTTCCTAAATTGATGTTTCAGAATGTAAAAAGACTTTTTTCATCCTGCAGGTGGTACTCCGAGACTTATCTAAAAAGGCGAGCATAAAAAGTCAAACTTGAAAAAGTCAACCTTGGAAAGTCAACCTCGAAAAATCAACCACTAAAAAAGTCAACCCACTTTCAGAATCAAGATTTGAAGTTAAATTGAAAATGGCGAAAGAATTTTGATAATCCGAGGTCTACATTGAAAGATATGGAGTTCGAAAGTTGGGTTATGGAGATGCAGTAGAAAGGAAACCCTAGTTCGAGAAATTTGGGAAAATATGCTTAAACGATCAAATTGGTCAAAATTTAAGGTTTGAAATGAAAGATAAGCACTGACTACGAGTAATGGAGAAGCTACTTGGAAGAAAAACTGAAAGAAAAGTCAATCCGGAAGAAAATCGAGAATTAGGGTTTTTGGTAGATTTCGGTAAAAGTTGGAAGAATTACAGAATTGGCATGATTTAGTAAGACTAAAGCCCCTAATTGATGAGGAGTGATTAAACAAGGATAGCCCAAGGCTCAGTTTGAAGAAAATTTAAAAATCGGACTTGTTTTGAGCAAAATCGGGCTTCGGATGCAAAAGAGCAAAATTGGAAATTTGGAAAAAATAGCAAATGAACTCCAAAAATTCTGAAAATTTGAAAATCTCATTCTGTAATCATTTCGAAGAAAAATCTTGATTCGGAGTTCGTTTGCAAAATGGCCAAATCCCGGATCCCCTACGTAGAAACTCAAAAAGATAAATCCCGAAAAAATAGTAAATGAGCTCCAAAAATTCTAAAACTTTGTAGATCTCATTCTTAAATTATTTGGAAGATATTGGTGAAAGAAAATCCAGATTCGGAGTTCGTTTGCAAAATGGCCAAATCTTGGGCCCACTATGTAGTCATTCAAGCAGATAAATCCCGAAAAAATACCAAATGAGTTCCAAAAATTATGAAAACTTCCAGATCACACTTTTTAATTATTTAGAAGAGATTGGTGAAGAAAAATCTGGATTTGGAGCTCATTTAAAAAATGGTAAACTTTGGGAGCACAAAAGGGCAATTTTAGAAGAAAAAATCCAAATAAATAGCAAATGGGCTCGAAATTTTTTGAAAACCTCTAGAATTCAATTTTTTATTATTTCATAAGTATTAAAAAAATAATGTTTGAATTGTCTGTTTGCTATTTATTTATGTTTGGGGGGAAAAAAGGTTATTTTACCAAAGAAATCGAAAAAAGCCTTTTCTTGTTTTTAAAAAATTGGAGCATGGGCTGGAAGAGGAAGGGTCAGCCGGCCAAGGCCCAATGGTGGACAGATATTTTCTGATTTTTAATCAAAAGGCCAACAATGAAGAGGAAGGTAGTTATTTTTGTGATCAAGCTTTTGAATTTGCAACACATGGACCAATGAGAGTATGTTTATGACATCTTTATGACATCATAATTCAAGGGCTGATGATTCTAATCTAAAGGTGAGAATTATACATAGAAAGCATCTTGGATTGAAGGCCATTGGATGAAATTTGGACTAAAAAAAATTCTAGAACCTCTTAGGTTAATCCTAGGCCAACCGGCCACTACAAGGGGGGAGGGCTCTCTATTTCATTTTGACTCAGTCACACTCTTGTTTGGCTGATTTTCTCTCCATTTTTGAAAGGCAAATAGAAAAGAATGTTAGAAGAGAAAAAGCTTGCAATATAGCTTCTAGAGTTTGCTTTAGGCACCATACTCTTGCACTTTCCTTGATTTTCTATTCTTGATTTGCTGTTTTGATTGATATTTTGGTGAGTTTCTTTTGATTTTTCTTTTTAAAATAAGTGTTTTTAAGTTTCTTCTTCAAGTTCTTCTTTATACTTTCTTGAAAAAAGCTTTGAAAAAAAATGTTTTTTCTCTTGTTTTTGGGATGGCCGAATGGCCTATTGTTTTTATGTAGTTGCTGTTTGCTTTTTTATTTCATGTTATTAGTGGTATTTAACAAGTTTTGATGCTTTAAATCTTCTTCAAATACATAAATATGAAGCTTGTTTTGATTTGGTTGCTTGCTTGTTTCCATTGTTGAGTTTATTATCATGTTATCATGTTTATTTTATTTGTCTTGCATTTTTTATTTTCTGTTTTCAAAGTGTTTAAGTTTGTTTATGATTTATATTTTGTTAATCCATGTGTTTGTGAAAATGCCTATTGGCTTTCATGCCTTTACTTTATATTTGCATGATTTAAGTATTGTTCTTTAGCTATGCATGTTATTATGTTAAGTGTTTGTGAAAATGCCATGTTCATTGGACCATTCGGCTACTCCATTTTCTTATGCTTTGTGTGTGCATTTTTATTATGCTAGTTGATAGGTTTGCATTCCTATGATCTGTTGTTGTGTATTTTGTTTAAGTATGCTATATGTTTGTGTATTTGCCATGCATTTTTTAGTTTTAGGTTTGGCTTGCATTATCATGAATTTCATACATTTTAGACTTAGGTTGTATTAAATGCCATGCAAGTTCATTTAGGTCTAGGTCATATTCTCTATGCCATGCATTTTTCATGTCATTTAGGTCTTAAATCATGCATTTCACGCATCATACTAGCTGTATTTTCATGCATTTCATATCATACCATATGATTTATGACTTAGACCAATCAATGGTTCAAAGTCATGCTCATTTTGAGCATACTTGTGGAAAATTAAATAGTGTCAAATTGATTATTCTACCTTAGTGATTTTTTTTTTACTTAGCTAAATTTTGTTTTACTTTTCAAAAGTGTTAGCTACTATTTGTGAGTCTTTAGGAAGGTTTCTAACATTTTTACTTTGATTTTTAAATGATTTTATCAAAGGCAAAAAAATGTGTTTTGGCAAAACAGTTTTTTCACCCAGTACTCATACTTTCTCGATTTTTCTGGGTAGTCATCTTTAACCAGAAAATTATGCCAATTTTTTCCTGTGTAGTTTTACATGTTCTAAGTCTCCAGTATTTTCTTTTATATTTTTTTGAATTTTTAAAAATAGGTTAAAAAATCTTGTTCTAAAACTAGATAGTGGAGTCAGATTTGAATTTAAAGAAAATTCCTTTTTCTATTTTGGCTAAGTTACTTAGAGGGGGACTGATTAGGAAGTTTAGCTACTGTCTAGGGGTAGTTTCTAAGTCTTTTTAAACTCTAAAAATATTTTTCTAAGTCTCGGGTTAAGGGTGATCAAGTCCGGGATTTTAAGCTTAGGAAATTAGAGCCATTTAAAAAAGGTTTAGTTAGGTTTTTATTTTTTTAAAATCTAAGTTTTCCAAAATTGTTTTCAAACAATCATAAAGTTTTTTTGTTTTAGAATATTTAATTTGATATATTTTCCTAAAGTAGTCAGATATCTTTTTAGATATACACATTTCCTTAATATATTCTCATGCATTGCATTTTCTATATTCATGCATACTATATAATATGTTATTTTGCTATGATAATTTCCATGGTGTTGTTATTATTTTTTTATTTATATTTTTGATGTTATGTTGTTTATTATATGGTTTTGAATATTTCATGATATCCTATGTTTTTTATTTAGTTATTTTTTGTCATATTATTTAGCATATACTATATTCATGCATTATTATTTTTATTTTTATTTTCATGCATATTATATGATAGCATTATTTTATGTTTCATGTAATTTCATATCATTTAGATTATATGCCATACCATTTATATTTTCCATGTCATTTAAATCATTTTATTCCATTTAGAATATATCATGTGAGTTAGGATATTTCATTTCATATAGAATATATTTTGTTACCTAGGTCAGTTCATTTCATTTAGAATATATTATGTCATTTAGGATATTTCATTTCATTTAGAATATATCATATGACTTAGGATATTTCATTTCATTTAGAATATGTTATGACATTTAAATTATATCGTACCATTTAGGTTGCATTATATTATCTAGACTTTGCTATGTCATTTTATTTATGTTTCATATTTTTTAAAATGTTCCGAAAAAGGTAATGATTTCAATAAAATAAAGATATTCCTGAGTTGAAATAATTCATGAGTTCTCTGCCGGGTTTGCTGGGGAGGATATCATCAATTATCATTAATAACGGAATATCTTTTTTAAAACGAGAATGATTCGGAAAATTTTCCAAACTAATAAAATTTCTATATTTTGCCACGTTTGTTGGGGAATATAGGAAAATTTTGAATTTATAAATTCTGGATCATTTTCAATTAAAAATGGAATTATTTTTCTTTAAATTGGGAATTAACTTAAAATACTAAAATCGACTTTTTACCGAGACTTGAGATAACACATAATTAATAAGGTACCGTTTTATACGGGCGTTGTGGGGGTGCTAATCCTTCCCCACACGTAATCGAGTCCCGAACCCAATTCTTCGGTTTTCTCTGGTTTATAACGCAGACTTGAAATTGGTTTTTAAAATGTTTTAATTAATTTTAATATATTTTACAAAACTGATTTTAATAGGTGGCCGATCAGACCTAGCTAAAAAAGATTGGTGACGACTCCATGTCTTTTTCAAGGTCATTTTCAAAACCTTCATTTTTCAGGAGGAATTAAGTCAACTTTTTTTGGTTTTTTTTAATGTCACGCTTAACGAATAATAAAGTCTTGTGATGAGACTTGTTATTTTTTAGGTTGCTACAGCTTGGCGACTCCGCTGGGGACATTTAGAGAGTCAGGCCTAGAATTAATCATGTGTTATCAAAGTCTCGGTTTTGTTGGTTTAATTGGTATTTAATTTTAATTCCCATATTTTTTTTAAAAAAAAAGAGAATTTTGAGAATAATAAAATGCTCTTAAATATGTCCATATTCATGTGCATACATATTATAATTGTTCTCTGGTTATTTTGGTGTATATATTCATTTATTGATTAATTGATGATTTATGTTGTTTAACTTGTTGGGGCATTTAGAATAAGGGATGTAGAATAGGTGGTGAAAAGTTTGTTATTTCTCCTCACACACTACACGTGCTTTTGCATATTATGAGCCCTATACCCGGGTTCCGTCCTTTTAGGTGAGAGCAAAGTAACTAAGCCTTCGTGATTATCAATCCGCATGGGCTAGTGAAACACTTCCGGAGTACTAAATTACCTAAGCCTTCGTGATTAACAATCAGCATGGGCTAGGGAAATAGACTCTAACGAATTGAACCCGCTTTTATCGGGGTGCCTTACTAGCCTTCACCGGCGACAGTAAGGAACAATTCAGAGCTTTTAGAACTAATTCACCTTCATATAGTATACCTAGGCGAAGCCATGCCGGATTTCCAATTAGATATCCCGAAGTTAAGAACACAAGGAGGAATATTTCCAATCCTTTTACCTTCTATTCTACTTTCCGAATAAGTTTATTTTTGAAAATCGAGCAATGGTGAACGTACATCACAATGCCCATAATAAGTGTTGGAGTTTCATCCCAGGGGTGTTATAATTTTGTTGGCATCCTCAGGGATAATTATTGTTTTGAATTATATGTTTTTTTTTTGTATTATTCGAATTTATTCCCGTTACTAATTCATTTTCTTTTTTTTGTTGTTTTGTTTTTTTGCATTCTTGTCATCATTTTTGCACATGGAAGGTTATTGGTCTCGGGATAATATTCAACCAAAAGGGCTTCCATGGAAGGTCAGAATGTCTCAGTTATCGAGAAACATTTAGAGGTTAGGAAACAGTTTGAGAAAGGTCAGCAGGATAATGGGGATTGTTTGAAAACGAGATATGTGTCAGTATTGCCAGCTGAGGTTGATCTTATTATAAGGCAAAATGATCTCCGAGAATTGATGGATATATGGAATCAATGGAACATATCAGAAAAAGAAGCCTTCACTCAGACTTATGGAGACATAGCACTGTTAGTTCAGGTTAAGGTCAGTGGTGAGGTGATCCGGGCTATGGTGCAATTCTGGAATCCCGCTTATTGGTGTTTTACTTTCAACCGAGAGGATATGACTCCAACCAAAGAGGAATATTCAACCTTGCTGCATATTGAGAACGTTATTCCCGACCGTATTTATTTGAAGGATACAAAGACGCCGAGTTTCAAGAAAAAAGTGTTTAAGATTCTGGGAGTGGAAAGAAATTGGGTCGAAAGCCATGTTGTTCGGAAAGGGGTAAGTCACTATATCTCATGGGATATTTTACGGACCTTAATCCATAGCCATTCAAGTAAGGAGACAATTAGGAATATTTTTGCTTTGGCTATCTATGGTTTAGTTATCTTTCCAAAGACATTAGGGTATGTAGATGTGGAGGTATTTGATATTTTTGAGAGGCTTGAGCAAAGGATAAACCCAGCCTCGAAAATTATAGCAGAAATAATTTGATCTCTGAATTTCTATAGACGGGAAGGAAAAAGGCATTTTATAGGTTGTATACAGCTTCTTTACATATGGGTTCAGAGCCATTTTTGTAAACAGGAGAATTTCCATCTTCGCTCGTATTGGAAGTCTTTTGCACCAATTGGTGAATTTTTTAAGAGGGATTGGATTGAAAATAGGACTGAGGAACAATGGATCAACATATTTCGGAATATCAGGGCTGAGATGGTAATTTGGAGGGCTCCATGGATAGCTCCTATACCGACGTTGTACAAGTGTGGAGATAAAGCTTATGTTCCATTATTGGGAGTATGGGGAGGAGTGAGCTATGCACCACTGCTGGTACTAAGACAATCGAAATCCCGTTAGTTTACTTCTACGACCCATGACCTTAGTGATTTGGAATTTGTTTATGGAGAAGATGGATACTCGAGAAAGGTACGTGAGATTGTCGTAGCATGGAAGGCAACTCATCGGGTAGAGGTAGCTAGATATGCTGACATCGTCACACCTGATTATCTAGTGTGGAGGGAATTGAGGGTTAATGATAAGTTGTTGACATCAGATGGAAAAGAGTTCCAGTTCATGAGTCCACCACCTAAGGAAGCGCCATCAGAGTTAGAAATTACAAGGGCAAAATTCAAAAAAGAAAAGGCCCAAATGAGCAAAGAGATTGCCCGACTGCAAGAAGAACTTAAGGACATGAAAAAAAGGGAATCAGCTCGAGAAAGAGAAAAGAAAAAGATCAAGAGAGAAAGGGACACTGCTAAGAGCGATCTTCAGGAATTACACTTGGAGAACAAGAGGTACCGTTTCGAGCTCAGATTTGAGGGGACCCTAAAGACTTCCGGGGAATGGGAGCAAGAGGTCAAAAACCTCAAGAAGGAGAATAACTTTTGGAAAGAGAGAGAAAAACATGAGGAAGCCCGAGCCAATCAACTGGAGAAACAAGCTAAGGAAAGCTTACACGGTGATGCTTCTGCTGACACGTCAAAGGGCCGTGAACAAGTAAGGGCCAGATTGAAGAGCAAGGCAATCAAAAGAGGATAGTAAAAAAAGTCCAAGATCCGAGGGAGTTACTATAGGATCGGTGTTTTGTAATAGCATTTTTGAATTAGGATAGACAGATTATTAGATTGTCTTAAGCAGTGATCTTTTATCTTTGATGTATTTAGTTCCAGGAAATCAATGAAAGACCGTTTGGTTGGAATTATCCCGGGGCCAATACTTTTAAATGCATTCATCATTCATTTGTTCTTTCCTTTATATATTTTGTTTGTTCATTCATTCATTCATTCATATTTATAGTTATTCATACATTTATACTGTAAGATTATTCATGCACTTAGCCATTTATTTATTTGTCCATTAATTTATTTTTTTTAATTATTCATTCATATTCATACACTTAGTCATTTACTTATTTGTTCATTCATTAACATTTAGTTATTCATTCATTCATTTTTTATAAAATAAAAAATGTGTCAATAAATTCTAATTCATGGTTTTCAAAACTAAAGGTACAATTGATCGCACTCAGAAAGAATCAAATTTTCGACACCCTTAAAATACTCGATCTCAAGCCAGAGCTATGGAGAACGATTAGCTTGCTAGAATTGAAAGGATGGAAAGAACTCAGAAAGATCTGCAGGAACAGTTGGCTAAGTCTCAGGAGGAGTCACGAGAATAGATGACTAAACTCATGGAAATGATGAGTGCCATGATGAGGCATAAATGGCCAAGGGAAAATTCAATTACAGAAATAGGGGCAGTAAACCAGGAAAGCTGACCTGAGGTAGTACATCAGAATGGCCAGACATCCCAGCATGTAGGAAATGAACTTCCAACTGGGGCAGCATCCTATGTTTACATCCAACCAGCGGCTGAGGTACAGAATTTTGGTCCTAAAAAGGTAACATTGGGGTTGATCCAATTGATGTGGACGTTCCAGACTTTGAGAAACTAGCTGAAAAGGAAAAGGCGAAGATAGCCGAGCTAAAGAAGGTTGAAACAGCAGAATCCCAGAAAAAATATCAGCTGTTGGAGGAAAGATTGAGGGCAGTTGAAGGGGCGGAGCTATTTGGCAGTCTAGATGACAAAGAGATGAGTTTAGTGCACGGTCAGGTGATTCCTCCAAAGTTCAAAGTACCAGACTTCGAAAAATATAACAGAACTACCAACCCATCAGCACATCTGACCATGTATTGTCGGAAGATGACCAGACATGATGAAGATGAAAAATTGTTTCTCCACTATTTTCAGGATAGCTTGATAGGATCCGCAACTCAGTGGCATAACCAGCTTACCCGTTTTAAGATCCATTCCTAGATGGATCTAGCCAAATCCTTCATGGAACAATACATGTGAAGGACATGGTGCCTGACTGTCTAACTCTGCAAAACATGGAAAAGAAAGCTACTGAAAGCTTTAAAGAATATTCTCAGAGATGGAGAGACCTGGCTACACAAGTACAACCTCTTTTGACCAACAAGGAAACTACAGTGCTTTTCATCAATACCCTGAAAGCACCTTATTATGATAAATTGGTAGGAAGTGCCACCAAGGACTTTGCAGATATGGTGATATCCAGGGAGATGATAGAGTCTGGCATTAAGAAAGGGAAAATGGAATGGGGTGAGTCTACTACCCCGAAGAGGGTTTTCCCTGCAAAGAAGAAAAAGGAGACCTATGTAGTTAGCTTCAATCAATACCCCTATACACCTCCTACACCATATACACCTCCCAGGCCCTATACTTCTCCTACATCTTATGTACCTCCTACACCCTACACACCTTACCAGGGGTATAATCCGTACTACCCCAATGTGAACCATCTTACCCAAAATCCATTTCCCTATACCAATATACCACAACAGCCTTTTCCAACTGGCATATCCCAACAGATAAATCTTCCTCGAGACACTATCCAAAACACTCAAGGTGTTGGACGCAATGATCAACATTCACCAAGGAATGATCAGAAACCCCAATTTGATCCGATTCCTGCCACCTATGGTGAGTTATATCCTAAACTGTTGTAGAGTCAACTTGTTGCACCTGTATACCTCAAACCTCTGACACCACCATATCCAAGATGGTACAATGTAAATGTTAGCTGCGCATATCACGCAGGGATCCAGGGGCATTCGACTGAGGACTGTATTGCCTTTAAGAAGAAAGTCCAAAGTTTGATCAATACTGGGGTGGTGAAGTTCGGGACAAAGAATGGGCCGAATGTAGCAGGAAATCCATTACCTAATCATGCTGAGAACCAGGTAAATGCAGTATTGACAGGGAAAGAAAGAAGGTTGAAAAGACATGTCAGCGAAGTCAAGACTCCAATGATAAAAGTGTGGGTCAAAATGGTAAAAGCGAGAATGGTGGAGGATGGTGACAGTTTAAAAATGGTTGCAAACAGGGTGGAGGATTGGTGCCCGTTCCATGGATGTAAAGGTCATATCATACAAGAATGCGGGGACTTTCTGGTTAAAGTCCAAAAGATGATAGATGAGGGGAAAGCCCAGTTTTATGAAGAAATAGAGGATGAAGTAGAGGTTATTGAGAATGCGGCTGGCTATGGAATAGGAAGACTTTGATCATCTATTACGATGAACCAGAGAAGACTACTCCGATTGTTGAGGAAATTATGCCTAAGCTAATCATAGATTTGCCTTCTTCCTTTTCATACAAGGAAAACAAAACTGCATCATGAAAATATGACTGCAGCATGGTTATGCCAAGGTCTTCAGGTCAGCAAGATATTACAGGTGTGGGGCACTTAACACGAAGTGGAAGATGTTATGCCCTTGAGGTTGTTGAACAGAGATCAACAAGAAAGGATGGAGGAATGGACAAAGGGAAGAAAGCAGCTAAACCAATCCATATTGAGATGGATTTTTCAAATGAAGCAGAAAGGGGATTAGCCCCAGTTAACAAGATAAAAGAGTCAGTGAATGAAAAGGAGGCTTGCGAGTTTTTAAAGTTCATAAAACATAGTGAGTATAGTGTGGTTGAGCAATTGCAGCGTCAGCCAGCAAGAATCTCCATCTTATCTTTGCTATTAAATTCGGAGCCACATAGAAATGCCCTGTTGAGAGTGTTGAATCAGGCATATATGACTAACAACATATCGGTAGAAAAATTAGATAGGCTGGTGGGAAACATTCTCATATATATTTCAGTTATGATAAAATACCACCCAATGGTATTGGGTCCACAAAGGCTCTTCACATAACAACCACTTGCAAAGGGCATATACTACCAATGGTGCTTTTGGATAATGGTTCTTCATTAAATGTAATGCCCCTGGCAACCCTGTCTAAGTTACCAATTGATATTTCTTATATGTTGCCGAGTTGCACAGTAGTCAGAGCTTTTGATAGTACCAAGAAAGAGGTAATGGGAACTATTGAGGTTCCTCTGGAGATAGGCCCATGCACCTATACGGTGAACTTTTAGGTCATGGATATTAATCCGTCTTATAATTGCTTGTTAGGAAGGCCGTGGATACATTCAGAAAGGGCTGTACCCTCATCTCTCCACCAAAAGCTGAAATTTGTGATGGAGGGCTGTTTGGTCACTGTATCAGGAGAAGAAAACATAATAGCCTCTGCATCTACTAAATCTCCTTATGTTTAACATAATGAAGATGCCTTCGAATGTTCTTTTCGGTCTTTGGAATTCGTAAATGTTGTTTTCGTCGCTGAAGGACGAAAAATTCCAAAACCCAAGGTTGTTCAAGAACACAAGGCTGGGAGTAAGAACTACAGTGGGAAAGGGCTGTAGGGCTGGAAAAGGTCTTGGAAAATATCTTCAAGGGATGGCTTGAGCAATGGAAGTAGTGGGAAAGAAAGATCAGTTTGGCTTAGGGTATCTTTCGAAGGCCCATGAGAAGAGGAAACAAGTTGAAAAAAACCGACAAAGGAGGATGGCCTATCTCACGGGTATGGATATTGAGTTGAAGCCTATGACTTTCCCACCAATCCTTCACAGCTTTCGCTCTGCTGGTTTTCTATTCGGAGAAAAGAATTCAGAAGATGTACTCATAATGATCGAGCAAGCTTTTGAAAAGTTCCATGTGAATAAGGGTGGGCAGATACAGGATATGGTGATTTGCATGATTGGGAAGGAAGGAATGGAAAGTGATAATGCGAACTGGATGGTGCGACCTTGTCCACCAAGATATAGACTGACCAATCAGACTGCGACTGAGTTGCCCATAGTTTTTAAGTCTATTCCAAAGTAATACTTAAAAAAAACAATCTTAATTATCTTTACCCAGAGATATTAAGAGTCTTTTTTCTGTAATGGGCTTTTTGTTTAAACATTTTCATTCAATAAATAACAAGCACAATGCATTTTATTCATATTGATGTGTCCATATTCTTTCATTTATGCTATTTATTTTTCTTTTATTATATATATTTTCCTATATTGTTTCTTCCCCACTTATTTACAGGTGTACGGATACGGAATATGAGGACCTTCCTATCAGTAATTCTGAAATTGATTTTGAAAGACCCATTTGCACGGGTGATTTTGAGGCTAACGAAGATATTGAGAATTATGGTCTACCTCCGGATCTATTAAGGAAAATAGAACAAGAGGAGAAACAAATACTTTCTCATAAGGAATTTTTGGAAATGATAAATTTGGGAAATGGTGAGGAGATAAAGGAGGTCAAAATCGAGACTTCATTGTCATCATCAATAAAGGGTGAATTGATAGTTTTGCTCCGAGAATATATGGATGTATTTTCATGGTCTTACCAAGATATGCCAGGGTTGGATCCGAATAATTGTGGTTCATAAGCTCCCTTTAAGTCCAGAATGCAAGCCAATTCAGCAAAAGTTAAGAAGAATGAGGCCGGACATGCTGTTAAAGATAAAAGAGGAGGTGAAGAAGCAATTTGATGATGGATTCTTAGAGGTGGCAAAATATCCGGAATGGGTGGCAAATATTGTTTCAGTACCAAAGAAGGATGGCAAGGTGCGGATGTGAGTTGATTACAAAGATTTGAACAAGGCCAGCCTTAAAGATAATTTCCCTTTGCCCCGTATCGATACTCTGGTGGATAATACGGCGAAAAGTTCTTTATTTTCTTTCATGGACGGATTCTCGGGATATAATTAGATTAAGATGGCAGCGAAATATATGGAGAAAACCACATTTATCACAATGTGGGGAACATTCTGCTACAAGGTAATGCCGTTTGGGTTGAAGAATGCTGGGGCAACATATCAGAGAGTCATGGTGACCTTGTTTCATGATTTGATGCATAAAGGAATTGAGGTCTATGTTGATGATATGTTTGCAAAGTCACAAGGAGAAGAGGAGCATATTGCTAATCTTAAGAAGCTCTTCGAACGACTAAGAAAGTTTCGACTCAAGCTAAATCAAGCAAAATGCACTTTTGGAGTCACCTCGAGAAAATTGCTGGGTTTTGTCGTCAGGAAAAGGGGAATTGAGATTGACCCGGATAAACTGAAGGCCATTCAGAATTTACCACCACCTCATACTTAAAAAGAAGTAAGAGGCAATCTGGGGAGATTGAATTACATTGATCGGTTTATTTCTCAGTTAACCGACAAATGTGATCCAATATTTAAGTTACTTCGAAAACGTAATCCAGGAGAATGGGACGAAGGATGCCAGATCGCTTTTGAAAAGGTTAAGCATTATCTATCAAACCCACCAGTATTAATGCCACCTGTTTCGGGTAAACCAATGATATTGTATTTATCAGTATTTGAGAGATCCATGAGTTGTGTTTTGGGGCAGCTTGATGAGACTGGAAAGAAAGAACAGACATTTTACTACCTCAGCAAGAAGTTCACAGATTATGAGTTGAAATATTCCTCGGTAGAAAAGTTGTGCTGTGCCTTAGCTTGGACTGCTCGAAGACTCAGACAGTACATGCTGTACCACATAACGTGGTTGATTTTCAAGCTAGATCCAATCAAGTACATGTTGGAAGCACCTTCTTTATCAGGGAGAACAGCAAGATGGCAGGTTTTATTGTCAAAATACGATATTGTATATGTAAGTCAGAAAGCTATCAAGGGCAGCGCAGTGGCTGAATTCTTAGCAAGTCGGGCAGTGAAAGATTATGAGCCATTGAACTTTGACTTCTCGGATAAAGATTTGATGTATGTTTCGCAAGCGATGAGATTCCCCTGAAGAAGAAAGTTGGAAAATGTACTTTGATGGCGCATCTAATGCCATGGGGCATGGAATCGGTGCAGTGCTCATATGCCCAGAAGAAGATTATTATCCTTTCACTGCTAGATTGGATTTTGATTGTCAAATAATACTGCTGAGTATGAGGCATGTACTATAGGCCTTCGTGCTGCAGTGGAAAGAAAAATCAAAATATTGGAAGTTTTCGGAGATTCAGCCCTAGTGATATACCAGCTACGGGGAGAATGGGAAACCCGAGATACAAAGCTAATCCGATACCGACAACTCATACTGAGTTTATTGGAGGAGTTTGAAGAAGTGAGTTTCAATTACTTCCCTCGGGAAGAAAACCGAATGGTGGATGCTCTGGCTACTCTATCATCAATGTTCAAAGTGAATGAAGGGGTTGAAGTTGTGCGATAAAGATGAGTATATATGAGTCTCCTGCCCACTGCTTGAATATCGAAGAAGAAGCAGATGGTCTCCCTTGGTATAACGACATCTTGCAGTACATTAAGAGTCAACAATATCCAGAATGGGCAACAGAAAATGACAAGAGAACTTTGAGAAGGCTAGCAATGGGTTTTGTTCTAGACAGTGAGATTCTCTACAAGAAAGGGAAAGACCAAGTCTTATTGAGATGTGTCGGATCTATCGAAGCTCAGAGAATCATAGAGGAGGTCCATGAAGGGATATGTGGTACCCATGCCAATGGTCACATGCTTGCTAAATAGATTATGAGGGCAGGATATTATTGGTTGACAATGGAAGGAGATTGTATCAGTTATTCTCGAAAGTGCCATAAATGCCAGATATATGCAGATAAGCTCCATGTGCCGCCATTGCCATTGCATGTCATGACTTCACCATGGCCATTTTCAATGTGGGGAATGGATATGATCGGGCCTATTACCGCAAAAGCTTCAAATGGACATCGTTTCATCTTGGTGGCCATAGATTATTTCACAAAGTGGGTAGAAGCTGCTTCCTATGCGAATGTAACAAAGTCGATGGTATGAAGATTTGTTAAGAAAGAAAGCATATGCCGTTACGGATTGCCAGCAAGAATTATTTTGGATAATGCTCTCAATTTGAACAATAAGATGATGAGAGAAGTGTGTACTCAGTTCAAGATCACACATCATAATTCGGCACCTTATCGTCCGAAGATGAATAGGGCAGTAGAAGCAGCCAATAAGAACATCAAGAAGATTGTTGAGAAGATGACTGATGTGTATAAGGATTGGCATGAGATCTTGCCTTTTGCTCTTCATGCATATCGTACTTCGGTTCACACATCTACAGGGACAACGCCGTTTTCTTTGGTATATGGGATGGAAGCAGTGCTACCTATTGAAGTTGAGATCCCTTCACTTCGGGTTTTGATGGAGGTTGGCCTAGAAGAGGCAGAATGGGTTAGAGCTCGTTATGAACAGTTGAATCTCATCAAGGAGAAAATATTGAAAGCGATTTATCATGGGCAGTTGTATCAGAAAAGGTTGATTTGAGCCTACAACAAGAAGGTTATTCCTAGACAGTTCCGGGAAGGAGATTTAGTACTAAGGAAAATTCTCCCTATAGTGAAGGACCCGCGAGAAAAATGGGCTCCGAATTGGGAAGGACCCTATGTAGTAAAAAGAGCTTTTTCTGGAGGAGCATTGATTTTAACTCGGATGGACAGGGAGGATTTCAGAAATTTCGTGAATGCTAATAAACTGAAGAAGTATTATGCTTGAAAAAAAAAAGTGATGCTGTGCACATGGAAATTCGAATGATTCCAAGCGTAAAAATGGAAATTCTATATATCTATCTCCCCTGTGTATTGCCTTTTTAATGAGAACATTTATGCTTGATATGATGAATAACCATCTTTCATATTCCTTTCACTAAGAAAAAATTATCCTTAGTCACCCCTTTGAGCCTTACGAATTATTTCTTTCTTTAAACCTTGATCAAGGATCACCCTTTACACTGGAGGGCAAATGCGAGGAAAAATAATAAAAAATCATGGCAAAAAGAATGCCATCGAAAACTGTGAAATCAAAGAATGGTAAATGAAAGCCAACAAAGAAAAAGAAGAAAAAAGAAAAGATAGTCCAAAAAAGGGACAAATGTTTCAAGAATGAACTCTCCTCAAGAAATGATCCTTGATCCAATTACCCTTAAACACATTTTGAGCCTATTTTATCCTTTCTTTCTAAACCCAAACCTTGGCCTACATTACGTGCTCTTAAAGTCCATTTTGATCAAGCATGGATATTTAATTTGAAAGGTTGTTCTCAGAATTTATCCCATCTTTTGAATTGATATTTTTTACCTTGGAAGCATTTAGAATTTTCAGATGCATGGTAGAATACAAGAAAAAAAAGAATGTAAAAGGAGAGGTTTAAGCCAAAAACCCGCAAAGGGCGACTTAATATCGAATGAAGGACACTTGAGTTGAAAACCCGCAAAGGGCGGCTCAAGTACTGATTAAAGTTCATATCAATGCTTAGTGTAAAAGGGGGGAAAATATCTGAAAATCAAAGGAAATGAGAGCAACTCAGTCTGACGTAACTACGGAAGTCGAGGGGTTACCTAAGTAAATTGCTCATTCAAAAGAAATTTTAGATGGTTTGAAAAAGGAAGGGTCCAAGATATTTCGCATTCGGGGCATCTACAACCTATAACTTTATATTTGTTTCTTACATCATTGATATTCACTTTTACCGTTTTAAAAAACATTTGTTGCAATAAATTCTTGTTATCCTTTTCATGACATTTTGCTTGTTTCATATTTTCTTTCATACATTTTTGAGATGCATCTCGATTGTTATTAAATTGAATGATAATTTGTAAACATAAAAATCTTTAAATAAAACGATTTCAGAGTATTACTAAGGAATAGATTTAGATCTTAAGAAAGGTTTGGAAAATTCATCAAGTTAAGGAAAACAGTGAACGTGTTGGAGACTCCATCACAAAGTCAAAAAATTTGTGAATTTTAGCGAAAGTCAGAAACTAAGACTGTTTAACAAGTTATCTTAAGTGAAGGATTCCTTAAGTGGGGCATCAGTGAACAATTGAAGACTCTGTCATGAAGTTGGATAATCTGTGAACCTCAAAGAAATCATGGATTAGAAATCATGACACAATCATTTGATTGCATTCATTCTTAGGAAACATACAAGCATTTGCAAAGCATGTCATTCTCATCATTGCATTTAGCTAACATTGCAAGATTCAAGAAAACTTTGGCTTCCCCAAATAGAACTCGTTCTATTTTATCAAATGAGTCGAGCATCGAGACCATCGTCGAGGTATTTCCTTTTGTTTTAATTCGAATTCATTCTGTTTTATCAAATGAGTCAAGCCTCGAGGCCATCGCCGAGGTATTTCCTTTTGTTTTAAATCGAATTCATTTTGTTTTATTAAATGAGTCGAGTCTCGAGACCATCGTCGAGGTATTTCCTTTTGTTTTAAATCGAATTCATTCTGTTTTATCAAATGAGTCGAGCCTCGAGACCATCGTCGAGGTATTTCCTTTTGTTTTAAATCGAATTCGTTCTGTTTTATTAAAAGAGTCGAGCCTCGAGACCATTGTCGAGGTATTTTCTTTTGTGTTAAATAGAATTCATTCTGTTTTATCAAAAGAGTCGAGCCTCGAGACCATCGTCGAGGTATTTCCTTTTGTTTTAAAACTTGTTTAGCTTTTTAAATGAGTCAAATATTTTGTTTTAAAATCGAACCCGTTTCCTTAAAACGGGTAGAGCCTTGATTAGTCAGGGAACTCAATCTAAGGACAATATATTCTATTTACAACTTTTTCAAAAATAAAAAAAATAAAAATAAAAACCCCTTTCCCTTCTCTTCATATGCGATTTCACTAACCGTACAAAATTAGTATTTGTCTATCTTTGCCTAATTCTTGGTTCTCAGCAATAACCAAAGAGGGGCAGCTGTAGACACCTAACTTTGTCCGGACCACTAAAACATGTATGTTTTCTTCCTAAATTGATGTTTCAGAATGTAAAAAGACTTTTTCCATCCTGCAGGTGGTATTCCGAGACTTAGTCTAAGAAGGGCGAGCATAAAAGTCAAACTTGAAAAAGTCAACCTCAAAAAGTCAACCCTGAGAAGTCAACCACTGAAAAAGTCAACCCACTTTCAAAATCAAGATTTGAACTTCAATTGAAAATGGCGAAAGAATTTTGATAATCCGAGGTCTACATTGAAAGATATGGAGTTCAAAAGTTGGGTTACAGAGATGCAATAGAAAGAAAATCGTAGTTCGAGAAATTTGGGGAAAAGTGATTAAACGATCAAATTGGTCGAAATTGAAGGTTCCAAATGAAAGATAAGCACTGACTACGGGTAATGGAGAAGCTACTTGGAAGAAAAACTGAAAGAAAAGTCAATCCGGAAGAAAACCAAGAATTAGGGTTTTTGGTGGATTTTAGTGAAAGTTGGAAGAATTACAGAAATGGCCCGATTCGGTAAGATGAAGCCCCTAATTGATGAGGAGTGATTAAACAAGGATATCCTAAGGCGCAGTTTGAAGAAAATTTGAAAATCGGACTTGTTTTGAGCAAAATCGGGCTTCGGAGGCAAAAGGGCAAAATTGGAAAACTTGGAAAAAATAGCAAATGAACTCCAAAAATTCTGAAAATTTGCAAATCTCATTCTTAAATCATTTCGAAGAAAAATCTTGATTTGGAGTTCGTTTGCAAAATGGTCAAATCCCGGGTCCCCTATGTAGAAATTCAAAAAGATAAATCCGAAAAAATAGTAAATGAGTTCCAAAAATTATGAAAATTTAAAGATCTCATTCTTAAATTATTTGGAAGATATTGGTGAAAAAAATCCAGATTCGGAGTTCGTTTGCAAAATGGCCAAATCCCGAGCCCACTATGTAGTAATTCAAGCAGATAAATCCCGAAAAAATACCAAATGAGTTCCAAAAATTATGAAAACCTCCAGATCATACTTTTTAATTATTTGGAAGAGATTGGTGAAGAAAAATCTAGATTTGGAGCTCGTTTAAAAAATGGTAAAGTTTGGGAGCACAAAAGGGCAATTTTGGAAGAAAATTTCTAAATAAATAGAAAATGGGCTCAAACAATTTTGAAAACCTCCAGAATTCAATTTTTTATTATTTCAGAAGTATTAAAAAAAGAATTTATGATTTTAGAGTCCGTTTGCTATTTATTTATGTTCGAGGGGCAAAAAGGTCATTTTATCAAAAAAATCGAAAATGGTCTTTTCTTGTTTTTAAAAAATTGAAGCATGGGCTGGAAGAGGAAGGATCAGCTGGCCAAGTCCCAATGGTGGGCAGATATTTTCTGATTTTTAATCAAAAGACCAACAATGAAGAGGAAGGTAGTTATTTTTGTGATCAAGCCTTTGAATTTGCAACACATGGACCAATGGTTGGAGAGAGAGTATATTTATGACATATTTATGACATCATAATTCAAGGGCTGATGATTCTAATCTAAGGGTGAGAATTCTACATAGAAAGCATCTTGGATTGAAGGCCATTGGATGAAATTTGGACTAAAAAAATTCTAGAACCTCCTAGGTTCTTCTTAGGCCAACCGGCCACTACAAAGGGGGAGGGCTCTCTCTTTCATTTTGACTCATTCACACTCTTGTTTGGCTGATTTTCTCTCCATTTTTGAAAGGCAAAAAGAAAAGTTTAGAAAAGAAAAGAAAGTTAGAAGAGAAAAAACTTGCAAAATAACTTCTAGAGGTTGTTGCTTTAGGCACCATACTCTTGCACTTTCCTTGATTTTCTATTCTTGATTTGCTGTTTTGATTGATATTTTTGTGAGTTTCTTTTGATTTTCCTTTTTAAAATAAGTGTTTTTAAGTTTCTTCTTCAAGTTCTTCTTTATACTTTCTTGAAAAAAGCTTTGAAAAAAATGTTTTCTCTTGTTTTTGGGGTGGCCGAATGGCTTATTGTTTTTATATAGTTGCTGTTTGCTTTTTTATTTCATGTTATTAGTGGTATTTAACAAGTTTTGATGCTTTAAATCTTCTTCAAATACATAAATATGAAACTTGTTTTGATTCGGTTGCTTGCTTGTTTCCGTTGCTGAGTTTATTATCATGTTTATTTTATTTGTCTTGCATTTTTGATTTTCTGTTTTCAAAGTGTTTAAGTTTGTTTATGATTTACATTTTGTTAATCCATGTGTTTGTGAAAATACCTATTGGTTTTCATGCCTTTACATTATATTTGCATGATTTAAGTATTATTCTTTAGCTATGCATGTTATTATGTTAAGTGTTTGTCAAAATGCCATGTTCATTGGACCATTCGGCTACCCCCTTTTCTTATGCTTTGTGTGTGCATTTTTATTATGCTAGTTGATAGGTTTGCATTCCCATGATATGTTGTTGTGTATTTTGTTTAAGTATGCTATATGTTTTTGTATTTGCCATGCATTTTTTAGTTTTAGGTTTGGCTTGCATTATCATGCATTTTAGACCTAGGTTGTATTAAATGCCATGCAAGTTCATTTAGGTCTAGGTCATATTCTCTATGCCATGCATTTTTCATGTCATTTAGGTCTTAAATCATGCATTTTATGCATTATACTTGCTGTATTTTTATGCATTTCATATCATGCCACATGATTTATGACTTAGACCAATCAATGGTTCAAAGTCATGCTCATTTTGAGCATACTTGTGGAAAATTAAAGAGTGTCAAATTGATTATTCTACCTTTGTGATTTTTTTTACTTAGCCAATTTTTGTCTAACTTTCCAAAAGTGTTAGCTACTGTTTGTGAGTCTTTAGGAAGGTTTCCAACATTTTTACTTTGATTTTTAAATGATTTTATCAAAGGTAAAAAAATGTGTTTTGGCAAAACAGTTTTTTCACCCAATACTCGTACTTGCCCGATTTTTCTGGGCAGTCATCTTTAAACAAAAAATTAAGCCAATTTTTTCCCGTGTAGTTTTACATGTTCTGAGTCTCCAGTATTTTTTTATATTTTTTTGAATTTAATAGGTTAAAAAATCGTGTTCTAAAACTAGACAGTGGAGTCATATTTGAATTTAAAGAAAATTCCTTTTTCTATTTTGGCTAAGTTACTTAGAGGGGAGGGATTAGAAAGTTTAGCTACTGTCTAGGGGTAGTTTCTAAGTCTTTTTAAACTCTAAAAATAATTTAATAAATCTCGGATTAAGGGTGGTCAAGTCCGGGATTTTAAGCTTAGGAAATTAGAGCCATTTAAAAAGGGTTTAGTTAGGTTTTTATTTTTTTTAAAATCTAAGTTTTCTAAAATTGTTTTCAAACAATCATAAAGTTTTTTATTTTTTTATTTTTAGAATATTTAATTTTATATATTTTTCTAAGGTAGTCGGATATCTTTTTAGATATACGGATTTCCTTAATTAAAGGAAAAAATACATTCTCATGCATTGCATTTTCCATATTCATGCATACTATATAATGTGTTATTTTGCTATGATAATTTCCATGGTGTTGTTATTATTTTTGATTTATATTTTTGATGTTATGTTGTTTATTATATGGTTTTGAATATTTCATGATATCCTATGCTTTTTATTTAGTTATTTTTTGTCATATTATTTAGCATATACTATGTTCATGCATTATTATTTTTATTTTTATTTTCATGAATATTATATGAAAGCATTATTTTATGTTTCATGTCATTTCATATCATTTAGATTATATGCCATAACATTTATATTTGCCATGTCATTTAAATCATTTTATTCAATTTAGAATATATCATGTGACTTAGGATATTTCATTTCATATAGAATATATTATGTTACCTATGTCATTTCATTTCATTTAGAATATATTATGTCACTTAGGATATTTCATTTCATTTAGAATGTGTTATGACATTCAAATTATATCATACCATTTAGGTTGCATTATATTATCTAGACTTTGCTATGTCATTTTGTTTATGTCACACATATTCATATTCATATTTTTTAAAATGTTCCGAAAAAGGTAATGATTTTCAATAAAATAAAGATATTCCAGAGTTGAAATAATTCATGAGTTCTCTGTCGGGTTTGCTAGGGAGGATATCATCAATTATCATTAATAACGGAATATCTTCTTTAAAACGAGAATGATTCGGAAAGTTTTTCAAACTAATAAAAATTTCTATATTTTGCCACGTTTGTTGAGGAATATAGGAAAATTATGAATTTATAAATTCTGGATCATTTTCAATTAAAAATGAAATTATTTTTCTTTAAATTGGGAATTAACTTAAAATACTAAAATCGATTTTTTACCGAGACTTGAGATAACACATGATTAATAAGGTACCGTTTTGTACGAGCGTTGAGGGGGTGCTAATCCTTCCCCACATGTAATCGAGTCCCGAACCGATTCTTCGATTTTCTCTGGTTTATAACGCGACTTGAAATTGGTTTTTAAAATGTTTTAATTAATTTTAAAATGTTTTATAAAACCGGTTTTAATAGGTGGCTGATCACACCTAGCTAAAAAAGATTGGTGGCGACTCCATGTCTTTTTCAAGGTCATTTTCAAAATCTTAATTTTTCAAGAGGAATTAAGTAAACTTTTTCTCGGTTTTTTTTAATGTCATGCTTAACGAATAATAAAATCTTGCGATAAGACTTGTTATTTTTTAGGTTGCGACAGTCCCTACGTCTGGGGTGGAAATTTTGGACTTTTCGAGGCGGCGACAGCTTGGCGACTCCACTGGGGACTTTAGAGTGTCAGGCCTAGAGTTAGTCGTGTGTTATCGAAAGTCTCGGTTTGGTCGATTTTAATTGGTATTTAATTTTAATTCCCATTTTCTATAAAATAAAGAGAATTTTGAAAATAACAAATTTTTTTTTTCATCTTCATGAGCATACATATTATTATTGTTCTCCGTTTATTCAAGTGTTGTGCATTATCATTATTCTTTGATTGACTAATGCTTTCTTTTATTTGATTCAATTTTTTTTATATATAATGCATTGTTGGGGTATTTTAAATTATGGGTTGTAAAATAGTAGTGAAAGGTTTGCTGTTCCTCCTCACACACTATACTTGCATTTGCATACATGAGCCCTCAACCCGGGTTCCATCCTTTTAGATGAGTGAAGTACCTACGCTTCGTGAGGTGATAACCTCCACATAAGCTAGCGAAACACTCCTGGGGTACAAATTACCTACGCTTCATGAGGTGTTAACCTCCGCATAAGCCTGAGAAATGTATTCTAACAAATTGAACATGTTTTGATCGAGGTGCCTTACTAGCCTTCACCGGCGATAGTGAGGAGCAATTTGGAGCCTCTTTTAGAACGTAATACCACTCCATATAGTAAACCTAGGCGAAACCATGGCCGTTTTCTGTTAGATATCCCGGAGTTAAGAAACACTCGGATGAACATTTCTCACCTTTTAATATTTATTTTATGACACTGCTATATTTGTTTTTATCCCCGTACTGGCTCGTGTTCTGTTTTGTTTTGGTTTCTATCCCATGCATCATGATCATTTAGGGGGTATTTGCCTTAAGCCGAGTGCCAACCGAAGGGCTTTTCATTATAATCATGGAGCGTGAAAACCTTCTGCCGGTGTCAGTGGTTAGCAAGACATATCAAGAGGTCAGGATTGAGTCTGAAGGAAATCAGAGGGACAAAGGAGATTGTTTAGCCGCTGGTTTTATGCTGCACTTCCTAAGTCAGACTTGGATTTTGTTCAAAACGACTTAGTAGAGTTAGAGGAAATTTGGAGACAGTGGGGAGTTGCGAAGAAAGATGAGTTCATTGAAAAATATGGTGACATAGCTTTACTCTTTCCGGTCAAGATGGACGAGCAGTTGATCAGGGCCATAGTATAGTTTTGGGATCCTTCATACCGATGCTTCATTTTTAATCAGGAAGATATGGTGCCCACCGTTGAGGAATAGTCTATCTTGCTCCGTGTTGAGTCAGTAAATCCGGATAAAATCTATTGGAAGGAGCAGAAAACATCGAGCTGTCGAAAAAAGCTTTCCAAAATGATGGGTATAGAGTTTTCGATTGATTCTCCACATATAAAAAGGAAGGGTTCGAGTGACTGCATTCCTTGGGTAGTTTTGCAAAACCATATCAAGAATAACCCGGATGATGATCGTGTTTTGGATGTCTTTGCCTTGGCAATTTATGGTTTAGTCCTATTCCCGAAGGTGGAAGGTCACATCGAAGCAACCGTAGTAGACCTCTTCGATCGTTTGGACAAACAAATTGACCCTTCCCCTGCCATTCTTGCTGAAACGATCAGATCACTCAGTTATTGTCAAAGAAGAGGTAAGGGACGTTTAGAGGGTTGTGTACAACTTCTGTATGTCTAGATTCAGAGCCACTTTTGGGGTGATGATGGTGGAAGACTTCGCCCTTACATAAAGAGTTTTAGTCCCCTCCGAGAATTCAACATGGAAAAATGGTCAAAGAAAGGGGATAAGAAGTAATGGATCAGGACTATCCGTCACTTAGGTAGAGAAGATATAACTTGGAGGGCTCCGTGAATGCCACTTAGGTCGATCTTGTAGCGTTGTGGTGAGAATTTATGGGTTCCACTGTTGGGAATCCGAGGGGGCGTTAGCTATGCACCATTACTAGTACGGAGGCAATACGGATTCGAACAGTTCATCTCGATGACTCATGAGCTTATTTCGATGGAGTTCTCCTATGGTGGGTCTCGATATATGGGAAAGATACGTGAAGTTAACAAGGCATGGAAGAAATTACACCGGTTGCAAGTGGGTAGGTACATTGACAATGCCACTCCGGCATATCAAGTATGGAGAGCTAGGAGGGTCAGTGACATTGTGCTTCCTGCCGAGGACACCTCTGTTCATCTGATAACACTTCAGCTAGAACCCATAGTGCCGACAAAAGTTGAGATTGTCAGGCAAGAGTTGGAAAAGGAAAAAGGGAAACTGAAGCGTGAGTACGATACGCTTCAAGAGGAAGTCAAAGATTTGAAGACCGACCTTGAGATCCAAGAGGCCAAGATACGAAAAGTGGCTAAAGAGTGAGACACGGCACAATCCGACATAAAGAATTTGCATCAAGAGAACAAGAAGCTAAGGGCCATAAGGAAATTTACTAGGAATAGCAGACCTCTTGGTACACATGAGAAAGAGATAGAAAAGCTTCAGAAAAAATTGGAATTCTGGAAGGCAAGGCTCAGGAAAGTAAGGAAAAGGAGTCCAGATTTGCTCATGAGCGGCAGAAGTGGTGTGATGCACGCTCATTGGTTTCAGCCAAGTTGGAAAGGTGCTCGCAAAAGAATGAGCTGTTGAAAGCCAGATTGGGAAATGGGAGGGAAAAGACATCAATGCTGCGCAAGGAGAATAAGACGCTCCATGCGACCATTCAGACCTTAGAGCATCAGTTGCAAGTCCAGAAGGCTGACATCACTACCATCATTCGGGAATGCCGAGAGAGGGAGACCGAGTGAAGCCAGGAAAATGATTTAGCTATAGATGCTAGCATGAGGTGGAAGAGAAAAACTTTGGGGAGACAACAATATATAGACCACCTGACCAGGCAGATTCGCAAGGCTATGATTAAGGCAAGAGAGATGGTGAAAAAGGTGAAGACTTTGAGACAGGATATCAACCCGACCGGGAAACATGGACAACATCTGTTGAACTTCCTAGAGGAAGCACAAGACCAGTATGAGCAGATCAAATATTTCTATGTAACCCGAGATTAGGAGATGATATGTAACAAGTTTCTATGAATTAATGAAAAACCTTTGTGTTGGAATTTGATCTTAAGGCAAATACCATTACTTGCATCATTTCATACAATTATAGGAGATAGGAGCATATATTCATTCATTCATTTGTTTGATCAGTTATGCATTGATTCATTTATTCATTTATTCATCCTTGCACACATTTAATTAATAAAAAAGGAATAATGTGTCATGAAATTCTAATCCATGGTATTTACACCAAGATATAAAATTTGGCCGTCTATCAAAACATCCAGGGAGAAGCACTCCACATCAGTATAATACTCGATCGTAAGTCAGGATCATGAAGAATGAACAGACTGCCCGAATAGAAAGAATGGAAAGGGCACAAGATGAGTTAAGGGGACAGCTGGCCAAATCTCAAGCCGAATCAAGAGATCAGATGAATAAACTAATAGAACTGGTGTCCGCCGCATTTAAAGGAAAAGGACACACGGAAAATTCAGTCCTAGGATTAGAATCAGGAAATCAAAGGGGCAAAGAGGGTTAGCAAGAAGCCGTACTGACAAAAGGCCAATCTTCGCAGAATACAAAAATTCCACCACCGGTAGCTGAAATGCCTTTCGTGTATGTTCAAGCCAACACAGGGGGACAGAAACAAATGCCAATTGGGGTGAATATTGGGACGATCCCTACAAACCCTATCGATATCCCAGATATGGATGATCTCGTTGAATAAGAAAAGATGAAAATGATGGAGCTGAAAAGGGTTGAAACGGCTAAATCACAAAAGAAGTGCCAGCTTTTAGAAGAAAGGCTGAGGGCCGTGGAAGGGGCTGAGTTGTTTGAAAGCCTCGATGCTAAAGAGATGAGCTTAGTCTCCAGTTTAGTGATCCCACCTAAGTTCAAAACGCTAGATTTTGAGAAGTACAACAGGACCACCAATCCTTCCGCATATTTGACAATGTATTGCCAGAAGATGACCGGACATGATAGTGATGAGAAGTTGCTTATCCACTACTTCCAAGATAGCCTTACTGGGTCTGCCACTCGATGGTACAATCAGCTCACCTGAAGCAAGATTCGATCATGGACGGACTTGGCTAGGGCCTTATTGGAACACTACAAGCACGTATATGACATGGTACCTGATAGACTATCCCTGCAAAACATGGAGAAGAAAGCTACGAAAATCTTCAAACAGTATGCCCAGAAATGGAGAGACATGGCTACCCGGGTGTAGCCACCTCTGACAGATAAAGAAACTATGGTTCTCTTTATCAATACTCTGAAGGCACCATACTATGAAAAGTTTGTGGGTAATGCCACTAAAAATTTCGTAGATATGGTCATATCCGGAGAGATGATTGAAACCGCTATCAAAAGCGGAAAGATGGATAGCTGAGAACCAGTCGCCCACAAGAAAACAACTCCTGCCAAGAAAAAGGAAGGGGATGCTCTTGCAGTCAGTTTCAATAACTGACCCTTTTCACCTTCCACACCCTATACACCTTACCCAACCTACAATCCATACTATTCGGCTATAAACAGCCTCACTCAAAACCCTTTTCCCTATACAGTCATACCACAACAACCATTTTCGACTGGCTTATCTCCTTAGATAGCCATTCCCTCAAACATTACCCCAAACACTCAAAACATTCCCCGAAATGATCAAAAGCCTATGAGGAATACCCAAAAGATTCAGTATGACCCTATTCCTACTACTTACGATGAGTTATACCCAAAGCTCTTACAGGGACAACTCGTTGCACCTATCTATCTTCAGCCTTTAAAACCTCATTATCCCAAGTGGTATGATTCCAACGCTCATTGCGCGTACCATGCAGGGATCCAATTACATTCAATCGAGACTTGCACTGCTTTCAAGCGCAAGGTTCAGAACCTTATTGATGTGGGAATCTTGAAATTCGAACCAAAAAATGGGCCTAATATTGCGGGTAACCCGTTGCCTAATCATACAGAGGCCAAGGTTAATGTAATCATGTTAGGAGAGGTTGAAAGGATAAAAAGGGATGTCAGGAAAGTAAAGACACCAATGATCAGAGTCTGGGTAGAGATGATCGAGGCTGGCTTGCTTCGACCAAAATTGGATATGAGGAAGATAATTGACCAGTCGGAGGACTTTTGCTAATATCATGAGTGTAAGGGGCATGCCATTTAGGACTGCGACGAGTTCTTAGCAAAGGTTCAAAGGATGATGGACATGGGCGAGGCCCAGTTTTTTGAAAAAGTAGAGGATCTTGAAATCAGTATGAATGAAACGATTATGGGGTAAACAGACCCCTGATCATATACTATGATGAGCCCGAGGTAAAGGTTATTCCAGCAGTCAAGGGACCTGCTCCGAAATAATCATAGAATTGCCTTCACCATTTCCTTACAAAAGGGATAAGATGATTTCATGGAACTATAGATGCAATATGGCAATGCCGAGATCTTCGAACCATCAGACAGCTACCGTAGATGTGACTGGTGTGGGGCATCTAACCTGAAATGGTAGATGCTATGCCCCAAAAACAGTTGAACAGGGTTAAATGAGAAAAACAAGAGGAGCTGGCAAGGGTAAAAGGATAGCAGAACTAGACCCTATGGTGGTAGAACAATCTGGGAAAGTGGAAAATAATCCAGCTCCGGTTAATAAATTAAAAGAGCTGGTGAATGAGAAAAAAGTCTGCGAGTTCCTAAAGTTCATCAAGCACAGCGAGTACAGTGTAGTAGAATAGTTGCACCGCCAACCGGCAAGGATTTTAGTTCTTTCATTGCTGTGAATCTCAGAGCCACACCGAAACGCTTTGCTGAGAATTTTGAACCAGGTTTACGTGGCCAACAATATATTAGTGGAGAAGTTAGACCGGTTGGTGGGGAACATCACAGCAGATGATTACATCTCTTTCAATTATGATGAGATACCGCCGAACGGAATAGGATCCACCAAGGCTCTTCATATTACCACTACTTGCAAGGGGCACATTCTACCCCGAGTACTCCTTGACAATGAATCTTCTCTGAATATGACGCCATTGGCTACCTTGTCAAAACTACCAATTGATATGTCCTACATGCTGCCAAGTCATACCGTTGTCAAAGTCTTTGATGGCATTCATTGGGGGGTGATGGGAAACATCGAAATTCCACTTCAGATAGGCCTCTGTACCTATAAGGTTGAGTTCCAGATGATTGATATCTCCTCTTCCTATAATTATTTGTTGGGAAGGCTATGGATTCACTCTGCCGGGGCTGTGCCGTCATCTCTCCATTAAAAGCTAAAATTTGTGATGGAAGAAAGCCTAGTCAGTGTGTCAGGAGAAAAAGATATCATAGCTTCAGCATCCACAGGTACCCCTTACATAGAAGTGAACGAACATGTTGTAGAGTGCTCATTCAGGTTGCTAGAATTCATCAATGTTGTGTTCATCACCGAGGGACATAAAATTCTAGAGCTGAGGTTATCCAAGAGTACCAGGTTAGGAGTGAAGACGACAGTAGGAAAAGGTTGCCGTGCCAAAAAATGACTAGGAAAAATATCTCCAATGAATGGCCAGAACAATAGAAGTGGCCGGGAAGAAAGACCGATTCGCCTCAGGTACCTCACTAAAGCTCATAAGAAAAAAAAAACAAATTGAGAAGAACCGAAAGAGAAGGATAGCCCGACTTTTAGGTGTAGATGTGGAATGGGAATCCATGACTTTCCCTCCAATCCTTCACATCTTTCGCTCAGCCGATTTCGAGTTTGGAGATAAGAATTTCGAGGATGTGATGGTTACACTAGAACAAGCCTTCGAGAAATTCTACGGGGTTGAAGATAAACAGCTACACAAAATGATGGTTTGCATGGCCGAAACAGATGAGTTGGAAAATGAAAGCACTAGTTGGATGGTGTGCCTGTGCCCTCCAGGTTATGAGTTGACTAATTGAAGTGTGATTGAACTTCCTATAGTTATCAGGTCTACTCCAGTGTAATGCTCTAAATCAACCTTAATCGCCTTTGCCCAAAGGCAATAAAAATCCTTTGTATGGGCTTATGTTTAAGACTTATCATTCAATAAATAACAATCACGATGCATTTTCTTCATATTGATTTGTCCACATTCTTTCATTCTTTCATTATTATTGCCTATATGCCTTCCTATATTGTTTCTTCCCTACCTATTTATAGGTGCCCAGATACGGAATATGAGGACCGTCCTGTCAATAATTCTGAAATTGATTTTGAAAAACCCATCTGTACGGGTGATTTCGACGCTAACGAAGATGTCGAGGACTGTGATTTGCCTCCGGATTTGTTGAAGTAATAGAACAAGAGGAGAAACAAGTATTACCTCATAAAGAGCAATTAGAAGTGATAAATTTGGGGAATGGCAAAGAAATAAAAGAAGTCAAGATTGGGACTGCTATTTCACCATTGATAAAGCAAGATTTGATAATTCTACTCCAGGAATACGCGGATGTGTTTGCATGGTCATAGCAAGACATGCCTGGGTTGGACCCTGATGATAAGTGCTTAATTTCATACATTTTCCTATTTAATTTCCTTATACTTTGTGCTTTGATACTTACTTCCTTGAAATTTTACTAGGTTTTTATGCTTTGTAGGTATTTTGGAGGAGATGAAGTCAAAACATGTCAATTAGGATGTTAAAGAGCTTACAAAATCACAATCAAAAGATGAAAAAAGAGTTGGGAGTCAAAAAGATCAAATTATTTGTGCAAAGCAAGAAGACAGATTTGACCTCCGGAGCTTGTTGCTAAGAAAACATGATGTTAGACTCTTTATTCGAAGAAACTTCCTTCTTGACTTTTGAAGATCACTTGATTACCTTTCCAATGGTTGGTCATGGGCCTAAATCGGATAAGAAATAGTCATCCAAATCGGCATTGGAATATCTCCCTAAACCCTATTGGCAGAAAAAACCCTAGCCGCAAATCACATCTTTTTCTTAATACCCTAGCTAACATTTATGTTTATCCTTGCCAAAGAAGGATTAGTGGCTGTCAACTTGCATTAATTGCATTAATTGCAAGTGTCTTTCCTTATAGCTAATCCTAGTCAAAGAAGGAGAATTAAATAAGCCAAGACTTTCCTTCCTTACACTTACTTTGCCTGCAAGTTTGTAATCTCTCCTCATTAAAGAGTGCTTTGACTAAAACTTTCCTACTTTATTCAAACTTGGCTGCCAAGGCTTATATCTTCCCTTAAAACATAAAAGTCAACCACCTTTCCTTAACTTTAGCCACAAGTCAGCATTTGTTGAAGGGAGAGAGTTGAAATACACTTGTTTGATGCCCTAGCTATTGCCTATAAATAGAGATCAAGGGGGCAAACGAAATTTACACTTCTCCAAGCATCAAAGTTCTGATTTCTTCTTTGTTTCTTTGTTTTTGAGAGAGCAAGAGGCTGGATAATTAATATTCTTCTTCTTCTTATTTTTTCTTTCTTTCATTTTCTTCTTAGATTCTCTTTAATTTTATGTTTATGTTTACAATACCTATGCTAGGATAAACTTTTATTTGGTTAAGGGTGATTTCAAAGCCCTAGACATGTTATGTAATTAATTTTCAGAATCTATCTATCATTGTTTTCTATCAAAGTTGCTTTTGTTCTTCCATTAAAATTGTTCATGATGATGTTTTGATTTGTTTAGGTGGCCAACTAGATAAATCTTGATAATTGTCTAATGCTAGTTTAGGAGTCTTGATCCGTGTAATTATCTTGATTTCCTATTCATAAGTAGCAATTTGTGATTAATGATTATGGTCAAGTTTTCAATAATTGCAAAGTGGAACATAACCTAAGTTGAACAATCCGAGCTTATGTGTTTGTTACTTAGATCAACCTATCTTTCTCATCATAAAGCTGCTATTAAATTGAACTTAGAGAGCTTATTCTAGGATGTTTGATAGTTAGAGATTAAATAAAGAGCTTGTTCTATTTAACGACGAACTAAGGAAAGATTGGGGTAACAGAGCTTGTTGTTATCTACGGTTGTTAACTTTGATAGCTAATTAATGTTGATAGATATGAAATTGATTCTTAATGATGTCTAGTGGTGGAGAATGAAACCTGAACCATATTTTTCATATTTGATTCTTCTTAATTACTTGTTTTCTCATTCTTGTTGTTAACTTTAGTTTAAATTTGATTTCAAAATCCCCTTTACTTTTTTTACTTGTTTTTAAGTGATAAACTATTAACTTATAAACTAAAACCCAATCCCTGAGGACTCGACCTTTGCTAATCACTATACTTTACAATTGATTCTTTTTTAAGTGCAAGGTTAAATAAGATACACTCTTTTGGGTGCATCAAGTTTTTGGTGCCGTTGTCGGGGATTGCTTTCTTTACTTTATTAGTTTATTGGTTTATTCTTATTTTTTGTTCTAATTATTTACTTTTTTTTTTTTGTTTATTAGTGAATGTTCCAAGATCCCGAAGAAGACTTAAGACTTAGGAGAATTCGAAAATTTATAACTTCTCACCAACAACCAATCGAGGGGTTGATCCAAAACATCCAAAAGGAGCAAGGAGAGATGGCAGCAGTTGACAACCGAACTCTCAAGGAGCTAGCCACTCCAGACTTCGGTCAACAACCATTATGCATTGAATATGCTAATCTTGAGGTAGCTTTTGAATTAAAATCTGGTTTGATTCATCTTTTCCCAAGTTTTCATGATTTTGCAGGAGAGGATCCAAATAAGCACCTCAAGGAATTCCATGTAGTTTGCTCAAGCATGAGACCAACATGGGTCACGGAAGAGCATGTTAAGTTGAGAGCCTTCCCATTCTCTCTAGCTGATTCAGCAAAGGAACGGCTCTACTATCTACCATCCGGGACCATCATTACATGGAATGATATGAAGAAAGCATTCTTGGAAAGGTACTTCCCAGCATCTAAGGCTGCCAACATTAGAAAAGAGATATGTGGGATTTGACAATACAACGGAGAGTCCTTATATGAATATTGGGAGAGGTTCAAGAAACTTTGTGCATCATGTCCACACCATCAGATAAGTGAACAACTTCTCATCCAATACTTCTATGAAGGTCTCATGCCCACGGAGAGAAGTATGATAGATGCCGCTAGTGGGGGAGCTCTAGTTGATAAGACTCCCGGGGCTGCTAGAACTCTAATCTCCAACATGGCAGCCAATTCTCAAGAATTCTCAATGAGACAAGATCCACCACCACAACCCAAGAGAGTTAATGAGGTAAGTATATCATCCCTTGAACAAAAATTTGATAAACTGACTTCTCTTGTTCAACAATTGGCTGTAGGTAATATACAGCAAATAAAGGCTTGTGGCATATGTTCAAACATGGGGCACCAAACCGATATGTGTCCAACACTTCAAGAGGACACCAATGAACATGTGAATGCCATGGGTGGATTTCAGAACCAATCAAGGAAATATGATCCCAACTCAAACACTTACAATCCAGGATGGAGGGATCATCCAAACTTCAATTATGGAGGGAACCAATCACAAACTATTCCTCCACCATTTGACAACAGGCCACCGGGTTTTCAGCACTCAAGAAAGAAATTAGATTGATTTGTATAATGCATCAATCATTTTAGGCTCAAAAACTCACAGGAATGATTATACAAGTCAGATTAAGTCTAAACATGCTTCTTTCTCAATCAACATATCATATTAACATTGGCTCATAAAAAGGTTGACATCAAGCTCAATTCTCATGAAAATCTTCTCACTAATAAATATGTTTTAGACTTATGCAATTCATATCTCATCATTGTATCAAAAAGGAACTAAAACACACTAAAAAATAATAATAATAATAAAGACTCATAAAAAAAAAATAGTAGACAAAAATGAAAGAAATCCTAAATCATTCCCCCCACACTTAATTCTTACATTGTCCTCAATGTAAGTCTATTAACCCAAATGAAAGAATCATGTGTAAGAGAAAAGAACTAATAACATAAGAATAGGAATAACTAGACTCAAAACAAAACAAACTCATGCAACCTAAATAATCCTAAAATACTAAACAAAAATTAACAAGTAAACGTAAAAAGATTAAAATCAAACTGACAAGGTATGTCTCAAGTCTCCCTTACTCAGACCTTGTTCAGAATGAATACTTCTAAATTGCTTAAAACACAACAAACTTTTTTTTTTTTTAAGAAGGTAAAATTTAGGAGATATTACCTGTAGAGGTTGCTAACCACTTATTATAACTGAGACACAACAAACAAAATGTTAGATAATGTCACAAAGACAAAGTGCAATCCACTCCTTGCTCGTCCATATCTCTTTTTCTTTTTCCGAGCGTTTGCGAAACAACCGTAGCAGATAAATACTCATAAGCTTGGAGCTTTTTGAGTAAATCTTCAATGGTTGTAGCAGAAATTATGGTTCTCCTTGCCTCTGAAAACATGAATCCATTATCCACAGCATTATCTAAATATGAAAGCAAATTACTAAAATAACCATTAATATTAAGCAAACCAATGGGTTTCTTATTTGTGACCAAAGATGACCAAGAAGCCACGCAAGCTATTTCTTCCAATGTACCCAGACCTCCTGGTAAAGCAATGAATGCATCGGCAGAATGGTACATGATTGTCATCCGTTCAGGGATACTCCAGACTTGTATTTCCTTACCCAAGGTAGGTCCACAAAAATCTGTGAATAGTTTTGGCACGATTCCTAGAACTGGACTTCCTCCGGCGTGTGCTGCTGTAGCGACTGCTCCCATTAAACCCGTACTACCGCCTCCATAAATCAACTGGATCTTTTGTTGGGCAAGTATTACTCCAACTCTTATGGCTTCATCAGCGAATATGTTATTTTTCCCTGGATAAGCACCTCCAAAAACAAAAAATTTTTTTATGCGTTGGGACGAAGTACTTTCCATTTTTTTTTCTTTTTTTTTTCTTTTTTTCCGATGCCTGAAAGAGAATGAGTACATGGTGTAATATATAGAGGACTGAGTAGTGAATCAGACAAGAGTAATAATGTCGCCGAAAGTGTATCTGACCTGTCAGAAGAAAATGTTAACCTAACAAAAGATTTTTGCGTGATTTCAGGAAGAAAATCAAAAAGAGAAGAAAAATCAACCGTAAAAGTCAAGAGTAATAATGTCGCCGAAAGTGTATTTGGCATCTTCCTCTGGTTTTACGTCCAGAAACGGCTTAAACGCCTTCTATGAGTCGAGGATATGCTTCCCATCCAGTTTTCTTACAAGCTGGCAAACAGGGTCTTTTAACATCAGATTCCCAAGATGTTGCCATTCCCTTTGGAATTGCGACCATAAATCAAGAATTTCTCTTTGTACGTCTCCACTAGGATGCGTCTCAAGAGAAAGTTGGATATTACCCAAATTCTCCTTACTCAGTCCATCCTTAATGAATTCAATTTTATCATCTCGATTAGAGGACGGAATCCCAATAGAACGACATTTACCGTTACACGTCCATCGTGCACATTTGTGGCAATTTGAACTCATGCGCTTTGCTCGTCGCTTCTTTGCAAAAGTGCTTCTACCTGTACCTGGTAAATGCAAAACAGGAAGATATTCATCTTCACGTACCTTGGCTTCAATTATCCAACGTATGTCTCCAGGAATCCCTTTGTGCATAAGCATTCTTAATCTTTCAAATCGAACTTGGTAAAGCTTCAGTAAAATATTTCGAGGAAAAGGAGGAAATCGTTTCTGCAATCTTGTGAGAATATCATCCATCCTAAAGAAAAAAAATGAAAGAGAAATTGAAAGAGAAATTTATATACAATATCAGTTTTGTGGGTAGCTGATAGAACCGACTTAAATAATCACGGAGTACCGTTATCCGCCATTTAACCGGGGTTAAAAAAATAAAATAAAAATTATATTTACATCTAGTTATTTTAAAAACAAGGATCAGAAAGAAAAACAACCTAAAAAGACTCAAAAACAAAAAACTCTAAATAAAATCCTAAATTACTAAACAAATAAACATAAAAATAAATAAATAAAAACAATAAAAAATAATAAAAGGAAAAGGAAAAGAAAGCAAATCTGAGTATGGCAGGTTGGTAATTTCTTCATTAATTGGACTGCCTTCCCAATTAGTACTGATTTAAGTTGTCCAACCTAACCAACACCCCTTCTTGGCTTTTTAGGCTTGTTAGGCTCATACATGAAACTTCCCATATTTGAACGTTTGATAGGAAGCTTTCTTTGCACAAAACTGGATGCATTCTCCATTACAAGTATTATTCCATCATGTTTTGTGGTGCATATCTCATCGAGGAATGGAGCATATGTTGGTACTTGTTGAATGGCATCCACAAACAAACTGTTTAAGGTTTCCAGCATGTTTTGTTCATGTTCTTCCTCCTTGAACTTTGCAAATCTACTAGGAAAAGGTGGAGAAGAAACATTAGTAAAAATTGGAATCTTAAACGTTACCTCAGGTGCTGAAATACTCTTATTTGTATTTGTGGCTTCATTATCCTCAAGAATAGAATCCATCTCTAATTTTGTCTCATCCTCATCTTGTTCCTCATTCCTCAAGGTCACAATAGTAGTATTCTCCTTTGGGTTAATCATTGTTTGGGCAGAGAGTTCTTCAGATCTTTGTGCTACCCATACCACCATACTACTAGCCAATAGGCTCATTTGCCTTTCCAAACTCTGGATACTTGCCCTTGTTTCCTGTTGAAATTGCAAAGTATTAGTAACAAGAGAATCGACAAGATCTTCTAAAGAAGTACCTGAGTTTTGAGTCATATGTGGTGGTTGAAAAAGATCTGGTTCTTGAGACCATGATTGATTGAAGCTAGATGGATGAGTGTAATTGGCATAAGGATCTACTTCTTGGTAATTTTTCGAGTAACCATAATTAGTATGATCCCACCTTCCCTCATGGTAAGTGTTGGAGTAATGATCATGCGGTTGGTCTTGGAACCATTGATGGCCTTGACATCCTCCCATGGCAAATTGTTGAACTGGGAAGGTGAGATTGGCTTGTTGATTCTCCATGTTCATGTATGCCACCAACTCTTCAAGTGTTAGATTGCTCAATTCCATCGTTTTTTTTTTTTTTTATTTTTATTTTTTTCAAAATTTGATAAGAAAAACCCGTATGTACAAGAAACCAAAACTCATTAGAACTGAAAATAAGAATAAACCAAGTAACAAATAAACTAAAGAAAACAATCCCCGGCAACGGCGCCAAAAATTTGATGCACCCAAAAGAGTGTATCTTATTTAACCTTGCACTAAAAAGATCAATTGTAAGTATAGTAGTTAGCAAGGGTCGAGTCCTCAGGGATTGGGTTTTAATTTATGAGTTATTAGTTTATAACTTACATTCAAAGAAAACAATAAAAGAAAAGGGGTTTTTGAAGCCAGATTTAAACTAAAGTAAATAATAAGAATAAGATGCAAGGCGGTATAACCAGCCAATAAAAATATATATACTAAATTAGGCGGTATAACCAGCCAATAAAAATATATATACTAAATTAGGCGGTATAACCAGCCAATAAAAATAAAACAAAGTTAATATATAAATTAGGCGGTATAACCAGCCAATAAAAATAAATATACTTTTAAAAATAAGCAAACTAGAAAAGTAAGAAAACAAGTAAGTAAGAAGAATCAAATATGAAAAATATGGTTAAGGTTTCATTCTCCACCACTAGACATCATTAAGAATCAATTTCAGATCTATCAATATCAACCAACTATCAAAGTTAACAACCGTAGATAACAACAAGCTCTGTTATCCCAATCTTTCCTTAGTTTGTCGTTAAATAGAACAAGCTCTCTATTTAATCTCTAACCATCAAACAACCTAGAATAAGCTCTCTAGATTCAATTTAATGGCAGCTTTATGATGAGAAAGATAGGTTGATCTAAGCAACAAACACATAAGCTCGGATTGTTCAACTTAGGTTATGTTCCACTTTGCAATTATTGAAAACTTGACCATAATCATTAATCACAAATTGCCACTTATGAATAGGAAATCAAGACAATTACACGGATCAAGACTCCTAAACTAGCAATAGATAATTATCAAGATCTATCTAGTTGTACACCTAAACAAATCAAGACAACATCATGAACAATTCTTGTAGAAGAACATAAGCAACTTTGATAGAAAATTAATGATAGATAGAATCTGAAAATCAATTATAAAACATGTCTAGAGCTTTGAAATCACCCTTAACCAAATAGAAGTTTAGCCTAGCATAGGCATTGTAAACATAAACATAAAATTAAAGAAAATCTAAGAAGAAAATAAAAGAAAGAAAGAAGAAGAGGAAGAATATTAATTATCCAACCTCTTGCTCTCTCTAAAGAAAAAGAAAACTAGAGAAAAGAAAGAAAACTAGAGAAAAGAAAGAAGAAGAAAACTTAGAGAATTTTATTAAAATGGCTAATATCCTACCTATGTACAATATGATCCCTTACAATCATCCAAGGCCCTCTATTTATACACATTTTGGAGGGCTAAATGACAAGAGACAAGCTTTACAAATTTCAAAGGTAGGTATATGACGATTTTGATCAGCCAAATTGATGGTCGATTTCGTCAATATTGGAGGCCTGATCTGATCACATGGTCTTCTAGACAAAGGTTCCCCAATCAGTTACGGAACCATAGCCGTTGGAATCAGCTCATTTGCTGATGTGGTTAAGCAGATATGGGCAAAATACGAAAACATGTCAGCACAGACGTCATTGCACATCAGCCACCTTGATGGTCGATTTCTTCAATATTGGAGGCCTGATCTGATCACATGGTCTTCTAGACAAAGGTTCCCCTATCAGTTACGGAACCATAGCCGTTGGAATCAGCTCATTTTCTTATGTGGATAAGAAGATATGGGCATAATACGAAAACATGTCAGCACAGACGTCATTGCACATCAGCCAACTTGATGGTCGATTTCGCTAGGGAAAACGACTCCGTTTTAAGAAGTGTAAAACATGAAAAAGATAGATATGCCTCTTAGCTTTGCATGGCTACAAATTTCAGCCTTATTTCTTCAGTGAAACTCGAGATATAGCTGATATGGCAAAAGGTGTCGGAACTGAAACTGAACTGGATTTGCCCTTAATTTTAGTAATCTGAAATCACTCAAAGAAACTTGTGAAAAACACCAAAATACATAAAAATATAAAAGATCATAAACACAATTAGAATAAACAATAATAACTCGTATTTGACACAAAACATTAATAAAACATAACTAAAAACTATATAATTATACGAGTTATCACAATTCAATTTCAACAGGAAACAAAGACAAGTATCCGAAATTTGGAGACTCAAATTGGGCAATTAGCAACAACCATGAGTCAAATGCAAGCAAGGGATTTCGGGAAATTACCTTCCCAAACCATAGTGAATCCAAGAGAGAATGCCAATGCTATAACTCTAAGAAGTGGGAAACAGCTTGAGACACCACAAAAGGATAGTGCTCAAGGGGAGGACAACACCATGGCATCATCTTCATATCCAATGAGCCATTACAAAAGGTAGCTCCCAAACCATCCTCTCCTTCTTATATAACTCCTCCACCTTTTCCTAGCAGGTTAGCAAAGTCCAAGAAGGAGGAGCAAGAGAAGGAAATTTTGGAAACCTTCCGAAAAGTAGAGGTGAACATTCCTTTACTAGATGCTACCAAGCAAGTGCCAAGATATGCCAAGTTCCTAAAAGAGTTGTGCACATCTAAACGAAAGTTGAAATGGAATAAAAAGGTAAGTGTGGGGGAGAATGTATCAGCTGTTCTTCAAAAGAAACTTCCACCTAAATGCAAGGATCCAGGTATGTTTACCATTCCTTGTAAGGTAGGCAACACCAGGTTTGAGCGTGCTATGCTAGATCTAGAGGCATCTATTAATGTCATGCCATATTCAATTTATGCTTCATTGAGTCTAGGACCATTAGAGGAAACCGGTGTTATAATACAACTTGTTGACCGTTCTAACACTTATCCAAGAGGAGTTGTAGAAGAAGTTCTTGTACAGGTTAATGAATTGGTTTTTCCCGCTGACTTTTATGTTATTGAGATGGAAGATGAGATGTCTTCTAATCCCAAACCTATTCTATTAGGGAGACCATTCTTGAAAACAGTAAAAACTAAAATAGATGTACATGATGGCTCTTTAACTATGGAATTTGATAGTGAAATAATTCGCTTTAACATTTTTGAGGCCATGAGATATCCTAGTGATGTGCATTCTGTTTTTAATATTGATATAATTGACTCACTAGTGCAGCAAGCTTATGAGCTAGATGGTGAAGATAGTGTGGAGATAGTCCTTAGCAAACATCTCGGAATGGGGAATGCTAAAGGGGAACTAGCCTTGAGTGACCATGTGGAAGGGGCACTAGAATCTTTACACTCGCTACCACCTAAAGATGCAAGGTTTGATGTTTCATTTATTGATTTGCCTTTATCTAATGAGAAACTTCTACCTTTCATTTTGCAGGCACCAACTTTTGAGATGAAACCACTACCGAACCACTTGAAATATGTGTTCTTAGGAGAAAAGGACACACTACCGGCATTGCCAAAGAGCTCACACCTTTGCAAGAAGAGCAACTTATCCGGGTGCTTAGAGAGCATAAAACAGCAATTGGTTGGACAATTACCGATATCAAGGGAATAAGCCCATCCATGTGCATGCACCGGATTTTGTTAGAGGAGGCATCCAAACCAACAAGAGAAGCGCAAAGAAGATTGAACCCTCCTATGATGAAGGTTGTGAAAAAGGAGATACTGGAGCTCCTAGATGTTGGAGTGATCTATCCTATCTCGGATAGCAAATGGGTGAGCCCGGTCCAAGTGGTTCCAAAGAAATCAGGTGTAACGGTGGTAACAAATAATGAGAATGAATTTGTTCCTACTAGGATTCAAATAGGGTGGCGAGTTTGTGTTGATTATCGGAAACTTAATTCCACAACTCGCAAAGACCACTTTCCTTTACCTTTTATTGATCAAATGCTTGAAAGGTTAGCTGGCCATTCTCATTATTGTTTTCTTGATGGTTTTTCAGGTTATAATCAGATAGCCATTGCTCCGGAGGACCAAGAGAAAACAACATTCACATGTCCATTTGGTACTTTTGCATACCGGCGTATGTCATTTGGTCTTTGTAATGCACCAACTACATTCCAAAGGTGTATGGTTAGCATATTTTCAGATTATGTAGAGAACATCATAGAAGTGTTTATGGATGATTTTAGTGTCTATGGTGATTATTTTGATAGATGTCTAGAGAACCTTACACTTGTACTTGAAAGATGCATGGAAACTAACCTTGTTTTGAATTGGGAAAAATGTCACTTTATGGTAGAACAAGGAATAGTTTTGGGCCATGTTATTTCTTCGAGAGGGATAGAGGTTGATAAATCTAAAATAGATATTATGCATTCTTTACCACCTCCCACAAATGTGAGAGAGGTTCGTTCTTTTCTTGGACATGCAGGTTTCTATAGGAGATTTATCAAAGACTTCTCAAAGATCACATTACCTCTTTGCAAGCTACTACAAAAAGATGTGGTTTTCCACTTTGATGATAAATGCAAAGAGGCGTTTGAAACATTGAAGGGACTCTTGACATCAGCTCCTATCATGCAACCACCAGATTGGAATGTACCTTTTGAAATCATGTGTGATGCTAGAGACTATGCCATTGGAGATGTTTTGGGCCAACGGTTTGGCAAAGCCTCACATGCCACTTATTATGCCTCTCGAACTCTTAATGATGCTCAATTAAACTATTACACTACTGAAAAAGAACTTTTGGCTGTTGTATTTTCTTTAGAAAAATTTCGATCTTATTTAATTGGTACTATAGTAATCGTATTTTCTGACCATGCAGCCCTTAGGTACTTACTCACTAAGAAGGAGGCCAAACCAAGGTTGATTAGATGGATACTTCTCTTACAAGAGTTTGATTTGGAGATAAAAGATAAGAGAGGTAGTGACAACCTGGTTGCGGACCATCTTAGCCGTTTAGTTCATGAAAAGGATGCACTACCCTTGACTGAGAACTTTTCGGATGAGCAACTTCTTTTTATAAGTACAACAACTCCTTGGTATGCCGATATTGTTAATTACTTAGTTACCCAGAAGTTGCCACAAGAGTTGACACAAGCTCAAAGAAATAAGATCAAGAGTGATGCCAAATACTACATATGGGATGATCCTTACCTTTGGAAGCATTGCTCCGATCAGATTATAAGAAGGTGTGTACTCGAATATGAATTTCAATCTATTCTCACCTTTTGTCACTCTTATGCATATTGAGGACACTTTGGATCCAAAAGAATAGCCATGAAAGTTCTTGATTCTGGATTTTATTGGCCTACTATATTCAAAGATGCATACCTCTTTTGCAAGTCATGTGATCGTTGCCAAAGAACAGGTAACTTAGGTGCTAGAAATCAAATGCCTCAAACTCTAATACTTATTGTTGAAATTTTTTATGTATGGGGCATGGATTTCATGGGACCTTTTCCTTCTTCTTTTGGTAATCTTTATATTTTACTTGCCGTTGATTATGTTTCAAAGTGGGTGGAAGCAAAAGCCACTAGGACTAATAACTCTAAAGTTGTTTCAGATTTTGTCAAGACAAACATCTTTGCTAGGTTTGGAACACCAAAGGCCATAATCAGCGATAGATGTACTCACTTTTGCAATAGGACTATGGAAGCACTTTTGAGGGAGTATAACATCACACACAAGGTCTCCACCTCATACCATCCTCAAACTAGTGGGCAAGCTGAAGTGTCAAATCGAGAAGTAAAGTCCATCCTTGAAAAGACAGTTAACCCAATTAGGAAGGATTGGAGTTCACGACTTGATGATGCACTTTGGGCTTATAGGACAGCATATAAGACACCCATTGGTATGTCTCCTTATTGACTTGTTTATGGTAAGCCTTATCATTTTCCGGTTGAATTGGAACATAAATCATATTGGGCTATCAAACAATGCAACGTGGAGATGGATGAGACAGGTAAGCAAAGAAAACTTGACCTACAAGAATTACAGGAGATAAGGAATGATGCCTATGAGAATTCTAGGATTTACAAGGAAAAGACTAAGGCATTCCATGACAAGATGATATCAAGAAAGGACTTTGTTGTTGGACAAAAAGTTCTTCTCTTCCATTCACGCCTTAAGTTATTTCCAGGTAAGTTACGTTCTCGTTGGGTTGGACCTTTTGTTATTACTAATGTATTTACTCATGGTGCAGTTGAAATCCAAAGCCCAAAAACAAATAAGGCATTCAAAGTGAATGGTCACAGATTGAAGCCTTACTATGAGAACTTTCCAATACAAGATGTGGAGGAGTTACCACTTTTTGAGCCAAATTATGTTGAATAATAATGGCATGGGTCTAAGTCAGGCTGAGGACAATAAACCAAGCGCTTCTTGGGAGGCAACCCAAAGGATGGAGAGCAACCATTATAATCAGATTTGCATATTCCATACTCTCCATCATTTTATCTTTTATTGTTTTTCTTTAGTTTGTTTTGTTTAGTAGTTCTTTTCTCTTACATATAATTCTTGCATTGGGGATAATAGCATTACATTGAGGACAATGTAAAAATTAAGTGTGGGGGGAAGAATTTAGGGTTTTCTTTAGTGTGTTTTGATTTTTATTCTTTTTATGTTGTTTTTAGTGTACTTTAGTTACTTTCAATACTTTGATGAGATATGAATTGCATAAGTCTAAAACTGATTTATTAGTGAGAAGATTTTCATGAGAATTGAGAGCGGAAACGATCAAATTGGATGAAATTGAAGGTCCCAAATGGAATAAGATCAGTAACTACGGATATTGGAAGTTCCAATTTCGACGCAGAGTTGAAATAAGAATTGGTTCGAGAGAAAAAGGAAAATAAGGATTTAATCAATATGTAGGAAAATTCCCAAATTTGGGGAAAACTGCAGAGATGTCCCGATTCGGTGAAATTGAAGCCCCCAGTTGACGAAGGATAAGTAAACAAAAATATCCCAAGTCTTAGTTTGAAGTGGATCCCAAGGAAGAGCCGGTTAGAGGAAAAACGGAAAAAGGGAAAATTCCCGATATTGGAAAGGGGAAAACTAAATCGGAGAGGAATTCGATCGTAAAAATTGGGGGTTTTCGAACCAACTCCAATTCAATATATAACGAAGGCAGTGGAAAAAGAAAATCCAAAAATCGGACCCGTTTTGAGTAAAACCGAGGTTTCAAGGGTTCAAAGGCAATATTAGAAAATTCGGGAAAAATAGAATCCGAGCTCAGAAAATTATGAAAACCTCCATATCTGAGTTTTATACTAGATGGAAGGTACTAGAGGGAAAAAAATCAAGAATTGGAGCTCAAATGAAAAAGGCAAAGTTCGGGTGCACTAACCCAAAATTCCAAAAGAAAATTCCAGAAAAAATAGGAAACGAGCTCAAAAAAATATGAAAACCTCTAGATCTGAGTTTTATATTTTTTGGAAGGCATTGGAGAAGAAAAATCCAGAATTGGAGTTCGAATAAAAAAGGCAAAGTTCGAGTGTACTAACCCAAAATTCCAAAAGAAAATTCTGGGAAAAATAGGAAACGAGCTCGAAAAATTATGAAAACTCCCAGACCTGAGTTTTATATTTTTTGGAAGGCATTGGAGAAGAAAAATCTGGAAATCGGAGCTCAAATGAAAAAAGGCAAAGCTTGGGTGCACTAACCCGAAATTCCAAAAGAAAATTCCGGGAAAAACAGGAAACGAGCTCGAAAAAATATGAAAACTTCCAAATCTGAGTTTTATATTTTTTGGAAGGCATTGGAAAAGAAAAATCCAAAATCGGAGCTCATTTGAAAAAAGACAAAGTTTGGGAGGCACTAAATCGAAACTTTAGAGGAAAATTCGGGAAAAATAAAGAATGAGCTCGAAAAAATTTGAAAACCTCCAGAATTGAGTTTTATATTGGATGGGTAGAATTGGACAAGAAAATTTTGAAATTGGGGTCCATTTGCAATTAAAATAAGTTTGGGGGCCAAAACCTAATTTTACCGAAGAAACCGAAAAGGGCCATTTTGCAAATAAAAAATGATGAATGGCCTGTAAATTACCAGGCCATTTTAGGCCAGCAGCTATTTCAAAGAGGGAGTGTGATCATCATGGATCAAATGGTTAAGGATGGATAGCAAGATGACATTTTTACAAGGACAAGAATCTCTCCACTACTTTGCCTACATGGCATTTTAAGCCAATGGGAAGGCTCCAAATTGCAAAGCCATGTGAAGGCCATGTGAAGTTAATAAGATGATGCCAAATAGGATAAATAATGCCTTGTAGGAGGATATTTTTGTAGTAGCCTCCATGATCTTGACAAATGGCAAAAATATTTTGTAGAGACAAGGGGACAAGAATAGTCTAAGCGGCATTGTTGGCCAATGGGAGGCTAGGAAACCCTATTTTTAAGGGAAGCACCATGAAATAGGGGACAAGCTCCCTATTTTTAAGGAAAACACTAGGTTGGAGGGAACATTTTTTAGCCATGTGGCAAAGGATGTTGGAGGAGCATGGGAAGTATGACAAGGGTAAAAAAAAAAAGTCACACTTACTCTAATATTAAGGGGCAGCCGGCCATAGTGAGAAAAATGAGGAGGTTCATTTTTTTCTTAAGGCATTTCATTCTTGAGAGAAAAGGAAGAAGAAAAAAAACAAGAAGAGAAAAATTTGGCAACCTTGATTTGGAAAGCAATAGCTAAGTAGCTATCACCTCCTTTCTTCTTCTTTAATGTTTCTATTTGATGTTGTGATTCTTTTTCTCCTCTTTTTGTTCATGTGATTTGTAAACTTTTTGATGAATAAAAAGGTTTTCAAAAATAAAATTTAAAGGTTTTCTATCCTTTATTCTTCATTCTTTATCAAATAACCAAGTTAATTTAATTTTTTTTTTTTACATATTTCATGCCTCAGCCGAACCTTCCTAGGTGATTTTGTGCTTGTTCTTGCTTGATATTGCTTGCTTGATTGGTTGTGTTCATCTCTTGACTCATGATTTATCTATTGTCATATGATTGTGGGCTGTAAAATCATGAATTTCATGACATTTCAACTAGGATTTTGGCCAAGATCAACCAATGATCTCAAGCCAAAAATCCATTGTCTCTACTAGTTGAGAGATTGATAGTTTAGATTGGGTATTTTGACTTTTGGATTTTTTTCACTACTTATCTATGGTCAAAATAAAATGATTTTTTTACTGTATGCATTTGTCATTTAGAGGATGCCATGATATTGTTTTCATGATTTTTAGATTTATTTTTATCATGGTTGAAAAAATGGTTTTTAACAAAGCAATTTTAACTCACTGTCTTAACTTTGGTGAAAATTAGGTCATAGTACCTTTGCTCCAAAAATTAAGTTGATTTTTTTCCCATGAAGATCAATATGTTTTAGGCCTGCCCTAATTTTTTTAGAATTTTCTGAAATCTTTTAGAAGGGTAAAAAAATAGATTTTCAAAACTGCCAGTGGGAGTCAGATTTGTTTTTGAGAAATAATAAATTTCTGTTTTTGTTTGGATACAAAGAGGGGGCTGATTTGGGACATTAGTTACTATCTTAGGTTAATTTTCAAGTCATTTCAATCCTAAAATTTGATTTTATAAAAGTCGGGTCAAGGTTGGTCAACCCGGATTTCAAAACTAGGAAAATAGAGCCTTTTTAAAGGGGGGTTCGGCCATGAGGCCATTTTCATCCAAAAAAACCCAATTTTTTAAATCTAAGACCAAAGTCTTTCGATTTTGAAAATCAGATTTAAGTCTCTTACTAAGGTAGTCGGATACCTTTTTTAGGTATACGAATGTCCTTACTTCAAGGAAGAAATACATCTTCATGCATTGCATTTTTAAAATGTTTTTAAATTTTAATTTGACATAAAATGTATGTTTCGGTTTCCTAAACATTTGACGAGAATTAGTTCCTAATCTTTGCTGGGTTGCCGGGGAGGTTAGGAAATTGTTCAACACACGTGTTTATGGAATTGAAAGATCTTGGATTTTGTTTTATTCAGAATCATATAAATGTCATAAGAAAGAATATTTTCCAAGCTTTTCCGGGTTTGCCGGAGAGTGTGGTAATTTTTTTCGATATATGCTATTTGCATGATTCCTCACACGAAAATTCTATGTCCATGAATATTCCATGTTGATGTCATTCTATATTCATGTTGCCATAATTAGATTTTGCCATGCCTAGCATGCCATGTCATTCATTCATGTGCCATATCATTCATATGCCATGTCATCTAGATTATGCCATGTCATCCATTCACATGCCATGTCATCTAGATTATGCTATGTCATTCATTCACATGCCATGTCATCTAGATTATGCCATGTCATTCATTCACATGTCATGTCATCTAGGTCATGTCATTCATATGCCATGTCATCCATTCACATGCCATGTCATCTAGATTATGCCATGTCATTCATTCACATGCCATATCATTCATATGCCATGTCATACATGCATACACCATATCATTCATGTTCCATGTCATTCACATGCCATATTCATCCATTCACATGCCGTGTCATTCATATGCCATGTCATCCATTCACATGCCATGTCATCCATTCACATGCCATGTCATTCATGCATACGCCATATCATTCATGCATACGCCATATCATTCATGTGCCATGTCATTCACATGCCATATTTATTCATTCACATGTCATGTCATTTAGTTTATTCCATGTCATTCATTCATGCTCCATATCATGTCATGTCTTTGATTCATATTCCATGCCATTTATTCTTTTGGCTATGTCATTTAAATTTTGTCAAGTTATTATAAATTGCTTGTCATGCCATGTTAATTATGCATGTTATACATTCATGTTTTAATGATAATTTATACATTCATGATTATTCAATTTTTTGAAAATTGATATTTTTTTAATAAAATAAGGCAAAATTCCTGAGTTATTATAATTCATGAATTCTCCTACGGATTGTCGGGGAGTCTTCATCAACTATATTAACAAAGGAATACCCTTTTAAAAAATGATGGTGTGGAGATTTCCAAAAACAATAATAAATCTATATTTTACAGGTTTACCGGGGAATATAGAAATTTTTTGAAATAACAAATTCTGGATCATTCTCGAACCAAAATAGGATTGTTTTTGAAATGGGAATTATTTGCAAATATCAAATCTAAAACCGATTTTTCACCGAGACTCGAGATAACACATGACTAATAAGATACCGTTTTATACGGGCGTTGTTGGGGTGCTAATCCTTCCCCACACGTAACCGACTCCCGAACCCGCACTTGCTTTCTCTGGTTCAAAGAGCAGACTTCGAAATTGGTTTTAAAATGTTTTAATTAATTTTAAAATATTTTTATAAAACCGGCTTTAATAGGTGGCCGATCATACCTAGCCAAAAAAATATTAGTGGCGACTCCATTTCTTTTTCGAGGTCCTTTTCATACCCTCAACCTTTATTTCAAGAGGAATTAAGTCGTCTTTTCCTCTATCTTTCCCCCAATGTCACACTTTGATGAGGCCAATCGTCCCCCCGACGGGGGCGAAAATTTTGGACTTTTCGAGGCGGTGACAGAGGTGTTTCAGTCTTATAGGGTGACCTGAGCATATGCTCAACAAATGGTTCTTCTATCATGGAAAAAACACATTCCTTCTTGAGGATCAGCCTGTCAGGAATCTTATACTACTTGTGTTCCCAATTATAGGAGTATAGATTTAAGTTGCGGTCGCGGATATATTTTCAGTTTTAGCATAGTTACGAATGTAATCAATGTTTTAGCGGTCGTATTTTTTTTTTCATTTTGCACAACATACGGTAAAACATAGTAAAATTTTAAAAATAGGTTCTTTTTATAATTTTTTATTTATTAAAAAAAATATTCACAAGTTGTAAATTGAATTTATATATGTAATTCACGATCACGAGTTTAATTAACCGTTACAGGCCGTTAACCATTCACACCCTAATTGCAATATATATCGACGATAAAAAGAGTAAAACCACAAAATAATGATCGTAACATCGCGTTACGACTGCTATTTAAATCACTTATAGAAAGCTTCCCAATGTATTGGTGCATTCAAAAAAGCGTATCTTTATTAAACCTTGCAATTAATATGATCAATTATAGTAAAGTAGCATGCAAGGGTCGAATCCACAGAGATTGGTTTTTAGTTTATAAATTACTAGTTTAAAACTTAAATTTAAGAACAATAAAAGAAAATGAGGTTTCTGAAAGAGTTTTAAAAATGAAGAAAACAAGAAAAGTAAGAAGCAAATAAATAAGATGAAATCAAATATAAGAGAAATATGGCTAAAGGTTCATTCTCCACCACTAGACATCTTTGAAAATCAATTTCAGATCTATCAACATCAATGAGCTATCAAAGTTAACAACCGTAGATAACAACCTCCCGTTACCACATCCTTCCTTAGTTCGTTGTTAAGCAGGACGAACGCCACTACTTAATCTCTAACTATCAAACAACCTAGGATGAACATCTCTAAATTTAATTTGATAGCAGCTTTATGATGAGAAAGATAGGTTGATCTAAGCAACAAAAGCATGAACATGAATTGTTTAACTTAGGTATGTTCCACTTTGCAATTAGCGAAAACTTGACCATAATCATTAATCACAAATTGCTACTTATGAATAGAAATCAAGACAATTACACGGATCAAAACTCCTAAACTAGCATTAGATAATTATCAAGATATATCTAGTTTGCAACCTAAACAAATCAAGACAACATCATGAACAATTCTTATAGAAGAACACAAGCAACTTTGATAGAAAACTAATGATAAATAGAATCTCAAAATCAATTACACAACATGTTCTAGGGCTTTGAAATCACCTTTAACCAAAAAGAAGTTTAGCCTAGCATAGGCATAGATAATATATACATAAAACTAAAAAGAAAATAAAAAGAATGGAGAAGAAGAAGAAGAAGAAGAAGAAGAAGAAGAATGAAGATCCTTGAGTCTCCTCAAAAGATATCTAATTTGTGGCTCAAAAAAATGGTATTTATAGAGTTTTAAAACCCTGGGAACAAATCCTTGCCGCACAAGTAAGTTAGGAAGCATAAAATCACGTTTTTCACGTTTTTTTCATGGTTTTTTCCAATTTTTGGGCACCGCGGCACCAGAATTGGGTGTCGCGACGCCGGGCTCTTTGCCTTCCATTTTTCTACTACATCGTCTTACATTTCTTTGACTGATTTGGATGACCATTTCTTGTCCGATTTGGGTATGTAAACTACCTTTGGAAAGATATTCAAGTCAGCTTCAAAAGTCAAGAAGAAGTCTCTTCAAATAAGGACTTTAGCATCATGTTTTCCTTAAAACAAGTTCTGGAAGTCAAATCTGCCTTCTTGCTTTGCAACTAGAAATTGATATTTTTGACTCCCAAATCTTCTTCCATTTTGTGATTATGATTTTGTAAGCTCTTTACCATCATTATTGACATCTTTTGACTTAATTCTCTTTATTGTACCTAAAATTCAAAAACATAAAAAAGTAAACAAAATAAAGATATAAGACATAACTAAAACTAAGAATATAAAGGGCCTAAAATGTGTATTTTATGACTTATCATGTATGGTCTTCATAAAAAATATCGTCATATTCCATGAATTCTTCTCAAGTATCTTGGTCACCAAATCAGAATATCAGATTACGGTAGAAATTCTTTCTTCTTCTTTTTTAATTAGATCATCTTAAAATTTAAATTGTTTGAAATGACTTAGGGATGGCAGCGGGTCAAATATCTGCATTTTTTGTATTATCCGAATTCGCAAAACTATTTTAAAATTCGAATTCTCAAATTATCCCCATTTAATCTGTATATTACTATCCGAATCTGAATTAAATAATATTATCCATCGGATATCCGAATCCGCTAAAAATCCGAATTCAATAAATCAATTTTTTTTTAAATAAAAATATAAAATCAAACAAAATTTATGTGTTTTACAAATAAGCGGATTCCGATTCGAATATCCGAATCCGCAGAAGTAATGCGGATTCGGATAATGGATATCCGAGATTTCATATCCGCATCCGCTCCGAATCCACTGCGGATAGTAATTATAATATCCAAATCCGCAAATCCAAATCCGTAAAAAATAGATCGTATATCCACGGATATCCGAATCCACATTTTAAATTGCCATCCCTAAAGTGGCTGTCGGTATTGATAATTTCATATTGTTGGAGGTTAAAAGCCAAAAGAACATTTTGTTTATTTATGTTGATGAACCAAAAAGGAATACATTATCAGCCATAGTTTACAAGAAAACTGGTGAAGCATTATTAGTTGTTTCACATAAAATACAAGAAGATAAAAAGAAAAAAGATAATTTAAAAGCAAGGGGCATAATGTCTTTCTTTGGAACGACAGTTGCACCATTTTTATTAGATTCGATAATCCGTATATTTATATCGTATTTGCATATTTTTACGTGTCATAATCATGTTTAAAATATTATATATTTATATCAATTTTGATACGTTAATAATTCGTATTATATAAATTTTGACACATTCGTTTATTCGTATCGTGTTTGTATTATTTTTTTATATCGTGTCATGTTTTAATTATTTTTTTCATATCGTATTTATATCGTGTAATCATATCGTGTTCAAAGTTATCAAATCTAATTTTTATCAATTAGTTGGAGATAATCCATATAATATAAGATTGTAAAGTGTAGTTTCAAAACGGAAACCATTGATACCAAACTTGAGTATTTCAATTGAACTCCACAATTACATCAGCATGATACTCTTGCTTTTGTATACAAAAGGGGCTGCTCATCTAGTAATTTTGAATACAATATGAAAAAAAATAATTAAAACACACGAAAAAATAATATAAACACGATATAAACATCTGAATATATCAAAATCTATATAACACAAATTATTAATATGACAATTTATATAAATATATAATACCTATTTATGATATAAATAAATAATACGAAAACACTAACTAAATATGAATTCTTATAGTTGAGACCTTTCCAAACATTTGATTTATTCAAATTCTTTCCCCCTTAGCACCTTGAGTCATTGCAAATGTACCAAAAACACGTGTTTTGGTCAAAGTCTGCCCATTGCTGTGCAAAAATATTTGGGGGTATCATCCTTCCTTGGAAAACATATTCTACATCAGTCATATACCAATTCCAGGGGATAATTATTCTATAAAATATAAAGATTAGTTGCAACATCATCTAGCCATCAATTATATGCTATAGAATTACCTAATCTCTCTTAACAACACATTTAAATTCATTTCTACTCTAATGGTGATAAAGCCATATGTGAAACTGATACAAAGGGACTGATCTCAATCTATATTATCCGGACTTTTCATTTTCCTTAAAGTATCCATGTCCGACACATATTCGAACATGGATATAGAGATATGATCATCCAAATATATGAAAAATTTAGAAAAAATTAAATATACCCATATCGAACATATACTCGTATCTGACATTCACTCCTGAGTCCATGTAACATAGATCCCAGCAACACTCTTTCACACCTTAACCTGCAATGCATATACATATTTCTATGTACAAGATGCCTACATTGAATGAATTTTCTTATCTTTTCCAAGCAGTTGCTTCCAACATGAAACTATGCCCTCTGGTTAAAATCCATGAATCAAGGTTGAGGCTGTCCATTCAAGTTTGGTTGTTGGTGGATGACTGAGGCATCTGTAGCTGGTGCTGCTGCGGCGGGGTCTGCAGGACACCAAAGTGATGTGGAGCAGATTGGTGGGGTAAAAATTGAGGAGGCAGTCCTCTATTGAAAGGATTTCCATTCATAGCTGACATTTGACCGGCTTGTATCTTAAGCCGTTGCACTTCTTCCCTCAATCTTTCATTCAAAGCTGCAAACCGCAGAAAAATAAATACTAAATAAATAACATACCTTCAAAGCCTAATTTGTTTACTATCTGGCCTATTTGATGACATAGTAGGAATTGGTTACATTAAATTGTATTATGACAATATCTGTAGGGCATTTGAATGAAGTCCCTTTTATGTACACCTCTAAATTTACTATTTAACAGTGCCATACTCTTTTACATGCCATATTAACTAAGAACTTCTCTTTACAGTTCTAAATTTCTGGTTTATTCATTAAATTGTGAAACAACTGGATCCACATGATGCAATCACTTAACTAAGAAATGGAAGAGTTTTGATGGTTTAACCAACTCCATCATAACTGATGAATGACTACAAAAATGATATCACTTCATTTATGATGCTCCGAGCCACCACCAGAAAATTTGCAGTGTATGTAATGCAAAAATTAGAAAAAGCATGCATACCATCTCTAAGCTGTGCTTGTTGCTCTATAGCCTGTAGCCGTAGTTTCAGTTCCTTATTCTCAGTAGTCAACCCGGTAATATCTCTCTGCATTCTAGGAGAAATATATTAGAAATGGTTCCCTTCCTTCACTGTGGATGCACTAAACAAATATTAGATCCTCAAAGATGCAAAACAGGTGCTTTCCAGGTTAGCAACTTCAGCAGAAATAAGTCGATATGATTCTAGAAATACAGTCATTTCATTAGGTGCATGATAACTAAGCAGTCCACGTGAAAACCATATCAGATAAATCGTGCAAACTAGACAAAGCAAATAAGCAAAACAGAAATTAAGGCAAGGAATCTGCAGGAGCAACCAGCAAACTGATAATCAACAGTTCAGAGGCATGAGTATTGTCACGTCAACCAAAGGAAGCCATGTAAATGTATACATGCATGCCCTTATTCTTAAAATAGCACATTGAATAGATTAATCTTTATGAACGTAGACCTGGATAAGTAACAGATGAGGGACAAAAATAAGCTGATTGAACAATCAAACTACTTGAGGATTTTATAGTATTACTAAAATTATATTTTATATGATTAATTGTAATATTTAGATGTTCAGCATATTTTAAGTTACTTAGGTTGCTTTAGCTTGATTACCAAGTATCAGGGATTAGGAAGTAGCCAAAAAGTACTTACCTCATTTCAGTTCCCAGTAGCTTAGGGTCATTGAGAACTTATGAATTGAGATTTTTTTCCTAGCTATATCTTTTCCTTCTGTGGTTTCTAGATTTCTCTGAGTTTCCTCTGTTTCTTTCTTTTCTTTTCTCCCCTCTGATTTCCCTCTATTTACTTGTTTCTTCCTCTTTCCTAATCCCATGCTACATCTGTAACTGATCATCTAGAATCTAATAGGAAACCAAATTGATATGCTTGATAACAACCAGTAATACTTGGAAAATAAATTTCCAAATACATGCTTGTGCGAAACTTTAAAGGTTAAAATAAATGGAAGTAGAAAAGATCAAAGTAATCAGAGTATCTCTTTATACTAAAAGACAACATAATTAAATATTCAGGACCTTAATTTTAAAAAATCAACCATGCTGTATGTGCAGGAATGCTTCACAATAAAGTGCACCATCCATGAGGTTGAAGTAGTCATAGTGAGGCAGATCAGCAGGAAGATCTGCCGAGGGAAAGTGCACTGTTTTGATTTACTTTCACAATAAAAAAAATCTAGATGATGGGCTTTTTCCCAATCAAGCCCTAAAGAAAAAGAGACAGTCGGTGGGAAAGTGCACAATTTTTAGTTTGCTCTCAAAAGAAGAAAAAGCTAGAGGAATGGATTTTTTTTCCTCATTCAAGCCCTAGAGAAAAAGATGCATAAAGTCAGTGGAGTATCAGCTTTGCAGGATGTACATCTCCTATCCTGTACTGAAATGCATCCACATGCGACATAGTCACATACTGTTAGACCCTGAGATGCGAAAATTAACCCTGTGACACATACAGAACAGACAAAGGTTAATTAGATAGTAATACTCTACTCGTTCCTCAACTTAACGTTAGGTTCTTGAAGGTATTACTGACAATTTGGAGAACTCAAAAGTAAGTGATAGTTATCTAGTAGCTGTTTTATAATATGTAAAATCCAGAAACCCCTATAGTCTTAGAGATGTCATGGGCTGAAACCCAACTGAGTCTATTTAATCACAGAAATGTCATTCTCTTGGCATATGTATGGCCTATATGGTGGTAGCAGAATCAAAGAAGGATTGATAATGGAACAGTTGAAAAGCTATGCCAAAAGGAGAATCATGCCTTCGCCTCATTCCTAGGCATGATTAAATAAAGTGCATAAAGCTGTCTTTTTCGAAACATTTAACATGGCATGAATCCACCTCAAGAGTGTTAAATACTGCTTTCCACTTATATATGCTGCGATAATGCGATATACCCTAAATGCATTAAAAATCATTACAAAACCTAAGCACTCAGATTTTTTACTAAACATAAGTGGATCATTTGCCTAGTAACATATCCTATGTTACTTGGACTCGGATGTGAGTGTCCGACACGGGTATGTTCGACTTATTCTAAGTTTTGCCATGTATTTAGAGTGTCCTTGGAGGATCATATCCCCATACCCATGTCCAGATATGTGTCGGACACAGGTACTTCAAAAAAAATGAAGAGTCGGAGCAAGATAGAACATACCTATGTTACTTCATTCTCATTTTCCCTAACATATCCCCATTGAACACTTGGGTTCAAAGTAGAGCTGGGGATCAGGAATCGAGGATCTGGCCCTCAAAATATAAGGATAAACTCTTAAAAACTAGAATTCACCTGCGTCAGACATATCTCTAATCCCATGTCCAACAGTAGAATCACAGTCCAAGCAAAATAGGCATACATCATCTAATACCAAAAGTGGTGGATATAATGAACTGATTGTAGGGACGTAGAAATTTAAGCGCGGAAAATGATTCCTAAAGAATGAAGATAGAAAAGGTCACAAGAATTAATATGTTTACATCACATAGCCAAAATTTCAACTTTGTTATAATAATGGCTCAATTTTCTATGGCACAACTATTTCAGCATGCATACCGATTTCTTTTCCCCATCTTATTCAAGGATAGATCAATGATTGTTATATAAGGTAATTAAGTGTGTCAGAAATACAGTTTGTAAAACAAAAGACACAATGGAACTTCTCAAAAAAGGTGCAAAGTGGCTAAAGCTAAAGATACTGCCAAGATTAATTAGCTTAGACAGAAGCAGTACAAGGCCTTTATTACATTTAACCCTTATTCCAATGAAGAAAATTCTATGCATCTATACGAAAAAGAAGTATTATGGAAGTTGAAAACAGTCTCAGAAAGATTTTCCTAATAACTTCAATTTGTTTTGAGAGTTTGCCCACACCCCGAAGGAAGATATTGAAACTACTACTTATTTTAGAGAACTACTAGTTTTTTGAAATAGTAGTAAATTAAATAAAGTCCCAAATAAAATGGGTAAAGTCTCCAACAATTATTCCTATGATCATATATGTGATTTGACCTATAAATGAATATGCAAGCATGCGTTTCATACATATAATAATATGTGTATAAAATTCCAATCGGTAGCTATACTCAGTTATAATTAAGATACAATCAGCAAAGAGCAGACTTTGACTTTGGAAATTGGAAAATAGCGTATAAATGATTGAGGTATTATATTATAACATGGAAAATAACCAAAAAAAATAACATTTGAATACATGAACCTCGAAAGTACACATTCTAGATAGGACAAGGTTAAAAAATCCGGACCGAAGGTCGAACCGGTTAGACCTCCGGTTCCCGACCGGCCGGTTTGACAAAGCTTTTTTTAATATTTAAACACAAAATTTAATGTTAAATAAATATTAAATATAATTAATAATTAACAAAAATCTGCATTCGGCTTAATGATATAGTCTTTAATATAAAACTAAAAGGTTAAAGGTTCAAATCTCATTAATTACAAGTAAAATAAAACCGGCTTTTTATCGGTTTTTAACAGGTTTGGTAAATACCCGATTTTAATATACTCGCCGGACCGGAGGAGCAAAGGATCACATTATTGAGGTGTAAAGTGTAAACTATAAAGCTAAACCACAAAGGCATAAAGTGCATTTACCTGAAACATTGTGACCTGTGCTGAGAGATTGGTAGCTTCTGTCTGAAGAGTCTGAACCTTCCTCTCCAGTTCAGTCGTGTATCGAGTCTTCCTCTCCTTTGAACGCGCAGCCGATTGCCTGTTAGCCAGAATCCTACAACACCAGAAAAAATTCATTTAGTTAAGAAAATTAATTGCACCAACTGATTTACCTCATAAGCCAACATATTTTCTACCCTTTTTATAATTAAAGGAAAGTAATTAGTACTATATAAATAAAAAAAAAAAGAAAAAAAAAAAGACAATTCTTACAAAAAGGAAAAAAAAAAAAAAAAAACAAGGTGAGGGTTGACCAAAGAGGAAAAACACAAACTTGTCTTTGGTGACGAACACCCAAAAAAGAAAAACAAATTAGCCTAAGGAAACGAGAAGAAGAAAAATCATAATTACGTTTGTTTTTTTAATTAACTAAAAATAAATTGTGGAAAAAATTTCACCTAATCTAATATAATTTCAAAAAAAAAAAAAACAAGTAGTAGCAAAAAAGAGACTATTAGGAAAAAAAAAAAAATTCCACCTTTTAGCTCTCTTGGGATCAATAAGGGCAAGCTCAGCGAGTCTATCAGGAGCCATAGTCTTCTTAACACCATCAATGTCCATCAAAGACTCAACCTCAAACGAAGTCGTAGTCGACCCATCCATCGAGTTACTATACCTATGGTGAACCCTCTTCTCTCCCACCCCTCCTTTCCCGCCAAATTTCTCATCTCCAGCTCCTCCGGAAATAGCGGGTCCAGTCAACCCGAGTCCGTCGAAGAAATCAGAGTCAACAGAAAGACTACGGAGGTGGGAAGAGATATGCCTAGGGTTATTGTGGGTGGAGCGAGGAGGGCCGTTGGATGAGGAGTCGTCGGACGAATCGGCGGGAACGGGTATGACAGGTGGCAGAGTGGAATTGGAGGAGGAAGCCGGGAGGTCAAGGGAGGAAAGATCGAGGTCGGACGGGTCGAAGAGGAGAAGATCGTCGAAACGGAAAGTTGTGTCGGAGTGGGCCCGCCTGTGGTGAGCTCCACGTGGAGGCATTTGATCTATCTCCACTCTCAGCTTTTGCTCCATCTTTTTTTTTAAGGTAGAAATAGGCGGAGGAAACGGCGGCAGCGGCGGCGGTGGTGGAGTAAATTATTACTATTATTATTATAGATATGAAACGAGTTTAAAAGTGGTGAGAAATATAAGTGGGAGTTGAGAGCTTGGGGCGGAGAGAAGGGCTTTTGGTTGAAAAAGACAATATACGCACAAACAGGGTTGAACTAATTTAATTTAATAAAAACTCGTTTTATTTTATGGTTTTACTAACTAATGTGCTTAGCATTTTTTTTTTTTAGAGTTAGTTAATATTAAGATCCGTTTAATCAATATTTATAAATATTCATTAAAAATTATTTAATTATCAGTTTTAAATTTTTTTTAACATTTAATATATTACTTTTATTGAATTCAAAAAAAAAAAATTCTATATATATTACCTTAACCAATATTACTAGACACTGATTAACATTTTTCTTATTATATATGATAACTTTAAAAAATAACTGTAAGATACTTGTTAGCAAAACTTTAATTTAATTTAATTTAATTTTTCTTTTTTCGTTTTATTTTCTTTCTCTACAAAGTAAAAGTAATCTAGACTTGTTATAGACAAGTAGACTTGCTTAAGAATCGAATATTTCATCCAGCTCGACATGTCAGGTGTGGGTAAGATTTTTTTATTTTGATCCAATTCCATCTGATTTAAATTACAATTTATATAATAAAAAATTATTTTTATTTAAATTTAATTATATAAATGTCGCATTTTTTATAAATAACAAGGTAACAACAACATAATATAGTCTCATCGCAAGACTTTATTATTCATTAGGCGTGACATAAAATAAAAAAATAAAAAAAGGGGAAAAGTCTACTTAATTCCTCTAAAAAAACGAAGGTGTCGATATATGATCTCGATCGCGGGGACCCGTTCGAGTGAGGATGGAAACTGAAGCAGAGGAAAAGACAACTTAATTCCTCTAGAAATAAAATAAACAATCGAGGGTATGAAAAAAGCCTCGTAAAAAGACATGGACTCGTCACCAATATTTTTTAGCTAGGTGTGATCGGTCACCTATTAAAACCGATTTTATAAAAACATTTTAAAATTAATTAAAACATTTTTAAAACCAATTTCAAGTCTGCGTTATATACCAAAGAAATCAAAGAAGCGGGTTCGGGAGTCGGTTACATGCGGGGAAGGATTAACACCCCCACAACGCCCGTATAAATCGGTACCTTATTAATTGTGTATTATCTCAAGTCTCGATAAAAAGTTGGTTTTTAATTTAGTATTTCAAGTTAAATCACAATTTAAAGAAAAATAATTCTATTTTTAATTAAAAATGATCTGGAATTTATTAATTCTAAATTTTCCTATATTCCCCGAAAAAATCGGCAAAATATAGAAATTTTTATTCATTTGAAAAACATTCCGAATCATTCTCGTTTTTTGAAGGAAAGATATTCCTTTATTAATGATAATTGATGATATTCCCTCCAGTAAACCCGGTAGAGAACTCATGAATTATTTTAACTCGAGAATACCTTTATTTTTATTGAAAAATCATTATCTTTTTTCAAAATATTTAGAAATATGAACATGTATGACATAAATAAAATGACATGGCAAAGTCTAGATAATATAATGCAACCTAAATGATATGACATAATTTAAATGATATAGTATATTATAGGTAAAAATGAAAAATCCTAAGTATCATGGTATATTCTAAATGAGATAAAATTATTTAAATGACATGGCAATTCTAAATGATATGGCATATTTTAAATGACATGGCATATTCTAAATAATTAAACCTAGATGACATGGAATATTATGAAATGTCATGAAACATAAAATAATGCTATCATAAAATATGCATAAAAATAAAATAAAAATGCATGAGCATAGAATATGCTAAATAATGTGACAAAAAAAATGACTAAATAAAAAAAATATGAGATACCATGAAACATTCAAAATCATATGGCAAACAATATAAGATCATAAAATGTGAATCAAAATAATAATAATATCATGGAAAATATCATAACAAAAACCACACATTTAAATAAAATGCATGAATATGAAAAATGCAATGTATGAAAATGTATTTTTTTCCTCTAAATAAAGAAATTCGTATATCTAGAAAGATATCCGGCTACCTTAGAAAAATATGTCAAATTAGATTTTCTAAAAAACAAAACTTTGTGATTGTTTGAAAACAATTTTGAGGAAAAACTTGAATAAAAATTAAAACCCTTACCAAACCCTTTTAAAATGGCTCTAATTTTCTAAGTTTAAAATCCCAAACTTAACTACCCTTAACCCTAGATTTATAAAATCATTTTTAAAGTTTAAAAAGGCTTAGAAACTACCCTAAGACAGCAGCTAAATCTTCTAACCAACCCCCTCTAAATGCCATAGCCAAATTCAACCATTATTCCTCTTTTGATTTCAAATCTGCCTCTACTGTCCGGCTTTTCCACACGATTTTTTAGCCTATTTTTAAAATTCAAAAAAATCTAAAAAAAATACTGGGACTCAGAACATGTAAATATACACGAGAAAAAATTGGCTTAATTTTCTAATTAAATATGACTGCCCATAAAAAATGGAGATATTCGAGTACTGGTGAAAAAAACTGTTTGTCAAAACACATTTTTTGCCTTTGATAAATTCATTCAAAAACCAAAGTAGAAATTGTTGGAAATCATCCTAAAGACCTAAGGACAGTAGCTAAACAATTAAAAACCTTGGACAAAAATTGGTTAAGTAAAAAAAAAAAATCACAAAGGTAGAACAATCAATTTGACAATTCCTTAATTTTCCACAAGTATGCTCAAGGGAGCATGACTTTGAGCCATTAATTGGCCCAAGTCACAAATCAAGTGGCAATGACATGGAATGCATGAACATACAGCAAATGAAATGTATGAAATGCATGGTCCAAAGGTCTAAATGGTAAAGGAAATGCATGACAATTCAAGACAACCTAAATGCCTAGCATGAATTTGCATGGCAATAAATGCTATCCTAACTCAATATGCATGCAATGCTTGATAATGCAAATATGACTTGGACCTAATATGTTATGAATATGCATGAAAATATTAATGTGACCTAAGACCTAAATAGCATAGTAATGCATGACAATACTAATGTGATTTAAGACTCAATATGCATGGCAATATCAATATGGCCTAGACCTAAAATGTAATGAGCATGCATAGCAATACTATGAACATACAATAACTCATGAAACTAATGTCAATGTTGGAACAAACAACAACTAATACACAATTTCAAGATATGATAATGCAAAGCATGTTACCTAAACAAAATGCAAATGCATGAAAGGAAAGGAAAGAGATGCATGAAGAGGCCAAATGATCACATGAGACTCTAATGCAATCTTATTTAGTAAATGACATAAGTACATGACAAATCATATTAAGATGCATAATGTCATGACATTTTCATAAGCATATAACATACTAAAATCAAAATGCACAAGCTCATGGCATGGAAATACAAACAAGTTAAGAAACAAAAGGAGAATGCACATGCAAGGCATACACAATGTGAAGTGCCGAATGGTCATAAAAAAAAATGATGGCAATTTTTTCATAGTATTTTCATAAGCACACGGCATACTAAAATCAGAATATACAAGTTCATGGCATGGAGATGCAAACAAGTTAAGAAGCAAAAGGAAAATACACATGCAAGGCATACAAAATGGAGTGGCCGAATGGTCATGAAACAAAACCAAGAAAATGTAAACATGTAAGACATGATACCTGAAAAAAAATGCACAACATGAGCATATGAACAACAATGGCTGAATATGCAATGATGCAATATCAAGCATGGAAATGAAATACATAAGTAAATATAGCATAGAAAATAATGTAAAGAACACATATATAAAAGATTTAACATAGACATGCAAAACAAATAACAAGCAAAACTAGTAAGTAGAACAAGCAAAGTTAAGCTCCATGGTTGGTATCAAATGGGCATAGCCTCTCACCTAACCATAATCACTTGGTCTTGCCAAGATCATGAAGCCTTTCCATCTCAATAAAACAGAAAATAAACCATGTAAAACAGAAAATAAGGTGAGCTTCATGGTAGGTAAAAATGGGCATAGCCTCTCTCCTAACCATGGTCACTTGGTCTAGCCAAGATCATGTAGCCATTTCAACCTTTTTTGCTTCATATTTTGTAAAAAAACATAACCTTAGAATACTCTAAAAACCTTGTAAAAATCATTTTTCACAACAACATGCAAGGAAGAAAAAAAACAAGGAAAACAAGGCAAGTAAATATGCCATAATCGGTCATAGCATGAAACCATAGAAAAAAATTGTTTTCCACCATTTTAATGAAGAGGAAGAGATGAAAACATAAGTAAACATTAAAAAACTTTATTTATATGAAAAATGAAGTAGGAAAACATGATAGAAAATCAAGAAAACACCATGGAAATCAAGAAGAAAGCTAGGCTAGAGCTTGGTAGAGATGACTACCTTCAAGCTCTCTATTGAAAACCTTTTTTTTCCTTTCTTTCAAAACTTTTTCTTTTCTAAATTAGCTACTGTTTCCAGCCAAAAAAACTCTGAAAAAATGAAAACATACTCCTCCCTTTAGCCTTGGCCGAATGCCCCCTAGCCCTTGGATGGGAATTACACTTTTTCTCCTCCAATCTTGGCCTTTAGATTTAGATATTTTGATGACAACATAAAAATGTCATCTTGCCAATTGATATCAGTCCTTAAGATGTGTACTCAGCCCTTGTAGTAACCTTAGCCATTAGATGCAAAAGAGGACCAATCTCATGCACTCCCTTGCTTGCCCCTCTTGAGTGCCTACCCTTGGATAAGTTGTGCTCTTCCATTATTGGTCATTGGATGAGGCCAACATAAAAATGACATCTTGCAGATTAAATCCAGCCCTCAACATGTGTACTCAGCCCTTGTAGATGGCCTAAGCCATGGATGAAAAGAGATAATCCCATGCACTCCCTTGCTCAACCGAATGGATGCTTACCCTTGGATGAATTGTGCTCATCTTTTATCTTCCAATCTTGGCCATTAGATGAGGGTTCTTTTATGACAAATAAAAATGTCATTTTGGCATTTAAACTTGGCCATTGGATGGTGCATTCAACTTTCCTACAAGGCACCTAAGCCATTGGATGAAAGGGGGACTATTTGCAAGGTGTTAGTGATATCATGTGGCTTGATAGTGACTAGGGAATTAAATTGTTCAAGCTTCCTTCTTCTCCTATATGTTGGCTGACCAAGGGAAGAAAAAATCCCAGCAATTCCTTCTTCTATCATATTTTCCCCAATTACCAATTTGCCCCTTTTGGTTTCCTTGGTGAAATGACCTTTTTGCCCCCTCGAACTTAAATAAATAGAAAACGGACTCCAAATTCGAATTTTATTTTTTCAATACTTCCAAAATAATAAAAAATTGAATTCTGGAAGTTTTCAAAAAATTTCGAGTCCATTTGCTATTTATTTCGGATTTATTTCCGAAATTACCCTTTTTATGCACCCAAACTTTACTATTTTTTAAACGAGCTCCGAATCTAGATTTTTCTTCACCAATCTCTTCCAAATAATTTAAAAACGTGATCTGAAAGTTTTCATAATTTTTAGAGCTCATTTTCTATTTTTTCGGGATTTATCTGCTTGAATTACTACATAGGAGACCCGGTATTTAGCCATTTTGCAAACGAACTCCGAATCTAGATTTTATTTCTCCAATCTCTTCCAAATAATTTAAAAATGATATTTGCAAATTTTCAGAATTTTTGGAACTCGTTTGCTATTTTTCCGGGATTTATCTGCTTGAATTACTCATAGGAGCCCGGTATTTGGCCATTTTGCAAACGAACTCCGAATCAAGATTTTCTTTTGCCAATCTCTTCAAAATGATTTAAGAATGAGATTTGAAAATTTTCAGAATTTTTGGAGTTCATTTGCTATTTTTTCCCAAATTTTCCAATTTTGCCCTTTTGCCTCCGAAACCCGGTTTTGCTCAAAACAAGTCCAATTTTTAGATTTTCTTCAAATTTAGCCTCGGGCTATCCTTGCTTAATCATTTCTCATCAATTAAGGGCTTTAGATCTTCCAAATTGGGCCATTTCTGCAATTCTTCCAAATTTCACCGAAATCCACCAAAAAACCCTAATTCTCGGTTTTCTTCCGAATTGACTTTTCTATCAGTTTTTCTTCCAAGTAGCTTCTCCATTACCCGTAGTCAGTGCTTATCTTTCATTTGAGACCTTCAATTCTGACCAATTTGATCATTTAAGCACTTTTTCCTAAATTTCTCGAATTAGGGTTTCCTTTCTACTGAATCTTGTAACCCAACTTCCGACCTCCATATCTTTCAATGTAGACCTCGAATTATCAAAATTGTTTCACCGCTTTTCAATTGAACCTCAAATCTTGATTTTGAAAGTGGGTTGATTTTTTTCAGTAGTTGACTTTTTCGGGGTTGAGTTTTTTCAAGGTTGACTTTTTTCGAGTTTGACTTTTTCTGTCTACTTTCTTAGACTAAGCCTCAGAGTACCACCTGCAGGATGAGAAAAGCCTTGTAGCATTCTGAAACATCAATTTAGGAAGAAAATGTACCTGATTTATGGGTCCGGACAAAATTAGGTGTCTACAGCTACCCCTCTTTGGCTATTGCTGAGAATCAGGAATCAGGCAAAGATAAACAAACACTAATTTTGTACGGTTAGTGAAATCACATGTGAAGGAAGGGAAAGGGGTTTTATTTTTCTCATTTCTTCTTTTTCGTCATTTTTTCATTTTTTTCATTCATTTTTTTTTTGAAAAAGCTGAAAATTGAAGATTTTGTCCTTAAATTGAATTCCCTGACTAATCAAGGCTCGACCCGTCTTAAGGAAACGGGTTCGATTTCAAAAGAAAAAATTGTGCCCGAAGGTCTTAAGAATAGTTGCAAAGGTCTTAAAAATGGTGCCCGGAGGTCTTAAAAATGGTGCCCGAAGGTCTTTAAAAATTGTGCCCGAAGGTCTTTAAAATGGTGCCCGAAGGTCTTTAAAATGGTGCCCAGAGGTCTTAAAAATGGTGCCCGAAGGTCTTTAAAAATGGTATTAGGAGATCTTTAAAAATGGTGCCCGAAGGTTTTTAAAATGGTGCCCGGAGGTCTTTAAAATGGTGCCCGAAGGTCTTTAAAATGATGCCCGAAGGTCTTTAAAATGGTGTCCGAAGGTCTTTAAAATGGTGCTTGATGGTTTTTAAAATGGTGCCAGAAGGTCTTTAAAAATGGTGCCTGAAAGTCTTTAAAAATGGTACCCGGAGGTCTTGAAAATGGTGCCCGAAGGTCTTTAAAAATGGTGCCCGAAGGTCTTTAAAAATGGTGCCCGAAGGTCTTTAATATGGTGCCCGAAGGTCTTTAAAATGGTGCCCGAAGGTTTTTAAAAATGGTGCCCGAAAGTCTTTAAAAATGGTGCCCGGAGGTCTTGAAAATAGTGCCCGAAGGTCTTTAAAAATAGTGCCCGAAGGTCTTTAAAAATGGTGCCTGAAGGTCTTTAAAATGGTGCCCGAAGGTCTTTAAAATGGTGCCCAAAGGTCTTTAAAAATGGTGCCCGAAGGCCTTAACCGTGATTAAAATTGAAAATTGAAAAAGATCTGGATGAAACCAGAGATTAAAAGCATGGGTGAAACTAGAAATTTGAAAAAGATCTGGATGAAACCAGAGATTAAAGGCATGGGTGAAACCAGAAATTTGAAAATGATCTGGATGGAACCAGAAATTTGAAAAGCATGGGTGAAACCAGAAATTTGAAAATGATCTGGATGTAACCAGAAATTGAAAAGGCATGGGTGAAACCAGAAAATTGAAAAGATCTGGATGAAACCAGAAATTGAAAAACATGGGTGAAACCAGAATTTTGAAAAAGATCTGGATGGAACTAGAAATTAGAAAAGCATAGGTGAAACCAGAAATTGAAAAGATCTGGATGAAACCAGAAATTGAAAAGAATGGGTGAAACCAGAAAATTAAAAAGATCTGGATGAAACCAAAAATTGAAATGACTTAGAAAGTAACCTGAAGGATTTGAGAGAGGGTGCAAATGGAAATATCTTGGATTGATGCAAATACTTCTTGAAATGATATAGATGTCTTGGATCGATGCAAATGCTTCTAAACGCAGATGCAGATGTCCCTTCGAATTATGTTCATGTAAGTGGTTCATGAATGGTGTAATTGCAGCTGCAATGAAGATGCAATGATCCTAGAAATGATGCACTTGCTTGAGATGATGCGAATGCCAATATCTATGAAGGATGTACTTGTAAAGATAGAATGCAGATGCTCATGGAATAGTGCAAATACAAATACTCATGAATTATGCAAATACTTGCTGACATGGTGCAGATGCAAAGCTTAATATATAGAAGAATGCTCATAAGTGATGCAAATGCCCCTGATCATTTTTCTAGATTTTGGCTTAGCCTTTCCAATTCATTTTTCCTCTTCAAATCAGAGTATATCTTCAATTCATTTTTCAATCTTTGGCTATTCTCTTTGCCCCAACAGTTTTCAAACTCTTATTGACAAAAGTCTACTTGTCAAGTTATATTTCTTCTTCTCATATTTAGAAGTCAAGGTTAACCCTAATAGTTCCACACCTAGTTAAAAAACCCTTATCTCATGCTAACATAAAAAATGGGTATTTCAAAAATATTTTTATCTTCCTTTTTGAAAAACAATTTTGCTTATTTAATGAAAACTTGTGAGTTAAAAATTTTAACCCCACAGTGTGTAATGTACAAATCTTTTGAAGACTGATGATCATTGTTAGAAATTTTCCTAAGTGTCAATTTGGGTTTTTCAACTTGAATTGACAAGGCTTGGTACAACATGATTTTGGTTATTCTAGGAAAACTTCACAACAAAAAATGTATGTCCCTTCTAGGCTCACAAATGGAATAGATTTTATAAATCATGAATTCATTGAGAACCAAGACAAATTCAACATTCTTTTCATTTCTATATCAAGGTATTTTGACAAGCACCAAGATTGGCTGAGATATTTAAACTGGAAAGTTGATTTTGGAGAAAAAAGTTTCAGTTTTTGAAATCAATCATCCAAATGAGAGTTGACAATTTGGTAGGTTCAGGAATTCCTAGATGTTCCTCGATGACCACTTCTTTAAGATGATCTTCTCTTTTGCGGTATCGGCATTATCATAGATGGCATCAGAAATTTCCATTTTACTCTAGACCGTCCGTTTTCGGGTTTTTGCCCTAGAGTCCTATTCTCTCCAATTTTTATCATTGTTTTCTTTTTTCATTGTTTTACCATGCATTTGAGAATTCTAATTTCTTCCAGAGTGAAATGATAATTCGATGAGATGGGATAAAATCTGAGGAAAAAACCCTTCAAGTTAAATATTCATGCTTGATCAAAATGGACTTTTAAAGTGCGTAATGTAGGCCATGGCTCAGGGTTCAGAAAGAAAGGATAAATAGGCCCAAAATATGTGTTTGAGAGTAATCAGATCAAGGATCATTTTTTTAGGAGGATTCTCTTTGAAACATTTATCCCTTTTTGCACTTTTCATTCCTTTTTGACTTTTTGCTCTTTTTCTTCCTTGTTTTTAGCTTTCATTTGTCATACTTTTTCACATTTTTTCTTGGCTTTTGTTTTGTTATTGGCTTCCATTTCGCCATCTTTTCCCTTTTCTTTTTCTTTGACAGAGTGAGCCCGTATTTATTCGGGGCTCCATTTGCTTTGTATCTGTCTTTGAGTTAGGACTCATTTTTCCGTGGTCTTTGAGAAGATCTTTCCTCTCATTTGCCCCCTAGTGTAGAGGGTAATCCTTCATCAGGGTTTAAAGAAGAAAGAATTCTTTCGGCTCAAAAGGGGTGACTATGGATAATTTCTTTTTGTGACAGGGACATGAAAGATGGCCATTTCTCATGTCAAGCACGAATATTCACATTGAAAAGCAATCCCCAGGGGGAATAGATAATCAAAATTTCATTTTGCACTTTGGAATCATTCGAATTCTCATATGCCTGATATCACAAAAAAAAAATTTGTCGCATGCCCCAATGATTCATGCGTTAGTCCATCATTTTTCACTATATAGCCATCATTTCCACATATGATGCCCCAATTTGATTAACCCTGAGAATTTGTATCATTACGAAGAACATCGCAAGTCTAGGTCTGCCTGAAAAGAATAAGTTTCAATCTAAGGTTTGTTTGAAGTGAATAAGGAAAATATGACCCAAAAAACGGGTTTTCTCTGGGACATGGGATAATCTAGTTTAATCATTGTGCCCCAGGGTCTCAATCATGAACTGATGTTTGGGTAGTTAGTGTTTTGTGGTCATTAGTAAAGGTCATGAATGGTTTTAGCACAATTTTGACATACATCAATTTACCAAAATCTAGATTCTTGAAAGAATGTCTCATTTGTTTGAATTTCAAGGAATTCGAAAAAATTTCAAAAAGTTCGTTCCTTTGTTCATGGCCTAGACTAGGACTTACATTTTTTCTTATTCTGTAATGACAATGGTTTATGAAGTTTAATCAATCATATTCCTTGAAGCATTAGGTCTTTTAAGTGATCTTAGTTTCAGGGATTTAGACATATGGAAATCCCAAAAGAGGGAAGGTATTGGGTAATTTCCAACAATGGTCATCAATATTCTCGAGACTATCCATTATTAGAACCTCCTTAATGCTTGTTTTTGCACATTCAAATTATTGTTAAAACACAACAAACATAAAAACAATCAAATTCATTTGTTTCATAGGGATGCTAACATAAGACAAGTGTTTTCATCATGAGGTATGAAACTAAATGCATAAAAACTTCCCATTGACATGTTCTCCCTAATTCAAACTGGCTATTCCTCGGTACTTTTTTCGACCTTTCCATCTTCTTCCCCTATTATGACATCCGCAATGGTCTCATCATTCCCATTCAGTAGATTCTCCATGTTGTCTGACCTTTGTTTCTTCCCCACATCTAACTGTCCTTTATTGATAAGTGCTTGAACCTTCCGTTTCAGACATAGGCAATTTTTCGTGGAATGTCCCCGAATCCCAGAATGATATATGAATTCTCGTCATACCAGATCGGATATGGGGGTTGGATAGGCTCCACTGTAACTTTAGTGAGGAGTTGCTCTTCGACCAGCTGGGGCAATAGTTCAGAGTAAGACACGGGGAGTGGCTCAAACTGATCTTTTTTCTGGATATTCTTCGGTTTCCTCTGGTTGATAAAAGGTTGAAAATTTACTGGATTCTGAGAGGCCATCGGGTATAAGTATGAACCTTGGTATACACAATTCGTAGAAGGACAGGGTGGTTGGTATGAAGTAACTCAAATATACGGGGTAAAGTCTCCCACAGCTTGGACATCTTTCTCTTTCTTTTTGGGCATTCTGTTTCTCTCTGCATTAAATGTTTTACCTCCTTCGAGTTTCCCAGCCTTGATAGCATTATCAATCATTTCCCCGGATATTACCATATCCGAAAAATTCTTCGTGGTGTTGCCAACAAGTCTATCATAGTATGGGGCCTGTAGTGTATTCACAAAAAGGACAGTGGTTTCTTTCTGAGTTAAGGGTGGTTGTACTTGGGTGGCCATGTTCCTCCACCTCTAAGCATACTCTTTGAAGCTCTCAGTAACCTTTTTCTCCATATTTTGCATGGTGAGACGGTCAGGTGTCATGTCGGTCACATGCTTGTACTGATTTAGAAAAGCCCTGGCTAAATCATTCCAAGAACGAATCTGATCCTTGCTCAACTGACTATACCACCTAATTACGAACCCGCTGAGGCTATCCTGAAAGCAGTGAATCAAAAGCTTATCATTATCTATGTGACTTGCCATCTTTCGGCAGAACATGGTGATGTGCGTTGATGGATCGGTCGTCTCGTCATATTTCCCAAAATTAGGGACCTTGAATTTAGAAGAAATGACTAAATTGAGGACCAAGCATCGTTCTTTCGCATCCACACTCCCGAGTACGTCTGTATTTTCTACTGCCCGAAGCCTTTCATCTAGCAACTGATATTTCCCTTGGGAATTTGCCAACTCAGCCTCGTTCGACTCAACCATCTTCAACTTTTCCCGTTCAACTGGGTCGTCTAAGTTCAGGGTGTTGCTGGGGTTAACTGTGTTCTGGCCATCCATCATTACGACCTCATTCTGACCCTTTTATGCCTCTAACCCTTCTCTGGCGGCAAAGTTTTCAGTGTATCCTTTTCCCTTGATTACGGCGGACATCAGCTCCATCAATTTAGTCATCTGATCCTTAGATTCTGCTTGAGACTTTGCCAGCTGTTCTCGCAATTCTTCATGTGCCCTTTCCATTCTTTCCATTCGGGCAACTTGTTCATTCTCCATAGCACTAGCCTTCATTAAAAAGGGTACTCAGTACTTCTTATACCTCTGATTTGAAATGAAAGCTTCTTCAAAACTCTTAAAGCCAAGCCAACTTTTGTTTTATTCCCCCCAAATGTATGTCATGATGAATGAGCCATGATTGTCATTTGATGCATGTGAAGAATAAACAAAATGATGTATGGACATATATAATGGAAACATGCTGACTATAAATGCAATAAATACCATCACGATGCCAACATGCTGCAAGCAAAGAATAAACAAATCAATGCATGGATATATGTAATGAATGACCATGTATATTTCAGCGTATTTCCCAATGAATGATCGTATACATTATGAATGCAACATGATGTCAATTATGATGCATGTAAACAATGAATGATTGACACAGAGTATATACAACGAAAATCATTCTAACCATGTGTGTTATGAATGCGACCTAATGCTAACATGATGTATGTAATAAGCAAATTAGTGCATGGACATATAGAAAAAATCATGCTGACTATGTTTGTCATGAATACCACCTGATGCTACCAAGATGCATGTATGAATGTATGGTATGACAAATAATTGATCGGATGCAAAATGCAAAGGGGAAGATATCATGGAGGAAATAAGAATCGGAGGAACTTAATCATCAATATCTCATAAATTGAAGCACAACCAATTCATTCCCAAATTAACATTCACAATGGTATAAACCATGTTTACAAAATCATGGGCAGTGGTTAAAACTGTCTTTACAAGCACTTTATTCTTCCTAGCATCCTAAGGCTATAAGAGCCGGCTACTGAAAAAGTGAAATCCTACTACATCCTATAAGACCGAAGTCCTTCCACATCATTACCGTAAATCTCCCAATCCTAATTACCCTTTCCTGGTCCTCTATCAACTAGCATCATTGGATCCAACCACTTGGCATCTATAAGAGATTGTACTTTGTTCTTGAGTGCATTGTAGTGCTCAATGCTATGCCCAACAGTTCCACAATGATAATCACATCTTTCATTCGGGTTATACCACTTGGGGGTATGATGGTGACAGGGGTTTCAACGGCACATAGGCAACTAGGTGATTTCTGACCAACATTGGGAAAAGCTTTTGATAGCTGATTGGAATAGGATCAAAATGCCTTTGGGTTTTATCCCGGGTTTTTTCTTAGTCACACAGGGCCTAGGAGTTGGGGCACTTGATGGTGGCGCTAAGGCTTGTATCGGAGTGTTTGCATGGGGAGATAGTGGAATAACAAGGCAAGGGTATGGATTTGGACACGGGACCCTTGGAGGTTGTATATAACTCGAGGTTCCTATCCCAGATGCTTGATAAGGTGATTGATGAGGGAAATGGTATGAACTGCCAGTTGGTGGTGATGGAGTGGGATTCAGGGGTCCCGTAGTGGTCAACAGGGTAGGGATACTGGTTTAGACTTAGAGCAGTTTGCAGGTATGGTATAGGATCTGTGATTTCTGTTTTTGGTATCAAGCTCTCTGATTAAATCATTTTCATGACTTCGTCCACAATTTCATCAGGGTTGCACCCTTTGTAACACTGGCAAGCGCAGGATCTAGCAAGGATTGTATGTTTTGGACTTGAAGGTTTTGGTTGACCCGAAAGTGATGAAGAACCCTGAGAAAATTCCCCTTTACTCTTACACATATCCTCAAACAATGTTCATAAATTTGACAAGCTGTTCCTTCAACTCCCAGAGTTCATGTCCAAACTCCTCTTGATTTCGTTCCAAAACACCCACTCGTTCCTCCAATTCTTTCCTCATATCTCGAACCCCTTTCATTCAAATGAAAATGTCATGAGATTTAAGAATACAATTATGAATGTATATGCTCTATTCCTATATGCATGAATATACTAATGATTAATGCATGAAGCGTTCAAAGAAATTATGATGACTATGTATGCCATGTGTGCAACCTAATGCCAACTTGATGCATGTAAAGAATAAGCAAATTACTGCATGGATATATACAGAAAAGTTATGCTGACTATGACTGTATTCTACAATGAATGAGCATACATGCTTATGACTGTAACATGATGTCAAAATGATACATGCAAAGAATAAATGAATTGGCACCATGGTATATACAAAGAAATCAATGGCTACACAAAAATGGTGGGACCAATTTTGATTATTCAAAAATCTCATTATGCAAGATTTGCCTCCACATTTAATCTACAATTTTGAAACATGTTTTCTCTATGAAAAACCACACATATTATTTTCAAAAGAATTTCGGGATAGTGGATCCTACTATGGTACAATATGCAAATGTTCATGTAACACTAACGGTTTATGAAATCACCAAATGAGATTATTATTACCAACTGTTTATTGCAAAGAATGAGATAAAAAATACAACGATAAATGTACATGCTCTATTCACACATGCATCAAATGTGCAAAAATGCAAAAATGTTTGAAAAAGAATGTTTGTATTTTGAATTTTAAAAAGCTACTGAACACTTGCCCCAACAATATCTACTTATATATGCATCACGGTGCCTTTGGGGCGGAGTATCACACTTATTACGGGCGATGTACGTTCATCTTTGCTCGGTTTACAAAACTTATTTGAGATGTAAAAATCGGTAATAAAAGGTTAGAAATGTCCCTCCATGTGTTCCTAACTTCGGTGTATCTAACGAAAATCCGGCATGGCTTCGCCTAGGTTCACTATATGAGGGTGAATGGATTCTAAAGGCCCCGAATTGCTCCTCACTGTAGCTGGTGAAGGCTAGTAAGGCACCCCGATAAAAGCGGGTTCAATTTGTTAGAGTATATTTTCCTAAGCCCATACGGAGGATCATCACGAAGGCTTTAGGTACTTTATACTCCGAAAGTGTTTCACTAGCCTATACGGAGGATCATCACGAAGGCATAGTTACTTTACTCCCACTTAAAAGGACGGAACCCGGGTAGAGAGTTCATATTATGCAAATGCAAGTGAGTGTGTGCGGAGGAACAACAAACCTTTCACCATCTATTCTACACCCCTTATTCTAAATACCCCACTAAAATCAAACAATGTAAAGCATCAGTCAAGCAAACATATAAATATACGCAACAAAATAACCAGAGAACAAATAATAATATGCATGCATATGAAGATGGACATATTTAAAACATTTTATTATTTTCAAAATTCTCTTTATTATTTTAAAAATATGGGAATTAAAATTAAATACCAATTAAACCAACAAAATCAAGACTTTGATAACACATGACTAATTCTAGGCCTGACTCTCTAAAATCCCCAGTGGAGTCGCCAAGCTGTCGCAATCTAAAAAATAACAAGGTAACAGTAACATAACATAGTCTCATCGCAAGACTTTATTATTCATTAGGCGTGACATAAAAAATAAAAAATAAAAAAAAAGGAGGAAAAGTCGACTTAATTCCTCTAGAAAAATGAAGGTGTCGATACGTGATCCCGATCGCGGGGACCCGTTCGAGTGAGGACGGAAACTAAAGTAGAGGAAAAGACGACTTAATTCCTCTAGAAATAAAATAAACAATCGAGGGTATGAAAACGGCCTCGTAAAAAGACATGGAGTCACCACCAACCTTTTGTAGCTAGGTGTGATCAGCCATCTATTAAAATCGATTTTATAAAACATTTTAAAATTAATTAAAACATTTTTAAAACCAATTTCAGGTCTGCGTTATAAACCAGAGAAATCAAAGAAGCGGGTTCGAGAGTCGGTTACGTGCGGGGAAGGATTAGCACCCCCACAACGTCCGTATAAATCGGTACCTTATTAATTGTGTGTTATCTCAAGTCTCGGTAAAAAGTTGGTTTTTAATTTAGTATTTTAAGTTAATTCCCAATTTAAAGAAAAATAATTCCATTTTTAATTGAAAATATCCAGAATTTATTAATTCAAAATTTTCCTATATTCCCCGACAAAATCGGCAAAATATAGAAATTTTTATTCATTTGGAAAACTTTCCGAATCATTCTCGTTTTTTGAAGGAAAGATATTCTTTATTAATGATAATTGATGATATTCCCTCTAGCAAACCCGGTAGAGAACTCATGAATTGTTTTAACTCGGGAATATTTTTATTTTTATTGAAAATCATTATCTTTTTCCAAAACATTTAGAAATATGATCATGAACATGTATGACATAAATAAAATGACATGGCAAAGTCTAGATAATATAATACAATCTAAATGATATGACATAATTTAAATGACATAGTATATTCTAGGTAAAAATGAAAAATCCTAAGTATCATGTTATATTCTAAATGAGATAAAATGATTTAAATGACATGGCAATTCTAAATGATATGGCATATTTTAAATGACATGGCATATTCTAAATAATTAAACCTAGATGACATGGAATATGATGAAATGTCATGAAACATAAAATAATGCTATCATAAAATATGCATAAAAATAAAATAAAAATGCATGAGCATAAGATATGCTAAATAATGTGACAAAAATAAATGACTACATAAAAAAAATATGAGATATCATGAAACATTCAAAATCATATGGCAAACAATATAAGATCATAAAATGTGAATCAAAATAATAATAATACCATGGAAAATATCATAGCAAAAACCATACATTTAAATAAAATGCATGAATTTGGAAAATGCAATGTATGAAAATGTATTTTTTTCCTCTAAATAAAGAAATCCGTATATCTAGAAAGATATCCGGCTACCTTAGAAAAATATGTCAAATTAGATTTTCTAAAAAACAAAACTTTTTGATTGTTTGAAAACAATTTTGAGGAAAAACTTGAATAAAATTTAAAACCCTTACCAAACCCTTTTAAAATGGCTCTAATTTCCTAAGTTTAAAATCCCGGACCTAACTACCCTTAACCCAAGATTTATAAAATCATTTTTAAAGTTTAAAAAGGCTTCGAAACTACCCTAAGACAGCAGCTAAATCTTCTAACCAACCCCCTCTAAATGCCTTAGCCAAATTCAACCATTATTCCTCTTTTGATTTCAAATCTGCCTCTACTGTCCGATTTTGCCACACGATTTTTTAGCCTATTTTTAAAAATTCAAAAAACTCTAAAAAAACTACTGGGGACTCCAAACATGTAAATATACACGAGAAAAAATTATCTTAATTTTATGATTAAGGATGACTGCCAGAAAAATTGGAGATGTTCGAGTACTAGGTGAAAAAAACTGTTTGTCAAAACACATTTTTTGCCTTTGATAAATTCATTCAAAACCCAAAGTAGAAATTGTTGAAAATAATCCTAAAGACCTAAGGACAGTAGCTAAACATTTAAAAACCTTGGACAAAAATTGGTTAAGTAAAAAAAAAAAAACCACAAAGGTAGAACAATCAATTTGACAATTCCTTAATTTCCTACAAGTATGCTCAAGGGAGCATGATTTTGAGCCATTAATTGGCCCAAGTCACAAATCAAGTGGCAATGACATGGAATGCATGAACATACAGCAAATGAAATGTATGAAATGCATGGTCCAAAGGTCTAAATGGTAAAGGAAATGCATGACAATTCAAGACAACCTAAATGCCTAGCATGAATTTGCATGGCAATAAATGCTATCCTAACTCAATATGCATGCAATGCTTGATAATGCAAATATGACTTGGACCTAATATGTTATGAATATGCATGAAAATGCTAATGTGACCTAAGACCTAAATATCATGGTAAGGCATGACAATACCAATCTGATTTAAGACTCAATATGCATGGCAATATCAATATGGCCTAGACCTAAATTGTAATGAGCATGCACAGCAATACTATGAACATACAATGACTCATGAAACTAATGTCAATGCTGGAACAAACAGAAACTAATACACAATTTCAAGATATGATAATACAAAGCATGTTACCTAAACAAAATGCAAATGCATGACAAGGAAAGGGATGCATGAAGAGGCCAAATGATCACATGAGACTCTAATGCAATCCTATTTAGTAAATGACATAAGTACATAACAAATCATATTAAGATGCATAATGTCATGACACTTTCATAAGCATATAACATACTAAAATCAAAATGCACAAGCTCATGGCATGGAAATACAAACAAGTAAAGAAACAAAAGGAGAATGCACATGCAAGGCATACACAATGTGAAGTGCCAAATGGTCATGAAAAAAAATGATGGCATTTTTTCATAGTATTTTCATAAGCACATGGCATACTGAAATCAAAATATACAAGTTCATGGCATGGAGATGCAAACAAGTTAAGAAGCAAAAGGAAAATACACATGCAAGGCATACAAAATGGAGTGGCCGAATGGTCATGAAACAAAACCAAGAAAATGCAAATATGTAAGACATGACACCTGAAAAATTGCACAACATGAGCATATGAACAACAATAGCCGAATATGCAAGGATGCAATATCAAGCATGGAAATGGAATATATAAGTAAATATAGCATAGAAAATAATGTAAAGAACACATATATAAAAGATTTAACATAGACATGCAAAACAAATAACAAGCAAAACTAGTAAGTAGAGCAAGGAAAGTTAAGCTCCATGGTTGGTATTAAATGGGCATAGCCTCTCACCTAACCATAATCACTTGGTCTTGCCAAGATCATGAAGCCTTTCCATCTCAATAAAACAGAAAATAAACCATGTAAAACAGAAAATAAGGTGAGCTTCATGGTAGGTAAAAATGGGCATAGCCTCTCTCCTAACCATGGTCACTTGGTCTAGCCAAGATCATGTAGCCATTTCAACCTTTTTTGCTTCATATTTTGTATAAAATCAGAACCTTAGAATACTCTAAAAACCTTGTAAAAATCATTTTTCACAACAACATGCAAGGAAGAAAAAAAACAAGGAAAAGAAGGCAAGTAAATGTGCCATAATCGGCCATAACATGAAACCATAGAAAAAAATGTTTTCCACCATTTTAATGAAGAGGAATAGATGAAAACATAAGTAAACATTAAAAAACTTTATTTCTAAGAAAAAATGAAGTAGGAAAACATGATAAAAAATCAAGAAAACACCATGGAAATCAAGAAGAAAGCTAGGCTAGAGCTTGGTAGAGATGACTACCTTCAAGCTCTCTATTGAAAACCTTTTTTATCCTTTCTTTCAAAACCTTTTTCTTTTGTAAATTAGCTACTGTTTCCAGCCAAAAAACCTCTAAAAAAATGAAAACATACTCCGCTCTTTAGCCTTGGCTGAATGCCCCCTAGCCCTTGGATGGAAATTGCACTTTTTCTCCTCCAATCTTGGCCTTTAGATTTAGATATTTTGATGACAACATAAAAATGTCATCTTGCCAATTGATAGCAGCCCTTAAGATGTGTACTCAGCCCTTGTAGTAACCTTAGCCATTAGATGCAAAAGAGGACCAATCCCATGCACTCCTTTGCTTGCCCCTCTTGAGTGCCTACCCTTGGATGAGTTATGCTCTTCCATTCTTGGTCATTGGATGAGGCTAACATAAAAATGACATCTTGTAGATTAAATCCAGCCCTCAACATGTGTACTCAGCCCTTGTAGATGGCCTAAGCCATTGGATGAAAAGAGATAATCCCATGCACTCCCTTGCTCGACCGAATGGATGCTCACCCTTGGATGAATTGTGCTCATCTATTTTCTTCCATTCTTGGCCATTAGATGAGGGTTATTTTATGACAAATAAAAATTTCATTTTGGCATTTAAACTTGGCCATTGGATGGTGCATTCAACTTTCCTACATGGCACCTAAGCCATTGGATTAAGGGGGGACCATTTGCAAGGTGTTAGTGACAGCATGTGGCTTGATAGTGACTGGGGAATTAAATTGTTCAAGCTTCCTTCTTATCCTATATCTTGGCTGATCAAGGGAAGAAAAAATCCCAGCAATTCCTTCTTCTTTCATATTTTTCCCAATTACCAATTTGCCCTTTTTGGTTTCCTTGGTAAAATGACCTTTTTGCCCCCGAACTTAAATAAATAGCAAACGGACTCCAAATTTGAATTTTATTTTTTCAATACTTTCAAAATAATAAAAAAATTGAATTCTGGAAGTTTTCAAAATTTTTCGAGGCCATTTGCTATTTATTTCGGATTTATTTCCAAAATTACCCATTTTATGCACCCGAACTTTACCATTTTTTAAACGAGTTCCGAATCCAGATTTTTCTTCACCAATCTCTTCCAAATAATTTAAAAATGTGATCTGGAAGTTTTCATAATTTGTGGAGCTCATTTGCTATTTTTTCGGGATTTATCTGCTTGAATTACTGCATAGGAGACCTGGTATTTGACCATTTTCAAAATAACTCCGAATCAAGATTTTATTTTTCCAATCTCTTCCAAATAATTTAAAAATGAGATTTGAAATTTTTCAGAATTTTTGGAACTCGTTTGCTATTTTTTCGGGATTTATCTGCTTGAATTACTGCATAGGAGACCCGATATTTGGCCATTTTGGAAACGAATTCCGAATCAAGATTTTATTTCGCCAATCTCTTCAAAATGATTTAAGAATGAGATTTGCAAATTTTCAGAATTTTTGGAGTTCATTTGCTATTTTTCCCAAATTTTCCAATTTTGCCCTTTTGCCTCCGAAACCCGGTTTTGCTCAAAACAAGTCCGATTTTCATATTTTCTTCAAATTGAGCCTCAGGCTATCCTTGTTTAATCATTTCTCATCAATTAAGTGCTTTATATCTTCCGAATTGGGCCATTTCTGCAATTCTTCAAAATTTCATCGAAATCCGCACAAAAAACCCTAATTCTCGGTTTTCTTCCGAATTGACTTTTCTATCAGTTTTTCTTCCAAGTAGCTTATCCATTACCCGTAGTTAGTGCTTATCTTTCATTTGAGACCTTCAATTCTGACCAATTTGATCATTTAAGCTCTTTTCCCCAAATTTCCCGAATTAAGGTTTCCTTTCTACTGAATCTTGTAACCCAATTTTCGACCTCCATATCTTTCATTGTAGACCTCGGATTATCAAAATTCTTTCACCATTTTTTAATTGAACCTCAAATCTTGATTTTGAAAGTGGGTTGATTTTTTCAGTAGTTGACTTTTTCGAGGTTGACTTTTTTCGGGATTGACTTTTTTCGAGTTTGACTTTTTTTGTCTGCTTTCTTAGACTAAGCCTCAGAGTACCACCTGCAGGATGAGAAAATCCTTTTAGCATTCTGAAACATCAATTTAGGAAGAAAATGTACCTGATTTAGGGGTCCGGACAAAATTAGGTGTCTACAATAAATATATAAATATTATTATAAACATATTTTTTTAATATTATTTAAACAATAAAAATGAATTGGTAGACCAATTCGAACTCATCCAGAATCAAACTTGAGTAAGAAAAAAAAGTAATTTCAGAACCGCGACCCGATTCGAATCTATAAGCAGATATGTGGACAAGTTCTCGTTTTTTTTTTTTTTCATAAGTGTCTTTCACCTTCACTAAAAATCAATCTTTTATTTTTGGTTTTATTTTTAGGAGACTTAATAAAATGCTATTACTATTTTTTAAGAAAAATTCATTTTCTTTAGAAAAATATTTGTTTAATAATAAAATTGCATGTTTAAGTTTATATTTATATATATTTAATTTTTGCAAATAAAATTAATAAAATTTTGAAGGATACCTATAAAATAAAATTTGAGATTTTTAATTAAAAAAAAGTTTCAAAAATTAGAAAATTAAAAAAACTCTATATTTGTAAAAAAGTTTTTTTTTTTTGAAAAATTGCATCCAATCATTAGAATATTTTGGTGTAGCAATATATTTATTGTCTGACAATATTGAAGGGAGACAAAAACTATAATACAAAAAAAAAAAAAAAAGTGAGATAAAAGGCGAACATGATGGGTCCTACTATATTACCCAAAATTTTTAGGGTTAATTTGAAAAACATCCTTTGAACAATAGAATTATTGTTCAAAAATTTAATAACATGAAATAATTTTTAAAAAAAATAAGGAAAGAAAAAATTGTTAGGAAAGAAGTTGTAAAGATAAAATTGTTCTTAGTAAAAAAATTTCTCATTCCCTCTCTTTCCAAATCAATAAACTTAAAATTTTAATTTCAAAAATATTATTTTTTTATTTTAAAAAAATTTTAATTAAAAAATAAATTTTAAATATTTATTTCTTAAAATTAAAAAATTTTATTTTTTTATTTTAAAAAAAATTAATTAAAAAAATTAATTTAAAATTTTTTAAAATTCTGACGTGGCAAATTGCCACTTGGGTTTTTTCTTTTTTAACTCTAAATGATTCATTGAGGGTAAAAAGGTCTTTTAATTTTCTTAACAACTATTTTTCTTTCTTCATTTTCTTTTTACAAATTATTATTAGTCATTATACCATTGAACAATTATGCTATTATGAAAGGTATGTTTTTCAAATTTACCCAATTTTTTTTTTTTTTAAATATTCATATTTATTATAAATATAGTCGTTTCCAAAATTTGGTTATTTAAGGTATTTTTTTTTTAAATGATAAAGTCTTTTTCATTTTGGTTATTAAATTTAATTTATTAAGAATAAAATAAAAGCCATTTGATTAAGACTTTTTTAATAACATAAGATTAATTTGTCAAATGGATGTTGTGGGAATGTAAATATTTTTTTCACATGTAATCAATCTTTCGAATTTAATTTTGAAACATAGAAATAGACATAATTTATTCTTTTAAAATTGCATTACTAAAACTTAAAATTATTTTAAAAATAATATATTCATTTAAATAACTAATCACATCTAATAAAAAGAAATTAATAACAACTTCATATCTTTATATCTTCGAATTTGGACATTAAGACAATTCTCTTAGTACCAAATAAAATAAATAAGTAGAAAGAGTAAATAAAAAAAATACTCTACATGACATATATATAAAAAAAATTATTAAAATACCCTTAACATAATTTATGAGCCTTACAATTTCATTTATGCATGTTTTGTCTACTTCCTTCACATGGTTTGATATTATTTTTTATTTTTTTATAAAAAAGATTGCAATTTGAAAATAAAAAAGAAAAAATTATAGATGCTAAAATTTAAACTCTAAACTTACAGGATATCACGTCTTAATATTGTTTACTGTAATTTTTCATGGACTAGTTTTCCCATGGAGATATGTTTTTTTTTTCTTCTTTTTCAATTAGATCTGATAATTTTGGACATGATATGTTTATATGATACGAACACAATATGAGGAAAAAAACTAAAACATGACACGATATGAATACACAAATGTATCAAAATTTATATAACACGAATTATTAACATATTAAAATTTATATAAATATATAATATTTTAAGCATAATTATAATATATAAAAATACACAAACACAATACAAATACACGAACAAACTATCGAATCTAATTTCGATCACTTAATATCCAGAAGCAAAACTTGAGATAATTTAAAAAAAAAAAAGGGACAATCACCTTTCAATCTGTACAGTCGACTTATTGGAATCTAACAAGGGTTTGTATTTGATGCACTGTCAGTGTATATGTTTATACACTGACAGTGAATCTTACAATAACACCTCATTAAAAAACTAACCCCTAATCATAACCACTAACCATTAACCCCTAACCTTAACTCTAACTCTAACCCTACAACTTAACTTCTAACAGGTGATATCATAGGATATACTGTCAGTATAAACCTATACACTAATAATACATCAAATAAAAATCAATCTAATAATACAGGCTTTCAGTTCAGGAACTAATTAAAGAATAACACACAATTTCAAACCTATGAGGTGTAAGTTCCTTAAACTCGGGTCAAAGTTTGAAGGATTGAAGAATCAAAATTTTCTTAAGAGATAATTTAGTATTAAAACTTGAAACTCCAATTTGAAATCTCCGACTTAAAATCCTAAAATAAAGTGAGATGCAATTTATGAGATGAAAAAAAATAGTGTTTATTTGGTTGGTTCGATTAAAAATGTAATCGAATAGTCATTTTTTACTATTAATCGAATTGAATTATACAAAATTTAGTATTAACTGACTTAAAGTATTTCGGTTAATTCGGTGAGTTAATCGAATTAACTGAATTTTAATTGTTCTACTAACAATAAGTTAAAAATATATTTCAAAATCGTTAATTCCTAACTTTTTATATATATATTTGTTATATTTGTAACTTTTTGTAATTCATATTGTTACGAAAAAAAGACTAAAGCAGAAGAAGCAGGAATGTTGAGAAGTAAAATGTAGAGAAACAAGTTGAGAGAAGATAACTTGTATTTGGTGTGTTCTTGATAGGTTATATAAGAACCCTATTTATAGGGTGATAACATGAACTATACAAGATAGGAAATAATTATGCCTAAGATTATGCTAATCTAGAAAGGTGTGATATTCTTTACAATGCTAATATAGTGTAATATTATTTACAATTCTAATCTAGTGTAATATTCTTTACACCCCCCTCAAACTCAAGATGGAGGTAGAAACATCATCTTGAGTTTGCTGAGAAAGTTATCAAGACGCCCAGGAATATGAGTTTTGGTGAAGAGATCAACAGGTTAGTCTTCTGAGCGAAGAAAGAATAAACGAAAATCACCATTAGTAATATGTTGACAAATGAAGTGACAATCAATCTCAATGTGCTTATTTCTTTCATGAAAAACATTATTATTAGCAATTTGAATTGCACTCTTGATGCACCCAAAATAGTGTATCTTTATTAAACCTTGCACTAAAAAGATCAATTGTAAAGTATAGTAGAAGCAAGGGTCGAATCCACAGGGATTGGTTTTTAGTTTATAAATTACTAGTTTGAAACTTAAATTCAAGAACAATAAAAGAAAAGGGGGTTTATTAAAATAGTTTTAAAAACTAGGAAAACAAGAAAAGTAAGAAGCAATTAAATAAGATGAAATCAAATATAAGAAAAATATGGCTAAAAGTTCATTCTCTACCACTAGACATCATTAAGAATCAAATTCAGATCTATCAAAATCAATTAGTTATCAAAGTTAACAATCGTAGATAACAACATCCCATGTTACCCCAATCTTTTCTTAGTTCGTTGTTAAGCAGGACGAACGCCACTACTTAATCTCTAACTATCAAACAACTTAGGATAAACATCTCTAAATTTAATTTGACAGCAGCTTTATGATGAGAAAGATAAGTTGATCTAAGCAAAAAAAGCATGAACATGAATTGTTTAACTTAGGTCATGTTCCATTTTTCAATTAGCGAAAATTTGACCATAATCATTAATCACAAATTGCCACTTATGAATAGGACATCAAGACAATTACACGGATCAAGATTCCTAAACTAGCATTAGATAATTATCAAGATCTATCTAGTTTGCAACCTAAAAAAAAAAAAATCAAGACAACATCATGAACAATTCTTATGGAAGAACATAATCAACTTTGATAGAAAACTAATGATAGATAAAATCTAAAAATCAATTATAAAACATGTCTAGGGCTTTGAAATCACCCTTAACCAAAAAGAAGTTTAGCCTAATATAAGCATAAATAATATATACATAAAACTAAAAAAAATAAAAGAATGGAGAAGAAGAAGAAAATTGATGATCCTTTGAGTCTCCTCAAAAGATTATGATAGTTTGTGGCTCAAAAGATGATATTTATAGAGATTTAAAGTCTTGGAAACCCTTTCTTGCTCTTCAAGGAAGCTAGGAGTCAAAATATGGCAATTTTGGAATTTTCCCATATTTTTTTGGTTTTTGCTATTTTTCTCCGATTTGGGCAGATTTGGAGGCCAGAAACTCGGTGCCGCGGCCCTGCCTTGTCCAATTTTGCTTTCTGACTTCGCTTTCGCAAATGATGCACTATCTTGTAGTTCGTTGGCTGATTTGGATGACCATCCATTGTCCGATTTAGGCGTGTAAACTATCATTGGAAAGACATTCAAGTCAGCTTCAAAAGTTAAGAAGGACGTTTATTCAAATAATGAATTTAACATAATGATTTCCTTACAACAATCTTCGGAGGTCAGATCTGCCTGATCATCTAACACTAAGAAATTGATCTTTTTGACTCCAAATCTTTTTCAATCTTGTGATTATGATTTTGTAAGCTCTTTACCATCATTATTGACATTTTTTTACTTCATTCTCCTTATTGTACCTAAAATTCCAAAACATAATATAAGTAAACAAGATAAAGATCGAAAACATAACAAAACTAAAGGTACAAAGGCATAAAATGTATATTTTATGAGCTTATCAACTCTAATTGTCACAGTAGAGAGGAGTTGGAGAAGAAGCAGGTACACCAAGATCGAAAAAAAGCCAACGAAGCCATAATAACTCTGCCGTAGTGTCAGCAAGGGCATGATACTCTACCTCAGTACTAGAACGAGCTGTAAATGACTGCGTCTTACTACGCTAGGAGATTAAGGAATCACCAAGAAAAATACAATAGCCAGTGGTAGACCGTCGATTGGTTGGATCACTAGCCCAATCAGCATCAGAATAAGCACATAGCTTGAAGGAAGATGAGATCGAAAAGTGAAGTCCATGAAATAGGGTACCTTTAACATAACGAAGAATGCGTAAAAAGCTGCGTGATGAGAAGACCTTAGAGCAGCCATAACTGACTAACAATGTGGACAGCATAAGAGATGTCTGGGCGAGTTGCAGTAAGATAGACAAGACTGCCAACTAATTGCTGATACAGAGTGAGATCAGATAGAGGAGTTCCATCAGTGGGAGACAACTTCACATTGTGTTCAAGAGGAGTGGAAGCAATTTTATTATCTGTAATGCTTGAACGAGAAAGAAGGTCAGAGGCATATTTTGCCTAAGACAAGTAATAGCCAGTGGATGTAGAAGTAACCTCCAATCCCAAGAAATAACTGAGATGACCAAGATCTTTCATGTCAAATTTGCTACAAAGAAATTGCTTGAATTTGGAAATTCCAATAGTATCACTACCAATGATGATCATGTCATCAACATAAAGAAGAAGCAGAACAATACCATGATCAGTTTGCTGGATGAAGAGGGCAGAATCATATGCACTCGAAGAGAAGCCAAAATCACATACAGTACTGCTAAAGGTAGAAAACCAAGCACGAGGGGCCTGTTTTAAGCCATATAAAGCTCGACGAAGACGACGGACTTTGTTGGCAGGATGAGAATAACCTGGAGGTGGTTTCATGTAAACCTCTTCATCCAGAATTCCATTGAGAAATGCATTTTTAACATCCATCTGATATAAAGGCCATTGTTTGGCTACAGCAATAGCAAGTAAACTACGCACAAAAGTAAGACGGGCAATAGGTGCAAAAGTTTCTTTATAGTCAATACCATATTCCTGTGTGAATCCCTTAGCAACAAGATGAGCCTTGTATCGTTCAATAGTCCCGTCTGAGTGGGTTTTGATTTTATAAACCCACTTACATCCCACAAGAGCTTTGTCTTTAAAAGGATCAACCAAATCCCAAGTATGAGTGTTTTCCAAAGCTTGAAGTTCTTCTTGCATAGCTTGCTGCCAAAGAGGGTCAGTAGTAGCCTCCCGATAGGATTGAGGCTTATATAAGGTAGAAATAGTAGAATAAAAATGATATTCAAGATGGCGTACAGGGGGTACCCTTACTCTTGTAGACCGAGATGTTGACTCAATAGGCAATTCAGAGGTGGAAGGTGGTGCAGGTCCATCATCTGGGAGAGAATCTGAAGGAAGAGCTGTAATATTGGAAGTTTCTGTACGTGCATCAGAAGTATTGGGAAATAATTCATGAAACATATTAGTAAGTAATGGAGAAGTGGTATGAAAATGAGATAAGGAAGAAAACATGATATTTTCCCAGAAAATGACATGTTGAGAAATGTGAAGGCGATTAGAGACAGGATCCCAACACCTATACCCTTTATGTTCAATACCATATCCTAGAAAGCAACAGAGAAGAACACGAGGTTGTAACTTGTTATGCTCATGGGATTGAAGTAACAAAAAACAAGTACACCCAAAGACTTTGAGACAGTTATAAGTAGGTGGAGTGCCATGCAATCGCTCATAAGGGGAGAGGTTTGAGATGGTGGAAGAAGGTATTCTATTGATAACATATACAGCTGTGAGAGCTACCTCACCCCAAAATTTAGATGGACAAGATGCAGAGAAAAGTAGGGATCGAGAGATATCAAGAATGTGATGGTGCTTTCGTTCTGCTCTGCCATTTTGTTGGGATGTGCCGGGACAAGAACGTTGAACAATAGTTCCATGTTGTTTAAGAAACATAGCAAGAGTGGACTCAAGATGTTCTGATGCATCATCAGTGCGTAGGATTTTGATAGTTTGAGAAAACCGAGTCTTTATCATGGATGCAAAGTTTATGTAAATTTGAGGTAATTCTGAACGATTCTTCATCAAATAAATCTATGCAAAATGAGAATAATCATCAATAAACACAACAAAGTATTTGGAACCACCCATTGTTGGTGTAAGTGAGGCTCCCCAAATATCAGAGTGAACAAGATCAAAAGGAGCATGAGAAATAGAATCATTTATATTAAAAGATAAAGCAGGTTGTTTTGCAGTTTGACATGAAATATATTGAAGAGATTCATTAGAAACAGAACCTAGTGACCCATATGAAATTAAGGAACGGAGTTTACTAAGAGATAGATGAGCCAGATGTAGATGCCATAATTGGAAAGAGGAAGGAACAGTGGCGGCACAGTGTAGTGAGGAATGAGAGGTAGGAACATGTAGAGAGGTAAGCTCGTATAAACGTCCAATCTTATGGCCTGTCCCAAAGATCTTTCCAGTCTGTGGATCCTGCACACAACAGCCAGTAAAAGAAAATATTATGTCAAAACCGAGTTCACATAGTTGACCAATAGAGATGAGATTTAAAGTCAATTTGGGTACAAGAAATGTATCAAGCAAATTTAAGGTTGAAGTTGAGAAATTGCCAGTGTGAGTAACTTTCATGATAGAACCATCAGCTATATGGATTGTTGGTGATGTGATAGGAGATAAAGAAGAAAAAGACTGGGAGTCATGAGTCATATGATTAGAGCAAGCAGAGTCAAAGTACCAAGAAGATTTATCTGTGGTGGTAGAAAGAGCAGTGTGATTACCAGAGGAAAGGACTTGTTGTAGGATGGTTTGAAGATCACCAAGAGATATGGTAGATTGAGTCGGACAGGTAGTAGTAGTGAAGTCTTCATTAGCAGCAGCAGCAGAGTGTGAGATATGTTGAGAGCCAGCAGAGTGATTCTAAGATCTAGTGGGTTTCATTGGACAGTGCTCAATAAGATGACCTTTTGCTTTGCAGTAACGACATTCAACCATAGGATTGGCAGGACATCGACTGGAAATGTGTCCTCTTTTCTTGCAGAATCGACATTCAACAGTTGGACAATTAGGAAGGATATGACCTGATTTTCGATAATTGCGACAGAAGTTTGGAATATTTGGTCCTCGAGAAGTAATAGCCAACACAACATCTGTACGATGAGGTTTCAGTAATCCCATACGAGTCTCTTCGGATATTAATTCAGAAACTGCATTTTCAATAGTAGGAAGAGGACTCCGATGGAGCAGAAAAGCCTGATAGACTCAAAATCTTCTCTGAGGGACATAAGAAATTGAACCAGGCGCAATTGATCGCTATATTTTGTATATGCAATGGCGTCAGTTGGAAAAAGCCAATTTGGTTCAAAGAGAGCAATCTGATCCCATATTGACTGTATACGGGCAATAAAATCAATAACTGACTTACCTGGTTCTTGACGTAAGGAGTGGAGTTCTCCAAGTAATCGGTACTGATGAGCCAAGTCTGAGGTGGTGTAGCGAGTTGCAAGAAGATCCCAAACTTCCTTAGCTGTGTCAAAATTACTAAATTGCATATGGATTGAAGGTGTAGAAGTGTTGTGAAACCAAGTGATTATTTGGTAATTTTTGCTATCCCAATCTTCAAGGCGATAAGCAAAGTCTTTATCTGATTCTCCTTCAGATTTAGTTGGAGGTTTGACATCTTCTGTAACATAGCACCATAGTTTTCTTCCTTTGAGGAAGCTTCTCATTCCCTGGAACCAAGTTTGATAGTTGTTTCCATCAAGAACAGCTGAAATAGGTTGATTGATATCTAATTTTTCCATAGTAGTAACAAGTATTATAAGAGCAAAAACTGGCTAATGAATGGTAAACTAAGAAGAAAGCAGAGAGCAAAAGCAGAGAAAAATAGCAAAGAAGTAAAATTGAACACCTAGTGCTCTGATACCATGTTACGAAAATGAGACTAAAGCAGAAGAAGCAGAAATGTTGAGAAGTAAAATGTAGATAAACAAGTTGAGAGAAGATAACTTGTATTTGGTGTGTTCTTGATAGGTTACATAAGAACCTTATTTATAGGGTGATAACATGAATTATACAAGATAGAAAATAATTATGCCTAAGATTATACTAATTTAGAAAGGTGTGATCTAGTATAATATTCTTTACAATGCTAATCTAGTGTAATATTCCTTACAATGCTAATATAGTGTAATATTCTTTACAATGCTAATCTAGTATAATATTCTTTACACATATAAGTATAATCATTCTATAAATATTCAAATGTCAAATATAAATAAAAGGTACATATATAATAAGTCAAAGCTCCAACAATATAAAACTTAAAATATCTAATAAAATTTAAAAATATATATTTTTTATTTTGAGTAATTTGATTATTTTCGAATATCAAACCAATTTAATCGATAACCAAAATTTTTTAAAATCTTATACCGATATCCGATTGAAAAATCTATTAATTAATCAAAATTAATTCGATTTCAATAAATTAATTTAAGTTTTAACCAAATTATGCACACTTTAGAAAATATTTATCTTTCATTGTATAACTCAAAAAATTTATTTATACAAAAAAAGTCTATATTTTTCATGTGTGTGAGAGTTTAATTTATTTCATCACTTCCCCTTATATACAAAATAGGAGATAAATCAAACTGGATTTTAGAAATATTCATTATATTAAGCAGCTTGGAGTTGGTTTTGTCCTGGAATGACATGTTTTATATAATGTCTCAACTCTCAACCATGGTGGTCAATACTGTTTCGGTATCAGTGGTATCGGTCGGTATATCTCAGTTTTTAACTAAACTGGTACAGGCAACTTTTAGTTCTGTTCCGTTCCGATTTTGGTACTGGCCCTTACCGGTCATACCGGCCTGTACCGGTCGATACCGGTCAATACTGGTCAGTACCGGTATGTACCGGTCAGTATCAGTTGGTACAAGATTTTGATTTTTTTAAAAAAAAATTTGAAAACAAATTCACTTATTTGATTTTTTAAACCATTTTAAATATTTTTTGTGTCATGATCATTTTTATTTTGTTCATAATTACATTTAAAAATAAAATATGTTCATTAAATTAGACTATTAAACATAATTAATAATAATTTACTATCTTTTTTTAACATTTTAACATTTATTTTATCTATTTGATATTTAAAAATTTAAAAATTAAAAATTAAATATTTAAAATTTATATTTGCATAAAAACATATATATACATGTAATAGATGTATATTTGCATATATATAATATATACTTTATTAAAAAACTTAAAAATAGATTATACATATAACTATATAAAAAAATATTTAAAAAATACCAATAAATTTAAAATAATATATCAAAATATATCAATACAAATATATATTAATATTAAAATAAAAACGATACGTTCATTAGTCAATTCTCTCTCTAGTTGGTGGTTTATCTTTATCAAAAGGGCCAAAGCAACTTTTTATAAAAGAGAAATTTAGGTGCTCAAGTTCTGTCTTTGACTCTTTTACTCTTTTCCTCATACCGAACAAAGTTCCACTAGCCTCCGTCTTAAAATTTAAATTTGATAATTTTATATATGATATAAAAATATAATATTTTATAATATATTTAATAAATATAAAAATAATGTAATAAATTTGAGATAATATTAGAAAAAAGACCTCCACCTCGTCAGGATATTTTTATTTTTTTAATTAATTAATAATAATAAATTAAATTTAGTTTATATTTTACTAAATAATAATTAATTATTTAAATGCTTTATTTTTAAATTATAATAATATTAATATAATAATATATTTTTAATTATGAAAATTAAATTTATGAAATTTGTTTATTTATAAATTACATAATACAAATGCATTTTCAAATGTTATTTATATATATTTTTGAAAAATATTTAGACTTTTTTGTATACTATATATTTTTATTTATAGGAGGTAAAAATAATAAATGAAAGATAATAAAATAAAATTATGATTTGTATATTATTCTCTCGTAGGATCTATTTTCTCACATAGGTTAGCAGCAAGTTCTTTTTTTTCCCGAGCGAGTCAGGTACGAATCCTAAATCAACCCTCGAGTTAATGTACGGATCAACTACTTTAAATTCATCATTTAAAATTAAAATAAAAATAATTAGTAAAATAATTTTTTCTTAACTTTTTCCTCGAACGGATCGAGTACGAATCTTAAATCGACCCACGAATCAACGTGCGGACTAACCCCTTTAAATACATCATTTAAATTAAAATAAAAATAATTAATAAAATATATTTTTTTAACTTTTTCTCCGAATGGGTCGGTACGAATCTTAAATCGAACAAACAAAATAAAAAGACACTTTTGCCCTAAATAAAGATAAAATAAGACAAACAAATCTTGAACATTTGAAAAAATACCTCTTGAATCCCTAAGGAAGTTGTTGTAAGAAGTCAAAAATACTTACAAAAGATGATAAAATAAGACAATAAAGACCTTTAACTAAATTTAAAAATTCCCCATGAGTCCCTTAGGACTCAATTTTCATTATAGTAGATGCTTAAACATGATTAGTACAATTAATACGATACGTTTAATATATGTATTGTATTTGTTTTTAGGATTTTGACACATTTTAATAATTTGTATTGTATTTATGTTTATACGGCTGACACTAAACCTGTCCACAAGTTAGGCTACCCGTTTAATCCTCAAGGATCGCCCGATATTTGGGAGGGTTTGGAAAAAAATATTAAGCTCGAAAAATGAGTTTGGGCAAACAAAATGAGGTCGGTTTAAAAAATAGACCAGACCTTGCTTCCAACATTCAAGTTTTGAGCCCGTCTGATCCATCCCATTTTTAATTATATAATATATATTATTTTTATATATTATCTAATTTATATAATATAAATAATAAATATAATGTTATAATATAAATATTAAAAATATGTTAAATTATCTATGTTTTAAAATTTAATAAAAGAAAAAAAAAGATAAAAACTACTAAAGTTAATAAAAAATAACAATTTTTTTAAAATTTTTTTTAAAAAAATAATATGAACGGGCCTGGATGAGTTCGAACTATCCATTTATAAATCTGGACGGATTTTGGTAGAATTTAGGTCCGAATTGTCGGATCGGTCAAGGCTTGTGCAAGCAAATATAGTATTGATACTATATCTAGACCTAACTCAAACCCGATCCAATCCGGTCTATGCACACCTCTAACTGACACGAGAAAAAAAATACAAAACATAACACACACACAAATTTTCAAATCTACTAAAATTCACATATTACACCAAACCCTATAGGATAATACTCTTCCTTGATATGGCTATATTCTCTCTTATAAAAAGAAAAGATAACAAATTAAAAATAATAATTTCAAATAATTCACTAGCCATTGAAAGTTATTAGTCAATTGTAGCTATTTCTCAGTCAAGGAACACATTGTCCATCTTTTTCAATCTGGACGATTTAAATACACTTACTCCATGAAATTTTGAAATCAACATATAAAATTATCATTTGCTCAATTACCGTTGACGATATGGCATCCTACTCTTATGGCTCGTCTGTTCAATTCATAAAAGTAGTATACCACATCATCAAATTAACACTTCAAAATAAATGGAGTTAATGATTTATAATTAAGAATTTAATTAATGATTTTATTATTACAAGATTTGATAAACTACCGAATGGATCCGAATAATGATGATATTGTCAAACAAATCATTACCGTAAATAATAAAATTCAAGAATTCATCTGAAAAGGTAGCACACATATTAGAAGTGATGACTTTAGATATTCTATGTTAAGAGAATCACTTTTAACTGGTAGACACAAAGGTATTTTAGATGACCTTTGAATGTCTGATGAGAAAAATCAGGAGTATGCTACATTGATTAAAAATTTTGTGAAGACATATGTAAGGATGGGGGAGAGAAGGACTGCGACCCTCTCTATCGGCCGAACTTTCAGTAATGGGAAACACAAAATTTCGATTACTCCGTGGATGGCTAATTTGGATATCAAGTTGTCAAAGGAATTTTTGGATTCCATCCCTGTTATTCGACTAGTTATCGAAACTTAGTTTTTTATTTTTATGAACTTTTATAATTAGGATATGTTTGATTACTAGTTTGTTTTTGAGATAATGGATAAATATTTTATATCTATATGTTTAAATTGTGTAACTGCTTTCATGTAAAATATTTTAAAAATATGCATGAAACTTTATTATTTATCTATACGATAATGTGTTTTGCAATTTATGAAGTAATATTGCACCAAGTGGGAGTTCTAAGATATTTGTTATCTTAGTTTAGTATTTTTTTTTACAATAAAATAAATTAATGATAATTAAACATATAGTTATGAAATTTGATTGTGAAACATAGTGAACTTTTGGTTTCATACTATATGAATGATTGTCATTGATTATTTAGGATTGTGAAAAAAAAATGTGTGTATGCTAGGCATTAATAAATGCATGTATGTCTTAATGTAGAATATCCTTTCTTGAAATGGCATCTACTTCGAAAAACATTGTTGCTGAGCTTAACAAGGGTGAGAAGCTCAATGGGGATAATTTTGAAATTTGAAAATCCAGTATGTGTTGGAAGAACAAGAAGTTCTTCAAGTTTTAACCAATGTCCTAGAAGAGCCTGAAGATGGGAATACGGCCCAACATAGAAAAGACCGAGAGGCTTATGAGGCCTGAAAAAAGAAGAACTCCATTGCTCGCATTACGTTGCTAAGCAGTATGGAAAATGACATCATGTGAGAATTTAGGAAGCATGAGATAGCAAAAGAGATATGGACTGCTCTCAAGATGAAGTTTGGCGAAACATCGGTTACCAAACTTAGACAGCTTACAATCAAGTTTGACACTTACAAGAAACGCTCAAATCACAATATGAGGCAGCATGTAAGGCAAATGTCAAACATGATAAGTGAGCTGAAAGAGGCTGGTCATACTCTGTCCGATGAACAACAGGTTCAAGCTGTCATTCGGTCATTGCCACATAGTTGGGAGCATATGAAGGTACATCTTACCCACAATGAAAACATCATAACAATTGATGATGCTTCACGCCATTTACAATTGGAAGAAGATCGCATAGAGGCATCTAGGCCTAATGCTGATGTGTATATGGCTGGAACAAGTTCCCATGAAGCTTCGAGCTTCAAACGCAAGCCATATGGTGGGTACAAAGGTAAAGCATTAAGAAGCTGAAAGTTAGCTCTCAAGGAAAAGGAAAGGCTCCTATGACATCGCAAGAAGAAGAACAAAGCTAAAGTTAAGTGTTTTAACTGTAGCAAGAAGGGTCACTTTGCTCATGAATGCACTGAGTCAAAGAAAGTACGAACCTTTAAAGCATTTTCAAATGCAATGAGTATTATCAAAAGTACTACATTTGTTTCTAGTACCATATTATTGACTGAATCTCATCCTTTGTGGACTGTAGACTAGACCTATCCATGGGCCGGGCCTGGACATGATTTTTTATGATCCGGGCCGGCCCTGCACGGATCACTGTTTAAGTATTAAAATATTATTTTTTTTATTTAAATTTAATTATAAAATATACAAATATTAATAAAAAATAATTTTTTACTATTTTAATATATTTGAATAGTGAAACGGGCTTATACGGGCCAGCCCGGGCCCTGCCTGAATGGGCTTGGGCAAGAAAGAAAAAATATTTGGGCCGCGGCTCGGCCCATGGACAGGTCTACTATAGACTCAGGGGCCACAGACCATGTAGCACGAGACCGAATTCCATGTGGAACAAAATGGATCTATGTAGGAAACAACACAAGGGTTGAAGTCAAGGGAATTGGCACCTGCAAGTTATGTTTGCATGGTGGAAGATCCCTAATCCTACATGATGTTTTATTTGCTCCCGAAATACGACGAAATTTGGTCTCTGTAGTTGTTCTTCTTAGTTATGGTTTTAATTTGAACTTCTCTAGTACTGGTGTTGATTTGTTTTTAAAAACAAATTATTATGGATCTGGATACTTAACTAATGGTTTTATTTTATTGGATATTGACTACACTTTGTGTAGTAATCTTAATTATAATAGTTTTTGCTTAATTACATCTTCTGATGATGCAAATATTGATGTGAATATTTGGCATGCCAAACTATGTCATATTGGACAACATAGAATGCATAGATTAGCTAAAGAGGGATTATTAGGCCTTATTAAAAAAGTTAATCTATCAATATGTGAAAATTGTCTAGCTGGAAAAATGACAAGAAAACCATTCGGTAAAGGAACGAGAGCCGATTATCCATTGCAATTAATATATTCCGATATTTGCGGCCCGATGAATGTTAGGGCACGTAGTGGAGGAGTATATTTCATCATATTCATTAATGATTACTCACGTTTCGGGTTTGTCTATTTGATTTCCTTTAAGTCTGAAGCATTAGAGTGTTTTAGAAAATATGTAATTTTGGTGGAAAATCAACTAGATAGAAATGTTAAGGTATTAAGAACAGACCGAGGAGGTGAGTATTTATCTGATCTATTCAGAGATTTATGTGATGAAAAAGGAATAGATAGGTAGCTAACCATTCCGAGAACTCCACAACAAAAGGGTGTTATGGAGAGACAAAATAGAACTCTTCTGGATATGGTTAGGTCCTTGATGGCCCAGGCAAAATTGCCTGTCACCTTTTGGGGTGATGCATTGTTAACAGCTGCTTATGTATTGAATAAAATACCCTCTAAATCAGTTTCATCTACTCCCTATGAAATATGGACTGGTAGAAAACCTGATCTTAGTAAACTAAGATCTTGGAGTTGTGCTGTTTATGTGCATGAACCTGTTCATAAACATGGCAAGTTAGGTCTAAGAGGCAAAAAAAAATATATTTATAAGATACTCTGAGCATTCAAAGGGATATGTATTCATTGGTGAACAGGAAAGTGGAAGTGTAACTGAATTTGAATCACGGGATATCACTTTTTTGGAAAATGATTTTCCAAGGAGGGATGAGATTAATCAGGATATATCTCTTTACGAGATGGAAGATCTTGATGATTTGATTGTTGCAAATCAAATACTGAATATTTCTGAAAATGCACCAACAGTATCTCATCCAAGTTGGAGCATAACAAAAGATGATGAATTTGTTTCATAAGAATCACAAGTTAGGCGTAGTAATCGTGGAAATGTTGACATAGAGGGAGGGAGAAGCTTTCATGATTACCCCACAAGATGAAGAGGAGCCTAGAAATGTTAAAGAAGCTCTTTCTTCTAATGCAAAAGAAAAATGGATGAAGGCAATGGAAGAAAAGATGGAGTCAATGAGATCAAACAATGTTGGAGAATTGGTTGATCTACCAAAAGGACGCAAAGCAATTGGGAACAAATGGATTCTCAAGATTAAGCGTAAGTCTGATGGGACTATTGAAAGATACAAGGCACACCTTGTAGCTAAGGGGTATACTCAACAAGAGGGAATTGATTATGAAGAGACTTTCTCTCTTGTTGTAAGATTTACCTCCATAGGCTTAATTCTGGCTATAGTAACAAGTTTAGATTTGGAGTTACATCCAATGGATGTAAAAACTGCTTTTCTAAATGGAGAATTGGAAGAAGAAATCTACATGGAACAACCAGTAGGTTTCATTGACAGAGGTCAAGAACACAAAGTGTGCAAATTATTAAGATCAATTTACGGTCTTAAACAAACTCATCAAGCAATCATTTCGTATGATTTTGTCATGATTGATAAAGAACATTGTGTGTATGTAAAAATAACAAAAGATAAGTTTGTGATCTTGTCACTATATGTGGATGACATACTGTTGGCTGGAAATGATAAGGAGTATATCATTATGGTAAAAATTGGTTGTCCTTAAACTTTGAAATGAAGGACATGGGTGAAGCAGCTTACGTTCTTGGAGTGAAAATCACTCGGGATCGTTCTAAGGAATTGCTTGCTTTTTCACAAGAGTCGTATATTAAGAAAATTCTTGAACGATTTCAAATGCATGAATGCAAGCCAATTGATACTCCTATTGCAAAAGGCGAAGGCCTGAGCAAGAGAATGTGTCCTAAGACACCACAAGAAAATGAACAAATGAGTTCCTTATTCTAGTGCTGTGGGAAGTCTTATGTATGCTATGATGTGCACAAGGCCTGATATCTGCTACGCAGTTGGACTCGTAAGTAGGTATGAATCGAATCTAGGTCAACCCCATTGGAAAGCAGTTAAAAAGATATTAAGGTATCTGAAAGGCACTGTGGACTATTCATTATGCTATCAAGGAAGCGATCTGCATCTAATCGGGTATACAGACGCCAATTAGGGAGAAGATTTAGATGAAAGGAAATCAACCTCTGGATATGTTTTCTTACTCAATAATGGAGCTATCTCTTGAAGTAGTAAGAAACAAACTTGTATAATCTACAATGGAAGCTGAATTTGTGGCAATTTCGGTGGCAGTGCAAGAAGCTGTTTGGCTTAAGAGATTTTTAAATCATTTGGGATTTAATGAAGATGCATCAAACTCAGTATTGGTGAATTGCGATAGTCAAGCTACAATTGTATTCACTAAAGATACCAAATATCATTCAAGGACCAAACATATAGATATCAAGTATAACTTCGTGAGAGACATGGTTGCATATAAAGAAGTCAACGTGCAGTACATAATTACGCATAAAATGATTGCAGATCCATTTACGAAATCTATTCCTAGAGATGTGAATAATGGACATATTAGATCTCTAGGATTGCGTAGGATTTGATGTACTTGCTATGTCGTTCAAAATGAATAATTTATACAATTTCCCATTTAAATTTGACGTTGATAAATAATGACATTTATTATTAATGCATACTAATTAAAGTCAGTACTTTGATTCATGAAAGCATACACACGTGTACATATATTTATGTTAAGTACATTTATGGGATTAAAGATATGTCGAACAGATGATTGGCCTTCTCACATAGGAAATCGCCTCTAAGGCTTAGTGCCAAATAGAGATGAAATAGTTTTAAGCTTTAAAACTGAGAGTTTTACGAGAGCTCGAGCTTAAAACAAAAACACCTTGATAAAAGATCAAGATGAGGTCATATCATGATAAAATTATGATCGAAAATGAATGTTCTCACAATTCACTTTATCTGTCTATGTATGTCAGGTGGAAGTCCTGTTATTAAATTTTTTTGAGAAAGTAGAGTTGTGGACTCAAGTTAGATACTGAGTGTATCTGAACTATCACATGTATTGTATTAATATTATGATAAAGACATACACTCCAAGGGAAAATGAGAGTAATACCGTAGCATGTGTTTCATACCACATGTGTATTATACGACCAATATGGGTAACGGAAGAATTGATCTCTGCTTTTAAGTTGTGTGAGACCCATGAGATTAACTGGAATCTCTATAAAGTACCCTTATGACCTTTGAATGTTTCTTAAAGTTTTAGTTCAATGTTAGCTATCTTAGAATGTTGCCAATGGTCATGTATGATTCGATCTAATGGGATATATCTAGATAGCAGTTGAATTGGAATAGAGAGATTCGAGAAAAAGGGAAGATCATTTTAGTGTCTCATTCGATTGTATTCACTGGTCGACCAATTGTGTTTTAAATGGTAAACACAATTGTGAATGCAAAGTTTATTATATCACGGATATAATAGAGATCACAGGAAACTTGTAATGTGACTAAATGAATCTAGGATACTACTTACTTACTCTACTTAAACATTTGAGTTGTTATATATACCTAACAGTTCTATAGCAGCCAGTTCTCGAGCTTATGAAGTATGCTGGTCGCACGGCCTATTTTCTTGTATGAACTTTGTAGAGAGAAAAGGTATCGGTCTCTATTGAAATTGATTATGAAAGTATTGTACCCATTATGTGCGAGTGGGAGATGTTAGAATTTAGTGTCGGGTCCGTCCATAATAGGTGGTACCCGACCCAAAGGTCTTAAAAACATAACTACCTAAAGCAGTTTATTTTTTTTGCACATGTTTCATGGGTCTCCCGCCCATGCATTTAACAACTGCCATTGGCAGTTCAAATGTAATTTTAAATAAAGAAACTTCCATTCAGTAGTTTGTGAAGTTAAGAAGAAAGGGAGAAAAGACCCATGAAACATTTGAACTGGAGACTCAAGACATGTAAAACTACACGGGAAAAAATCGGCTTAATTTTCTGATTAAAGATGAATGCCCAGAAAAATCAGGAAAGTACGAGTAATGGGTGAAAAAAAAACTGTTTTGCCAAAATACATTTTTGCCTTAGATAAAATCATTTAAAAATCGAAGTAAAATATTTAAAACTCACAAAATGGCTCACAAACAGTAGCTAGGACTTTTTGAAAGTTAGATAAAAATTGGCTAAGTAAAAAAAATCACAAAGGTAGAATAATCAATTTGACAAAACTTAATTTTCCACAAGTGTGCTCAAGAGAGCATGACTTTGAACCATTAATTGGCCTAAGTCATTATTCAAGTGGCATGAACATGAAATGCATGAAAAGTTACAGCAAATATAGTGCATGAAATGCATGAGTTTAAACCTAAATGTCATGAAAAAATGCATGGCATCAATATAGTGACCTAGACCTAAATGAACTTGCATGGCATTTAATGTAACCTAGGTCTAAAATGCATGAACATGCATGGCAAATATACCAAACTTTATAACTAAAATATGCATGGCATTTTCACAAACACAAAGCATGCTTAAACCAAAAACTCAAACAAATATCATGCAAATGCTAACCTATCAACTGACATGGCAAAAATGCAACACACAATGCAAATATTCAAGCAGTGGCCGAATGGCCTATGTAACTAGCAAACATGGCATTTTCACAAACACTTGGTATACTAGCATGCAAAACTAAATCAAATGTTATGCAAATGCAAAAACCTACCAACTAACATGGCAAAAATGCAACACACAATGCAAAACACATGGAGTAGCCAAATGGCCTCAAGCTCCAACAAGCATGACATTTTCACAACCACTTAATATACTAACATGCTCAACTAAAATATAAAACTCAAATCATGCAAAGACAACACAAGCATTTTCACAAACACTTGATATACTAACATGCTCAACTAAAATATAAAACTCAAATCATGCAAAAAAACCACACAAGCATTTTCACAAACACTTGATATACTAAATCTAAAACACCAACAAATTTAAACATTATGAAAACAGAAAATTAAAAATGCAAGAACATGTTATTTAAAACATAAATGGCAACAAACAAAGCAACCAAATTAAAATATGACTCAAGTATGAAATAGAACAACACTTCAAACATCAAGAGTAAAGAAAATAATACTAATAATAATAACATGATAAAATAAAACAAAACAGCAACTTTAATAAAGAATCTAGGCCATTCGGCCATGGTGAGGGATTGTAAAAAAAAAATTGTAAAAAATATATTGAAGAAAGAGATGAAAAAAGAACTTAAGAAGAACAATAAAAAAACATTTATTTAAAAAGGAAACTCACCAAATGGTAATCAAAATAGAAAAAACAAGAATGGAAAATCAAGAAAGTGCAAGAGTTGGTGCTCAAGAGCAACCTCAAGAAGCTATATTTCAAGCTTTATCTCTTCAAACTTTCCTTTCCTTTCTTTTCTAAACTTTTTCTTTTGCCTCCAACCAAAGAGAGAAAAACCAAGTAAAAACCAATAGAACTCAGCAAAAATAAAGTGTAAAAATGAAATTCTGACCTCCCCTAGTGCTGGCCGAATGGTCTATGTAAATCCTCAAAGATGTTGTCATTTTTTTGTAACCAATTTTCCATCAAATGGCTAATAATTCAAGGTGAAAAAATCATGAAATTATCACCCTTAGATTAGCATATCAGCTGTCCCAAATTACAGCTATTCAAGAATAATGTTGACACTCTCTCTTGGCCTATGTGGCTTAATCACAATGGCTTGATCAAAAGGAATCTCTAACTAACTTTTAATCCTTGGCCATTTGATTGAAAAATCAGAAACTTTCTCTTTTCTTTGGGCCTTGGCAGGCCATCACTTCTCTTTTCCAGCCCAAGTCTGATTTTTTTAAAGGCCCCAAAGAAGCCCTTTTCGGTTGCTTGGGTGAATGACCGTTTTGCCCCCCAGATGCAAATAAATATCAAACGGACTCCAAATTCAATTTTTATTTTTTTAATACTTCCAAAATAATAAAATATTGAGTTATGGAAGTTTTCAAAATTATCCGAGTCCGTTTGCTATTTATTTGGATTTTTTCTTCCAAAAATGCCCTTTTATGCCTCCACATTTTACAATTTTTTAAACGAGCTCCAAATCAAGATTTTTCTTCACCAATATCTTCCAAATAATTTAAAAGTGTGATCTGGAAGTTTTCATAATTTTTGGAGCTCATTTGGTATTTTTTCAGGATTTATCGGTTTGAATTACTACATAGGAGACCCGGGATTTGGCCATTTTGCAAACGAACTCCGAATCAAGATTTTATTTCACCAATATCTTCCAAATAATTTAAAATTGATATTTGCAAAATTTCAGAATTTTTGGAGTCCATTTGCTATTTTTTCGGGATTTATCTTCTTGAGTTATTGCATAGAAGGCCCGAGATTTGGCCATTTTGCAAACGAACTCCGAATCAAGATTTTATTTCGCCAATATCTTCAAAATAATTTAAAAATGAGATTTGCAAAATTTTAGAAGATTTGGAGCTCATTTGCTATTTTTTCGGGATTTTCCTTTTCGAATTACTACATAAGAAGCCTGAGATTTGGCCATTTTGCAAACGAACTCCGAATCAAGATTTTATTTTGCCAATCTCTTTCAAATGATTTAAGAATGAGATTTGCAAATTTTCAGAATTTTCTGAGTCAATTTGCTATTTTTCCCAAAATTTCCAATTTTGCCCTTTTGCCTCCGAAACCCGGTTTTGCTCAAAACAAGTCCGATTTTCAGATTTTCTTCAAGCTGAGTCTTGGGCTATCCCTTTTTAATCATTCTTCATCCATTGGGGCTTTGGTCTTCCCAAGTCGGGCCATTTCTGTGATTCTTCCCGATTTCTCTGAAATCCACTAAAAACCCTAATTCTCGGTTTTCTCCCAGATTGACCTTTCTTTCGGTTTTTCTTGCAAGTGGCTTCTCCATTACCCGTAGTCAGTGCTTATCTTTCATTTGGAACCTTCAATTTCGACAAATTTGATCGTTAAGTACTTCTCTCCAAATATCTCAGATTAGGGTTTTCTTTCTACTAAATCTTTAAATCCCAACTTCCTAACTCCATATCTTTCAATGTAGACCTCGGATTATCAAAATTCTTCGCCATTTTTCATTTGAACTTCAAATCTTGATTTTGAAAGTGGGTTGACTTTTTTAGTAGTTGACTTTCTGGGGTTGACTTTTTTGGGGATGACTTTTTTTGGGGTTGACTTTTTTCAAGTTTGACTTTTTATGCTCGCCCTCTTAAACTAAGTCTCGGAGTACTACCTGCAGGATGAAAAAAGTCTTTTTACACTCGGAAACATCAATTTAGGAAGAAAACATACATGTTTTAGTGGTCCGGACAAAATTAGGTGTCTACAGCTGCCCCTCTTTGGCTATTGCTGAGAATCAGGAATCAGGCATAGATAAACAAACACTAATTTTGTACGGTCAGTGAAATCACATGTGAAGGAAAGGGAAAGGGGTTTCTTCTTCATTCTTCTATCAGTTTTCACACTTTTTTTTTTTAAAAAGCTATAAATTGAAGGTTTATCCTTAAATTGAATTCCCTCACTAATCAAGGCTCGACCCGTCTTAAGGAAACGGATTCGATTTTCAAAAAGAAAAAATTATGCCCGAAGGTCTTAAGAATAGTGCCCGAAGGTCTTAAAAAATTGGTGCCTGAAGGTCTTTAAAATTGGTGCTCGGAGCTCTTAAAAACTGGTGCCAGGAAGTCTTAAAAAACTGGTGCCCGAAGGTCTTTAAAACTGGTGCCCAAAGGTCTTTAAAACTGGTGCCCGAAGGTCTTTTAAAATTGGTGCCCGAAGGTCTTTAAAACTGGTGCCCGAAGGTCTTTAAAACTGGCTGGTGCCCGAAGGTCTTTAAAACTGGTGCCCGAAGGTCTTTAAAATTGGTGCCCGAAGGTCTTTAAAACTGGTGCCCGAAGGTCTATAAAACTGGTGCCCGAAGGTCTTTAAAATTGGTGCCCGAAGGTCTTTAAAACTGGTGCCCGAAGGTCTTTAAAACTGGTGCCCGAAGGTCTTTAAAACTGGTGCCCGAAGGTCTTTAAAACTGTGACTAAAATACCTTGACGACGGTCTCAAGGCTCGACTCGTCTGATAAACAAAATGAATTTGATTTAAAACAGAAGGAAATACCTCGATGGCGGTCTCGGAGTCTGAATCTTTTGAGAAGCAAAACGAGTTCTTTTTGAGGAACTCCAAGTTTCCCTGATTTCTGCACTGTTAGCTAAATGCAATGATGAGAATGTCATGCTTCGCAAATGCTTGTATGTTTCCTAAAATAAATGCAATCAAATGATTGTGCCATAATTTCTAATCCATGGTTTCTTTGAGGTTCACAGATTATATGACTTCAGGATAGAGTCTTCAATTGTTCATTGATGCCCCACTTAAGGATTCTTCACTCAAGATATCTTGTCAAACAGTCTCAGTTTCTGTCTTTCACTAAAATTCATAGATTTTCTGATTTCGTGATGGAGTTTCCAACACGTTCGCTGTTTCCTTTTCTTTGGTGATCTTTCCAAACCTTTCCCAAGATTTAAATCTATTCTTTAGTAATACTTTGAAATCTTTTTTATTTAAAGATTTTTAAAGAAAGTATGAATCAGGCAAAAATTGTCATGAAAAGGATAACAAGAATTTATTGCAAGAAATGTTTTAAAATGGTAAAAATAAATATCAAGGATATAAGAAACAAATATAAGGTTATAGGTTGTAGATGCCCCGGATGCGGAATATCTTGGACCCCTTATTTTTCAAACCATCTGAAATTTCTCTTGAACGCGCAATTCACTTGGGTAATCTCTTAGCTTCTGTAGTTACATCAGACTGAGTTGTTCCCCTTTCCTCTGATTGTCAAATACTTTCTCCCCCTTTACACGGAGCATTGATTCAAACTTTGATTAGTACTTGAGCCGCATTTTGTAGGTTTTCAACTCAAGTGTCCTCCGTTCGGTATTAAGTCGCCCTTTGCGGGTTTTCGGCTTAAACCTCTCCTTTTACATTCTTTTTTCATTTCCATTTTTTTTTTTGTATTCTACCATGCATCTGAGAATTCTAAATGCTTCCAAGGTAAAAATATCAATTCAAAAGATGGGATGAATTATGAGAATAACCTTTCAAATTAAATATCCATGCTTGATCAAAATGGGCTTTTAAAGCATGTAATGTAGGCCAAGGTTTAGGTTTAGAAAGAAAGAAAGAAAGGATAAATAGGCCCAAAATATGTTTAAGGGTGATTGGATCAAGGATCACTTCTTGAGGAGAACTCAATCTTGAAACATTTGTCCCTTTTTGGACTTTTTTTTTTTTTGCTTTGTTGGCTTTCATTTGCCACATTTTCTGATGACTTCCTTTTTGCCATTATTTTTTATTATCTTTCCTCTTATTTGCCCTCCAGTGTAGAGGGTGATCCTTGATCAAGGTTTAAATAAAAAAATAATTCCTAAGGCTCAAAGAGGTGACTAAGGATAATTTCTTCTTAGTGAAAGGAATATGAAAAACGGCCATTCATCATATCAAGCATGACTATTCTCTTTGAAAAGAAATTCTCAGGGGAAATAGATATATAGAATTTCTATTTTTACACTTGGAATCATTCGAATTTCCTTGTGCACAGCATCACACATTTTTTTCCATTTTTTTTCAAGCATAATACTTCTTCAGTTCATCAGCATTCACGGGATTTCTAAAATCATCTCCGTCTATTCTAGTTAAAATCAATGCTCCTCCAGAAAAAGCTCTCTTTACCACATAGGGTCCTTCCCAATTCGGAGCCCATTTTTCTATCGGATCCTTTGCTATAGGGAGAATTTTCCTCAATACCAACTCCCCTTCTCGGAACTGTCTGGGACGAACTTTCTTGTTGTGGGCTCGAATCATCCTTTTCTGATACAACTGCCCGTGACAAATTGCTTTCAGTCTTTTCTCCTCGATGAGATTCAACTGTTCATAACGAGCTCTAACCCATTCTGCTTCCTTTAGGCCAACTTCCATCAAAACCCGAAGTGAAGGGATCTCAACTTCAATAGGTAGCACTGCTTCCGTCCCGTATACCAAAGAAAATGGTGTTGCCCCTGTAGATGTGTGGACCGAAGTACGATATGCATGAAGAGCAAACGGAAAGATCTCATGCCAATCCTTGTACACATTGGTCATCTTCTCGACAATCTTCTTGATGTTCTTGTTAGCTGCTTCTACTGCGCCATTCATCTTTGGACGGTAAGGTGCCGAATTATGATGTGTGATCTTGAATTGAGTACACACTTCTCTCATCATCTTATTTTTCAAATTGAGAGCATTATCCGAAATGATTCTTGCTGGCAACCCGTAACGGCATATGATTTCTTTCTTGAAGAATCTGCATACCACCGACTTTGTTACATTCGCATATGAAGCAGCTTCTACCCACTTTGTGAAATAATCTATGGCCACCAAGATGAAACGATGTCCATTTGAAGCTTTCGGGGTAATAGGCTCGATCATATCCATTCCCCACATTGAAAAAGGCCAAGGTGCTGTCATGACATGTAAAGGTGAGGGCGACACATGAATCTTATCTGCATAGATCTGGCATTTATGGCACTTCCAGGAATAACTGATGCAATCTCCTTCCATCGTCAGCCAATAGTATCCTGCCCTCATAATCTGTTTAGCAAGCATGTGACCATTAGCATGAGTGCCACATATCCCTTCATGGACCTCTTCTATGATTCTTCGAGCTTTGGCAGACCCGACACATCTCAACAGGACTTGATCTTTCCCTTTCTTGTAGAGAATCTCCCTGTCTAGAATGAAACCCATTGCTAGCCTTCTCAGAGTCCTCTTGTCATTCTCTGATGCTTATTCTGGGTATTGTTGATTCTTAATGTACTGCAAGATGTCATTATACCAAGGAAGATCATCTGCTTCTTCTTCAATACTCAAATAGTGGGCAGGAGACTCATATATGCTCATCTTGATCGGCACAACTTCCGCCCCTTCATTCACTTTAAACATTGATGACAAAGTAGCCAGAGCATCCACCATCCGGTTTTTTTCTCGAGAAAAGTAATTGAAATTCATTTCTTCAAACTCCTCCAATAAACTCAGTATGAGTTATCGGATTAGCTTTGTATCTCGCGTTTTCCATTCTCCTCGTAGCTGGTAAATCACTAAGGCTGAGTCTCCAAAAACTTCCAATACTTTGATCTTTCTGTCCACTGTAGCACGAAGGCCCATAGTACATGCTTCATACTCGGCAGTATTGTTTGTACAATCAAAATCCAATCTAGCAGTGAAAGGATAACAATATTCTTCTGGGGATATAAGCACTGCACCGATTCCATGCCCTATGGCATTAGATGTGCCATCGAAGTACATTTTCCATACTTTCTTCTTCAGGGGAATATCATCTGCTTGCGACACATACATCAAATCCTCATCTGGGAAGTCAAAGTTCAACGGCTCATAATCTTCCACTGCCCGACTTGCTAAGAATTCAGCCACTACACTGCCCTTGATAGCTTTTTTGACTTACATATACAATGTCGTATTCTGACAATAAAACCTACCATCTTGATGTCCTCCCTGACAAAGAAGGTGCTTTCAACATGTATTTGACTGGATCCAACTTAGCAATCAACCACGTTGTGTGATACAACATATACTATCTGATTCTTCGAGCAGTCCAAGCTAAGGCACAACACAACTTCTCTACCGACGAATATTTCAATTCATAATCTGTGAACTTCTTGCTGAGATAGTAAACTGCCTGTTCTTTCTTTCCAGTTTCATCAAACTGCCCCAAAACACAACCCATGGATCTTTCAAATACTGATAAATACAGTATCATTGGTTTATCCGAAATAGGTGGCATTAATACTGGTGGGTTTGATAGATGATGATTAACCTTTTCAAAAGCAATCTGACACCTCTCATCCCATTCTCCTGGATCATGTTTTCGAAGTAACTTAAATATTGGATCACATTTTTCGGTTAATTATGAAATAAACCGAGCAATGTAATTCAATCTCCCCAGAAAGCCTCTTACTTCCTTTTGAGTGCGAGGTGGTGGCAGATTCTGAATAGCCTTCACTTTATCTGGGTCAATCTCAATTCCTCTTTTGCTGACGACAAAACCCAACAACTTCCCCGAGGTGACTCCAAAAGTGCATTTTGCCGGATTTAGCTTGAGTCTAAACTTTCTTAATCGTTCAAAGAGCTTCTTAAGATTCGCAATTTGCTCTTCTTCTCCTTGTGACTTTGCAATCATATCATCAACGTAGACCTCAATTCCCTTATGCATCATATCATGAAACAAGGTTACCATGGCTCTTTGGTATGTTGCCCCAGCATTCTTCAATCCAAATGGCATTACTTTGTAGCAGAAGGTTCCCAACATTGTAACGAATATGGTTTTCTCCATATCTTCCGGTGCCATCTTGATCTGATTGTATCTTGAGAATCCGTCCATGAAAGAAAATAAGGAACTCTTCGCTGTATTATCCACCAGAGTATCAATATGGGGCAAAGGAAAATTATCTTTAGGGCTGGCCTTGTTCAAATCTCGGTAATCAATGTACATCCACACATTGCCATCCTTCTTTGGTACTGGAACAATATTTGCCACCCATTCTGGATATTTTGCCACCTCTAGGAATCCAGCATCAAATTGTTTCTTCACCTCCTCTTTTATCTTTAACAGCATATCAGGCCTCATTCTTCTCAACTTTTGCTGAATTGGCTTACATTCTGGCTTTAAAGGGAGCTTATGAACCACAATGCCCGGATCTAACCCTGACATATCTTGATAAGACCATGCAAATACATCCACATACTCTTGGAGCAAAGCTATCAATTCACCTTTTATTGATGATGACAATGAAGTTCTGATTTTGACTTCTTTTATCTCTTCACCATTTCCCAGATTTATCGTCTCCAATAACTCCTTATGAGGAAGTACTTGTTTCTCCTCTTGTTCTATTTTCCTCAATAGATCTGGAGGTAGACCATAATCCTCAGTATCTTCATTAGCCTCGAAATCACCCGTGCAAATGGGTCTTTCAAAATCAATTTCAGAATTACTGACAGAAAGGTCCTCATATTTCGTATTCGTACACCTGTAAATAGGTGGAGAAGAAACAATATAGGAAAATATATAATGAAAACAAAATAAATAACAAAAATGAAAGAATATGGACACATCAATATGGATAATGCATTGTGCTTGTTATTTATTGAATGAAAATAGTTATAAAAAAAAGCCCATTACAGAAAAAAAAAAAAAAAAACTCTTAATATCTCTGGGTAAAGATAATTAAGATTGCTTTTTAAAAAGTATTACTTTGGAATAGACTTAAAAACTATGGGCAACTCAGTCGCACTCCAGTTGGTTAGTCTATATCCTGGTGGACAAGGTCGCACCATCCAGCTAGCACTCTCTCTTTCAATTCTGTCTTTCTCGGTCGTGCATATCTCCATATCATACATCTGCTCATCCCTATTCACCTGGAACCTCTCGAAGGCCTGCTCTATCATTACGAGCACATCATCAGAATTTTTTTCTCCGAACAGAGAACCGGCTGAGCGAAAGCTGTGAAGGATAGGTAGGAATGTCATAGGCTCCCACTCAATATCCATACCCGTAAGACGGGCCATCCTCCTTTGTCGATTCCTTTCAACTTGTTTCCTTTTCTCATGGGCCTTCGGAAGATACCCTAGGCCAAACCGGTCTCTCTTTCCTTTTACTTCCATTACTCGAGCCATTCCCTGAAGATATTTCCCTAGACCTTTTCCAGCCCTGCAGCCTTTTCCTACGGTGGTTCTTACCCCAAGCCTTGTGTTCTTGGACAGCCTCGGTTTCGAAATTTTTCGTCCTTCAGCGATGAAAACTGCATTGACAAATTCCAAAGACCGGAAAAAACACTCCACGGCCTCTTCATTAGGCTCCACATAAGGAGATTCGGTAGATGCAGAGGCTATTATGTCTTCCTCCCCTGATACTGTGATCAACCGGCCCTCCATCACAAATTTTAATTTTTTGTGAAGAGACGAGGGTACAGCCTCAGCTGAATGTATCCACGGCCTTCCCAACAAACAGTTATAAGATGGATTAATATCCATGACCTGGAAGTTCACTGTATAAATGCACGGGCCTATCTCCAGAGGAACTTCAATGGTTCCCATAACCTCTCTCCTTGTTCCATCAAAAGCCCTGACCACCGTGCAACTTGGTATCATATAGGATATATCCACTGGCAATTTGGATAGGGTTGCTAAAGGCATCACATTTAGTGAAGAACCATTATCCAAAAAGACCCTCGGTAATATGTGCCCCTTACAAGTGGTAGTTATATGGAGAGCTTTCGTTGATCCAATTCCATTGGGTGGTATCTTCTCATAGCTAAAAAATATGTAGTCATCTGCTGCGATGTTTCCCACCAACCTATCCAGCTTTTCCACTGATATATTATTAGCCACGTACGACTGATTTATACTCTTAACATGGCATTTCTGTGTGAATCTGAATTCAAAAGCAAGGATAAGATTGAGATCCTAGCTGGTTGACGTTGTAGTTGTTCAACCACACTATACTCACTATGCTTTATAAATTTCAAGAACTCACAAGCTTTCTTCTCACATACTGGCTCTTTCGTTCTGTTAACTGGGGCTGATCCCCTATCTGTTTCATTTGGCAAATCCATCTCAATATGGATTGGCTCGACGAGATTCTTCCCTTTATCAGTTCCTCTGTCTTTCCTTGCTACCCCTTGTTCAACGGCCTCCGGAGCATAACACCTCCCGCTTCAGGTTAAATGCCCCACACCTGTAATATCCTGCTGGCTTGAAGACCCGGGCATAACCATGCTGTAGTCATATTTCCATGGTGTAGCCTTGTTTTCCTTGTATGGAAAGGAAACAGGTAAATCAATGATTAATTTGGGCATATTTTCTTCGATGACTGGTATAACTTTTTCCTCCAGTTCATCGTAGTAGATGATTAGGGGTCTTCCTATCCCATAGCCACCTGTATTTTCAATGACTTCTATTTCTCCCTCTATCTCCTCGTAGAATTGGGCCTCCCCACTATCCATCATTCTTTGGACTTTAACCCAGAAGTCCCCATAATTTTGTATGTCATGGCCTCCACCCTTATGGAACGGGCACCAATTATGCACCCTTCTTGCAACCATTTTTAGACTTTCCGTACTTTCCACCAATCCTACCTTGACCATTTCAACCCATACTGTCAGCATCGGAGTCTTAACCTCCCCAATATCCCTTTTTAATCTTCTGCCCTCTCCGATCAATATTGCATTTACCTGATTCCCAGCATGATTGGGCAATGGGTTTCCAGCTACGTTTGGCCCTTTTTTATCCAAACTTCACTACCCCAGCATTAATCAGGCTTTGGACTTTCTTTTTGAAGGCCAGGCAATTTTCAATTGAATGTCCTTGGATTCCCGCATGGTATGCACAGTTGGTGTTCGCATTATACCATCTTACATATGGAGGTGTCAAAGGTTTTAGGTACACGGGTGCAACAAGTTGACCCTGCAACAGTTTTGGGTATAGCTCACCGTAGGTAGTGGGAATCAGATCAAATTGGGCTTTTTGATCGTTCCTTGGTGAACGTTGGTCATTACACGCAGGCCCTTATGTGTTTGGAATAGCATTTCTAGGAAGGGTGATTTGAGGGGATATGCCAGTTGGGAATGGCTGTTGTGGTATATTGGTGTAGGGGAACGGGCTTTGGGTAAGGTGGTTGACATTGGGGTAATAAGGATTATACCCCGGGTATGGTGTGTAAGGTGTCGGAGGTGCATAAGGTGTGGTAGGGGTATAAGGCCTCGGTGGTGTGTATGGTGTAGGAGGTGTATAAAGGTATTGGTTGAAGCTTACTACATGAGTTTCCTCTTTCTTCTTTGTAGGAAAAGCTCTCTTTGGGGTAGCAGACTCACCCCCTTCCATCTTTCCATTCTTAATAGCTGACTCAATCATTTCTCCAGATATTACCATATCCGCAAAATCCTTGGTAGTGCTTCCCACCAATCTGTCATAATAGGGTGCTTTCAATGTGTTGATGAAAAGCATCGTGGTTTCTTTGTTGGTTAAAGGGGGTTGCACTTGTGTGGCCAGATCCCTCCACCTCTGTAAATACTCTTTGAAGGTCTCATTGGACCTCTTTTCTATGTTCTGTAACGACAGCCTATCCGGTACCATGTCAGAAACGTGCTTATAATATTCCATAAAAGCCCTGGCCAAATTCGTCCGTGAACGAATCTTGGTACGACTGAGTTGGTTGTACCATCGGGTGGCTGACCCTCTTAAGATATCTTGGAAGCAATGAATAAGAAATTTTTCATTATCCTCATGCCCTGTCATCCTTCTACAGTACATAGTCAGATGAGCCGATGGGTTGGTGGTCCCATTATACTTTTCAGAGTCTGGTACTTTGAACTTTGGTGGAATTACTAGATCATGTACCAAGCTCATCTCTTTGGCATCTAGACTGCCAAACACCTCTGCTCCTTCCACTGCTCTTAGCCTTTCTTCCAACAACTGATATTTCTTCTGAGATTTAGCGGTTTCGACCCTTCTCACTTCAGTCATTTTGGCCCTTTCCTTTTCTGCCATTTCTTCGAAGTCTGGAACCTCAACCTCAATTGGATCAACTCTGATGTTACCCCTTTTTGGACCGAAGTTCTGTGCTACGGCCGCTGGCTGGATGTAGATGTAGGAAGCTGCCCCAGTTGGGATTTCATTTCCCACAGGTTGGGGTGTCTGGCCATTTCTCTGTACCACTTTTGGTCGATCCTCCTGATTCACTGCTCCCATTCCAGTAGCTGAATTCTCTCCGGGCCACTTCTGCTTCATCATAGTGCTCATCATCTCTATGAGCTTTGTCATCTGTTCTCGTGTCTCCTCTTGAGACTTAGTCAACTGTTCTTGTAGTTCTTTCTGGATTCTTTCCATTCTCTCAATTCTGGCAAGCTGATCGTTTTCCATGGCTTTTGTTCGAGATCGAGTATTGTAAGGGTGCTGGAAGTCTGTTCTTTCTGAGTGCGACCAATTGTACCTTTATTTTTTTAAAAACAATGGATTAGAAATTATTGACACATTTCTGATTTTTATTTTATAAAAAATGAATAAATGAATGAATTAATGAATCAATGTTAATGAATGAACAACTAAGTAAATGACTAAGTGTATGAACATATAATGAATAAATGAATGGACCAATAAATGACTAAGTGTATGAACAATTTATAAATAATAAATGAATGAATGATTATGAACAAATAAAATATATAAAATAAAGAACTAGTGAACGATGAATGTATTTAAAGTATTGGCCCTGGGATAATTCCAACCAAACGGTCTTTCATTGATTTCCTGGAACTAAATACATCAAAGAAAAGATCCCTGCATAAGACAACACGATAATCTGTCTCTCCTAAAAAACTATTACAAGATACTAGTCCTATAATAACTCCCTCGGATCCTGGACCTTCTTCAATTTCCTCTTTTAACTGCCTTGCTCTTCCATATGATCCCTACTTGTTCACGACCTTTTGACGTGTCAGCAGAAGCATCGCCGTGTAAGCTTTCCCTAGCTTGTTTCTCCAATTGATTGGCTCGGGCTTCCTCGTGTTTTGCTTTCTCTGCCCTATAGTTCTTCTCCTTCTTGAGGTTTTTGACTTCTTGTTCCCATTCTCCGGAAGTCTTGAGAGTCCCTTCGAATTTGAGCTCGAAACGGTACCTCTTGTTCTTCAAGTGTAATTCTTGAAGATCACTTTGAACCGTGTCCCGCTCTCTCTTGATCTTTTCCTTTTTTTTCTCGGGCTACCTCCCGATCTTTCATTTCCTCAAGCTCTTCTTGCAGTGGGGCAATCTCCTTGTTCATCCGGGCCTTTTCTTTTTCGAATTCCGCCCTTGCAATTTCTAACTCTGATGGCGCTTCCTTGGGAGGCGAACTCAAATGCCGAACTTCTTCCCCATCCTATGTCAACAACCTACCATTAACCCTTGATTTCCTCCATGTCAGGTAGTCAGGTGTGACGATATCAGCATATCTAGCTACTTCAACCCGATGAGTTTCCTTCCATGCCACCACAATCTCACGGACCTTTCCCGAATATCCATCTTCTCCGTAAGCAAATTCCAAATTACCAAGGTCATGGGTGATTGGAGTAAACTGACGAGATTCTGATTGCCTCAGTACTAGCAGTGGTGCATAGCTCACTCCTCCCCATATTCCCAATAATGGAACAGAGGCTTTATCTCCGCATTTATACAATGTAGGTATAGGAGCTATCCATGGAGATCTCCAAACTATCATCTCAGCCCTGATATTCCGGAATATATTGATCCATTGCTCCTCAGTCCTATTCTCAAGCCAATCCCTTTTAAGAAATTCACCAATTGGTGCAAAAGATTTCCAATATGAACGAAGAGGGAAATTCTCCTGTTTACAGAAATGGCTCTGAACCCATATGTAGAGGAGCTGTATACAACCTAGAAAATGACCTTTGCCTTCCCGTCTATAGAAATTCAGGGATCGGATTGTTTCTGCTATGATTGTCGGGGCTGGGTTTATCCTTTGTCAAGCCTCTCGAAAATATCAAATATCGCCACATCCACATACCCTAATGTTTTCGGGAAGATAACTAAACCATAGATAGCCAAAGCAAAAATATTCCTAATTGTCTCCTTGCTTGAATGGCTATAGATTAAAGCCAGTAAAATATCCCATGATATGCAGTAGCTTACACCTTTTCAGACAACATGGCTTTCTACCCAATTTCTTTCCACTCCCAGAATCTTCGACACCTTTTTCTTGAAACCCGACGTCTTTGTATCCTTCAAATAAATATGATCGGGAATAACATTCTCAATATGCAGCAAGGTCAAATACTCCTCAATGGTTGGAGTCATATCCTCTCGGTTGAAAGTAAAACACCGATAAGCGGGATTCCAGAATTGTACCACAGCCCGGATCACCTCGCCACTGATCTTAACCTGAGCTAACAGTGCTATGTCCCCATATGTCTGAGTGAAGGCTTCTTTTTCCGATATGTTCCACTGATTCCATATATCAATCAATTCCCAGAGATCATTTTGCTTGATAATAAGATCAACCTCGGCTGGCAATGCTGACACATATCCCATCTTCAAATAATCCCCATTATCCTGCTGACCTTTCTCGGACTGTTTCCTAACTTCTAAATGTTTCTCGACCACTGAGACACTCTGACCCTCCATGAAAGCCCTTTTGGTTGAATAATATCCCGAAACCAATAACTTTCAAATATGCAAAAATGATGGCAAGAATGCAAAAATAACACAAAAACAACAAAAAGAAAATGAATTAGTAACAGGAATAAATATGAATAATACAAAAAACATATAATTCAAAGCAATAATTATCCCTGAGGATGCCAACAAAATTTCAGCATTATAACACCCCGGGGATGAAATATCAACATTTATTACGGGCATTGTGATGTACGTTCATCATTGTCCTAAAAAATAAACTTATTCTGTAAGTAGAAAAGAAGGTAAAAGGATTGGAAATATTTCTCCATGTGTTCTTAACTTCGGGATATCTAATTGGAAATCTGGCATGGCTTCGCCTAGGTTTACTATATGAAGGTGAATGAATTCTAAAAAGCCCCGAATTGTTCCTCACTGTCGCCGATGAAGGCTAGTAAGGCACCCCGATAAAAACGGGTTCAATTTGTTAGAGTCTATTTCCCTAGCCCATGCGGATTGTTAATCACGAGGGCTTAGGTAATTTAGTACTCCGGAAGTGTTTCACTAGCCCATGCGGATTGTTAATCACGAAGGCTTAGATACTTTGCTCCCACCTAAAAGGACGGAACTCGGGTATAGGATTCATGATATGCAAATGCACGTGTAGTGTGTGAGGAGAAATAACAAACCTTTCACCACCTATTCTATATCCCTTATTCTAAATGCCCCAACAAGATTAAACAACATAAATCATCAATTAATCAATAAATAAATAAATATATGCACCAAAATAACCAAAGAACAAATATAATATGTATGCACATGAAATATGGACATATTTAAAAAACATTTTATTATTTTTTTTTTTGAAATTATCTTTAACTTTTTTAAATTTGGAAATTAAAATTAAATACCGATTAAACCAACAAAACCGAGACTTTGATAACACACGACCAATTCTAGGCCTGACTCTCTAATAGTCCCCAGTGGAGTCGCCAAGCTGTCGCAACCTAAAAAATAACGAGTCTCGTCGTAAGACTTTATTATTCGTTAAGCGTGACATTAAAAAACCGAGGAAAAGTCGACTTAATTCCTTTAGAAAAATGAAGGTTTTGAAAATGACCTTGAAAAAGACATGGAGTAGCCACCAATCTTTTTTAGCTAGGTGTGATCGGTCACCTATTAAAACCGGTTTTATAAAATATTTTAAAAATTAATTAAAACATTTTTAAAACCAATTTCAAGTCTACGTTTAAACCAGAGAAATCAAAGAAATGGGTTCGGGACTCGGTTACGTGCGGGGAAGGATTAGCACCCCCACAACGCCCGTATAAAACGGTACCTTATTAATCATGTGTTATCTCAAATCTCGGTATAAAGTTGGTTTTAAATTTAGTATTTCAAGTTAATTCCCAATTTAAAGAAAAATAATTCCATTTTTTAATTGAAAATGATCTGGAATTTATAAATTCAAAATTTTCCTATATTCCCCAACAAACGTGGCAAAATATAGAAATTTTTATTAGTTTTGGAAAACTTCCCGAATCATTCTCTTTTCAAAGAAGATATTCCGTTATTAATGATAATTGATGGTATCCTCCCCAGCAAACCCGGCAGAGAACTCATGAATTATTTTAACTCGGGAATATCTTTATTTTATTGAAAATCATTATCTGTTTTTTTGAAAACATTTAAAAGAAATGAATATGTATATGCATGACATAAATAAAATGACATAGCAAAATCTAGATAATATAATGCAACCTAAATGATATGACATGATTTGAATGCCTTAGCATATTCTAAATGAAATGAAATATCCTAAGTTATATGATATATTCTAAATGAAATGAAATGACCTAGGTAACATAATATATTCTATATGAAATGTAATATCCTAAGTCATATTATATATTCTAAATGAAATGAAATGACCTAGGTGACATAATATATTCTATATGAAATGTAAAATCCTAAGTCATATGATATATTCTAAATGAAATGAAACGACCTAGGTGACATAATATATTCTATATGAAATAAAATAACCTAGGTAACATAATATATTCTATATGAAATGACATAATTTCAATGACATGGCAAATATGGATGATATGGCATATAATTTAAATGACATGGAATATAAAATAATACTATCATATAATATGCATGGAAATGAAAATAATAATGCATTAACATAGTATATGCTAAATAATATAACAACAAAAAATAATTAAATGAAAAGCATAGGATATCATGAAATATTTCAAATCATATAATAAACAATATAACATAACTCAAAATCATAACAATATCATAGAAATTATCATAGCAAAAATCACATATTATATAAAATGCATGAATATGGAAAATGCAATGCATGAAAATGTATTTTTTCCTTTAATTAAGGAAATCCGTATATCTAAAAAAAATATCCGGCTACCTTACGAAAATATGTCAAATTAAATATTCCAAAACCAAAATACTTTGTGATTGTTTGAAAACAATTTTGAAAAGCTTAGATTAAAAATAAAAACTAGGTTAAACCTTTTTTTAAATGGCTCTAATTTCCTAAGTTTAAAATCCCGGACTTGACCACCCTTAACCCGAGAGTTAAAAAATCATTTTTAGAGTTTAAAAAAGCTTAGAAACTACCCAAAGTCAGTAACTTAACCAAAACAGAAAAATGATTTTTCTTTAAATTCAATTCTGACTCCACTGTCCAGTTTTAAGCCACGATTTTTTACCCTATTTTTAAAAATTCAAAAAATTCTAAAAACAATACTAGAGACTCAGGACATGTAAAACTACATGGGAAAAAATCTGTTTAATTTTCTGATTAAAGATGAATGCCAGAAAAATCGGGAGAGCACGAGTAATGGGTGAAAAAAAAACTGCTTTGCCAAAATACATTTTTGCCTTAGATAAAATCATTTAAAAATCAAAGTAAAATATTTAAAACTCACAAAATGGCTCACAAACAGTAGCTAGGACTTTTTGAAAGTTAGATAAAAATTGGCTAAGTAAAAAAAATCACAAAGGTAGAATAATCAATTTGACAAAACTTAATTTTCCACAAGTGTGCTCAAGAGAGCATGACTTTGAACCATTAATTGGCCTAAGTCATTATTCAAGTGGCATGAACATGAAATGTATGAAAAATTATAGCAAACATAGTGCATGAAATGCATGAGTTTAAACCTAAATGTCATGAAAAAATGCATGGCATCAATATAGTGACCTAGACCTAAATGAACTTGCATGGCATTTAATGCAACCTAGGTCTAAAATGCATAAAACATGCATGGCAAATAAACCAAACTTAATAACTAAAATATGCATGGCATTTTCACAAACACAAAGCATGCTTAAACCAAAAACTCAAACAAATATCATGCAAATGCTAACCTATCAACTAACATGGCAAAAATGCAACACACAATGCAAATATTCAAGCAGTGGCCGAATGGCCTATGTAACTAGCAAACATGGCATTTTCACAAACACTTGGTATACTAGCATGCAAAACTAAATCAAATGTTATGCAAATGCAAAAACCTACCAACTAACATGGCAAAAATTCAACACACAATGCAAAACACATGGAGTAGCCGAATGGCCTCAAGCTCTAACAAGCATGACATTTTCACAAACACTTGATATACTAACATGCTCAACTAAAATATAAAACTCAAATCATGCAAGCACAACACAAGCATTTTCACAAACACTTGATATACTAACATGCTCAACTAAAATATAAAACTCAAATCATGCAAAAAAACCACACAAGCATTTTCACAAACACTTGATATACTAAATCTAAAACACCAACAAATTTAAACATTATGAAAACTGAAAATTAAAAATGCAAGAACATGTTATTTAAAACATAAATGGCAACAAACAAAGCAACCAAATTGAAATATGACTCAAGTATGAAATAGAACAACACTTCAAACATCAAGAGTAAAGAAAATAATAATAATAACATGATAAAATAAAATAAAACAGCAACTTTAATAAAGAATGTAGGCCATTCGGCCATGGTGAGAAATTGTAAAAAATATATTGAAGAAAGAGATGAAGAAAGAACTTAAGAAGAACAATAAAAAAACATTTATTTAAAAAGGAAACTCACCAAATAGTAATCAAAATAGCAAAAACAAGAATGGAAAATCAAGAAAGTGCAAGAGTTGGTGCTCACGAGCAACCTCAAAAAGCTATATTTCAAGCTTTATCTCTTCAAACTTTCCTTTCTTTTCTAAACTTTTTCTTTTTGCCTCCAACCAAAGAGAGAAAAACCAAGTAAAAACCAAGAGAACTCACCAAAAATAAAGTGTAAAAATGAAATTCTGACCTCCCCTAGTGCTGGCCGAATGGTCTATGTAAATCCTCAAGGATGTTATCATTTTTTTGTAACCAATTTTCCATCAAATGGCGAATAATTCAAGGTGAAAAAATCATGAAATTATCACCCTTAGATTAGCATATCAGCTGTCCCAAATTACAGCTATTCAATAATAATGTTGACACTCTCTCTTGGCCTATGTGGCTTAATCACAATGGCTTGATCAAAAGGAATCTCTAACTAACTTTTAATCCTTGGCCATTTGATTGAAAAATCAGAAACTTCCTCTTTCCTTTGGGCCTTGGCAGGCCAGCACTTCTCTTTTCCAGCCCAAGTCTGATTTTTTTAAAGGCCCAAAGAAGCCCTTTTCGGTTGCTTGGGTGAAATGACCGTTTTGCCCCTCGAATCCAAATAAATATCAAAAGGACTCCAAATTCAATTTTTATTTTTTTAATACTTCCAAAATCATAAAAAATTGAGTTCTGGAAGTTTTCAAAATTATCCGAGTCCGTTTTCTATTTATTTGGATTTTTTCTTCCAAAAATGCCCTTTTATGCCCCCTCATTTTACCATTTTTTAAACGAGCTCCAAATCAAGCTTTTTCTTCACCAATATCTTCCAAATAATTTAAAAGTATGATCTGGAAGTTTTCATAATTTTTGGAGCTCATTTGGTATTTTTTCGGGATTTATCGGCTTGAATTACTGCATAGGAGACCCGTGATTTGGCCATTTTGCAAACGAACTCCCAATCAAGATTTTCTTTTGCCAATATCTTCCAAATAATTTAAAAATAAGATTTGCAAAATTTCAGAATCTTTGGAGTCCATTTGCTATTTTTTCGGGATTTATCTTCTTGAATTATTGCATAGGAGGCCTGAGATTTGGTCATTTTGCAAACGAACTCCGAATCAAGATTTTATTTCGCCAATCTCTTCCAAATAATTTAAAAATGAGATTTGCAAAATTTCAGAAGATTTGGAGCTAATTTGCTATTTTTCCGGGATTTTCCTTTTTGAATTACTGCATAAGAAGCCCAGGATTTGGCCATTTTGCAAACGAACTCTGAATCAAGATTTTCTTTTGCCAATCTCTTTCAAATGATTTAAGAATGAGATTTGCAAATTTTCAGAATTTTCAGAATTTTCGGAGTCCATTTGCTATTTTTTTCAAATTTTCCAATTTTGCCATTTTCCCTCTGAAACCCGATTTTGCTCAAAACAAGTCCGATTTTCAGATTTTCTTCAAGCTGAGTCTTGGGCTATCCCTTTTTAATCATTCTTCATCCATTGGGGCTTTGGTCTTACCAAGTCGGGCCATTTCTGTGATTCTTCCCGATTTCATCGAAATCCACTAAAAACCCTAATTCTCGATTTTCTCCCGGATTGACCTTTCTTTCGATTTTTCTTGCAAGTGGCTTCTCCATTACCCGTAGTCGGTGCTTATATTTCATTTGGAACCTTCAATTTTGACCAATTTGATCGTTTAAGCACTTTTCCCCAAATTTCTCGGATTAGGGTTTTCTTTCTACTGAATCTCCAAATCCCAACTTCCGAACTCCATATCTTTCAATGTAGACCTCGGATTATCAAAATTCTTTCGCCATTTTTCAATTGATCTTCAAATCTTGATTTTGAAAGTGGGTTGACTTTTTAGGTAGTTGACTTTCTGGGGTTGACTTTTCCGGGGTTGACTTTTTTCAAGTTTGACTTTTTATGCTCGCCCTCTTAAACTAAGTCTCAGGGTACTACCTGCAGGATGAAAAAAAGTCTTTTTACACTCGAAAACATCAATTTAGGAAGAAAACATACCTGTTTTAGTAGTTCGGACAAAATTAGGTGTCTACACTACATAAAATGAATTATTAACATGTCAAAATTTATATAAATATATAATAGCTCGAACACGATTATGACAGAAAAAATAACACGAATACGACGACACGTGACACAAAGTTGAAAGTTATTTGATTAGTGTCAATTAGACTTGACAATTTCGGACATAACATAATTATACGACACAAACAGAACATGAAAAAAATAATTAAAATACGACACGAAAAATAATATGAACACGACACAAATACAGGAACGTATCAAAATCTACATAAAACCAATAATTAACGTGTAAAAATTTATATAAATTTATAGTACTTTAAACACAGATAAAATAACACAAACACGTTACAATCATACATTTTTTTTCTCTAAATTGATTATTATGACAAAATATGTAAAATATGGGATGAATTGAGACGCGACACGTACACACAATTTTTTTTTTTTTTTTAAATTAAATCACAATGACAAACTATGCAAAATATTTGGATGAATTGAAAACGACACGAATATAACATGAAAAAAATAATTAAAATACGACACGAAGGATAACATGAACACAAAACAAATACACGAACGTCTCAAAATCTACATAAAACGAATTATTAACATGTAAAAATTTATAATACTTTGAACACACGAAAAAATAACACGAACACTACACGAATGTGTCAAAATCTACATTAAACAAATTATTAACTTGTAAAAATTATATAAATTTATAATACTTTGAACACACGAAAAATAACACGAACACAAATACTTTGAACACACGAAAAAATAACACAACTATGACACGGAAAAAACATGAACACGGCACAAAATATTTGAAATCGAAATGATTTGAAACCGAAAAAATCCAAATTAAAAAAGGTACGAACCCGAAAAGATCTAAACTCGATATGACCCGAACCCGAAATAATCCGAGATCCAAAATATCTCATTAGTGATAATCAAAAGATAAAACAAACAAAAAAATTCTAAAATATCCTAATTAATCCATAAATCATATGACAAAAATCAAAATACCATAATTATCCTTCAAACTATAGTTAATGGCATGGCTTATATGGGGCATATGGATGATGTTTCAAAATCACAAATTCTCTACTCTCATGCATTTGGGGATAGTTTATAGTTTATAGTTTATAGATAGATAGATTATAGATTATAGATATAGATATAGATATAAATGTTATGTATAAGTCTAGTTCATCAATAATAATAATAATTAATTAGTAACATGCCCCAATTAACCCTAGAATTATGGTTTATGACATTTTTTAAGCTATCAAAAAATTGATGAGTTAATTTTTTAAATTGAAGCATTAAACATGATTTGGGGCCCGCGTTTAGATGTGGAATGTTATCGGATTTGAATTAATATTTTGTAATAAATTTGAAAGACACAAAAAGTAAGAGTAGTAAAGATAATAATATAGAAAAATAATAATTCTTATACGACATATAGTATAAAATTGAAAGTTATTTGAATATGATCAATTACATCTGGTAATTTCAGATGCAACATAATTATTCGATATGAACATAACATGAGAAAAATAATTAAAACACGACATGGCACAAAAAATAACATGAACACGACACAAATACACGAACGTGTCCAAATCTACATAATATAAATTATTAACGTGTCAAATTTTATATAAATATAATATATTGAATACGATTATAACAGGAAAAATAACACGAACATGATGATGCGTAACACAAATTTGTGAGTTATTTGAATAATGTCAATTAGATTCGACAATTTCGGACAGAACATGATTATAGACTCGAACACAACATGAAAAAAGTAATTAAAACATGACAAGAAAAATAACATGAACACAACATAGATACACGAACTTGTCAAAATCGACATAAAATGAATTATTAACGTGTAAAAAATTATATTAATTTATAATATTTTAAACACACAATAAAATAACATGAATGCACAAAATTGAATCACTATAACAAATTATGCAAAATATGAGATAAATTGAGACTCGACACGGACACACATAATTTTCTCTTAATAGGATCACCATGACAAACTATGCAAAATATTTAGATGAATTGAAACACGATACGAACACATGGAAAAAATAATTAAAATACGACACGACACGAAAATAACATGAACACAACATAAATATACAAACGTGTAAAAATCTATATAAAATAAATTATTAAAATGTAAAAGTTTATATAATAAATTTATAATGCTTTGAACACAAAAGAAACACGAACATAAAAAATAATACGAACAAGACACAAATGCATATTTTTTTTCCTTTCTTTCTTCTTTTTTTTTTTTAAAAAAAAAAAAAATTGACTTGCCGCGTGGCAAGCCAAGATGAATGAATTCCTCCCAATTGAAAACAGTAAATTGAGGAGATAACTTTTAAGTATTTTATAGATTTATAGATTGGGGCAACCAAATTACATGTGCGAAAATCTCAAATTATCTAAAAGGTTGATTCATATATTGACTTTACGTAAGGTCAATCAAGGACCATAATTAGACTCCACACATCTTAACAATCTCTCACTTGTAGACTAATTTATCATCAACTTTCTTCACTTGTAGCGGCCACAACTTCTCAATCCTCAATAAGAGAAGTCTAATAACTGAAGTTGTACACAACTTCAATTTGTCAATCATCAAAGTCTTCATAAACATATCAACTGGATTCCGACTTTCTTGAATCTTCTCAATCACTAAGACTTTATCTTTCAAAGTTGATCTTATGAAATGATGCCAAATTTGTATATGCTTTATCCTAGCATGATATTCTTTACCAAATGATTGACACTCGGACTTTCGCAATGCAACACACTCCTCTCATACTTGAACCCAATTCTTCCAAGAAAGATTGCAATCAAATCTTTCTTTGCTAGCCTATATCACCGCAACATATACTCATATATCCGCTTACAACTCTCACTGCATGTGCTATGTGTTGGATATCAAGTGATTAATTTTGTGTATAAATACGAAATACGTATACCAATACGTAAGTTGTTATAACTAGATATACGATATATATTTAACGTACACAATTGATATTAAAATTGAATGAAAATTTGATCTCATAAACACCTATTTAAAGAGGAAGAAAGTTGGTTGAAGTTGTGTGTGGTAGTCAATCCCACATAGAACAAAGAATGGCTTTGTTTATATAAGCTAGTGTTTCATGTTGGTTTGGACCCTAAGAGGCACCCAAGTTTTTGTGAAGGGTGAGGACCTACACAAACTTCGGCTATTACACACGCGCATCGCTGGGTCGGGTTTGGGTTTGGTCCAACCGACTTAATTTTTCGGTTCAAACCGAACCAGCTCAACCAACCAACCAACCAGCTTTTTCTGTCCGAATAATTCTTGTCTGTTCGGGGACTGAACCAATCTGTCTATTTCAAGAATTTTGTCTTTTCGGTAAAGACATGTCGGTTCGTCCCAATTGGTATGTCTGTTCTGACCGAACAGACTCCTTCCGACTGGTACACCTTTTTCGAACAAGTTTTCTGGCATTTATAAATTCAGACATTCTGTGTCTGTTTTATTCACCAATTTACTGAGTAATAAATCTCTTCCTTCTCGTCTTTGTCTTCTGCCTTTTGAGAGAGACTGCTACATCCTTTGGTTCGCTATGTTGCATTCTCGAGTGTGCTCTCTTCTGCAACGATTATCGAGAAAACCTAGGAGACGATTTACATCAAACTGTAAGCACTTTTTAGACATGCAAATTCGTTTTAAGGTCAGAAGTTCTACCTTGACTTGATATTCTTTTTTGTATGATTAAAGTCTGTAACCATATATGTGTTCTCTTATGTTTATATATTGAAATTCGTTTTCTATACAAATTAGTGTAATTTTGTTTTACATACTGTTATATATATATATATGTTTTATTATGTTCATATAGTAATATTAGTATATATATATGTTTTATTATGTTCATATAGTAATATTAGTATACGAGAAACAACATACTTAAGACGAATTTTACTTTTTGTTTTGTTTCTTTGTTATACTGTAGCATATATATTCATATAAGTACTTTTGTTATAATTAGTTGACGTTAAAGACAAGATTCTTAAAACGATTTTGTTATTTATGCTAGTTGGACTTTTTCAAATATACTATATTGTATGTTATATATATTTTATAAATCGCTACTGATTGTAACTTATATATTATTTGGTTAATATATATACATATATTTATTACAGATCGTTAGTAATATATATATATATATATATATTAATATTAGGTTGCTGCTACTTAGTTTGAATATATATATATATATATATATATGGCTTTTATAATATATATATATATTGTTACATTTGTATATTTCTTACATATGTTTACATTGGCAGCATATTTGTTATAACATATTACTACAGTATATATTGTATACGTCATAACATATGTTATAAAATATATATATATTGATAGTGTCATAACGGTTTTTTGACCGTCAGACGATTTTCAAAATAAAATGGAGTCGCCACCAATTTTTTTGTTTAGGTGTGATTGGTCACCTATTAAAAACCGATTTTTATTAAACATTTTAAAATTAATATGAACATTTTAAGAAAATCAATTTTGAAGTCTACGTTTTAATCCAGAGAGAAAACAAAAGCAAGTTCGGAAGTCGGTTACGTGTGGAGAAGGATTAGCACCCCCACAACGCCCGTATAAAAACGATACCTTATTGATCACGTGTTATCCTAAGTCTCGGTAAACGCTGATTTTAGATTCGGTATTTAAAATTAATTCCCTTTTAGAAGTAATCATATGATTTGAGAATGATCCGGAATTTATTAATGCAAAATTTTTCCATATTCCCTGGCAGACTCGACAAAACATAAAAAATTCTATTTATTTTGGAGTTCTCCGAATCACCTTTGTTTTGGAAAAAAAGAATACTTCGTTATTAATGATAATTGATGGTATCCTCTCCGGCAGACCCAGCAGAGAACCCATGAATTATTTTAACTCGAAAATAGTCTTGTTTTGTTAAAATCATTAATTTTTATACATATAAAATAATTTGAAAATGGTCATGAATATGCTAATTATTACTTAAGATGCAAATATAATTTAAGCAAAATGCATAATCATCATGGCATGGTAAACATTTTATTTTAACATGGCATACATGGCATTACAAAGAATTCATGGCATTACTACGGGAAATTCATAAGCATAACAATATCATGATCAAAGTGACAAACGCAAACTTTAATTGTTAAGTGACTTAATTAAGAAATATGTATAGAGTATGTACACATCGTTATTTTTAAAATATGTATATTTCATGGATGTTCTTTTTGGTGAAACTATATGAACAACATACGTCCGGGACATTTAACCGAACTCCCCGGTAGACCCGGCAAAACTTTGAAAAAATATCTTCTCGCATGATACGTGCATAATTTCCTAACCCCTCCGGCAAACACGGTAAAGATTAAGAGTTAATTCTATTGACCACATGTTATCTTAAATTTTGGTTTAAGGGACTCAACGGTGGTATTTAAATTGATGCCTTTTTTATTTATTTTCCAAAAGCATGTGTTATTGATTTGAAAAAGGAATTGTTTTGTTTTTTTACTTTTTATTATTATTATTTATAAAAAAGAAAAGGTGAAAGTGATTATTAGATTTTTATAAATTTTGTATTATTTTTTTATATTTTTATATATCTCCATGTATGTTCGTGTTTTATTCTTTTCTATTTATTTATAAACAACCCGACCCGGACGCAGCCTTTAAAAGGCTTTTTTTTTCAAATTTCATTTCTAACCCTTTTATATATATAAAAAAAAAAACTACCTAGTTCTCTGAACCTCTCTCTAGCCAGTCACCACCGTCGCTGTCTGCTCCGCCGTCGCTGCCTCTATCGGAGCCGTCGACCATCGTGCGCCGATGTCAGATTTTTTCCCAACTTCAACAAACCCTTCCTCTTGATCCCCTCTTCTCGGTTCTGGCCTTATTTTTGCTCGAAAAAGCCCCAAAAAGCCATATTTGAGATTTTAAATCGCGGCCCAAAAAACCCGATCCCACCGTTTTCTATCGTCGGAGCATCGGCAAACCTCCACCACACCTTATTCCCCTCTTAAGCTTCATCCTCATCATGTCAATCTCGAAATAAACACTCTGAATCCTAGCAAAGCCAAAAATGAAGGGTTTCTTTTTCTTTTCTTTTATTGGTTTTTGGTTTTTTCGTTTTTGTATGTTTTTTGGTCATGGGTATTGGGTTTTTTTTTTTTTTTGTTGATGGCTGCCGGTTTGGGCTATTTTTTTGGATTTTGCTTTTTTTTTTTTGGGTTGATGGCTCTCCTCTTTTTTCTTTGGGGGGCCTGAATGGGGGGCTTTTTATGGTGGTGGTGGCATGGGGGTCTTAGGCATTGCAGGTGGATGGCGTGGAGGCTTGGGTTGGCAGGTGGTAGCGTGGGGCTTGGGTTGGCTAGGGTAGGGTTAGGTTCAAATAGGTATTGTGTGTGTAGGGTGGGGAGGTTGAGTGGGGAGATGGCAGTGGGTGGTGGTGTGCACAGGGGGTGGCCTGGGGAAGTGGCTTGGTTGCTGTCAGGGGGGTGGCATGCCGAGGTGGCTGCTTGGGGGCTAGGGTAGTAGGGGTGCCTAGGGCTAGGGCAGTAGGGGGTGCTTGGAGCCTGGTGCAGGTTGCAAGGCCTGCTGGGCCGGCTGTTGAGCCTGGATGCAAGCTGGCCTGGAATGCCTACTAAGGCAAGCCCGACTGGCCTACCAAGGTATGAGATAGGCCTTTTGCTTGGTAGGCCCAGAAGACTAGGTGTTGAGGGCTACCAGGCCCCCCAACAAAGGGTTTGGGCCTTAAGGCCTTCGAAAATAATAAATAAAAATAAATAAAAATAGCTAAATGTAAAATAAAAATAAAATAAAGACAAAGATGAAAATAATAATAATAATAATTGAGCCCAAATGATTATCCGAGCGCGATTAAAAACCTGAATTGAATCCGATTAACAATTCAATATCCAAAAGAATCGAATTAGCAAAACGATCGGATTAAAACAATAATTTAGAATTTTTGCTCCGTCCCTCAACTCGATGCTCGACTCAGGAAGTTGTTCGGACGAAAATGGGTTGCTACAGCTGCCCCTCTTTGCGCATTGCTGAGAATCAGCAATAGGGCAAAGACATAAGCAACAATGTCGTCTGCGACTAAAAATAAATTGCTTCTCTCCTGAAAGGCACTATTATTTTGGAAGATAAATTGCTCCTCTCATCAGAGGCCCTATCACTTAGAAAATAAAATGCTCCTTTCATCAGAGGCTCTATCACTTGAAAATTAATTGCTCCTCTCAAGAGAGGCTCTATCACTTTAAAGATAAATTGCTCCTCTCATCAGATGCTCCATCACTTGGAAAATAAATTGCTCCTCTCATCAGAGGCTCTATCACTTGCAAGATAAATTGCTCCTCTCAACAGAGGCTCTAAAACTTGGAAAATAAATTGTTCCTCTCAACAGAGGCTCTATCATTTGGAATATAAATTGCTCCTGTCATCAGAGGCTCTATCACTTGGAAAATAAATTGCTCCTCTCAACAAAGACTCTATCACTTGAAAGATAAATTGCTCCTCTCATAAGAGGCTCCATCACTTGGAAAATAAATTGCTCATCTCATCAGAGGCTCTACCACTTGGAAAATAAATTGCTCCTCTCAACAGAGGCTCCATCACTTGAAAATAACTTACTCCTCTCAACAGAGGCTCTATCACTTGGAATATAAATTGCTCTTCTCATCAGAGGCTCTATCACTTGGACAATAAATTTCTCCTCTCATCAGAGGCTCTATCACTTTGTAAAATAATTTGCTCCTCTCATCAGAGGCTCTATCACTTTGTAAAATAAATTGCTCCTCTCATCAAAGGCTTTATCACTTGTAAAATAAATTGCTCCTCTCATCAGAGGCTCCACCACTTGAAAATTAAATTGGTATCTTTCTCCTGGTCATCATGGTGACTTCCACCTTCCTGCTGTAGCCGAGTTTCTCTTTTTCCTTGTCCACCTATCATTCATATCTTTTTTTTTGAACAATAATAATTCTCGATTGTTTGCAATGTCATGATAATGCAATGCATGCTTATGATAATGGAATGCATAACTTAAGGCTCGAACCAAGATTCGATGCCCCTGTGTGTATTTCATCAACTAGTGACTCTTCCAAAGCTTAATCTGATTAAGCCTCTTATCCTATTTTTTATAAACTTCTTTTCTATCTTTCCCAAATCCCTTTCTTCTCTCTCTTCGAGTTGACTAGCTGTTCACAACTTACTTCCTCACGATCCTTTCTTAGTCGGAGTCAAGTACACCTCCCTCAAAACAATTTCACATATCAATCATCATTTCAATCCTTGCTTTCTTTACTTCCAAAGGGTATAAATAAATCATGTCTCATATTGCCCCATCAACTCTTTCTCCCTTTCTAATTTTCCAATTCTCAAATTTCTCTAGAGTAATTATGAAAGCTCCGTTTATGCATTATTCATTTATTTATTATTATTAAAATTTCATGCCAACATAATGCATTATCTAAAGAAAATTTCAAAGAAATAAAGATAATTTAATGTCAAAACTTTATGAATGGGGAAGTGTATTTTCATTTCAGTGAAAGAAAAAAACATATTGGCATTAATCAAAGAAAAGAAAGAAATACAGAATAGGGATAGATCCCCACATAATGAATACTCAAACGATCTCAATTGAGCTAATCTGAATTTTTCTTTCAAGAAAGAATATTCATCAATGTCCTTGACTCATCCGAGAGCGTCAAACCACGAATTACCCTCTGTATCTTGTGTAATTTAGTCATGTCGCACTTTGTCGCTTGCTCAAACTTTCTATCATGCCTTAATCCTTTGTCTCATGCAATCACTTCACACGGGTTATTGCCGGTTGTCCTAACTCTTGTTTATCTTTTACCTAGGCCGCCCTTTAGGGTTTTTGACATAGATCCATCCCTTGATTCGAACCGCCCTTTCAGGTTTTCAGTTTGAAGCTCTCCATTTTTTCTTTCTTTTTTTCTTTTTTTTTTTTTTACGTCCTGTCAGGTTTTCAGTTTGAATTGTTTTTCTTTTTTTTTCTTTTTTTATGAATAATATTTCTTCACTACATTGGCATGGATTGGACTTGAAAAATTCGTGCCATCCATTTCAGCTAAAATCATTGACCCTCTTGAAAATACTCTTTTCACCACGTACGGGCCTTCCTAGTTCGGTGCCCATTTTCCCCTTGGATCTTGCTGATTAGAAAGGATCTTCTTTAAAACCAAATCACCTTCTTGGAACTCTCTTGGGCGAACTTTTTTATTATGTGCCCTCATCATCTGCTTTTGGTACAACTGGACATGACACAGTGTCGTCATTCTTTTTTCCTCGATCAAATTGAGTTGCTCATAGCGAGCTCGAACCCATTCCGCTTCTTCCAACTTGACTTCCATCAAAATTCTCAAAGAAGGGATCTCAACCTCAATTGGTAAAACAGCTTCCATCCCGTACACCAAGGAATAAAGAGTTGCCCCCGTAGAAGTACGCACTGACATTCTGTAAGCATGCAGAGCAAACGAAAGCTTCTCGTGCCAATCTTTATACTTATCAATCATTTTGGCAACTATTTCCTTGATATTCTTGTTAGCAGCTTCTACTACCCCGTTCATCTTGGGATGGTAAGGCGCCGAGTTGTGGTATCTGATTTTGAACTGAGTACAAATTTCTCTCATCATGGTGTTGTTCAGACTGAGAGCATTATCTTTAATAATTTTCTTCAAGAGATCGTACCGACAGATCACTTCCTTCTTCAAGAACCTCCACACCATGGACTTGGTCACATTAGCGTAAGAAGCTGCTTCAACCCACTTCGTGAAGTAATCGATCACCACCAAAATGAAGCGATGCTCGTTTGAGACTTTAGGGGTATTTGGCCTAATCACATCCATTCCCCACATAGAAAAAGGCCAAGACGTTGTCATGACATGCAAAGCTGTCGGAGGAGCATGCACCTTATCTGCATATATCTAGAACTTATGGCACTTTTGGACATAACTGATGCAATACCTTTCCACGGTCATCCAATAACTCTCATAATCTGCTTAGCCGTCATATGGTCGTTTGCATGTGTTCCACAAACCTCTTCGTGAACCTCTTCGAGTATTCTTTTAGCTTCAGTCGCTTCTACACACCTTAGAAGTGTATGATCACTTCTCCTTTTATACAATACTTCTTTATCTAGGAAGAACCCATCGCCATTCTCCTCAAAATTCTTTTGTCATTTTCTGTGGCATGCTCCGGGTATTGCTAATGTTTTATGTATTGTAGGATGTCATTGTACCACAGTCTCCGGTCTAGTTCCTCTTCGATGTGCATACAGTGTGCAGGCGACTCTCGTATGCTCATTTTGATGGGTTGGATGTCAGCACTAGTATTTATTTTGAATATTGAGGCCAACGTAGCAAGGGCGTCGGCCATTTGATTTTTTTCTCGAGGTAGATAGTTGAATTTAACTTTTCAAATTGCTGAATCAATTCAACTATGAACTTGTAGTAGAGCAACAACTTCGAGTCTCTCGTCTCCCATTCTCCTTTCAACTGACAAATGACTAAAGCAGAATTCGCATACACCTCTAACTCACTTATCTTCTTTGCAATAGCCGTTTGAAGTCCCATTACACAGGCCTCATATTCTGCTACATTGTTGGTGCATTTGAAAGTTAATCTTGCGGTAATTGGGTAGTAGGTCCCTTCTGGCGATATCAAAATCGCTTCAACACCGTGCCCCAAAGCATTCGATGCACCGTTGAAATACATTTTCCATACATCCTTCTTTGATTCCTCGTCTTCGTCCTCTTGAGAAATAGCCATCAAATCCTCATCAGGAAAATTGAACTTCACCGGCTCGTATCTTCTGTAGCTCTATCTGCCAGAAATTCGGCCATTGCACTCTCTTTTATGGCCTTCTACAAGACATAGGTGATGTCATATTCAGAGAGTAGAACCTGCTATCTTGCTAATCTTCCCGACAATGAGGGTTTTTCAAAGATGTACTTAATAGGATCCAATTCGGCCACGAGCAATGTGGTATGATATAACGTATATTGCCGGAGTCTATGAGCAGCCCAGGCTAGTGCGCAACACATCTTTTTTACTGTCGAGTAATTGGCCTCGTAATCTATAAACTTTTTACTCAAGTATTACATGGCATGTTCTTTCTTGCTTGTCTCATCTTGCTGTCCCAAAACACATCCCATGGACTTCTCATGCACTACTAAATATAAAAGGAGTGATCTTCGTGTTGGCGGTAGCAGAACCGGTGGATTGGTAAGATACTCTTCCACCTTGTCGAATGCTACCTGGCAATCCTCGTCCCATTTGTAGGATCACACTTCCTGAGGAGTTTGAAAATTGGATCACACCTAGCAGTGAGCTGGGAAATAAAGTGGGTGATGTAATTCAATCTTCCCAGAAATCCTCTTACTTCTTTTCTGTGTCGGAGGTGGGGATAAATTCTGGATGGCACATATCTTGTCGGGGTCTACTTCGATTCCTTTCTCATTAACAATAAAACCTAGTAGTTTACCGGATGTTACACCGAAAGTACACTTGGTCGAAATGAGCTTCAACTGGAACTGTCTTAATCGCCCGAACAACTTCCTTAGGTTAACCACGTGGTCTTATTCTTCGCGCAACTTTGTGATCATATCATCAACATGCACTTCAACCTCTTTGTGCATCATGTCATGAAAGAGGGTCACCATTGCTCTTTGATAAGTCGCACCAGCATTCTTTAACCTGAACGGCATAACTTTATAACAAAATATTCCCCACATCTTCACAAATATGGTCTTCTCCATGTCTTCTGGTGCCATCTTGATTTGGTTGTAGCCCGAAAATCCGTCCATGAACGAGAACAGCGATTGCCTAGTGGTATTGTCCACCAAGGTATCGATATGCGATAACGGGAAGCTGTCCTTTGGGCTAACCCTATTTAAGTCCCGATAATCAACACACATCCGTACTTTCCCATCTTTCTTCGGGACTGGAACTATGTTCCCCATCCATTCAGGATACTTGGAAACTTCTAAAAATCCTGCATCGAACTGCTTTTTCACTTCTTCCTTGACCTTTAGCAGCATTTCAGGCTTCATTCGTCTCAACTTTTGTTTCACGAGTTTGCATTCAGGCCTCTAGGGCAAATGGTGCACCACAATATCCGTATCGAGCCCTGGCATGTCCTGATAGGACCATGCAAACACATCTGCATATTCATGGAGCAATTCTATCAATTCTAGTTTCTTTGCCAATGGTAGCGAAGTGTCGATTTTTACTTCCTTCTTATTATCCTCACTTCCCAAATTAACCACCTCCGTTATCTCCTGATGAGGCATAATTTTCTTTTCTTCTGACTCTATCAATCTCAACAAGTCAGGTGGTAAGTCGTAGTTTTTTGTAGTCTCTTCATCGTAAATTTCACTAATATTAGTACATTTCTCAAAATTGATTTCCGAATCATTGATGAGATTGTTTTCGCATTCATTATTAGGAGGCCTGGAAAGGCGTAAGCAAAATAATTTAGATAGTTGTATAGAAGACAAAATAAGGAGATGAACTATAAAAGAAATGGCAAATGAATTGAGACATAATGCATTATAATTGTCATTTATTAGAATGATAACTTCAAAAAGGAGCCCGTGCCCAAAAGAAACTCTCATAACACTCTTGGGTAAAAGTGTTTGAGGACTTAGTTTGTTAACCAGAAAGAGACCTAAACGCAGCAGGTAAATCTACAGCATGCCAATTCTTCAATTCAAATCCTAGAGGGCACGGGTAGATGGTCATTTCTTCAGTCTTGCTTCCCTTCTCTTCTTCTTGTTCCATCATCTAGATGCAGAATCCAGCAAACATTCCCTCCAAAGTCATGGCAAGTTTAGTCCCAACTGGTGAATCAAAAAATAAAACCCGTCTACCAAAATGTCTCATAGAGATAAGGGATGTACATCCTTGGAGTTTCTATATCATATCCTCTGAATCTTGCGAGCCTTTGTTCTTTCCTTTCTCTTATCAGTCTCTCCTTGTCTTCTCTCGTCGGCTTGTATCCCAACCCAAACTTGTCTTCCTTTTCGATTACAATTATACGCTTCCAGATTCCTTTTAGGTTTCTTCCTAGACCAGTCCCGACTTGGCACCCTTTCCCTACGACCTAAACAAGGCTGCTTCGAGTTGCGTATGACAATTGAGGGATAGGCATCTTAGAACCTTCTCCTACAAATATAGCGTTCACAAACTCCAAGGTCCAAAAATAGCATTCCCAAGCTTCCTCGGCAGCTTCTACGTAAGAGATATTCGAGGGTTTTGATACAAGCAAATCTTCCTCTCCATCAACAATTATCAATTGCTCTTCAACTCTAAATTTTACCTTCTGGTGCAAAGTGGATGGAACAGCACCAACAGTGTGAATCTAGGGCCTACCCAACAAGATATTGTACGAGGGAATGATATCCATAACCTGGAAGGTGATATCAAATGTGCAAGGCCCAATTTGCATTGGCAACTCGATTTGTCCCACCACTTGTCTAAGGGTCCTGTTAAACGCCCGTACTACCATATGACTGTTCTTCATGTAGGACATGTCGATGGGTAGTTTGACCAGTGTAGTCATAGGCATGACGTTTAGTGCGGAACCGTTATCAATGAAGACTTTCGCAATGATGTGGCCCTTGCACCGGGTAGTGATGTGGAGGGCTTTGGTATTGCTTGTCCCCTCAGGCAGGATCTCCTCATCGCTGAAAGCTATGAAGTTGTTAACAGACACATTCCCTATTACTTGACTGAATTTTTCCACGGACATATCGTGAGCCACGTATGCCTCGTTTAGCACTTTTAAGAGAGCTATTCGATGGGACTCCGAATTCATCAGCAATTCCAAGATGGAAATACGAGCCGATGAGGGTTTTAACTATTCCTTAACATTGTATTCTCTGTGTTTGATAAATTTGAGGAATTCCCAGGCTTTCTTCTCTGTTACTGGCTTGTTTATCCTCTGCTCAACTTCACTTTCTGGAGTAGCTTGTTCTTCGTCGACCTTAGCTTTCCCTTTCCTGACCTTTTTCGATGCTTCCGGTATATAGCATCTTCCACTCCTAGTAAAACCCCCAACACCGATTATGTCTACGACAGCCGTAGAAACATTGAAAATTGGTGCAACATTAATAGGCTCTGGTAATATAAATTTACAATCGTATCTCCAAGGCACGGCCTTCTCATTCTTGTATGGGAAAGGACCTGGTACTTCAATAGTCACCATCGGCCTTGACACCATTGGTGCTTCCTTTACTGGTGAGCTCTGGCTTTCCTCACAGTAGATAACCAATGGCTTTGGCTTAACCTATTTTTCAATGGCCTTTGGGGTCTCCTCAATCACTATATCCACTGATTCTTCTTCCCATTTTGTGAAGAATTCTACTATGCCAAAATATCCATCAGCTCTTGAATTTTGCCTCAAAAATCGGAGCATTGGTCGATAGTGTGTCCCACCAAGCCTCCGTGATACCTGCAGAAGCGGCTAATATCAGATTCTAGCCCCAAGGGTTTCTACTCCATGTTGACTGGTTTAAACAGCCCGGCTTCAGTCATAGCATCCAATCCCATATGAGTCTGGACATCCTCAATCCTAGATATCACCCGGCACCCTTTTCCTTATATTATTGTGTTTTGCTACCGTTTGCCCATGGTCGGGTAACGATTTTGCAGTGAGGTTAGGCTCCCCTTTGGTTGTGAAGCTTAGACAGTTGGCCCTGATTAGGTTTTGCACTTTGTGTTTAAGAGTAGTGCAATTCTCCGTGGAATGACCCGGGTTGCCTCCATGGTAATCGCAATTCGCGTTTGGGTCGTACCATATTGGGTATGGAGGTTTCATGGGTTCAAGGAACATGGGTGCTACTAAATGGTTTTGGACTAACTTGGGGAAGATCTGGGTGTATGTTACGGGAATCGGATCGAACGGGGGTCTTTGTTGAATTGGTTGAGGCCCTTTTTGATTAGTGCTCACATTGTTTATCGAACTAGTCGGGTTAGGAGCAGGTATAGGTTCTGTGTACATGGATGCTGGCATGGGTGATGGTGCATACACTAGCGCTGGTGGTCGATAGCTCATTGGGTATTGGGGTTGTGCAGGAGGATAGAAGTATGGGTTAAGAGAGTAACTATAGGGTCGGTTTGTAGGATAAGGGGTATAACTTTGTGGTGGTCGGCTCTCATATGAGACTGCTTGCACTTCTCGTTCTTTCTTCTTTGTTGCCCTTATTTTCTTTCCATTGGCAGTTTCACTTCCTCCAATATTGCCGCTCTTTATAGCGCTCTCTACCATCTCGCCAGAAATGACCATGTCGACAAAATTCTTGGTAACGTTGCCAACCAACCTTCGTAATAAGGCCCTCATAACGTATTCATAAACAATACAGTAGTTTTCTTTTCAGTAAGAGGTGGTTGTACTTGGGTCGCCAAATCTCTCCACTTCTGGGCGTATTCTTTAAAACCTTCTCCCGCCTTCTTCTCCATGTTCTGCAGGGATAACCTATCAGGCGCCATGTCAGCCATGTGCTTGTATTGGACTAAAAAAGCTCTCGAGCCCCGTCAGTCTCGCCTTGACAGGGCAGTGCTCTAACCGATTGAACTACAATCCCAGGAAAATTAGGTGCAAAGCCTCAAAATTCTTATTATTTTTCTTATTAGATTTCATTCGATGAGGGAATTAGCTTAATAGAAACTGACTTACCTATCTCTTGCCATGGTAGGGCCATTCCCTCTTGTAGTAATCTCAGTCCCCAATCAAATTCAGTTGTAGAATAAAAAAAAGGTAAGCCTAGCCTGCAGTTTGAGTGTTAAAGGTTGCATGCAGTCCCCGAGGTAACACTTTCTAGATTACCATTATAAGTCCCAGTCTCATTAGTCCCTTACTCTGTCAAGACATCATGATCAGAAAAAAAAAGAATGAGGAAAGTAGAAATTAGAACTTCGACAGTCTTCTACGAGATCTCTTTTCACTTGAAAGAAGTGAAACTTTTAGGATTGACTATTCTAATTTATAAAGGTGAAGGGAGCCAAAGACGTAGTATCATTGTGTAAGTTGGCACCCCCTTACTTCATTGTATGCAATTCATTTCATTGTTCAAATCAAGGCCCATCTGTCTTAGGTACCCGACTTATACCTTAAAATATCATATATGCACCGCTGCTGATCCTTTGTCCCTTTCTAAATCCAGTTTCAACCCACCTGAAGCAGAGAAAGAACCGAAGAAAGCCAATAACGGTATTGAGGCAGGAGGGAGAGAGATGGCGTGGGTGAAGAGGATCCTTGCTATCCGTGTCCCCTCCATCTTTCTTTGCTCTGGGTTTTGCTTCCGAAGGAAAGGGTCTTAGACCTCAGCTTGGGAAAAGCATGGTTCAGGTAATTTATCTACGTGAGCCTTCCCTTGATCTAGTGAGCCTGGTTTAGTTTTTTTCCATGACGGGCTAGGCATTTCAAGCCTTGGAGAAGGCGAAAGCTTATAGTTATTCTTTGACATCACTCACAAGAGCTTCATTCATTGTAGGTGTAATAACCTGAGATATACCACTCACAGCTTCTGTAATATTTTAAAGACTGCAGGAAGTGAAAATGGTGGAAAAAGAGTCATGTATCACACCTTGAATACCCTCATGATCCTCCTTCCGTATACCACTGTCATAAAAACCAATCCCCGAATTTGATTATGTCTTTGCCTCTGAACACACAAAGCACGAAAATAACTTGTCTTTTTATCACCAGCTTGAAGCCACTGAACCCGAGATTGACATCTCTAGAATTCCTCTTCCCTTTTAAGGTCCTGCTTCAATGATTTCGCCTTTACATGGTCATACACGGGCTGTCTAGCTAGCTTCTCTATTTTAGCAGCTCAACCAGGCAATTTGTCATTTTTTGCTGCACTTTAAACAAGTCTGAACCACGCACATTAAGCTGCCAAGCTTGTTTGACAACCTCAGCATACTCTTCATCTTTATCCCATCGTGAATCATAAGGGAAAAATAAACGTTTCATACTATCCAAAACTTCAGTGTTCAACAAGATGGGGCTATGGTCACTGCCTATAGTAGGAAGATTAAAGCTCGCTCATAGCAATGACTCCAACTAACATTAACTAAGACTCGATCTAACCTCTCCTTCACATTGAAAGCACCCTGTCATTTTTGAAACCAAGTGAAAGGATGAACAACAAAACCTACATCCAGCAATCCACATTTATCTAAAAATTTTCTAAAGTTTGAAAAAGAAGTAGCTGACCGGTGACATCCCCCCTCCTTATCATCTGGTAAAAAAAGATCCTTCAGGTCCCCAAGAACTACCCATCCATCTGCTCAATGACCTGCCACTCGCTGTGAGAGACTCCACTGCTCACGACGTCGTTGGTCATCAAAATCTGCATGGATACAATCAAGCATCCAACGCTTGTTTTTATCATCATCCTTGACCTCAACTTCCATAATGAAACTGTAAACAGTCCGAACTTGAAAATCAATGCTCTTCTTCCATAGCAAACAAAGACCACCTGCTAATCCCCGAGGAGAAACATGACATATATAATAAAAATGCAACTTCCTCTTCAATTTCTCCAACCAGTCTGTTCTATTCTTAGTATCCATTAATAAGACCGCATCTGGAGAGTGGAGGTGGAGACTAACTCCTTCACCTTTCAATGAGGAACTTTAAGGGCTCCCTCCAAGCCTTTAAAGTTACAGAGGATTCTCATATCTCCTTAGGAAATAAGGCCTCTGCTATAGCACACTAGCCAGAAAACCCAACCCCGATATTCACCAAAGAAGGGAAGTGGGTGGCTAGCTGCATTCTTGAGTTCGCACCCAATCTGACACCTATATTTGATGTGCCAATGAGAGGTCTCAGCGGGAATGAAAAAGGAAGTCTTGAAGAAGCTCTATCTTATAAAGAAAATTTCCTGATTTGTTTGAGAAAAAAAATTAAAAAAGAATGAGAAGGGGTTTTCCTTTTGTTCAGGAGTGAGGCTTTTTCCCCAAGCCAGAATTAAAGTGGTACCCCAAAGCCAAAGGCTGACCATCAAGTCAGCCCACCTAACAACAGGCCTGGCTGCGCCCGAGTAAGCAAAAGAAGAATCGGAGAAAGATCCCACTCTTTCTAGCCTGCTCTACCCATGCCCGTAGATCGGTCGAACGGGCTATACATCGCTGAAAGATGAGGGAAGATGAGCCTAAAGCCAATCGAAAGCCCATAGAAAAGGCCCTCTCAAAGTCCTTTTTCCAGCCGAGATAAGCTCACTTGAAAATGTTAGGCGCGATAGCCACTTGGCAAGCCCTTTTGAAGCTGAAGCTGAAATCAAAGCAAGAAAAGCGAAGAAAGACACAACGAGGGCTAGGGGGACTTTCAAAAAGTGTCGGGAGAGTCCAAAAGAGGGCCCCTATTTACATCAAGGGATTGGGGATAGCAAGGGTTTATCTTTCTTCGGCTTTTAGCGTTTCCCTTTCTTTTAGCGCTAACTACCACTCTTCACTCCTTTTGCCCAGGAGTTAACGAGAATACAATCTTAGGTGCAAAAGGCAGTGTTCAAGAATCCGATTTTTGTTGATTGCGCATAGCCCTTACTATTTCTAGCCTTCCGTCCCGAGCTAACTTGAGAGCTGGGTTAAGAGCAACTACTGAAAATCCATAGAGTTGTGACCCTAGATTGCCTCCACTGGAACCTTGTCCTCTATCTAGAGGAAAGACACTACTGGAATGTAAAACTCCACTGGAAATGCATCCCAAAAGGCATCGGGAAGCCTAATATAATAGAGTAATGGCCTAAACTTTACTCAACACTCTAGCTCTAATGTACTATTCGTAACGACATCGACGCCACGTTAAAGGGGAACAAAGAGATCCCTTCAAAGTTGGTCAACCATTAGAGTTCACTTGACACCGAACAAAGGTTCGGCGCTCTCGCCCCTTTCCATCCTCTTATTTGTAGCTCCACCTGGTAAACTGGGCTTTTTTGGACAAGCTACTCTGGTTTAGCAAGGAAAGTAGGGGCTCTATCCCTAGCTTATTCGTTCACTGAGCCTCATTCTGCTGTGCCCGGTAACAAAAGAAATAACCCAGGAAATGGACCTAAAAGAGACTTCCTAAGACTCTCAACTACTACTCTCATACACAGGACATGGAAAGACTTATACTACTACTAATACCGAGCCTCTAGCCAGGACAAAAGATGGAAAGCTTGCTTCGCTTCCTTTCATTACAGGGTTGGATCTCTGAAAAGGTGTGCCTGACATATGTTGGGCATTGGCATGAGGTCTTGTGGAATAGTCCAACCCTAGCGCACTAGTTAGTAGCCCTAGCGTAGCTCACGAAAATAGCTCAGCCAGCATAGCGTACTTAGCTTGCTAACCTAATGCAGTACACAATATACGTAACAAAGAAAGGCCAGTAGCAAAGTGAACAACAGAAAAGCCTTACTCGAATAGATAGATAGATGGCCTTTCTGATCTCATCTCATAAAGCCTTCCCTTTTTTATAATACTGTAGTGCACTTAGCGCTTCCTGAACCCTTCACTTTATTCTCTTATGTTATGTAGGTATTCTACTCCTGTAACTCAAATTTGTTGTTAAAGCTTTCTCAGCTCCTGTCTCGTTGGTCGAGTCAGTTTCTCGCTTATCTATGAATATGAGAGGTTGGTTTCTAATTTAACAGCTTATCTTATAAAGCTAGTTTTCACTACACTCTATCCCTCCATCCTGAACCTAGCGGTAAAGTGCTTTCAGCTCTTTCCCTCTTTTTTTGTTCTATTTGACTGGCTTATTAATAATTATCGAAAGGCTTTACCGCTATCTGGTTTATTTACTTAGTTAATACTGCCTACCAAAGAAGCGATGCGTAGTCATAACAGGTAAGTAACCTTATGGATAAGGATCTCCTATTCTGTTCCTAGAGCTTGGTCTTCTTTCTTTCCACCTCAACTTTTATTTGTCTTGTCGCATATCCGCTGCTTAGAATATACCTAATAGAGTCTATACTAAAAGCTGTTAGAGTCTATTCTCTTTTTTACTTGAGAGAAAAGAGATAGGGATCTCTCTCCAAATCTGTCCAAGTATGAATGCGACTGCGGTCTAGTTAGTTGTACAACCTTGCGGCTGATCCTTTCAAGCTATCTTGAAAACAGTGGATTAATAATTTGTCATTATAAGTATGCCCAACCATTTTGCGATAGAACATGGTGATGTGAAATGAAGGGCACTTTGTCCCATCGTACTTCTCAAATTCTGAGACCTTGAACTTTGGTGGTATTACCAAATCTGGAACCAAGCTTAGTTCACTTGCATCAACTTTCCCGAAGGCGTCCATCCCTTCTATTTCTTTGAGTCTCTCTTCTAGCATATCATATTTATGTTTTGCCCCGGTGTCCTCCACTTGTTTCGTCACAGTTTTCCTCAATTTTTCTTGCTCTAAGGGGTCATCTAAATTTGGGACGAAAATTGGGTTCGAAGGATTAGTCCCTGGGTTAGATGCGAGCTGCCCTTAGCTTTGTTGACACCGGACTTGTCATGTTGACGTAAACATAAAGTTGTCTTCCCACTTGAGGCTCTCATTGTGGATGCCCTCCTTGCGATATTTGGGCGTGGGTCGGAGTAAAACCCTGTGGGTATTGAGGATCTTCGTTATTATTTTCTCATGGTTGGGGTTCTTCCCTCACAACTGAGCTTTCTGCTAGCCCTTTTTCCCCTTGTCAGACTCATCATCATTTCCATCATCTTGGCTATTTGCTCTCTTGACTCTTCCTAAGACCTTGCTATTTGTTCCCGTACTTCATGTTGAGATTTGCCTAACTATTCTTACAATTCTTTCTGTGCCCTTTCCATTCTCTCAATCCTTGTTGCTTGTTCATTTTCCATAGTCGTTGCATGTGCTCGTGTATTATACGAGTATAGAGCACTTTTGTTTGGGTACTTTGATCGGCGCTCAATTTTTATCCCTTAGTTCAAACATCTCGGATTAGAACCTCATGACATATTATTTCTTTATTCTTTATTGAGTGCATGAAAGAAAGAATGGATAAAGTGTAAATTAACGAACCAATAATTAATTGAGCAAATGAATGAATAGCTAAATGAATGTGTAAGAATGCATTGAAAGTATTGGTCTTGGGATAATTTTAACCGAACGATCTTTCATTAATCATTGAATTCAATTATATCAACGATAAAAGCATTGAACTTGTTCATACTGCCTAATAGCCTCGTCCAAGAACTCTAACAGTTGCTGCCCATGTGTCCCTAATGGAATGACCTCACACCTTAGGTCTTTGGCCCTCTCAGCCATCTCTCTAGCTTTCCAACCTGCTCTATGGATCTAAGCCATGATGTGCTCAATGAGCTCATTCCTTTTCAGGCAGGCCTCGATGGTCATCTGGTGGGTGACTTGCCATTCTCTTTCTTTTTCATCTAATGCTCTTAACAGAGAATCAATGTGACTTTTGTGGCCTTGGAGTAACCCTTCTAACTCTCGAACTTTCCTCCAAAGGGCTTTTTTCTCGGATTGCTTCTCTTCTTCAATCTTCAATCTAGCTCGCAGTCTCTCATTCTCTAAGCACTTCAACAATTCAGTAGAAATAACGGAGTTATGGTTTCTCTAGCTTGCTTCTCCCTTGAAAGCCTAACAGTTTTGACCTCCTCTTTCTAGGCTTTACCTTTCCAGTGGTCGCCTATTCTTTTGAGCTCATCGAATTCCTTTCCCCATTCTTTGGAAGACTTAATGGTCCCTTCATATTTCATTTCGAACTGGAATCTCTTGTTCTCTAAGTGTAGATCCCAGAGATCTTCTTTTGTTATGTCCCGATCCTTTCTAACATCTTTCAATTTAGCTTCCTGAATTGAGCCTTTAATCTTCAAATCACTGACTTCTTCTTGGAGTCGAAGGACTTCCTGGTTCATTCGGGCCCTTTCCCTTTCGAACTCTAACTTCGTGATCTCCAATTCAGATGGTACTTTTTTTGGTTGCAGATCCATTAGTGAAATATCTTCCCCATAGGGTGCCAATACTCTGTCGTTAACTCTCTCAGCTCTTTATACCATATAGCCCGGTGTGACATTATCGGCATACTGAGCCAGTTCTACCCGATATATCTGCTTCCATGCTTCTACAATCTCTTACACTTGTCTCATATACCCATTTTCCCCATAAGAAAACTCCAATATACCAAGTCCATGAGTCACGGGGGTGAATTGACGAGATTCAAGCTGCCTTTGCACCATTAGCGGTGCGTAACTCACACCTCCCCATATTCCCAACAAAAGAACCCAAGCCATGTCCCACATTTGTACAACATCAGTACGAGACATATCAACGGGGCTCTCCAAGTTACCTCCTCTTTCTTGAGATTTCAGAGAATAGCAATCCATTGCTTCTCGATCCTGGTTTCGGGCTAATCCTCCTTTAAAAATTCTTTTTTTTTTCCAATAATGGATCTGGATCCATACATAAAGAAGTTGTGCACAACTTATAAACCGCTCATTTTCGGCCCTTCTATAGAAGTTCAAGGACCGAATCGTTTCTGCCACAATTTTTGGGGATGGGTTTATTTTCTGCCCCAATCTTTCAAAGATATCGAATACGACTATTTCCACATGCCCCAAGGTCTTCGGGAAGATAACCAAACCATACACGGCGAATGCGAAAATGTCTCGAGCTTTGTCTTTACTCGGGTGATTCTGAATCAAGGCTCGTAGAACGTCCCACGAGACGCACTCACTTTTTCTTTTCTTTACCATATGGCTCTCGACCCAACCCGTATCCACGCCTAAGATCTTGTCTATCTTCTTCTTGGACCCCGATATTTTTGTATTCTTCAAATAAATCCAATCCATGATGGAATGTTCGATACGAAGCAGGACCGAGTACTCTTCGACGATGGAAGTCATATCTTCTTGATTGAAGGTGAAGCAACGATAAGTGGGGTTCCAAAATTGTGCCATGGCCTGGATTAACCCATCATCGACCTTAATCGGGATTAGTAGTGCTATATCCCCGTACAGCTGAGCGAAAATTTCTTTTTCTGCGGTGCTCCACTGATTCCATATACTTATCAACCCGCTGAGATCATTATGTCGGATAACAAGATCAATCTTATCTGGCAATACTGACACATAGCCCCTTTTTAGATAGTCCCCATCCTTTTGCTGTGCTTTCTCCGAGAGTTCTCTAACCACTATATGTTTCTCAACCACTGAGACAACTTGTTCCTCCATGAAGGTCCCTTAAGTTGAAAATTATCCCGATACCAAAGACTTTCGATGCACATAAATGATAACAACAATACATGACAAAAGAAAGGAAACGAATCAGTACGAAAATAATTCAAAGTATGAAGCAAATTAGTGCATAAGTGAATTCAAAGGCGCAACGCATATAATGCATGGTACAACAGTTACATGTCCCCAAAAATATTTAGGCGTCATGATGCCTTTGAGGTTAAATACTAAACTTATTACGGGCGAAACGATGTACGTTCACTGTCGCCCGATTCATGAAATTGGTTCGGGGTGTAAAATAGATAGCAAAAGATTGAAAGCGTTCCTCCATGTGTACCTAGCTCTGGTATATCTAACAAAAATTCGGCATGGCTCTACCTAGGTTCGGCTTCGTAGGGTTCACTATATGCGGTTCAGTTGAATTCTAAAGCCCTCAAATTGTTCCTCACTATCGCCTGTGAAGGCTAGTAAGGCACCCCGATCCGAGGAAAGGGTTCAATTTGTTAGAGTATTTTTTTCCTAGCCTATGTGGATTGTTAATCACGAAGGCATAGGAATATCATACTCTGGAAGTATTTCGCTAGCCCAAGCGGATTGTTAGTCATGAAAGCGTAGTTTACTTTAATTCCACTTAAAAAGGACGGAGCTCGGGTATAGAGCTTATGTTATGGAAATGCAAGTGTAGTGTGTGAGGAGGAACAAACAAACCTTTCACCACCTACTCTGTAACCCATATTCTGAAAACCCCGATAATATACCAAGGCAAAGAATAAACAATGTAAGGTAATAATTTAATCGAAGAGTAATAATAATATACAACATTAAGTAACTAGAGAACAAAAGTAATGTGTATGTATGAATACATTTAAAAACATTTTATTATTTTCAAAAGTCTTCCTTACAAAAATGTAGGAATCACAATTAAATACCGATTAAAACTGAAAAATCGAGACTTTGGATAACACGTGATCAATTTTAGGTCTGACTCTCTAAAGTCCCCAGCGGAGTCGCCAAGCTGTCATAACGGTTTTTTGACCGCTAGACGATTTTCAAAATAAAATGGAGTCGCCACCAATTTTTTTGTTTAGGTGTGATTGGTCACCTATTAAAAATCGATTTTTATTAAATATTTTAAAATTAATTAGAACATTTTAAGAAAATCAATTCTGAAGTCTGCGTTTTAATCCAAAGAGAAAACAAAAACGGGTTCGAGAGTCGGTTACGTGCGAGGAAAGATTAGCACCCCCACAACGCTCGTATAAAAACAGTACCTTATTGATCACGTGTTATCCTAAGTCTCAGTAAACGTTGATTTTAGATTCGGCATTTAAAATTAAATCCCTTTTAGAAGTAATCATATCATTTGAGAATGATCCAGAATTTATTAATGCAAAATTTTTCCATACTCCCCGGTAGACCCGGCAAAACATAGAAATTTTTATTTATTTTGGAGTTCTCCGAATCACCTTTGTTTTGGAAAAAAGAACACTTCGTTATTAATGATAATTGATGGTATCCTCCCTGGCAGACCCAGCAGAGAATCCATGAATTATTTTAATTCGAAAATAGCCTTGTTTTGTTAAAATCATTAATTTTTATACATATAAAATAATTTGAAAATGGTCATGATTCATGAATATGCTAATTATTACTTAAGATGCAAATATAATTTAAGCAAAATGCATAATCATCATGGCATGGTAAACATTTTATTTTAACATGGCATACATGGCATTACAAAGAATTCATGGCATTACCACGGGAAATTCATAAGCATAACTTAATTAAGAAATATGTATAAAGTATGTAAACATCGTTATTTTTAAAAATATATATATTTCATGGATGTTCTTTTTGGTGAAACTATATGAACAGCATACGTCGGGACATTTAACCGAACTCCCCGGCAGACCCGGCAAAGTTTTGAAAAAATATATTCTCGCATGATACGTACATAATTTCCTAACCCCCGGCAAACCCGGCAAAGATTAAGAGTTAATTCTATTGACCATGTGTTATCTTAAATTTTGGTTTAAGGGACTCAACGGTGATATTTAAAATTGATGACTTTTTTATTTATTTTCCAAAAGCATGTGTTATTGATTTGAAAAAGGAATTGTTTTGTTTTTTACTTTTTATTATTATTATTTTTTTAAAAGGTGAAAGTGATTATTAGATTTTTATAAATTTTGTATTATTTTTTTATATTTTTATATATCTTCATGTATTTTCGTGTTTTATCCTTTTCTATTTATTTATAAATTTTCTTTTTTTATATATATTTTTACTCAGTTTTAATTGAAAACATATGAAAAATAATAGTAGGAAAAAAAGGAAGAAAAAAATAAAAAGGAAAAATGAAATGAAATAATAAGTAAAAAAATTAAAGAAAGGAAAAAAAAAAAAAGCTACCTCTGGGTCGGGTCCAGGCGCGGACCCGCATGCGGGTCCTGTGACCCGACCCGGACGCAGCCTTTAAAAGGCTTTTTTTTCAAAATTCATTTCCAACCCTTTTATAATAAAAAAAAAACTACCTAGTTCTCTGAACTTCTCCTTAGCCAGTCACCACCACCGTCGTCTGCTCCACCGTCGACCACCGTGCTCTGATGTCAGATTTTTCCCAAACTTCACCAAACCCTTCCTCTTGATCCCCTCTTCTCTGTTCTGGCCTTATTTTTGCTCAAAAAACCCCAAAAAGCCTAGATCTGAGATTTTAAATCGCAGCCCAAAAAACCCGATCCCACCGTTTTCTATCGTCGGAGTATCACCAAACCTTCTTCCCCTCTTAAGCTTCATCCTCACCGTTCCAATCTCGAAATAAACACTCTGAATCACCCGAATCCTAGCAAAGCCAAAAATGAAGGGTTTTTTTATGGTTTTTTTTGTTTTTTTATTTTTTGGTCGTATGTATTAGGTATTTTTTGTGTTGATGGCTGCCAGTTTGGGCTTTTTTTTGGATTCTGCTCTTTTTTTTGGTTGATGGCTCTCCTTTTTTTTCTTGGGGGGCCCAAATGGGGGGCTTTTTGTAGTGGTGGCGGCGTGGGGGTCTTGGGCAATGCAGGTGGGTGGAGTAGAGGCTTGGGTTGGAAAGTGGTGGCGTGGGGCTTGGGTTGGCTAGGGTAGGGTTAGGTTCAAATGGGGATTGTGTGTAGGGTGGGGAGGTTGAGTGGGGAGATTGATGCACCCAAAAGAGTGTATCTTATTTAACCTTGCACTAAAAAGATAAATTGTAAGTATAGTAGTTAGCAAGGGTCGAGTCCTCAGGGATTGGGTTTTAGTTTATAAGTTAATAGTTTAAAACTTAAATTCAAGAACAATAAAAGAAAAGGGGTTTTTGAAGCCAGATTTAAACTAAAGTAAATAATAAGAATAAGATGCAAGGTGGTATAACCAGCCAATAAAAATATATATACTAAATTAGGCGGTATAACCAGCCAATAAAAATATATATACTAAATTAGGCGGTATAACCAGCCAATAAAAATAAAACAAAGTTAATATACAAATTAGGCGGTATAACCAGCCAATAAAAATAAATATACTTTTAAAAATAAGCAAACTAGAAAAGTAAGAAAACAAGTAAGTAAGAAGAATCAAATATGAAAAATATGGTTAAGGTTTCATTCTCCACCACTAGACATCATTAAAAATCAATTTCAGATCTATCAATATCAACCAACTATCAAAGTTAACAACCGTAGATAACAACAAGCTCTGTTATCCCAATCTTTCCTTAGTTTGTCGTTAAATAGAACAAGCTCTCTATTTAATCTCTAACCATTAAACAACCTAGAATAAGCTCTCTAAATTCAATTTAATGGCAGCTTTATGATGAGAAAGATAGGTTGATCTAAGCAACAAACACATAAGCTCGGATTGTTCAACTTAGGTTATGTTCCACTTTGCAATTATTGAAAACTTGACCATAATCATTAATCACAAATTGCCACTTATGAATAGGAAATCAAGACAATTACACGGATCAAGATTCCTAAACTAGCAATAGATAATTATCAAGATCTATCTAGTTGTACACCTAAATAAATCAAGACAACATCATGAACAATTCTTGTAGAAGAACATAAGCAACTTTGATAGAAAATTAATGATAGATAGAATCTAAAAATCAATCACAAAACATGTCTAGGGCTTTGAAATCACCCTTAACCAAATAGAAGTTTAGCCTAGCATAGGCATTGTAAACATAAACATAAAATTAAAGAGAATCTAAGAAGGAAATAAAAGAAAGAAAGAAGAAGAAGAAAATAAAGAAAAAGAAAACTAGAGAAAAGAAAGAAGAAGAAAACTTAGAGAATTTTATTACAATGGCTAATATCCTACCAATGTACCATATGATCCTCTACAATCATCCAAGGCCCTCTATTTATACACATTTTGGAGGGATAAATGACAAGAGACAAGCTTTACAAATTTCAAAGGTAGGTATAATAGGTGGGAGCATTTTTCTAACAATTTTCGTCATATTGTATGACCATTTTGATCAGCCAACTTGATGGTCGATTTTGTCAATCTTGAAGGCCTGATCTGATCACATGGTCTTCTAGAAAAATGTTCCCCTATGAGTTACTGATTCATAGCCGTTGGAATCAGCTCATTTGCTGATGTGGAGAAGAAGATATGGGCAAAATACGAAAACAGGTCAGCACAGACATCATTACACATCAGCCAACTTGATGGTCGATTTCTTCAATATTGGAGGCTTTATCTGATCACATGGTCTTCTAGACAAATGTTCCCCTATCAGTTAGTGATCCATAGCCGTTGGAATCAGCTTATTTGCTGATGTGTATCGGACGATATGGTCAAAATGCGAAAACTGCTCAGGACAGACGTCATTGCACATCAGCCAACTTGATGGTTGATTTCGCTAGGGAAAACGACTCCGTTTCAAGAAGTGTAAAACATGAAAAAGATAGATATGCCTCTTAACTTTGCACGGTTAAAATTTCAGCCTTATTGCTTCAGTGAAACTCCAGATATAGCTGATATGGCAAAGGGTGTCAGAACTGGAACTGAACTGGATTTGCCCTTAATTCTAGTAATCTGAAATCACTCAAAGAAACTTGTGAAAAACACCAAATTACATAAAAATATAAAAGATCATAAACACAATTAGACTAAACAATAATAACTCGTATTTGACACAAAACAATAATAAAACATAACTAAAAACTATATAATTATACGAGTTATCACACCCCCACACTTAGATTGTTGCTAGTCCCTAGCAACGACTCAATAAAAATAAAATAAGAAAATCTAATCTAATCCATTTTCGTAGGAAATCGCGGTGGCACTTAGCATGTGACACAAGCCTTTAAACCCCTAGGTGTCCCTAGTGGACGAGTTTAGTCTCGTGAGGGTTTACTAGGACGATACCCACAAACATTGAAAACATAAGAAAAACTAAAAATAATAATTATAACTAATCCTTCCAATATAAATTTGAGATAATCATTGGACAAGTCTTAAAAACTAATCAATAGCTTAAAGAAATTCACAAAAAATCTTGCTTGAATGTAAATAGTTTGAGTTAAGCCAATATTAACATAACATATTTCAATCAAAATAGTGCATATTCAAACTTAATCTCAACTTCTCACATGGGATACTCTCTTGATTTTCACTCTTTAAAGTAGTGGTAAAGTGTTTACACTCAATCAATCTCATGAAAACACTTCTACCATATGCTTGCTTGTCCACCTATTCTCCACTAAAAGATCATGCAACTTCATAAATCAAGAGATCTTTAATCAAGGTTGTAATGGGGCCAAGGGGTTTGTAATGTGGTTGAAGAACAAAAGGATAAAGATATCACAAAGGTTCCAAAGAGTTCATAAAGTTTAGAGACATAAAAAAAATTATACAAAGAAACTTCTCAAAACTCTTTACAAGTACATAGTCACCTAGGCCGGATATTCATGTTGGGCCTTTTCTTCATTCTAAACAACTTTGTAACATCTTTTTCTTTTTCCACAAATTCAAGAGATGATTCATATATATATATATATTTTTTTTACATAAGAATGTATTTTCCAGTATTCCATTTCTTTTTCTCTTGACTTTTCTTTTCTTTTCCCCCCACACTTATTTCTTGTTTCTAACCAAAAAAAATCCCTTGTCTTTGCAACTTGTCTCAAATCATGCTAATTCATCTTTGGAACAAAGGTAAAGATATACATATATTTAGGTTAGGGACAAGTTATGGTTACCAAAGAGATAGCTTATTCAATGTAGGCTCAAATTGGTTCACTAAGGGTGTGTTCTCTTGGAACATCAATAAGGGATGGCTGTTTGGCTCTGGTTATAATCCTAATGCCTCTATCATATTCATGTTGTCACATGTATCAATATAGTCTCAAACGGTTTAAAGCAAGTTCTAGAGAATCATGTAATCATAAGAGCATTCAAGAAAGAAATTAGATTGATTTGTATAATGCATCAATCATTTTAGGCTCAAAAACTCACAATGATGATTATACAAGTCAGTTTTAAGTCTAAACATGCTTCTTTCTCAATCAACATATCATATTAACATTGGCTCATAAAAATTAGTATCAAGCTTAATTCTCATGAAAATCTTCTCACTAGTAACCAGTTTAGACCTATGCAATTCATATCTCATCATTGTATTAAAAAGGAACTAAAACACACTAAAAATAATAATAATAAAGACTCATAAAAAAAATAGTAGACGAAAATAAAAGAAATCCTAAATCATTCCCCCCACACTTAATTCTTACATTGTCCTCAATGTAAGTCTATTAACCCAAATGAAAGAATCATGTGTAAGAGAAAAGAACTAATAACATAAGAATAGGAACAACTAATACTCAAAACAAAACAAACTCATGCAACCTAAATAATCCTAAAATACTAAACAAAAATTAACAAGTAAACATAAAAAGATTAAAATCAAACTGACAAGGTATGTCTCAAGTCTCCCTTCCTCAGACCTTGTTCAGAATGAATACTTCTAAATTGCTTAAAACACAACAAACTTTTTTTTTTTTTTGAAAAGAAGAAATCAAACTGACAAGGTATGTCTCAAGTCTCCCTTACTCAGACCTTGTTCAGAATGAATACTTCTAAATTGCTTAAAACATAACAAAATTTTTTTTTTTTAAATTAGCAAAATATGTCCCTTACCCCATACTAAAATATGACATTGTCCCCAATGTCAAATTTTAAAGGTAGGATTTAGGAGATATTACCTGCAGAGGTTGCTAACCACTTATTATAACTGAGACACAACAAACAAAATGTTAGATAATGTCACAAAGACAAAGTGCAATCCACTCCTTGCTCGTCCATATCTCTTTTTCTTTTTCCGAGCGTTTGCGAAACAACCGTAGCAGATAAACACTCATAAGCTTGGAGCTTTTTGAGTAAATCTTCAATGGTTGTAGCAGAAATTATGGTTCTCCTTGCCTCTGAAAACATGAATCCATTTTCCACAGCATTATCTAAATATGAAAGCAAATTACTAAAATAACATTAATATTAAGCAAACCAATGGGTTTCTTATTTGTGACCAAAGATGACCAAGAAGCCACGCAAGCTATTTCTTCCAATGTACCCAGACCTCCTGGTAGAGCAATGAATGCATCGGCAGAATGGTACATGATTGTCATCCGTTCAGGGATACTCCAGACTTGTATTTCCTTACCCACGGTAGGTCCACAAAAACTTGTGAATAGTTTTGGCACGATTCCTAGAACTGGACTTCCTCCGGCGTGTGCTGCTGTAGCGACTGCTCCCATTAAACCCGTACTACCGCCTCCATAAATCAACTGGATCTTTTGTTGGGCAAGTATTACTCCAACTCTTATGGCTTCATCAGCGAATATGTTATTTTTCCCTGGATAAGCACCTCCAAAAACACAAATTTTTTTAATGCGTTGGGACGAAGTACTTTCCATTTTTTTTTTCGAGTGCCTGAAAGAGAATGAGTACATGGTGTAATATATAGAGGACTGATTAGTGAATCAGACAAGAGTAATAATGTCGCCGAAAGTGTATCTGACCTGTCAGAAGAAAATGTTAACCTAACAAAAGATTTTTGCGTGATTTCAGGAAGAAAATCAAAAAGAGAAGAAAAATCAACCGTAAAAGTCAAGAGTAATAATGTCGCCGAAAGTGTATTTGGCATCTTCCTCTGGTTTTACGTCCAGAAACGGCTTAAACGCCTTCTATGAGTCGAGGATATGCTTCCCATCCAGTTTTCTTACAAGCTGGCAAACAGGGTCTTTTAACATCAGATTCCCAAGATGTTGCCATTCCCTTTGGAATTGCGGCCATAAATCAAGAATTTCTCTTTGTACGTCTCCACTAGGATGCGTCTCAAGAGAAAGTTGGATATTACCCAAATTCTCCTTACTCAGTCCATCCTTAATGAATTCAATCTTATCATCTCGATTAGAGGACGGAATCCCAATAGAACGACATTTACCGTTACACGTCCATCGTGCACATTTGTGGCAATTTGAACTCATGCGCTTTGCTCGTCGCTTCTTTGCAAAAGTGCTTCTACCTGTACCTGGTAAATGCAAAACAGGAAGATATTCATCTTCACGTACCTTGGCTTTAATTATCCAACGTATGTCTCCAGGAATCCCTTTGTGCATAAGCATTCTTAATCTTTCAAATCGAACTTGGTAAAGCTTCAGTAAAATATTTCGAGGAAAAGGAGGAAATCGTTTTTGCAATCTTGTGAGAATATCATCCATCCTGAAGAAAAAAAATGAAAAAAATTGAAAGAGAAATTGGAAGAGAAATTTATATACAATATCAGTTTTGTGGGTAGCTGATGGAACCGATTTAAATAATCACGGAGTACCGTTATCCGCCATTTAACCGGGGTTAAAAAAAAATTATATTTACATCTAGTTATTTTCAAAACATGGATCAGAAAGAAAAACAACATAAAAAGACTCAAAAATAAAATCCTAAATTCTTCCCCCCACACATAATTCTTACATTGTCATTAATGTAATGCTATTAACCCAAATGAAAGAATCATGTGTAAGTGAAAAGAACTATTAAACAAAATAAACTTATGCAGCCTAAATGAACTTAAAAACACTAAACACAATTAACAAAGAAACATAAGAAAAAGATAAAGAAAAAGAGAGCAAATCTGAGGATGGCAGTTTGGCAATGCTTTCACTAATTAGGCTGCCTCCCCCAATTAGCACTTGATTGATTGTTTCCAGTCTAGCCAATTCCCCTTCTTGGCTTTTTAGGATCTTTTGGCTTAGACATGAAACTTCTCGGATTTTTGCGTTTTGGAGGAAGTTTTCTTTGCAAAACAGCCAATGCATTCTCCCCCACACGTATTATTTCATCATTCTTGGTGGGGTATAGCTCTTTGAGGAATTGTGCATATCTTGGTACTTGTCTAATGGCATCCACAAGCAAGCTGTTTAAGGTTTCCAAAAATTGTTGTACATGTTCCTCCTTCTTGGACTTTGCAAATCTGCTAGGAAAAAGTGGAGAAGGAACATTAGTAGAAATAAGAACCTTAAAAGCTACCTGAGGTGTCAAAGTACTCTCCTTTTGAATGGTGGCTTCATTATCCTCAAGAAGTGAATCCATCTTTGGTTTTGTCTCATCCTCATCTTGTTCCTCATTTCTCAAGGTCACAATAGTAGCATTCTCCTTTGGGTTAATCACCGTTTGGGAAGGGAGTGCTAGAGATCTTTCTGCTACTAATTCCACCATACTACTAGCCAATAGGCTCATTTGCCTTTCCAAACTCTGGATGCTTGCCCTTGTTTCCTGTTGAAATTGCAAAGTATCAGTAACAAGAGAATGTACAAGATCTTCTAAATAAGTACCTGAGTTTTGAATCATATGTGGTGGTTGAAAAAGATCTGGTTCTTGAGACCATGATTGATTGAAGCTAGATGGATGAGTGTAATTGGCATAAGGATCTACTTCTTGGTAATTTTTCGAGTAGCCATAATTAGTATGATCCCACCATCCCTCATGGTAAGTGTTTGAGTAATGATCATACTGTTGGTCTTGGAACACTTGATGGCCTTGACATCCTCCCATGGCCAATTGTTGAACTGGGGAGATGAGATTGGCTTGTTGATTCTCCATGTTCATGTATGCCACCAACTCTTCAAGTGTTAGATTGCTCAATTCCATCGTTTTTTTTTTTTTTTTCAAAATTTGATAAGAAAAACCCGTATGTACAAGAAAATAAAACTCATTAGAACTGAAAATAAGAATAAACTAAGTAACAAATAAACTAAAAAAAACAATCCCCGGCAACGGCGCCAAAATTTTGATGCACCCAAAAGAGTGTATCTTATTTAATCTTGCACTAAAAATATAAATTGTAAGTATAGTAGTTAGCAAGGGTCGAGTCCTCAGGGATTGGGTTTTAGTTTATAAGTTAATAGTTTAAAACTTAAATTCAAGAACAATAAAAGAAAAGGGGTTTTTGAAGCCAGATTTAAACTAAAGTAAATAATAAGAATAAGATGCAAGGCGGTATAACCAGCCAATAAAAAATATATATACTAAATTAGGCGGTATAACCAGCCAATAAAAATATATATACTAAATTAGGCGGTATAACCAGCCAATAAAAATAAAACAAAGTTAATATACAAATTAGGCGGTATAACCAGCCAATAAAAATAAATATACTTTTAAAAATAAGCAAACTAGAAAAGTAAGAAAACAAGTAAGTAAGAAGAATCAAATATGAAAAATATGGTTAAGGTTTCATTCTCCACCACTAGACATCATTAAGAATCAATTTCAGATCTATCAATATCAACCAACTATCAAAGTTAACAACCGTAGATAACAACAAGCTCTGTTATCCCAATCTTTCCTTAGTTTGTCGTTAAATAGAACAAGCTCTCTATTTAATCTCTAACCATTAAACAACCTAGAATAAGCTCTCTAAATTCAATTTAATGGCAGCTTTATGATGAGAAAGATAGGTTGATCTAAGCAACAAACACATAAGCTCGGATTGTTCAACTTAGGTTATGTTCCACTTTGCAATTATTGAAAACTTGACCATAATCATTAATCACAAATTGCCACTTATGAATAGGAAATCAAGACAATTACACGGATCAAGATTCCTAAACTAGCAATAGATAATTATCAAGATCTATCTAGTTGTACACCTAAATAAATCAAGACAACATCATGAACAATTCTTGTAGAAGAACATAAGCAACTTTGATAGAAAATTAATGATAGATAGAATCTAAAAATCAATCACAAAACATGTCTAGGGCTTTGAAATCACCCTTAACCAAATAGAAGTTTAGCCTAGCATAGGCATTGTAAACATAAACATAAAATTAAAGAGAATCTAAGAAGGAAATAAAAGAAAGAAAGAAGAAGAAGAAAATAAAGAAAAAGAAAACTAGAGAAAAGAAAGAAGAAGAAAACTTAGAGAATTTTATTACAATGGCTAATATCCTACCAATGTACCATATGATCCTCTACAATCATCCAAGGCCCTCTATTTATACACATTTTGGAGGGATAAATGACAAGAGACAAGCTTTACAAATTTCAAAGGTAGGTATAATAGGTGGGAGCATTTTTCTAACAATTTTCGTCATATTGTATGACCATTTTGATCAGCCAACTTGATGGTCGATTTTGTCAATCTTGGAGGCCTGATCTGATCACATGGTCTTCTAGAAAAATGTTCCCCTATGAGTTACTGATTCATAGCCGTTGGAATCAGCTCATTTTCTGATGTGGAGAAGAAGATATGGGCAAAATACGAAAACAGGTCAGCACAGACATCATTGCACATCAGCCAACTTGATGGTCGATTTCTTCAATATTGGAGGCTTTATCTGATCACATGGTCTTCTAGACAAATGTTCCCCTATCAGTTAGTGATCCATAGCCGTTGGAATCAGCTCATTTTCTGATGTGTATCGGACGATATGGTCAAAATGCGAAAACTGCTCAGGACAGACGTCATTGCACATCAGCCAACTTGATGGTTGATTTCGCTAGGGAAAACGACTCCGTTTCAAGAAGTGTAAAACATGAAAAAGATTGATATGCCTCTTAACTTTGCACGGTTAAAATTTCAGCCTTATTGCTTCAGTGAAACTCCAGATATAGCTGATATGGCAAAGGGTGTCGGAACTGGAACTGAACTGGATTTGCCCTTAATTCTAGTAATCTGAAATCACTCAAAGAAACTTGTGAAAAACACCAAATTACATAAAAATATAAAAGATCATAAACACAATTAGACTAAACAATAATAACTCGTATTTGACACAAAACAATAATAAAACATAACTAAAAACTATATAATTATACGAGTTATCAGAGATGGCAGTGGATGGTGGTGTGCACAAGGGGTGGCCTGGCTACTGTCAGGGGTGGTGGCGTGCTGAGGTGGCTGCCTGAAGGCTAGGGCAGTAGGGGGTGCCTGGGGCCTGGTGCAGGCTACAAGGCCTGTTGAGCCGGCTATTGGGCCTGGATGTAGGCTGGCCTGCTGGGCATGATGGTTGCAGCCTGCTGGGCAGGCTGGTTGCAGCCTGCTGGGCAGGCTGGCCTACTACGGCAAGCCCGGTTGGCCTACCAAGGTATGAGATGGGCCTGCTACTTGGCAGGCCCAGAAGACTAGGTGTTGGGGGGCTATCAGGCCCCCTAACACAGGGTTCGGGCCCTAAGGCCTTTGAAAAAAAATAGAAAAATAAAAATAGCTAAAAGTAAAATAAAAATATAATAAAGACAAAGCTGAAAATAATAATAATAATAATAATTGAGCCCAAAAGATCATCTGAGCGCGATTAAAAACCTGAATTGAACCCGATTAACATTTCAAAATCCAAAGGAATCGAATTAGCGAGACGATCGGATTAAAACAATAATTTAGAATTTTCACTCTATCCCTCGACTCGATGCTCGACTCGGGAAGTTGTTCGGACGAAAATGGGTTACTATAGATAGCTTATATTATATTGTTTTGAGCGCAAATATATATTTGTTATAATATATATTGTTGAATTAGTAATAACATATATATATCTTATAATTTGTTACTGTTTCGTAATATATATATATAGTGTGAACATTTTGATTATTAGATACATTACTTTTTAGTAGTGTAATTATTTTTATAAAACTGATACAAGTTGATCCTGTTATTTTTGAAATAATAGATGGCCGAACAATCTATCGGTTATGCTAGTGCGCCTGTAGCGCCACAACCTCTACATGTCACACATGGTGAGAGACCCGAGAAGTTCAGTGGTCTGGACTTCAAACGATGGCAGCAAAAGATGTTGTTCTATTTTACCACCCTCAACCTAGCCAGGTTCTTACGTGAGGAGGCCCCGACTCTCAAAGAGGGAGAGACCGATCCTATGGCTGTAGCCTCGGTGGAAGCATGAAAGCATTCTAACTTCCTATGCAAGAACTACATCCTCAACGGTTTGGACAACAAGCTATACAATGTGTATAGTTCGATCAAAATAGCGAGAGAGCTGGGGGAGTCCTTGGAAAGAAAGTACAAAACTGAGGATGCCGGCACAAAGAAATTTGTGGTTGGCCGATTTCTGGATTTCAAAATTGTGCACTCGAAAACCGTGATAAGTCAAGTCCAAGAGTATCAATTGATCCTCCATGAGATTATTGTCGAATGAATGATTCTTAGTGAATCATTTGAGATGGCGGCTTTGATAGAGAAATTGCCTCCTTCGTGGAAGGATTTCAAGAACTATTTAAAGCACAAAAGAAAGGAGATGACTTTAGAGGACTTGATTGTTCAGTTGAGGATCGAGGAAGATAATCGTGGTTCAGAGAAGAGGGTTAAGGTTCAGACCATAGAAGTCAAGGCGAATGTTGTTGAACATTCGAAAAGAACCAACAAGAGGAAATATGTTGGTTCTAGTTCTTCCCAAGCTAAGAAGGGAACGAATTTCAAGAAGTTCACGGGAACTTGTTTCGTGTGCAACAAGCTCGGATATCGTGCAAAGGACTGCCGACAAAACAAGAAAATTAAAGCTCAAGCCAACTTAGTTGATGATAATGAGATTGAGTTCGCTGTTGTTGTATCACAAGTGAACTTGGTGGAAAACTCTAAGACATGGTGGGTTGATACCGGGGCCACTTGTCACGTATGTTCTGAAATGAAGAGTTTCTCTGAATATAAAGAAGCAGCTGATGATGAGCAATTGTTATGGGAAACTCTACGGTTGCAAGGTACGAGGCCATGGGAAAATGGTACTCAAGATGACTTCCGGGAAAAAACTCACTTTGAATAATGTGGTTCATGCTCCTGAAATTCGAAAGAATTTGGTTTCCGGCTCTCTGTAGAGCAAGAGTGGGTTTAGGCTTGTATTCGAGTCTGATAAATTTGTACTCACTAAAAGGAGGATGTTTGTGGGTAGGGGATATCTTTGTGATGGGTTTTTTAAGCTCAATGTTATGACTGTTGTACCAAAGAACAAGATTATTAATAAAAATATTTCTTCTACTTATTTGGTTTAGTCCTCGAAATTATGGCATGGTAGATTAGGTCATGTAAATTACAAGACCTTGTAGAGAATTAGCAATTTAGATTTGCTTCCGAAAATTGTCATTGACAAAAATCATAAATGTGAAATTTGTGTGGAATCCAAATTGGCTAAGGCTACTTTCTATTCGATAGAAAGAAGTAGTGAACCTCTAGAGTTAATTCACACCGATATTTGTGATTTAAAATTTTTGCAAACTAGAGGTGGTAAAAAGTATTTTATTACTTTTATTTATGATTGCACAAGATATTATTACGTCTATTTGCTAAGAAGCAAAGACGAGGCATTGGAAGCTTTTAAGCTCTTTAAAAATGAGGTCAAAAATCAATTAAGCAAGAAAATTAAGATAATAAGGAGTGATAGAGGTGGTTAATATGATTCATTGTTTAATGAATTATTTCAGAAATTGGTATCGTCCATCATACCACTGCTCCTTATTCACCTCAACAAAATGGTGTTGCAGAACGCAAAAATCGAACGTTGAAAGGAATGATGAATGCTTTGTTGATAAGTTCAGGGTTACCTCAGAACTTGTGGGGGAAAGCTATTTTAACAGCCAATTACATTTTGAATAAAATACCCCACAAGAAATCAGATAAGACACTGTATGCATTGTGGAGGGGTCGAAGACCATCCTACAAATACATGAAAGTGTGGGGGTGTCTTGCAAAGGTAGCTATTCCTCTACCTAAGAGGATCAAAATAGGACCTAAAACTGTTGATTGCTGATAACTCGTATAATTATATAGTTTTTAGTTATGTTTTATTATTGTTTTGTGTCAAATACGAGTTATTATTGTTTAGTCTAATTGTGTTTATGATCTTTTATATTTTTATGTATTTTGGTGTTTTTCACAAGTTTCTTTGAGTGATTTCAGATTACTAGAATTAAGGGCAAATCCAGTTCAGTTCCAGTTCCGACACCTTTTGCCATATCAGCTATATCTCGAGTTTCACTGAAGCAATAAGGCTGAAATTTGTAGCCATGCAAAGCTAAGAGGCATATCTATCTTTTTCATGTTTTACACTTCTTGAAACGGAGTCGTTTTCCCTAGCGAAATCGACCATCAAGTTGGCTGATGTGCAATGACGTCTGTGCTGACCTGTTTTCGTATTATGCCCATATCTTCTTATCCACATCAGCAAATGAGCTGATTCCAATGGCTATGGATCAGTAACTGATAGGGTAACATTTTTCTAGAAGACCATGTGATCAGATAAGGCCTCCAAAATTGACAAAATCGACCATCAAGTTGGCTGATCAAAATCGTCATATATGACGAAAATTGTTAGAAAATGCACCCACCTATTATACCTACCTTTGAAATTTGTAAAGCTTGTCTCTTGTCATTTAGCCCTCCAAAATGTGTATAAATAGAGGGCCTTGGATGATTGTAAGGGATCATATTGTACATAGGTAGGATATTAGCCATTTTAGTAAAATTCTCTAAGTTTTCTTCTTCTTTCTTTTCTCTAGTTTTCTTTCTTTTCTCTAGTTTTCTTTTTCTTTAGAGAGAGCAAGAGGTTGGATAATTAATATTCTTCCTCTTCTTCTTTCTTTCTTTTATTTTCTTCTTAGATTTTCTTTAATTTTATGTTTATGTTTAAAATGCCTATGCTAGGCTAAACTTCTATTTGGTTAAGGGTGATTTCAAAGCCCTAGACATGTTTTATAATTGATTTTCAGATTCTATCTATCATTAATTTTCTATCAAAGTTGCTTATGTTCTTCTACAAGAATTGTTCATGATGTTGTCTTGATTTGTTTAGGTGTACAACTAGATAGATCTTGATAATTATCTATTGCTAGTTTAGGAGTCTTGATCCGTGTAATTGTCTTGATTTCCTATTCATAAGTGGCAATTTGTGATTAATGATTATGGTCAAGTTTTCAATAATTGCAAAGTGGAACATAACCTAAGTTGAACAATCCGAGCTTATGTGTTTGTTGCTTAGATCAACCTATCTTTCTCATCATAAAGCTGCCATTAAATTGAATCTAGAGAGCTTATTCTAGGTTGTTTGATGGTTAGAGATTAAATAGAGAGCTTGTTCTATTTAACGACAAACTAAGGAAAGATTGGGATAACAGAGCTTGTTGTTATCTACGGTTGTTAACTTTGATAGTTGGTTGATATTGATAGATCTGAAATTGATTCTTAATGATGTCTAGTGGTGGAGAATGAAACCTTAACCATATTTTTCATATTTGATTCTTCTTACTTGTTTTCTTACTTTTCTAGTTTGCTTATTTTTAAAAGTATATTTATTTTTATTGGCTGGTTATACCGCCTAATTTGTATATTAACTTTGTTTTACTTTTATTGGCTGGTTATACCGCCTAATTTAGTATATATATTTTTATTGGCTGGTTATACCGCCTAATTTAGTATATATATTTTTATTGGCTGGTTATACCGCCTTGCATCTTCTTCTTATTATTTACTTTAGTTTAAATCTGGCTTCAAAACCCCTTTTCTTTTATTGTTCTTGAATTTAAGTTTTAAACTATTAACTTATAAACTAAAACCCAATCCCTGAGGACTCGACCCTTGCTAACTACTATACTTATAATTGATCTTTTTAGTGCAAGGTTAAATAAGATACACTCTTTTGGGTGCATCAAATTTTTGGCGCCGTTGCCGGGGATTGTTTTCTTTAGTTTATTTGTTACTTGGTTTATTCTTATTTTCAGTTCTAATGAGTTTTATTTTCTTGTACATACGGGTTTTTCTTATCAAATTTTGAAAAAAAAATAAAAAAATAAAAAAAAAAAAAAAACGATGGAATTGAGCAATCTAACACTTGAAGAGTTGGTGGCATACATGAACATGGAGAATCAACAAGCCAATCTCACCTTCCCAGTTCAACAATTTACCATGGGAGGATGTCAAGGCCATCAAGTGTTCCAAGACCAACAGTATGATCATTACTCAAACACTTACCATGAGGGATGGTGGGATCATACTAATTATGGCTACTCGAAAAATTACCAAGAAGTAGATCCTTATGCCAATTACACTCATCCATCTAGCTTCAATCAATCATGGTCCCAAGAACCAGATCTTTTTCAACCACCACATATGACTCAAAACTCAGGTACTTCTTTAGAAGATCTTGTCTATTCTCTTGTTACTGATACTTTGCAATTTCAACAGGAAACAAGGGCAAGCATCCAGAGTTTGGAAAAGCAAATGATCCAATTGACTAGTAGTATGGTGGGATGGGTAGCACAAAGATCTGAAGAACTCCCAGCCCAAACGATGATTAACCCAAAGGAGAATGCTACTATTGTGACCTTGAGGAATGAGGAACAAGATGAGGATGAGATAAAATTAGAGATGAATTCTATTCTTGAAAATAATGAAGCTTCAATTCCGAAAGAGAGTACTTCGGCACCTGAGGTAACGTTTAAGGTTTCACTTTTTACTAATGTTTCTTCTCCACCTTTTCCTAGTAGATTTGCAAAGTTCAAGGAGGAAGAACATGAACAACACATGCCGGAAACCTTAAACAACTTGTTTGTGGATGTCATTCAACAAGTATCAAAATATGCTCCATTCCTCGATGACATATGCACCACAAAGGATGATGGAATAATACTTGTAATGGAGAATGCATCCACTGTTGTGCAAAGAAAGCTTCCTCTCAAACGCATAAATTTGGGAAATTTCATGTATGAGCCTGACAAGCCTAAAATGCCAAGAAGGGGTGTTGGTTAGGTTCAAAACACTAACTCAAGTGTTAATTGGGAAGGCAACCCAATTAAAGAAAAAATTGCCAACCTGCCATACTCAGATTTGCTTTCTTTTCCTTTTCCTTTTATTATTTTTTATTGTTTTTATTTATTTATTTTTATGTTTATTTGTTTAGTATTTTAGGATTTTATTTAGAGTGTTTTGTTTTTGAGTCTTTTCATGTTGTTTTTCTTTCTGATCCTTGTTTTGAAAATAACTAGATGTAAATATAATTTTTGTTTATTTTTTTTAACCCCGGTTAAATGGCGGATAACGGTACTCCGTGATTATTTAAATCGGTTTCATCAGCTACCCACAAAACTGATATTGTATATAAATTTCTCTTCCAATTTCTCTTTCATTTTTTTTTCATTTTTTTTTTCAGGATGGATGATATTCTCACAAGATTGCAGAAACGATTTCCTCCTTTTCCTCGAAATATTTTACTGAAGCTTTACCAAGTTCGTTTCGAAAGATAAGAATGCTTATGCAGAAAGGGATTCCTGGAGACATACGTTGGATAATTGAAGCCAAGGTACGTGAAGATGAATATCTTCCTGTTTTGCATTTACCAGGTACAGGTAGAAGCACTTTTGCAAAGAAGCGACGAGCAAAGCGCATGAGTTCAAATTGCCACAAATGTGCACGATGGACGTGTAACGGTAAATGTCGTTCTATTGGGATTCCGTCCTCTAATCGAGATGATAAAATTGAATTCATTAAGGATGGACTGAGTAAGGAGAATTTGGGTAATATCCAACTTTCTCTTGAGACGCATCCTAGTGGAGACGTACAAAGAGAAATTCTTGATTTATGGCCGCAATTCCAAAGGGAATGGCAACATCTTGGGAATCTGATGTTAAAAGACCCTGTTTGCCAGCTTGTAAGAAAACTGGATGGGAAGCATATCCTCAACTCATAGAAGGCGTTTAAGCCGTTTCTGGACGTAAAACCAGAGGAAGATGTGAGCCACAATCACAACTACAATAAATGACTTCTCAGCTTTTGGTTTGATTTGCAATAACTTTATTTCGGTTTAATTTACGTGTTATTCGATTTGTGTAATTATTCTCATTTTTTTATTTGTCTTTTACGGTTGATTTTTCTTCTCTTTTTGATTTTCTTCCTGAAATCACGCAAAAATCTTTTGTTAGGTTAACATTTTCTTCTGACAGGTCAGATACACTTTCGGCGACATTATTACTCTTGTCTGATTCACTACTGAGTCCTCTATATATTACACCATGTACTCATTCTCTTTCAGGCACTCAAAGAAAAAAAAAATGGAAAGTACTTCATCCCAGCGCATTAAAAAAATTTGTGTCTTTGGAGGTGCTTATCCAGGGAAAAATAACATATTCGCTGATGAAGCCATAAGAGTTGGAGTAATACTTGCCCAACAAAAGATCCACTTGATTTATGGAGGCGGTAGTACGGGTTTAATGGGAGCAGTCGCTACAGCAGCACACGCCGGAGGAAGTCCAGTTCTAGGAATCGTGCCAAAACTATTCACAAGTTTTTGTGGACCTACCGTGGGTAAGGAAATACAAGTCTGGAGTATCCCTGAACGGATGACAATCATGTACCATTCTGCCGATGCATTCATTGCTCTACCAGGAGGTCTGGGTACATTGGAAGAAATAGCTTGCGTGGCTTCTTGGTCATCTTTGGTCACAAATAAGAAACCCATTGGTTTGCTTAATATTAATGGTTATTTTAGTAATTTGCTTTCATATTTAGATAATGCTGTGGATAATGGATTCATGTTTTCAGAGGCAAGGAGAACCATAATTTCTGCTACAACCATTGAAGATTTACTCAAAAAGCTCCAAGCTTATGAGTGTTTATCTGCTACGGTTGTTTCGCAAACGCTCGGAAAAAGAAAAAGAGATATGGACGAGCAAGGAGTGGATTGCACTTTGTCTTTGTGACATTATCTAACATTTTGCTTGTTGTGTCTCAGTTATAATAAGTGGTTAGCAACCTCTGCAGGTAATATCTCCTAAATTCTACCTTTAAAATTTGACATTGGGGACAATGTCATATTTTAGTAGGGGGTAAGGGACATATTTTGCTAATTTAAAAATAAAAAAAAAATAAAAAAAAATTAAGAAGTATTCATTCTGAACAAGGTCTGAGTAAGGGAGACTTGAGACATACCTTGTCAGTTTGATTTCTTCTTTTCAAAAAAAAAAAAAAAAAGAGTTTGTTGTGTTTTAAGCAATTTAGAAGTATTCATTCTGAACAAGGTCTGAGTAAGGGAGACTTGAGACATACCTTGTCAGTTTGATTTTAATCTTTTTATGTTTACTTGTTAATTTTTGTTTAGTATTTTAGGATTATTTAGGTTGCATGGTTTTGTTTTGTTTTGAGTCTTAGTTGTTCCTATTCTTATGTTATTAGTTCTTTTCTCTTACACATGATTCTTTCATTTGAGTTAATAGACTTACATTGAGGACAATGTAAGAATTAAGTGTGGGGGGGAATGATTTAGGATTTCTTTTATTTTTGTCTACTATTTTTTTTCTTTATTATTATTATTTTTTTTTTGGTGAGTTTTAGTTCCTTTTTAATACAATGATGAGATATGAATTGCATAAGTCTAAAATAGATTTATTAGTGAGAAGATTTTCATGAGAATTGAGCTTGATGTCAACCTTTTTATGAGCCAATGTTAATATAATATGTTGATTGAGAAAGAAGCATGTTTAGACTTAATCTGACTTGTATAATCATCCTTGTGAGTTTTTGAGCCTATAATGATTGATGCATTATACAAATCAATCTAATTTCTTTCTTGAGTGCTCTTATGATTACATGATTCTCTAGAACTTGCTTTAAACCGTTTGAGACTATATTGATACATGTGACAACATGAATATGATAGAGGCATTAGGATTTTTAGCCAGGGCCAAACAGCCATCCCTTATTGATGTTCCAAGAGAACACACCCTTAGTGAACCAATTTGAGCCTACATTGAATAAGCTATCTCTTTGGTAACCATAACTTGTCCCTAACCTAAATATACTTATATCTTTACCTTTGTTCCAAAGATGAATTAGCATGTTTTGAGACAAGTTGCAAAGACAAGGGATATTTTTAGTTAAAAATTTGGGTTAGAAACAAGAAATAAGTGTGGGGGGAAAAGAAAAGAAAAGTCAAGAGAAAAAGAAAAAGAAATGGAATACTGGCAAATACATTCCTATGTAAAAAAAAAAATATATGAATCATCTCTTGAATTTGTGGAAAAAGAAAAAGATGTTACAAAGTCGTTTAGAATGAAGAAAAGGCCCAACATGAATATCCGGCCTAGGTGACTATGTACTTGTAAAGAGTTTTGAGAAGTTTCTTTGTATGATCTTTTTATGTCTCTAAACTTTATGAACTCTTTGGAACCTTTGTGATATCTTTATCCTTTTGTTCTTCAACCACATTACAAACCCCTTGGCCCCATTACAACCTTGATTAAAGACCTCTTGATTCATGAAGTTGTATGATCTAAATAGTGGAGAATAGGTGGACAAGCAAGAATATGGTAGAACTGTTTTCATGAGATTGATTGAGTGTAAACACTTCACCACTACTTTAAAGAGTGAAAATCATGAGGGTATCCCATGTGAGAAGTTGAGATTAAATTTGAACATGCAATATTTTGATTGAGATATGTTATGCTAATATTGGCTTAACTCAAACAATTTACATTCAAGCATGATTTTTTGTGAAATTCTTTAAGCTATTGATTAGTTTATAAGACTTGTTCAAATATTGTCTCTAATTTGTATTGAAAGGATTAGGAGTAAATATTTTTAGTATATGCAGTTTATTTATATTTTAGTTTTTCAATGTTTGTGGGTATCGTTCTAGTAAACCCTCACGAGACTAAACTCGTCCACTAGGGACACCTAGGGGTTTAAAGGCTTGTGTCACATGCTAAGTGCCTCCGTGATTTCCTACGAAAATGGATTAGATTAGATTTTCTTATTTTATTTTTATTGAGTCGTTGCTAGGGACTAGCAACAATCTAAGTGTGGGGGTGTGATAACTCGTATAATTATATAGTTTTTAGTTATGTTTTATTATTGTTTTGTGTCAAATACGAGTTATTATTGTTTAGTCTAATTGTGTTTATGATCTTTTATATTTTTATGTATTTTGGTGTTTTTCACAAGTTTCTTTGAGTGATTTCAGATTACTAGAATTAAGGGCAAATCCAGTTCAGTTCCAGTTCCGACACCTTTTGCCATATCAGCTATATCTCGAGTTTCACTGAAGCAATAAGGCTGAAATTTGTAGCCATGCAAAGCTAAGAGGCATATCTATCTTTTTCATGTTTTACACTTCTTGAAACGGAGTCGTTTTCCCTAGCGAAATCGACCATCAAGTTGGCTGATGTGCAATGACGTCTGTGCTGACCTGTTTTCGTATTATGCCCATATCTTCTTATCCACATCAGCAAATGAGCTGATTCCAATGGCTATGGATCAGTAACTGATAGGGTAACATTTTTCTAGAAGACCATGTGATCAGATAAGGCCTCCAAAATTGACAAAATCGACCATCAAGTTGGCTGATCAAAATCGTCATATATGACGAAAATTGTTAGAAAATGCACCCACCTATTATACCTACCTTTGAAATTTGTAAAGCTTGTCTCTTGTCATTTAGCCCTCCAAAATGTGTATAAATAGAGGGCCTTGGATGATTGTAAGGGATCATATTGTACATAGGTAGGATATTAGCCATTTTAGTAAAATTCTCTAAGTTTTCTTCTTCTTTCTTTTCTCTAGTTTTCTTTCTTTTCTCTAGTTTTCTTTTTCTTTAGAGAGAGCAAGAGGTTGGATAATTAATATTCTTCCTCTTCTTCTTTCTTTCTTTTATTTTCTTCTTAGATTTTCTTTAATTTTATGTTTATGTTTAAAATGCCTATGCTAGGCTAAACTTCTATTTGGTTAAGGGTGATTTCAAAGCCCTAGACATGTTTTATAATTGATTTTCAGATTCTATCTATCATTAATTTTCTATCAAAGTTGCTTATGTTCTTCTACAAGAATTGTTCATGATGTTGTCTTGATTTGTTTAGGTGTACAACTAGATAGATCTTGATAATTATCTATTGCTAGTTTAGGAGTCTTGATCCGTGTAATTGTCTTGATTTCCTATTCATAAGTGGCAATTTGTGATTAATGATTATGGTCAAGTTTTCAATAATTGCAAAGTGGAACATAACCTAAGTTGAACAATCCGAGCTTATGTGTTTGTTGCTTAGATCAACCTATCTTTCTCATCATAAAGCTGCCATTAAATTGAATCTAGAGAGCTTATTCTAGGTTGTTTGATGGTTAGAGATTAAATAGAGAGCTTGTTCTATTTAACGACAAACTAAGGAAAGATTGGGATAACAGAGCTTGTTGTTATCTACGGTTGTTAACTTTGATAGTTGGTTGATATTGATAGATCTGAAATTGATTCTTAATGATGTCTAGTGGTGGAGAATGAAACCTTAACCATATTTTTCATATTTGATTCTTCTTACTTGTTTTCTTACTTTTCTAGTTTGCTTATTTTTAAAAGTATATTTATTTTTATTGGCTGGTTATACCGCCTAATTTAGTATATATATTTTTATTGGCTGGTTATACCGCCTTGCATCTTCTTCTTATTATTTACTTTAGTTTAAATCTGGCTTCAAAACCCCTTTTCTTTTATTGTTCTTGAATTTAAGTTTTAAACTATTAACTTATAAACTAAAACCCAATCCCTGAGGACTCGACCCTTGCTAACTACTATACTTATAATTGATCTTTTTAGTGCAAGGTTAAATAAGATACACTCTTTTGGGTGCATCAATTGCGTATTCATCGGATATGCAAACAATAGTGCTGCTTATCGTTTTCTTGTGTTCAAGTTGGACATTCCCGATATTCATATCAATACGATAATTGAATCAAGGAATGCTTCGTTCTTTGAAGATGTACTTCCATACAAGGAAAGACAAGAAAATAAGACTACTAAGAAAACTCATGAGTCCTCGAGTAGTGATCCAAATATGGATGAAGAGGAACAAGAGGAACCTAGAAGAAGCAAACGGACTAAAGTACCAACTAATTATGGTCTGGATTTCTAACTTATTTATTAGAAAATGAACCTCAAACTTTTAAAGAGGCAATGTCATCTCTAGAAGCACCATTCTGGAAAGAGGACGTTAACAATGAAATAGAATCCATCATGCAAAATCATACATGGGAACTGGTGGATCTTTCTCACTGGCATAAGCCGTTAGGATCCAAATGGATATTTAAGAGAAAGATGAAGGCAGATGGATCGATTGATAAATATAAAGCCCGACTTGTAATAAAAGGATATAAGCAAAAAGAAGGGCTTTATTATTTTGATACGTACTTACCAGTTACAAGAATAACATCCATTCGAATGTTAATAGCTATAGCAGCTCTTAACAATCTCGAAATACACCACATAGATGTTAAGACAGCTTTCCTGAATAGAGATTTAGACGAAGAAATCTATATGGAACAACCCGAAGGGTTCAAAGTCTCGGGACAGGACAAGAAGGTGTGTAAGCTTGTTAAATCATTATATGGTTTAAAACAAGCTCCTAAACAATGGCATCAGAAATTTGACAATAAAATGCTATCAAATGGTTTTCGTATTAATGAATGCAATAAGCGCGTATACGTAAATAATACAAATAAGGGATTTGTCATTTTTTGTCCATACGTAGACGATATGTTGACCTTAGGCAGTAATGATGAGATCATTAAAGCTACCAAAGCTTGGTTGACCAGTAATTTTGATACGAAATATGGGTGTAGCTAACGTGGTTTTAGAAATTAAAATTTCTAAAACACAAGATGCCATGTTAATATCTCAAGATCATTATGTAAATAAGATTCTTGATAAATTCAATAAGAATGATACCAATATAGCCAAAACACCTGTAGATGTTAATTTACATCTAAGGAAAAATACTGGTGACGCGATATCTCAAATAGAATATTCGTGGATAATTGGTAGTCTCATGTATCTCATGAACTGCATAAGACCAGACATAGCATACTTAGTTAGCAAACTGAGTAGATTTACAAGTAAGCCTAGAAAAAATCACTAGAAGGCCATTGTGAGGGTACTTAGATATTTGAGATACACCTCAAGTTATGGACTGCACTATACAAGATATCCAGTTGTGCTTGAAGGGTACAGTGATGCAAACTGGATATCCGATACTAAAGATTCGAAATCCACTAGCGGATTTATCTTCACTATTGGAGGAGCTGCAGTGTCATGAAAATATTCTAAACAAACATGTATTGGCATATCCACCATGGAATTTGAGTTTATAGATTTAGATAAAGCTGAAGAAGAAGTAGAATGGCTTCGGAATATTTTAGAAGATATTCCATGTTGGCCTATACCTGTGCCTGCAATTTGTATACATTGCGATAGCCAATCTGCAATTGGTAGGGCACAGAGTAGTTAGTATAATGGTAAATCTCGACACATTCGTCGAAGAACCAATAACGTTAGACAGTTGCTCTCAAATGGGATTTTCTCTATTGATTATGTAAAATTAAAGGATAATATTATGGATTCGCTTACGAAAGGCTTAACAAGAGATCAAGTAAATAAATCATCGAGGGGAATGGGTCTCAAGCCTATAAATTAAAGTTACATAATGGCAACCCAACCTAGCTGACTGGAGATCCTAAGATCTAGGTTCAAAGGGACAACCGAGTTATGTTAACTTAGTGTGAGCACTAGAAGAGTTAAACACTCTTATCCATTCCTATGATAAATTAGTGATGTCATCAAAGGAGTTAGGATAATCTATGCTTTTAATGATTCTTATAGCTTGATAAAATCAAGTGGAGTATTGCAAGATACTCTTGATAAGAGATCACATATATGAGTATGAAATGTGGCCATTTTTATGATAATTGATCAGGCTAAATTCTCTAGAGTACTCATAGAAACCAGGACATGTTCGAGGCCAAAATGGACACAACTGTGAGAACCAAAGATGTTCGAAGAGGAATTGCGTGATACCTATTGTCTTGGTTTACACGAAAGGCTGAATAGTTCAAGACATCATGTTCATTAGTTGGCCGAGGAAATCCGATAGTTGTCACTATGGAAGGTTCAAAGCCAAAAGCTACCTATCCTGATACAATAACTCTTCAAAGTTATTCTCTCTCAGATTTCTAGTCAGTTCGTCATTTTAATCAAACAATTTCCATTCATGTAGGGGATTATTGGATATCAAGTGATTAGTTTTGTGTATAAATACGAAATAGTATACCAATACGTAGGTTGTCGTAACTAGATACACGGTGTATATTTAATATACACAATTGATATCAAAATTGAATAAGAAATTTTTCTCATAAACACCCACTTGAAGAGGAAGAAAGTTGGTTGAAGTTGCGTATGATAGTCAATCCCACATAGAACAAAGAATGGCTTTAGCTTGTTGTTTATATAAGCTAGTATTCCATGTTGGGTTGGGCCCCAAGGGGCACCCAAGTTTTTGTGAATAGTGAGGACCTATACAAACTTGGGATACCACACGCGTCGGTCGAGCCAGGTCGGGCTTGGGTCGGGTTTGGGTTTGGATCAGTAATTAATTTTTTACTGTCCAACCGACTTAATTTTTTGGTTTAAACCGGACCAGCTTGACCAACCAACCAACCAGCTTTTTCTGTCTGAATAATTCTTGTTTGTTCGAGGACCGAACCGAACCAATCTGTCTGTTTAAGAATTTTGTCTTTTCGGTAAAGACATGCCGGTTTAGTTCTGTGTCTGATCGAACTGGTTCGTCCCAATTGGTGTGTCTGTTTTGACCAAACAGACTCCTTCCAACTGGTACACCTTTTCCGAATAGGTTTTCAGTCGTCTATAAATTCAGACATTCTGTGTTTGTTTTATTCACCAATTTACTGGGTAATAAATCTCTTCCTTCTCGTCTTTGTCTTCTGCCTTCTGAGAGAGACTGCTACATCTTTTGGTTCATTTTCTGCCTTCTGAGAGAGACTGCTACATCTTTTGGTTTGCTGTGTTGCATTCTCGAGTATGCTCTCGTCTGTAACGATTATCGAGGAAACCTGAAAGACGATTTGTATAAAACGGTAAGCATCTTTTAGACAAACAAAATTTGTCTTAAGGTCAGAGGTTCTACCTTGACTTGATATTCTTTTCTGTATGATTAAAGTCTATAACCATATATGTGTTCTCTTATGTTTATTTACTGAAATTCAAATTCTATACAAATTAGTCTAATTTTGTTTTACATACTGTTATATATATATATATATATATATATGTTTTATTATGTTCATATAGTAATATTAGTATACGAGAAACAACACTATGTCCGGTACTCACCATGGCATACATAAGACTACCTTAGTAGAGGCATAAGACACCTTAGTCGTGTAGACCTGTTCATGCTCCGTCGAGGGTGATTGATCTTCGGATATATAGTCTGAAGTGACTAGCCAAAAGGGTGCTCACGAGGTTTGTACCATCTATATTGAATTTGCTAAGCAGCTTTTTATATATTCTTGTTGTGATAGCTTAATTAAGAACCTCCTTGTCTCTAGTGATTCTCATCCCAAGGATCCATTTTGCAGCACCCAAAATCTTTCATCACGAACTCCTCTGACAGCTTCTTTTTCAGCATTTCAATCTCCTCTATATATATTAGCTCCGACCAACGCATAACATAGGATAATATAAGAGCCATTAAACCTTTTAACATAACAACAATGATTTGCTTGACACCTCAAAAAACTATTATTGCTCATGAGATTATCAAACTTCTTATATCACTATCTAAGAGCCTGTTTCAAACAATATAGAATATTCAAAAGCTTGCATACCATTTTCTCCTTTTCCTTGAACCTCAAAACCCTGTTATTGTTGCATGTAAACCCTATTTCAAATTATTATTATTTTTTAAAGGTTAAAGTTTTTTATTCAAGTTCATGCAACTAAGTGTAACAGAAAAAAGTAATTCCACTTTATAATCCAAATCTTAGATTAATAAGAAAATAATTAGTCAATACTTAAATGCATAAGAAAATTATCAATTAAGGAGAGATTACTTTAATAATTAAAGACTTCATTGTTAATAAAAAAATAATTAGTTAATATTTTAATTTAATAATAAAAGTATTAACTTAATAAATGGTTAATAATATATATGTTGTTTGCTATTTGTAATTTTGGAATTGATATTTTTATATATAATATTGACTAGAAGAAAGTTGTAGGTTTCATGTTATTTTGCTGTAAGAAGAATTGATGTTGCTACTATTTTCGTATGAAAGTGTTACTTGAGATTATTTGAATTATTGTGTGATTAAGTATAAACTTTAAGCAATATCCATAATATTGTTTTTGATATAAGAGAAAGAATTGCAGATGTTGTAATTCAAATCTTAAACTTGCAAAATATAATTTTTTTAAGAGTGACTGTATGAACCAATCATGCAAAACTCTCGGTTTAGTTACCACAATATTTTGTTTGTTTTATTTTTTTCTTTGTCTGATGGCATTATTTGCTCTCATTTTTTTTCCATTCTTGTATGATTTCTTTCTTTTAGGTTTTGGCTTCTCCTTTTAGTCACATTTTTTCTGCAGCATATTTTTTTATCTTTTAACAGCACAATACTCCAAGAATGCATAATCATATAGTGTAAAGAAAAAAAATTAAAACTGTGAATTAAAAAAATGTTCCTTGATTTTATCTCAAAAGTGCGAATGGCAATTTATATAAAAAGTAAAAGTTAACATATTATTTAGTTATTCATGCAAGAAAAAAGTAAAACAAATTCGAAAGATCAATGTGGAATACTACATAAAAAGTAAAAAAAAAAATGGATAAAATAAATAGTGTTTCCTAATATTGAGACAGAAGTGCATGGCTTGAAGAATTTATCAAAAGTACTTCTTTTATTACTAGGGCCAAACTCCCTTTTCTATAGGAGGGAAAACCCCTCTTATCATGTAAATGACTTTGATCTTGTGGCATATGTTGCTCCGACTCTTCATTTTTTTGAAGTATCCGTGTTCGACATCCGTATTCAACGCATATCTAAATACATGAAAAAACTTAAAATAAATCAAACATATCCATGTCGGACACATACCCGTGTCCGACACTCACACCTAAATCCGAGTAACATAGCTTATGGGAGAGAACATTTTAGACCCATTGACATTGGCTCAAACATTGTTCACAGATCACAGCTTCAAAGTAAGGCATTAATTTTCAAGTATAAAATCAAATGAAAGTGCTATCTTGACAAAGCCTCCTCAGTAGTTGGAACTACATTGCAGGTTGATGATTTTAGGATATAACTAGTACACAGGCAACAACCTATGGCGAAAACTGATCCAAATTTAGAGGTGTAAATCTGTTAATTACCCAGAAAAGAAACAACAAACGAATGCGAAGAAAAAAAATAATCTCCACAACTGAGAGCAAATAAATGTAGGCAAAAAGTATGACAATAGGAACTTTGGAGTACCCATCATGGAGTTGATAGTTGAAGCAGTTCAGGATATGGGCTTGAACAAGTTGAACTAAATCTGATGCAGAAACTTCAGTTGGAATAATCAAATTTGCAGCACCTAAGAATGACCCTCATCTCAACCTAGTCATAGCCATCAGAAACATGCTTTTTAATGATTGGAGTTGGAAGGTACCTCACATTGATTGATAGAGGAGTTTCATAGAGGATTGGCTAGCTAAAAAGAGTCCCTCCCAACATTCAGTATTTAAACTATTTAAGTTACCAGCTCCAGGAGTGATTAACTTATTAACTGCAGATGCTATTGCAGTAGCCTTCCCCAGGCTTGTTCATTGCTAGTTTGTAGTTTTCTTCATCCGTTGATCCAAAAAATAAAAGAGTTTGATATTAAAATCACCTCAGATTAATTTTATGAAGCCCCTTCATCAAAAAGAACCTTATAAAACTGTTTTCTCTCTTTCGGGTCAAATAAACCTCCTAACTTATCACCACTATCATCTTGGTCAGACATTTCAGCACTTCCATCTTTCCTTCTCTCTGACTTTATCAAATTCATGCATTTCCTCTTCTTCTTTTCCAAATTCACTAAACAGTGCCTCTGGTTATATTCATGAAGCCCCTCCTACATCAATTCACCGAATTTATTCTTCACAATGACTAGTGGATTGTTATGAACCAATTCTGGCCCATTATAAGCTTCTTTAAGGAGCACAGTGTAAATCTGATACTTATTTGACACACAAAATATGTCGGGGTGCTTGAGCAACAAAACATTCAATTTCTCAAGTAAAGCAAACTCTCTCCTAAAATGGCCTAGCTTTACAATTGATAACTTCTTCCACAGGGTCAATTACAACAACTCATGCACAATGCCTACAATTCTCTTCTCCATTTCCTTTGATCCCTCATCTAAACCTCTAGGATTTAAATAAGGTGAGATGTAGGGAATTGCCTTAAACTCTTGAAATCTCTGCCATTATTTGACCCAAGTTGAAGGCAATGAACATGTAAAACAAGGCTCTAATCCCTCTTTCTGAGCTAAGGCTTCAACAGCAGAAACTGCTAAATCAGGGCTCCATGCTAGAAGTTCAATCTCCATTGAACTCTTCCTCCAAATATTATTGACTAGTTGAAACATATTTGGGTACTTAGGTAAAATTCTAATAATGTAGTCATCCGGAAATCCAAAACTCTGTTTCAACTCGTTAAGTTTCATAACATTAAGCCGCTGATTCATGCTCATCATTAACAACTTTGCCAATTTCTGTGCAAATACTGGCTCTTGCATATCTTTCACTGAGTCTTCTCTTCAACCAAATGTATCATCTGTTTTGTTAATCTACAATGATAATCATCATTCTCAAGATAAACGTCAAAGCAACAGGGATACTTCTTGAGCCAATTGAGAGCTTTGCCTTGAAGATCAAGAGTCTTAAACTTCTTCTGAAGATGCTTCAAAGGTGCCACCTGGTTTGGGCATCTAAGTATTATGTTTTTTATCTGATTATTGACTATCCAACGACAATTTCGTGAAAGGGCTGATTCAAGATCTGGGTCTTTCTTCATTGACCAAAGAGAGAAGTTTCGAAAGTGATAAAGAAGGGAAGGCTGAGAGTACAACCTACAATAGCAACAAGCCAACCTCTGGAAAAATCTTTTACTAATCATCATACTCAACTTAGTATGTCTCTTTTTCTCCAAGAATAAACCTGTTAATAGCAAGGAATTAAAATTAAAATTAAAAAAAGGAAATCATATCTTTCTTTCTCACTGATGAAATTAGAAATATAACGGAATGTAACAATTTGCCAAGAGAAGGCATGCTTATGCCAATGAACCAATGTTCAGAACTTTTGTAAAACTGAGCCACAGAAGTCTAATATGTGCCTTACTGTAAGTGCAGAAGAAACTTCCATTGAGCAATCTAATTAATAATTTATATTATGCCATAGTTCAAGCTAACCTTAAAATTTAAGAGCAAAAATAAAAAAGAAAGGTTTATCAGATTAATGCCAACTAAGAAAATTTTCAATTAAGGTTTGTCACTTTGGAACCAAGAATGAAAACCCAGTAAATGTGAAGCAAACCTTTGTCAACTATATGAATACTTTTTAATTTTATATGAATGTAGTTTTGAACAATTCAAGAACATTTAGAAATTTATAGTAGATGGTTTTATAATTTAATTAATACTAGTAGAAATGATGGATCTACGACATGAACACAACATGTTTAATAATCGCGAAAACAGTATAATAAATATGACACACATTTAAACACAATTAATACGACATGTCTAATACACGTACCGTATTCGTGTTTATGATTTTGACACGTTTAATAATTTGTGTTGTGTTCATGTTTACACAGTTGACACGAAAAAAAACCAAACATAACGCATGCACAAATTGTCAGATCTTCCTACTTTACACTCCTAACCAAAAAAAAAAATGAAGCTTGTAAGAAACAAAAGGCCATTATCAAGTTTCTGAAATATCTCTAGAAGTCATAAGTAAGCAAGAGCAACAACCAAATTATAGTGTACTGAAATAAGGAAAAGTAGTCAAATACAAGAAAGTCAACCTTCTAGTTATTACATACAGTACTCTAAAGTACAATCTTTTGTAACGGATGTAACAGCAGCTTCACCTGCACTAAACAAGGGAATCCCAATCAAATAATAATATATTGAAAGGCAACAAAAAATAAAGTGTAATTTTCATTTAGAAACTAATCAAACGGTTCTCATAGGCATTTCCACGAACACCTAATAGAGGAAAGAATCAAATTTAATCAGCACATTTATATTTATACCTGAATGGCTAGATTGAGCTTGCAGAATAATCCTATGAAATTATTCACTCTGGCTGCAGTTTAAGGGAAGAATCTGATAAATCCACTAACTTTATGGTTGAAAGAAAGAGTGAGAGAGACGGGGAAAGGAAGAGAGGAAAATTGGTTGAGAGTCAGCACAAGAAATTAGTGATACAGATATTAGTTTTTTTTAGGGATAATGTCCACAATAGCCCCTGAAGTTTATTAAATCTTCTATTGTGATCCCTGTACTTAGGGATGGCAAAACCCGATCCGACCGATGGATTTCGAACCGATTCGATCCGAATGGAGAGGTTTTTTTTTTTTGAACAATGGAGGCGGGGCGGGGCGGTTTTTTTTTGTCTGAAAGGCGGGGATGGAGCAGTTGTGGTAATTGCCTGCTCCGCCCCGCCCCGAATAGTGAAATTACAATTTTACCCTTACATATTTAGCTTTTAAATGAATAATAAAATAATATAATTAAACTTATTATTTTTATGTTTATATTTAATTTATTTTTAAAATGCTTTATTATTTGAAAAAAATAAAAATAATTAATAAATATCAAATGGGGCGGAGCGGGGCGGGGCGGTTATGAATGTAACCGACATCCATGGAGGTGGTAGTGGTATTGAAATTTCAACATCCATGGCGGAGCGGGGCGGGGCGCGGAGCAGTACAATGGCGGGGCGGGGGCGGATACTGCAAAATCCGCCCCCGCCCCGCTCCATTGCCATCCCTACCTGTACTTTAAAAATATCTATTTGGGTACTTAACGTTTTCATTCCGTTTGCTATTGTAGTACCTGTCAGTAACACCGTTAAATATTGATGACGTGGCTTTGGTATCTAATAAAAACTTGACATGTGGCACTATATAATGATGCCACGTGTATTACCAAAAAAATTATTATTTTAATTTAAAAATTAAAATTATATATTTTTTCTTTTACACGTGGCACCACACAGTGATGCCACGTGTAATAATAAAAAATTTATTATTTTAATTTTAAAAAATATTTTTTTTTTCTCTCTCTACCTTTTAATTTTAATAAATATTTTTAACAAAAATTAAAATATAATTTTAAACATTTGAATTTTTGTAAAAAAATTTTAAAAATTTTAAATTATATTTTTAAAAATTATCTATTTTAAAAAAAAAAATATTAAAACTTTAAAATTTTAAAATTATATCTTTAAAAATTAAATATGTTTTTTTTATTAAAATTATTTTAATATTTGTAATTTTTAATAAATATTTAAAAAAAATTAAAACAATAAAATAATTTAATTTTATATTTTGATTTTTGCAATTTTTAAAAATATTTTTTAAAAAATTTCAGATATTATAAATTTTTTCACAAGTAATTTTAAAATATTTTATAGTTTAAAAATAATTTTAGTTAAATATTTTATTTTTTAAATTTTTAAAATATTCTTTAAATTTTTAAAGAATTTTTAAAGAACTTTTTTAATTTTTTTAATTTTTTTTAAATAATTTTAATAAAAAGCATATTTAATTTTTAAAAATATAATTTTAAATTTTTTAAATTTTTAAATATTTTTTATATTTTTAATATAATTTTAATTTTTTTTTTACAAAAATTCAAATATTAATTTATAAAAATCAGGTGCTGCCACGTGTCATCACCGATTGATCAATGTCACATCATCATTTATATTTTAACAGTGTTAGATCAAGGTACCATATTGATACACGGTTTGATAATTGAGGTACCACATTAAACATTTTTAAAATATAAAGATCACAATAAAAAATTTGATAAATTTCAGGGGTTATTGAGATCATTATTTTTTTTATAATATAACATAACAAAGTATACTAATATAATACAAATTCACGAATTTTCAAATCTTTAAGAACCTAATTGAACATATAATAAAATTAAAAGTCCAGCAGAGGCTTAAATGCACAATCAAGAAAAGTTTGAGATCGTATTAGACTTTTCCTCGAAAAAACACTGCCGTTTTGAGAAGCGGTAGAATAGTCTATCAAACCCCGCGTGATATGACGATATCATGGCTCTCATTTTCTAGCTCGATCGAAGGAAACTCCTTTTCATCTCTTTTCTAAGAAATCAAAAATTTCGGACACTTTCAAAATCCATTCTTCGTAATCGATCAGATCTAAGCAAAAAGCAAACTGGAAGTTCGCCAAAATGTCAAGCGACAGCGATGACGAAGATGAGCTCCTCCAAATGGCATTGAAAGAGCAAGCCCAACGGGATCTCAATTACCAGAAACCGTCTTCCTCCAATTCCCGCAAACCAGTGGCCAACTTCGTTCAACCGCCGCCGCAGCAACCGGGTACTGGTTACAAGGATCAGAAGGCGTCGGCTGCCCTGGCTTCGAAAAAGGCGGCTGGGAGGAAGATGTCAATGGATGATGACGAGGATTCGGAAGTGGAGATGCTGAGCATTTCGAGTGGGGATGAGGATATGGGAAAAGATCCAAAGGGAGGAGTCGGAGGAAGGAGTAGAGGGAGACAAATCAAAGACGACGATGGAGACTGGGATGGAGAAGAGCCTGATACCTGGAAACGTGTCGATGAATCTGAGGTACTTTCCAATGAAATTTAGATTTAAAGTAATTATTGACCGATGATTAGTGAAGCAAGGGTTCTTCTTTGACAGCTTGCTCGTAGGGTTCGCGAGATGAGAGAGACGAGAACAGCTCCGGTTGCACAGAAGTTCGAGCCTAAAGCACCGGCAGGTCCGGCACCAGTGGGGAGGATACTTAACACTCTGCAATCCTTCCCTCGTGGCATGGAATGTGTTGATCCACTTGGACTGGGGTAAATCTATTCAGCATCTTTTTATTGCTCGATATTCATTTATTGTTTGTTTTAAAGGAATTCACTGTATGTTCTTACTCATTAAGGTAAGAAAAGTTTGTTCTATTATTATTGTACTAATGTGATTACATGAATAGTTGCCTAGTCATTGTTTTTTCTAGCATTAACTGAAGTCAGTGGTTCCTCAATTTTCATCTGCAATAAGTATTTCTGCTAACCTGTGTGTTTTGTATGATTGGCAGGATAATAGACAACAAGACCTTAAGGTTGATCACTGAGACATCAGAAAGCTCTCAATCTGATAGAGATTTTATGGATAGTGGCCTCCGTGGTATTTTTCTTGCTTGTCTTATTCAGTATATTTTCTGCAGATTATAGTTTGTCATAGTCTCTTTAGTATTTTCAGTTAAAGTTGCCTGCCGTTTCTAATTAGTTTCTCAAAGAATTATAACAGTATCATTCTCTAGAACTGTATATCTGCAATCTAAAGTACCTATTTACTGGATGTTCCTGGCTTCTTCCCTTTCTCTGTGCCCAGAAGTTCAAATTCTTCAAATTTGTGTTTATGTCAGTGAAAGTCATTACTCATTTTTATCTTGATCATAGCAAACTCTATCATTGTCTGAACTGGATTTCTGTGAATTCACATTTTTTTGTACAACCAGATTCTATGTTTATGTAATTCATTATGTAATTCATTAAAGTATGATCTTATTCCTACTCTACCACAGGATGAATGTGCAAGCATGTTGAACTTTTTCCTTTTCAATTTAATTCCTTTCCCCTTTTCCCCTCCAGTAGACAATGCATAACTCAGAAATATCAAAAGATCTGAGGTGGATGCTCTTTCTGTTGTTTATGTCTGTTTATAAATGGAGATTATGTGAATGATGTCTATTCATAGAAATCAGTTAATGTTTTATATGGTGATAACTAATAAGGAATGGCTGGAGTTATTATCAAATTTTTTTTAGTCTATGGTTATTATTACTTTTAGCTATTATTACTATATATTTCAGTTCCCTGTTTAGTAGTTCCTCTTCCACCTAAGTGGTTTGTGCGTCCTCAAAATAGAGACTTGAAAGTGGTGAAATTAAGCAATGAGAATTCTCCTGGTTTTGATTTGCTACTAACATGTGCTTTAAATCCATAGAATTCTGTGGTTTTGAAAGTGAATTGTACTCTTGAAGTTTGTTGATTGGTAAGCAATGTTTTACCAGTATCATTCATGTGATGCTACTTCCACATGCTTGGAATATTCTGAATGGTGCATGCGTTGATATGCCATAATCTTACTGTAATCCAGGCAGCAAGATTATTTACTTCTGCTATTTTATTAAGGCATTAGTCTTCTTCATTTGGGTTGAATGTGGTATTCATGTGTTTCTTTATATTGGAGATTATAACAACCATCAGAGAATTATCTCAACTCTCAACTCTCAACTTCTAGCCTTCAAGCTTTTGTTGTTTGCTCCTGAGTATATTTGTCCATGATGCCCCCAGATGATAGAATTCACATCGCATGAATGTATCTTCTAAACAAATTTTCTGCTTCCTTCTCTTTAACCGCTTATTCATAAATGTTCATGATGTTGAATTCCTCAATGAGCTACTTTTTCTCCCTTGAGTATTTTTAGTTTAATACCTAGAGCTCTAATGCCAGCGAATTTCTTTTTTTGATAAATATAATGCCAGTGAATTATGTCTTTTTTTGTGAAATTTTGCAGAGAAGTTGATGTATTTCTCTGAAAAATTTGATGCAAAGTTGTTTCTATCCCGAATACACCAAGATACACCAGCAGCAGACTTGGAGGCCGGAGCTCTTGCTCTAAAAACAGATCTCAAAGGGCGGACTCAACAGAGGAAACAATTGGTTAAAGACAATTTTGACTGCTTTGTTTCATGCAAAACCACAATTGATGGTAAAGCACCTCGCTTCAGTTGATTCTGGTACTATTTTAACTGTGGCAGTGCGAGTGTTTGATGGGTTGAAAACCAACTTCTTCTCATACTCTTTGCCATATAAGTTCATAGAATTTTAGCTGTTTGCAATAATTAGTACTAATGTGGAGAAAATGGTACTTGCATAGATATCGAGTCAAAACTGAAGCGAATTGAAGAAGACCCTGAAGGCTCTGGGACAACTCACTTGTTTAATTGTATGCAAGGTGTATGTTCACTGGCAGATCGTGCCTTTGAGCCTCTATTCGAGAGACAGGTTGGTTAACTGCACATGTTGGGTTGCTTTCAAATTCATGAATGACCGTGCTATACAAGCAGTACGGGATATAATTTTTTTGTGATTTGATGTAGGCTCAAGCTGAGAAGATCAGGTCTGTCCAAGGAATGCTTCAGAGGTTCAGGACACTCTTTAATTTACCTAGTACAATTCGTGGGAGCATTAGTAAGGGTGAATATGACTTGGCTGTTAGGGAATACAAGAAGGCAAAATCAATTGCTCTCCCCTCCCATGTAAGCAAGAACACTTTAAATTGCTATGTAAAAGATGGATACTTTTGAAATTGCTTCATTATCATTCTCGCATCCCTACATGATTCTGATAGCTGCTCATGTTTTATGTGGTCATTTATGTATTAGATAAGTCTACAATGCGTGGTGTTAAGTTTGAATCAGCAACTCTTTAACTTTGGCCAGCTCTCATTTACCTTTATTTTATTTTATTTTCTGACCCTTTTAGAATTCAATCTCTAGAAATAACTATTTATTTAAGAAAAATCTAGAAAACCACAGAACTCAAAGATAGCTTTCTTCAGTTTCTGAGTCTCTCGAGTTTATTATTGAAGCTAAGCTCATCTTTTGTTGCTTTATAGAACATATTAAATCTGTATGGTACTATATTGTTAACTATGTGCTTTTCCATATTTTATTCTTGTTTCTAGTTGATTGGTATGCGATCCAAATTCCAAATATTTTGATGTCTGTTATTTGTGTTAGTTTAAATTAAAATCTATCAGTATATATCAAGAAGCATAAGTTACTTTTCCATGTTTTGGGTGAAAATCACTTTCTATCCTGTGATTTTAAGGAGAGATACGTGATCTAAACAATTTGAGGCTTGTTATTAGGTTAAATTAACACAATTTTGAAAAGTATATATCTGGTTAAGTTATCCTTGATGTAACATATTGCAAGATCGAAAATTGTTAGTTACCCCTATCTAATAATTTGATATTAACCAGCAATGTATATCCAGTTTATATTCCTCATGATTTTCAGTATTTTTTTCTTCAATACATGCAGAAAGGGGTATACACATGAGCATGTTTTTGCTTAAGTTCTAACATTATTCAAACATGTGAATAAAGTTTTAATTCAATAATGTTATTTTCATCTTTGTCTGCTTGTAGAATGTTTCATTGGCTCCCTCAACAAATTTCATGGAATTGTAATTCCCATTTAGTCGACAAATTTTGTGTATGTCAGTTAGTTTTTACCTCACAGCATTGCAGTTGATTTTCACAGCTCTTTAGAGAATTCATAGCACAAGCTGAAATTTTGTCTAGTATTTGGTTGTAGCTCAAGTACTTAACAAATTGTTTGGTGTTTGAGCATGGTTTAAGTTAAAATTCTAGCCATAAATCCATTGCTTCTATCGAATCATTTCTTATACATTATTTTTATGCATTGATTCCCTGATGGCTAACATCAGTTTTGGACCCTTTCTTTTATTTTCTATGCATGTTTCACATAATTTTGGTGGTCTTATTCTCAGGTCAGTATTGAATTGTGCTTAAGTCTGTATAGATAGAGGTCCTTTGCAAGAGCTAAGTTTATCAAGACATTATGTGTGGGCTGAAGAATACCACATCTGTATTTCATTAATATAGTTTCTTCACATGACATTGCTCTTTTCCCACAGAAGCAGATGCACTTAACAATATTCTTTACTGTCAGGTAAATATACTAAAACGAGTTCTTGAAGAGGTTGAAAAAGTGATGCAAGAATTCAAAGGCACGCTTTACAAGTCTATGGAAGATCCACAAATAGACCTAACAAGCGTAAGCATTTGACATGCCTTTTTCAATATTTTGACAAGTTGTACTAGTGAGGAAACGAACAATTGATGTTGACATAAGACCTAGATTGTCCATTGATTTTTGTTGAATTTTAGTAATCATGATGTTAAAATACAACTGCTCTATGTTACCCGGACTCAGGGGTGAGTGTCGGATTCGGATATGTGTCTGGCACGGATATGCTCAATTTTTTCTAAGTTTTTTCATATATTTGGAGGATTATATCTCCATACCCATATCCGAATATGTGTCGTACAAGATACTTTAGGTAAAATGAAGAGTTTGGATAACATAGTAATTGCTTGATGCTTACTAATCCATGAGATGCCAGTTATATTTTTTTTTTTTTTCACTAAGTCAATTGTATATCGTTAAAATCAACCTATAACAAAAATTTGGGTGAGTTACTTGGGCAAGCTTTGAATGGGAAGGAAGATAAAAGAGAACGTACAAGTTATTCCATAAACCAAATGGCCACCATTTGACAAGACAATCGAAAAGATTTACATTAATTAACTATGTTGGAATGTTCCTGTTCTCTTTTGAGTTGTAATGTTCCATCTGCTCTTCTTGTAATGTTAGCATGAGTAGAAGTATGGAATATTTATGCTGAAAAGTTATGGGATGGTTGAACATGGAATCCTGATTTTTTTGTTGGATTGGTGAGAGTATGAAACTAGTGCTCTAGTATATTGTCTTAAATGTTCTTTTTGACAGTGTTAAGTAAATTATTGTGGCTATTCAAGCCTGGCATGAACAAAAATGCCAACTTTGTTTTTCTCCAAATATCTATGCTAGATATGTTATATATATATATATATTTACATATTTTGATTTTGTTGTATTAGATGGCTGGTTATAATTACATTATCTTGAATATGGTCATGTAGTAGAATGCTGATGTGGAGAGCAAATAAAAAAGATTAACTATTCTTGGACTAAGTTATGGCTAAGGTGTTGCCTTAGCATCACCTAGTTTTCATTAATTTATGGTGGAGTAGTATGATGGTGGTTTGACTAGTTAAGATAATGCACCTGCAGTTTGTAAGGACTGGCTAAGTACAGATGTTAATATGCTATTTATTGCTTCATATCTCGTATCAACTGTATATTGCTCTCATTTATGTAAGACTGTTTTGATTATTTATGGGTCTTCTTTTTTCTTTTTCATCTCATAAGCTAAAGAAATTCCTTAAGTAAACCTTGTCAAGTATATATTATATCATCAAAACGTTGTTTTCATTGATCTTACTTGCCTTTTAAGTTTAGAAAAAAATAAACTAGTTTTTGGGAGTTTACATTTTTTTTAAGCTTTTGATTATTTCTAGAAATAATAATTTAGGTTGATATATTGCGACAAGTTTCACAATATCCAATAAATACTGAATAAACAATGTGTTTTACATTGAATCCTTGTTACATTACTTTTTTTGCGCCTTGCGCCTAAGGCAATACAAGGGTTCTAGCGCCTAGAGTGCGCCTTGCGCCTTTGACAACACTGGATCCATTAAAGAACAGGATCTAGTTTACATCCTATAATTTTGTGTATTGTTTTGAAGGAACCTAGAAACTTAGTGTATGAAAACTTTACACAAGTTTTACCCTTCTGATAAGTATTTCAGAGATTTTTATGTCTCATGTAGCTTGAGAATACAGTAAGGTTGTTGTTGGAGCTTGAACCTGAGTCAGATCCAGTGTGGCATTATTTAAATGTACAGGTTAGTGAATTCTGAACTTTGCTGTAGAGTGTCAAAATTCTCTATAAATTTTTTTCTTCCTTTTTGGCTAATGAAATGTTCTATGTTAACATGTCTTTTATTTGCTACATGATTTTATTTAATAAGTGCTCGGCATTTTTCTCACATGCTGATTGTTTAGTTGGCTGGTAAAGTCAAATGGCTATAATTCCCATTCCCATTCCCATTTCCATCCCCCAAACCCAAAAACAAGCACCCTTACATAACAGATGCAAGTGATGAAGGCCTTTGTCCAAAATTTTGAAGAACATTTATTTAGGTGAAGATTTAGAAAAAAGTTCTTTGTTATTTGGGTTATATGAGAGTCTAATAAAATAACCCTATTCTCCAGACCCTCATATAAATAGGGTTTTGTCAGACTTTGAGGTAGGATTTGATAATTTGAGACTTGTGTCTGGAGAATTTTGGCAATTTAGATTTCAGATTATTTCTTGAGTGTTTTTTTTTTTAAAATTATATGGTTCTACATCAGTAAGTCTTGTGAGCCAGTTAAATTGAGTTTTAGCAGATTTGCGTAACTTCAAATTGCTGATCAAGTAACTTGAACTTGATAATAGAGTTGAGTTTAGAAAGCTCTTGAGTGCTTCTAAACAAATCAGTTTGAATCAAATTGCAAGCTTTCGAGTGCTTCTAAACAAATCAGTTTGAATCAAATTGCTATTCAAGTAACTTGAACTTGATAATATAGTATATTCCAAGAAGCTCTTTAGTGCTAGCAACTTGACTTGCTTACATTCCCCTACTCTTGAAGGTCAAGTTACTGAAATGTTTAGATTTATTATTTGATAGAATCATAGAATTCGGGGGTTGCTTGAGAAGTGCACTTCAGATCATGAAGCACGGATGGAAACTTTGCATAATGAGATACGTGAAAGAGCACTCTCGGATGCAAAGTGGCTCCAAATTCAACAAAACTTAAGTCAGTCTGTAAGTGCTACTAGCTAGAATGATGATCTGATATTTATATGAGGAAAACTCTTGGCTCTTTGCCTAATTATGAGATTATTAAATCTATTTTTCTATTACTCAGTCAGATGCCAACTACTCTTTTGGGAACATCCAACTGCCTGTAGACTTGCAACCGCTGGACTTGACTGGTGAAGAAGTTGATGTTCTTAGAGGAAAATATATCAGAAGGTTAACCACTGTACTTGTGCATCACATACCAGCTTTTTGGAAAGTGGCACTTTCTGTTTTTAGTGGGAAATTCGCAAAGGTACTCTGATCATTGTCTAAATCATATTTGCAAGATTTGCATATAATTATGCCCTATTTAACATTACATATTCATATTTCTTCTCATGTAGTAGTTCTTATAGTTTGCCAACACGTTCTTCTTTTGCCTATACTTTTGGTTTCTTTTCTATGGCCATATATTCATTGCTATAAGTGCTTTTTCTTAAAATACAAGTTATCAATATAATAATGTGATTCACTGAATTGAATATTTATTCTGGTTTTTATTCTTTCAGTCTTCTCAGGTTTCTGATTCTTCAGGAAGTAAAAGTGAGGAAAAAGTTGGAGATGGGAGATACTCGAGTCATTCTCTTGATGAAGTTGCAGGAATGATGCGCAGTACAATATCTGTATATGAAGTCAAGGTGAATATGCATCCCTTGGAACTGTTTAATGTCTTCCTTGTTTTACTACCTTTATGTAGTGGTGTTTGCATTCTGAAATAAATAGCAATTTAGGAATGAAATTTATGATGCTTTGGTTTTGATGGGGTTATTTTATTTTCAGTTATTGTTTGGAAAAGTTCTTGTCTTTATAACCTATTTCCTATTCTCTTGATGTCCCTGGAGTTCTCTGAAACTATACATGCATCTATTGTTTTCTAGTATTTTTTATTTCAATCAGAAACATGGAATCTGGATGTATGCTTAGACCATCAACAATAAATATCCATGTTTCTTCTTCCTTCTTGAGTTTCTGTCGAGTAAGTACTAAGTAATCAGTGCAATGACATAGAGATGACTTTCTAAACTGTTGACCCTTATTTCAAAATTTAAAATTGTCTTGGCGAGCTTTTGTGATATGCGTTTGTAATTTCCTCATGAGAGTACCAAGGCGGCTTGGGATTTCGTCCAGAAGAATTGTGCAGAAAGTTGGTTGTTGTTGAATGTAAAAGGCATGGTTCTCTTCTGGAAGACATGGTTGATTGTTTCATTAAGATGAATTACCATTGAGATTATCAAGTCCGTTTTTTTTTCCTTTTCACCATAATTTTCTTTTTGAAGTATACATTATGCTGGATAATCTTGAGGGACTGAAATAAAAAAGAATGGCCAATATTATTCTAAGGGGTTTCTAGCTTATTTGCTGGATAATTTCATTAATTTAACTCAGAATTAGACTTTAGGTACTGTTTGATAAAACTGAAAAGTCAATTCTGGAATAGTTGCAGAATTTTTGGCACTGAATTTGATTTGCGAAAACTGCAGTATGTTTTGGAATTTAAATACTATATGTAATTAGACTGTTCAATGATTGTAGATGCTAAACTCTGAAAATTATCTTATAGAAAATTTTTCTTTTACAGTCATTATTTATCTGTTATATATGAATTATGAAATTAACATTGAATTCTAGTTACATATTTGAAGTTTGGGAGATTCAAAATTTACCAAATAAATGATTTGAAGAAGCATATATTGTTGCAATAGGGTAGCATAAAGTTGATATGTTAATTTAGTCTACAAAAATAATAAATAAAGTTGGTGAAAACTTAACATAAAGAAAAGAGAGTGAAATAAACGCTTTATTCGTGATATGGTGGTTGCAGAGGTAGAGATGATGTTTGATGTATTAAATTTCAATAGCGTTTTGCTAAGACTGTATTCACCAAAAAAAAAAAAAAGAAAAGAAAAGACGAGTGTAGTATAAAAGAATTTAGATAACATATAGCAACTATATTCTCCAATAATAAAAGTGTTTACATGATTACATCTTGACTGAATCTATTCTTTAAATAGCAACAAGTAGGTTCTTCCCTATTCACTTTTAACATTTTTTTCACTTAGACAATTTTGTGAAATGGTTTCAAATCTGAGTAACAAATCCGCAAAATATTAAATCATTTAACAAATCAAAGTATCAAACTGCAATGTTTCCAGTCCAATCAACATGTATTTTTCACAGGTGGTTGTTCTCTATCTTTTACTTTTGTAGTGGCTCTTACTGAGTTTGCTGTTGATATAGGTTCTGAACACATTCCGTGATCTTGAAGAATCTAATCTTCTTCAGTCGTACATGAGTGATGCTATAAAGGAAATATCTAAAGCATGCCTTGCTTTTGAAGCAAAAGAGTCTGCTCCTCCTATAGCTGGTATTCAAACTTTCTCTGAAACTGTTGTTATTGACTTCTAAACTATTCTAATTGCTTCTTTTTTTCATCTGACAGTCATGGCGCTCAGGACGCTTCAGGCGGAGGTTACAAAGATTTACATAGTAAGGCTTTGTTCTTGGATGCGAGCGTCGACAGAGGGGATAACAAAAGATGAAACTTGGGTCCCAGTATCTATCCTTGAGAGGAACAAATCTCCATACACTATCTCTTATTTACCTTTGGCTTTTCGTTCAGTTATGGCCTCGGCAATAGATCAGATCAATATGTGAGTATCTAGAGATTATGATGTTGAATTTCTAAGAGGCGTAATTAGTTATAATGTAGTGTGAGTAGAGTAAATCATTATTTTAATATATATATATATACACACACATGTAGGATTATTATCTGGTACACTGCCAGTGGAGTTTTTAGACTCCACAAGCAGGGTTAACAGGGTAACACATACCCTTAAGGCATAATAAAAAAAAAAAAAAACTAATTAAAAAAAGAAGTGAGACATGTGGCAACCTCTTAACCCGCTTGTGGAGTTAAAAAGTTTCCATTGCCAGTGTACCAAATAATTACTCATATATATATATAAAGTTGTTTGTAAGTGGTGTTAAGACTGCTCAAGCTTAGTGAGGTTGCCCATGACCTATTGGGCAGCAATAATTTTCAAATGGCTTTTTATGTGAGGTCTTTGAGATGGCTTATCAAAGTGTAATTTAGGCTCTAATATTACTGACTAGTGATGACTACGAGAAGGCCAATACTACTGCCTTTATCCTGCCTATGCAACCAAAAAAGAAAAGGTTTCCACATTTTAAGCACTTTGCCTTACTAGTTGCATTGGAATGGTGGTTTACCATGAACATCTACTGAAGAAAAGTGATGTCTCAAAATTTTGTCTGGTTTTGTCTAGTCTATAAATGAGCTAAGCTTTTGGTGATCAGCTTGGGCTTGGTTTAATGAGAAGGTTGCTCAAGATGGATTCAATCACAACCTAGATGCTTTGTTTGTGAATGCGTTTGTCAAATCAGCTAGGCACAAGCATAGATGAGCTGGTCTTGAGGGTTCATGAGGACACTTATGATTTGGCTTTTGAATACATTCATGTTTAAAATAGTGTTCTAAAAATGTGTAGTTAATTTATTCAGGATTTCTTACCTTCAAAATATTAAATTTTGAAGAATTGGTGATTGAAATAAGCCAGTTTAATCCTGAGATTGGATAATTTAATTAGCTGAGAGCCTTTTGGCTAAGTTGCTAGCTAGTTCTCAGGCTTGTGGAACTTGAGCTCAACTTGGTGTAGGTTCGATGCATTGTTTATTTTTTTTAAATCAGAAGAAATTTGAATAGCCTTAAAGCTGTCCTCTTAGCCTGTTTGCGGTCATGTTAAATTTACGAAGGCATTTGTTACTGATGTGCCATGATATAAAACCAGAAGATCCTCTGTAGGAGTCTTTCTGATTCAAGGTACTAATGCAAATTTAAAGAATTTTTATACTATTATAGCATTTTTCTAATGTGAGAATTCTGCTAGTTAGTCAGATTATTATTTTTAAAAAAAAAAAAAATTTAAATCAGAACAAACTTGAATAGCCTTAGGTGTTCTTAGTATGTTTGCTGCCATGTCTAAATGACAAAGGCATTGGTTACTGATCTGCCATGATATACGACCAGAAGAAAATTGGTAGGAGTATCTGATTCAAGGCATTAGTGCAAATTTGAAGAACTTTTAAATTTTATAGCGTTGTCCAGTTATAAAAATGTTTTTTGTTATCCATATTTTGTAATATTGCCCGACTCTACCCCGAATGCTTTTTTGTTGTTGATCCATGTTGTTGTAATACCAGTGTCCTGATAGCTATTTGTAATATTCAGTGTCAAACATATTATATATACTTGAGGAAGTATATATTGTTGGTTCTCCTAGTGAATTTTTTCTTTCTTTGCCCTCTTTCAAATCTCAGGAAAGATGCTTTTTTGCATTATACTGTTATTGATCTATTTTTTGACAGATGATTATGCTCTTTTTTTAAAGCTGTTTCATATGTTTTCCTCTTCTTCCTTTATCCAAGGATGATCCAGTCTCTGAGGAGTGAGGCTACAAAGTTTGAAGATATGTTTACACAACTTCAAGAAATCCAAGAGTCGGTTAGGCTTGCATTTCTAAATTGTTTCCTGGATTTTGCTGGTACAATGGAAAACAGTATCTTATTTTGTCTAGAAAAATTTGAACTGTTGCCAGTTTGTCATACATTACGTACATGTTGATTAGGTCATCTAGAGCATATTGGAAGCGAGCTTGCCCAAAACAAATCAAGCAAAGAAAGTCTACATTTGCAAAATGGGTATTCTCATGAATCAGAGGAGGAATTATTATCTGATCTCCCGGGAAGTTTAGTTGATCCACATCAACGGTTGTTAATAGTTTTAAGTAATATTGGATACTGCAAAGATGAACTTTCCTCCGAGTTGTACAACAAGTACAAATGCATTTGGCTGCAATCCAGGTATGCTGGGATTCTTTCACTACTAATACCTTTAGCATCAATAATGTTAAAATTGTTATTGCAGGATATTTGTAGTCATTCTTTCTTGTGGTAGCATAATGAGACCTAATGCTTGCAGTGCATTTAGTTAATCATTCAGATTATACCCCCTATCCTTAGTAGAAGGAATCAGCTTGGCTTTGCTCATTTTCAGATGTAGATGTTGACATGAAACATGTGTATTTTATGCACTATTTGCTGATCTTATGGCTTGTCAATGCTGTAGGGAAAAAGATGAAGAGGACTCTGACATACAAGATTTGGTAATGTCTTTCTCTGGACTTGAAGAGAAGGTCCTTGAGCAGTATACTTTTGCAAAGGTATGACAAGATTGCTTGCTAAATTTCGTTGGAGAAGTTACAGACATTATTCATTTATTTATATCTTTAGAAAGAGAACAAGCACACACAACCACAAACATACTAACAGATAAAAACTTGGAATGGGAAAATTGAGTAAGCTTGTGAGCCTTTTGATGGACTTTGAGTACTATCAACTGATGAAGAGATTTCCTCTGCCCTGTTTGGTGCCCCTCTTTGTGCCCCTCTAATGTTTTTCTGACACGTGTCCAAAGTTATTTTTTATTTGTAAACAGTTAAACACAAATGTATTTTATTTGGGCACATGTCAAAAAAATATTGGAGGGGCACAAAGAGGGGCACCAAAAGGGGGCACAGGAAACCTATTCTTCAACTGACTGGAAAGTTGAGTTGGAAGCAGTGAACACTGGTACACTGGCTTAGCATATTTTCTGGTCATCATAAAATGACTCTGCATGGCAATGAAAATGATTAATGCTCAGCCGAGTCTAGCCTTAATTTTGCTTCAATCTGAGCTCAATGTGATGATGTGAATTGTGAAGATCCTAGATCCATCCTCTCGAAATCAGTAAATCTTGATTTACTATGCAAAGTCAGGAAGCTTCTTTGTTTAAACTTTAAAGTGAATACTTATTTTGGTTTCTATTATAAAGCTGTAAACAGAATAAAAATAAAAAAAATTCAGTCCTTACTGCATGATATAAGCTAATTGGTTTCAAAATAAAATAATGCTTGTGTTTTTGTTGTGACATTGGAAGTACAGTCAAATAAGAAAGTCAATAAGCTTTGAAGCACCATGAACTCTGGTGCTGGATGCATTTGCTGGGAGTATTACATGCTACTTGAGCTAATACAACCACAATCTTTGAAAACCATTGAGTATTTGAGTTATTAGACAATTAATTACTTACAAGTTTAAACCAAGGCTACACATTTTTTTCCTCTTTCATCTTCCTTTGATAATACAGAGGAGAACGTCACCTATTAAGAGTTTGGATCTTTCTACTTTTAGGTTTCTCTGCCCCTTGCTGTTTAACCAACTGCCATGGAATTACAGTTCGGAAAACAGAAATCCATGAAATACTACTTGAATAGAATGTTCATACTGAATGCTAGGCTCTCATCTGTTGTTTGTTACATCGCATTAAGAATAATAATAATAAAAAAGACTAAAGTTATATTTATCTCGCCAGAAAGGGCAAGATACTAACCACGTGATCGATAAGCTATCTAGAAAAATGAAATGAGAGTGTATCTTAGAGCCACATGGAAACATGGTTTTTTATTAGGAATATTTGGTGGTTGACATAGAAATTTGTGGTTCTCCTGTAGCATTTTGATGCATTTTTAAATTTTAATTTACAGTAAAGAACTAAAGATTCTACCAAAAGATGGTGGTTAAAGAAAATCTCAGGGTGCCTAAAACGAATGGGTAAAACAACCAAGCAGTCTTCTTTCTCTTGCACCCCCTCCCTCTCCAATGAAAGAAGGAAAAAAATAAAATAAAAAGAAAACAAAAATTGAGGGGAAAGAGCCTTGTTCCTTGTTCTTCTTGGTGGTGTATGCCTTTCACAGGAATTTTTTTTCTTGCAAAGGATGAATCCCTTCTGTAATATCTCTATGCTCTTATTGATGTTTTACTTTTCCTGGAAATAAGGAGATGATAGTTGTCTGAGTACTTTAATTTGTTATATCCTCATGTTTCAGAAGGGAAGTCAGGAGGCTAGCCACTTTATATGTTCATTTAAGCCGATTAAAAACCAAATATGAACCATTATCGATGAAACACTTTTCCATCATCGACTTTGTTTGTGGGTCGTTATTTCTGTAGTTTTTTATGTTCTAATTTTTTTCCGCTCATCAGGCAAATTTGATTAGGACAGCTGCCATGAACTATTTGTTAGATTCTGGTGTTCAGTGGGGATCAGCACCTGCAGTAAAAGTAAGGAATTTGTGATTTCATATTTGGTTATCATTTTTTTCCCCTCTGGTCAGCTTAGCAAGCATTGATCTATACTCAGAGTGGTAACACAAATTGTTCCTATCTTCAGGGTGTGAGAGATGCAGCTGTTGAGTTATTACATACTCTGGTAGCTGTACATGCTGAGGTACTTACCACCATAAAATGTGTGGACATATGAACTTAATTTACTCCATTCTACGTTTTTGTGAATTTCACTGTTGTTTGTGGTTTTTACCAGCATAAGTGATCATTTTGATCTTTTATCTTCTTGACAATCTGTCAGAGAACTCTTCAGTATTTGAACTTTAAAGCATCATCTCTCTTGATCTGTTTAAGCAACTATTTTTGTTAATAAACTCAATAATTTGTCTACTTGACTAATTCCTCATCCAGGTCTTTGCTGGTGCTAAGCCCCTCTTGGACAAGACACTTGGCATTCTTGTGGAAGGTCTAATTGATACTTTAATCAGCCTTTTCCATGAGAACAAAACTAAAGATCTCAGTTCACTTGATGCAAATGGTTTCTGCCAGCTCATGCTTGAGGTATTATATGGCGTTTTTCTTTAGTGATTGTAATGGTCTTGAATCTGACCATTGATTACTGCTTCCTTTTTGTGTGCGACAATGATTTGACACTGACTATTGTCCGCTAACATGATGGGAAGTGAAACTCTTATGAATGACTGATATCTTTGCTTTGTGATTTTAACATCCTGTGTTAGAACTTGGAACTCATTTGTTATGGTTTGTGAGCACTAGGTTCTTTTCTTTTCGTGGATCACTATGTACTACTCCTTTTAGGCGTATGCACGTATTTCACCCCGTCTCTCCCTTCTTTCTTTTCCAGTTTTCCTCATCCGATGTTGAAATGAAATGTTTGAGGGAAGTGATGTATCCATTTGTGCTTCAGATCAATTGGCTGCTTGAAAAAGATTTTTTTTTTTTTTTTCTTTACTATTACCTGTATTTGTGATTACCTGATTAATTTGAGTGGATTAGATGGTTGATTTCTGTGAGATGTGCCTTTTGCAGCTTGAATATTTCGAGACCATTTTAAATCCATATTTCACGACTGATGCTAGGGAGTCTATGAAGTCTTTACAAGGGGTGCTGTTGGAGAAAGCCACTGAAAGCATCGCAGAGGTTGTTGAAAATCCAGGGCACCATCGGCGACCAACTCGTGGAAGTGAAGAGGCTCTTGCAGATGAGAGGCAGCAAGGGGTGTCTGTATCTCCAGATGACCTGATTGTAAGATTCTTGTTCTTCTAGGATATCTTCCTATATTTGTTCTTTATGGAGAAATTTTGAACATGTTGGCTGGCGGTATTCATTTGCTTTTATAAAATCATACTTTCAAGGAGAACTGCATTTTTGAGAATACTGATAATAATTTACAATGTTATCGTCATGTGAGTATTCCTTGTTGATTCAGATAGTGTTGGACGGGTTACTATAGCGTCTATACACTAAAGTAAATCTATCTGGTTCGTACATGTGGTCTATGTTACTCGGACTTGGGAGTGAGTGTCGGATACGGGTATGTATCCGACACGGGTATGTTTAATTTTTTTAAATGTTTTTCCATATATTTGGAGGATCGTACTTTCATATCCATGTCCGAATATGTGTCGGAGACGGATGTCGGACATAGGTACTTCAGGGAAACTGAAGAGTTGGAGTAACATAGCATTTGGTTACCAGTTTAGTTTCATGGCAGGAGCCATGATCATAGCTTCTTTTGTAAATCAGTCTTTTGTATTTCTGTTCCATTCTATGGATATGATCTTAACATGTTTTTGGTTTTTCCCAGGCTCTTGCGCAGCAATATAGCTCAGAATTGCTGCAAGCAGAGCTTGAGAGGACTCGCATCAACACAGCATGTTTTGTGGAGTCACTTCCAATGGAATCTGCTCCAGAATCAGTTAAAGCTGCATACGCTTCTTTTAGAGGTCCAATGGACTCTCCCAGCAGAAATTACAGAGGCACACAAGCAACGGGATCCCCGAGTTTCACTCAGCGCAGGCGCAGATAAATTAGCCAGCAGCCATATTTTTCTTCAAAAAGGTAAAAACTTCTCCTTTTCATTTGCAATGTTGTGTTTTACTTCTTGATACACATAATTTTGAATGACATATGCATTTGTTTGTTGTAAATCAGGGTTCATGAACTTCAATTGCCTTGATAGGTGGCTATGTTGTTACCATGTATTGTTTTTCCGTATTTGTATCAATGGGCACATAATTTTGATGCATGGTTGAAACTTTTGGATCAACTTATTTTTGATTTAGGAATCTGGCAATATGTGTATTCGTGTCGTATTTTTATTATTTTTTCGTATCATAATCGTGTTTAAGGTATTATATATTTATATAATTTTAACACATTATTTCGTTTTATATAGATTTTCAATTCCATCTTTAAGAACAAGGATGCTCTCAAGGAAGGAGAATACTATTACATGTCCAGTCTATTGTAAGTCGTAGTTTTGGGGTCAATCCAGCCCACTAGTTATTATTTGCAGCTAATGATAATTATTATTTAATTCTTATTATAATCCTTCCTTAATGAAGTATTAGTTATTTTGCTGAGTCAGATATGTCTATTACAGAATAACACAAAAAAGGAGAGCAATTAGGGGAATCTGTGTTCACGTTTTTGGTGGAATGAAATTGTTGTTTTCTCATTCTTTCTTTCTCTCACATCCGTTTTTCTCTGCTGTTTTATACTGGTTATTTCTTCATTCTCTATTTTAATTTTTGTGAATTGATTTTGTTATTTGATTGTTTGCATCAAAATCAGATTTAATCTATTTGATAATTTATATAGATATCCTACATGGAAAGGTGCTCATGGTTTTGGCCGGGCCGAGTTTGGTATCAAAATCATATATTTGTCCAAGTTCGGTCCGGTTCGAAATATGGACCTCAAATTTTATCTAAGTCTGTTCACATTTGTAAATGAATAGTCCAAACCTGTTGAAGTTTGTCCATATTTTTTTTTCTAAAAAAATTTGAACAAATATTTTTTATTATTTAAATTTTTATTAATTTATTTTTTATTAAGTTTTAAAACAGAGATAACTTAATAAGTTTTTTTAAATGTTTACATTATAATATTATATATATTTATTTTTTATATGATATAAATTATATAATATATAAAATATAAAAATAATATATTATATAAATAAAAAACGGGTCGTAACGAGCTCGAGTTTTGATTATTGGAGTCAAGGTTCAATTCATTTTTTAAATGGATTTTATTTTTTTGTTTAAGTTCATATTTTGAGTTTAATATTTTTATTTAAATTCTTTAAAATATAGGTGGATTTTCGAACTTAAATAAGTAGTTCAATCTTTGAACATGTCTACTTACATGCATGCATTTTCCAAAAGCTTAAATGTGAAACTAGTCAAACTACTCATTGGAACGAGGTATTCTAATGAAAAGATGAATCCTAAATTGATAGATATTTCAATTCTCAAAAGCATTTACTTGATTTCTCATTAAAGCAAATGAGATGGTAAGAATAATCTTTATGATGTTTCTAATTTCTGTTGTCTTTTCTAGTTTTGCATCGGCGAAAGTTAACATGTCGTATTTGTAAATGATGGGTTTCACATATACGAGATTCAAATGTTTTTTTTTATTTTATTTCAATATAGTTTTTTTTTTATTTTATTTTATTAATTCTCGAAATACCAATGCTTTTATTTTAATTATCGAAATCCGTTTATTTTTTAACTTGTTGAGAAATTGCCATAGCGCATGACGATTTTTCAATAGGTTTTGAAAAAAAAAAAAAAAAAAAAAATTATCAAGGAAAATCGATATGGTCCATGGCGGTTTCCCTTGATCACAAAAAAAAAATGGTATTTTAGGTTGGGAAATCGCCACTTTGGGTGGCGATTTCCCAACTTGTTTTCTATTTTTTAATTATTAAATAATAAAATCTAAATAAAAAATATATAATTTATAATTTAATTTAATAAAATTTTAAAATTTATTTTTAATATTTATATAAAAATTTATATATTTTTGTAAATTGTTATTATTTAAAATTTTTATTTAAATTTTACAATTTGTTAATTTTTAATTTTTTAAAATAAATTTTAAATCATATATATATTATAATTAAATTTAAATAAAAAATAATTTTTATTTAATAAATAATAATCCGGGCTAGGCTGGCCGATCTGAATTACAAAAACACTTGATAAAGCCCGGCCCAATACGATCCGGGTTTATCGAACCAGGCGGGCTACAAAACCTGTAGATAGGTCTAGCTGTGACCTTTATATCTGCATAATCCACAATGCTTTGGTTGGCCTTTCTCCTTAAGGTAAATTTTTTACGAATACAAGTTGAAAGAATCTGATTGACATTACGAATATAATTTTTAAAACTTTTGTAAATTGTATTTTTTAATTTCTTATTTAAATTTTATTAAATTTTTGTTTTTATTTTTTAAAATTCAAAATTATAATTGTTTTTTTAATTATTAAATAATAAAATTTAAATAAAATTTATATAATTTTTAATTTTAAAAAATAAAAAATAAAAAATAAAAATAACAATTTAATAAAATAACAATTTACAAAAAAATTCAAAAATTATATTCTTAATTAGACTTGCTCATGGGTAGGCTCGCGGTTCGAAATTTTTTCAACTTCCTTGCCCAGGCCCGGCTCGCGGGCTCGAATTTAATTATTTTAATATATAAACAGTGATCCGAGCCGGCTCGTGGATAGGTCTAGTTATGACCTTCATTCCTGCATAATCCACAACGCTTTATTTTCCTTGCCCAAGCCCATTTCGGACTGAGCCGACCTGAAAGCCCGTTTCACTATTAAAAAAAATTAAAAATACATTTTTATATTTATATCTAAATATAGCCAATTTTTAAATTATAAATTATATAATTTTTATTTTTTGGCTTGGGCAAAAGAAATAAAAAAATTTCGGACCTCGGTTCGGCCCATAGACACCTTTAGTCATAGCCGTTGAAAAAAAAAATGTCCTTATAAATATATATATATATATATATTAAAAATAAATTTTTATATTTATATATATTTTATAATTAAAGTTAAATAAAAAATATTTTTTTATTTAATAAATAGTAATTCAGGCTAGGCCGAGTCGGCCGGATTACAAAAACACTTGTGCCAGCTCGGCCAATATGATTCGGACTTACCAGGCTGTGCGGGCTACCCGATCCGTGGATAGGTCTTGGTGGCTTTTCTCCCAGAAGTCTATTTATTACGAATACAAGTTGAAAGAATTTGATTGACATTACAAATATAATTTTTAAATTTTTTTAAATTAATACATTTTTTTAATTTTATTATTTATATTTAAATTCTATCAAATTTTTATTTTTTAAAATTATAAATTATATAATTCTTATTTAAGTGAATAATTATTGTTGGGAAATCGCCACCCACGGTGGCGATTTCCCAACCTAAAAGATGAAAAAAAAAAATATTAAATGATTAAAAAAAATCGTCATAGGCCATGGCAATTTTCCTTGATCAATTTCAAAAACTAATTCATAAACCTGTTGAAAAATCATCATGGCCTATGGCGATTTTCCAATAGGTTTACAAAAAAGAAGATTTCGGGAATTAAAATAAAAGTATCGGTAATTTGAGAATTAATTTAAAAAAAAAGCTATATTCCAATAAAAAAAAACGATTCAAATCACAAAATTTAAAATAATTAAGGAAGTATCTCTTATTTATTTGTGAATTTTATCTAATTAATGATAAAATATATTTCAATTAAAAGAGACATGTTCGAATTTTCTTTTATCTAAAAATTGAATTTTAATAATAATAATAAAAGAGAGTTAGTACTATATTTATTTTAAAGGTAATCTCATGAATAACCCTTGAAGTTTATCAAATTTGTCAATGTGGTACGTGTATTTTAAAAATGTTCAATGTGGTACCTGAACTATCAAACCGTGTATCAATGTGGTACCTTGACCTAACACCGTTAAATATAGATGATGATGTGGCATTGACCAATCAAATGATGATATGTGGCAGCACCTGCTTTTTTAGAAATTAATATCTGAATTTTTGTTAAAAAAAAATTAAATTTTTAAAATTAAATTTTTAAAAATTAATATCTTTTTTGTTAAAAAAATTATATTAAAAATATAAAATTATATTTTAAAAATTAAATATGTTTTTTCTTAAAATATTTAAAAAATTAAAAAATTATTTTAAAAGTAAAAAAAATAAAATATTTAACTAAAATTATTTTAAAAATATAAAATATTTTAAAATTACTTGTTAAAAATATTAAAATATCTGATTTTTTAAAAAATAATTAAAAATATTAAAATTAAAATTAAAATATAAAATAAAATAATTTTATTGTTTTAATTTTTTAAAAAATATTTATTAAAAATTACAAAAATTAAAATATTTTATTATTTTAGTTTTTGTTAAAAATATTTATTAAAATTAAAAGGTGGAGAGAAAGAAAAAAAAAGAAAAAAATATTTTTTTAAATTAAAATAATAAATGTTTTATTATTACATGTGGCATAACTATGTGGTGCCACGTGAAAGACAAAAATATAATTTTATTTTTAAATTAAAATAATAATTTTTTTGGTAATACACGTGGCATCGTTATATGGTGCCACGTGTCAAGTTTTTATTGAATACAAAAGTCACGTCATCAATATTTAACTGTGTTACTGATAGGTACTACAATAGCACACGGAGTGAAAACGTTAAGTATCAAAATAGACATTTTAAAAATACAAATACCACATTGACAAATTTGTGTCTAGGTTACCAAATCAATCTAATTGGTGGCCAAACAATTAGAAGCATTAAGCACAAGATTGAATAAACAACTCAAATATCATTAAATCAAACTAGAAAGTAAAATAATCCAAACTATGTGTTGAGTTCCATTACAATCCTAGAAAAATAAATTAGTTCATACTAATTAAAGAAAACAAATAACAAAGGAGTTTCACCATCATCAATGTTACAAAAAAGTAAAGAAAGAATAAAGGAAAAGACAAAACTAAGTTTTGCCGGGACTTTAGTCTTCGATCCTCCAAACTCTCCTTTGCTCCTTGCAAATCTTTGGTGGCTACTCTCCTTAAGATAAATTATGTTTTTAAAGCTTAATTCCTCTCTATTTGAGGCTTAAAAGATCCTATTTATAGAGTTTTAGACCATTGGAGTCAGAAACTTCGCGTGCAAGCAACAGGTAAATAAACAGGTTTGTTTTTATTTTTTTTTCCCACCACGTCGCTGCAGCGCTGGCTTTCGAATTGTTTGGCGCTGCGGCGTCAGCCTTGCTGGTGCAACGGCCCCAGTCTTGCTGATTGTTACACTTCGACTCTGTCGTTTTCTCGCACTTTGTCAGCTAATTTGGATGGGCAAATCGTGTCCAATTTTAACAAGTAAATTACCGTTGGAAATATATGGAAGTCTACTTCAAAAGTCAAGAAGGAAGTTTATTTGAATAAAGATTTAAGATCATGTTTTCCTAGCAACAAGCTCCGGAGGTCAAATCTACCTATACGTTGCTTTGCACCATTTTTCGTCTTATTGCACCGCGAAACTCCTTCTCACTTTGGACCTATAAAAATAAAAAAATACTAATTTAATAACTAATTTAAACATGAAATAAATGAATAAAATTAATATAAAAAACAATTAAAACTAATTAATTTCAAATAAAAATCTCAAGGACTTAGCCGATTTAAATGCACAAAATGTGGTAAATAACTATATTTCATAGAGTTATCACACTCTCAAACTTTAGATTTTTCTAGTCCTCGAGCAAAATAAAACAAAACAAACAAGCTAAATAAAATGAATCAAAACACAACTCAAGATAAATGCACTTAAAGAATGATTTCTTTAATTGTCCTCAAAAGTTATCTCAAAATCCCAACTCAAAGTAGAACACAAACATAATCCAACTTTATGATTCAATTCAATTGTATGCCTCATGCTTGAATGGACTTTCAGTGTGTGTGTATATAATCTCTTTGCAAATTATTACATGCAATCTAAATAAGTTTATGCCAATGCAAAATACGAATTATAGTACTAGATTCTCTATGTTTGCTTTTCATCTCTCTCTCCACTAATGTAGACTAACACTTAATCAAGGATCAAGTAGGTCTTTATTAAGCTTGTAATGTAAGGCTAGGGACAAGGTAAGATAAAAATATATTTCGGTTTAAGTCACCCATAGACACTTTTCATTATTTCAGGATTTTAAAAGAGTCATAGTCTTTACCTCAAGTTACATTCTCCATTCTTTGAATGCATTTTTGTTTTAACTCACCACTTTATTCATTTGTTCTCTTTTTTTTTTCCTGGTTCATCATTTTCGAAGAACCATAATCTTTTCTTTCTTTTTTTATTTCTTTTTCATTCACATCATAATTTTACCCAAATTTGACATGGCTCATAATTATTTTTTGTAATATTATACACATGCCTATGTAGTGAGGGTTAATTATGGTTTTTTTTTATTAGGCTATAGGCTAAAAGATATGGCAATCAAAGAAAATAAATATATCAATTAGGCACAAAGAGGTAGACTAAGGATAATCATATATATAGGTAGGCAAGAAAGGCTCAAACGATCCAAAGAAGGCCTAAATCACTTCTTCAACTTAGTGTTGTCTATGATTTCACCTCGAGAGAGAATCAAACAAATTCTAGGCTCTAGACATAATTGCAATTCACATCAACATAAGCAGTCTTTAAATAAGCAATGCAAATCTAAACAAGAGATCAAGTGCTCAAATTTTTGAAAATCACATTCTAACAAAAGAATTTAACATAAAATTAAATCATGCCTATGTTGTTCCAAAAAGTTAAGACAAATCAATAACTATTCTCATCATTGGGTAAAGACCTCATCATGATAAATGCACAATATCTCAAGCAAATTTTTTTTTTTTATAGACTCCTCCAAAAACATAAATATAGAAAAGAAAACACACAAAATAAAATAAAACTAAAGACACCCCAAACTTAGAACAAACATTGTCCTCAATGTGTAAAAATAAAAAGAGTAAGAACAAGAAAACTCCCCTATCATTGCAAGCAAAGCAGGAAAAGCTATAGTTTTCCTCTTAAACCTTATGATGCTTGTCCAAGTTGGGTGAGTGCCTACTACAAAAGAAAACAAAATAAAAAGAAATTAAATAAGAATATCTAAAAAAATTAAAATTCAAAATTAAAGAAAAGAAAAGAAAAAAATTTAGAACTTGGGTTGCCTCTCAAGAAACGCTTGATTTATAGTCATCGGCTTGACTATCTCATTGTTATTTCGGATTGACTAAAGTGATGGAGGACTTTTGTTGACCAAATTTGCCTCCCCAATAATGCTTTAGTTACTGCCTGTTCATCTTGAACTTCCTATTCAAACTTTCTTCATTTGCCTGGACTGGCTCAAAGTGATGCTCAATGATCTTCTTATCATGCTTTCTTTTTGCAAACTTTAAAGCATTCACTAGATTCTTGGTCGCACTTTTCACCACATTGTCTGCAAAACATTCTTCAGATTCATTAGGAAACTTCATAGCTTTAAAAACTTTAAAAGTTACCTCTTGTTCTTGAACTCTCATGGTAAGTTTGCCTTTTTGCACATCGATGAGAGTTCTACCGATAGCTAAGAAAGGTCTAAGAATGATTGGTATTTCATTATCCTCTTCCATGTCGAGTACAATAAAATCTGTCAGGAAGATAAATTTATCAACCTTTACCAACACATCTTCAACAATACCTCTTGGATGAGTGTAAGATCTATCAGCTAATTGCAGCATCACCGTTGTAGCCTTAACTTCCCCCAAACCAAGTTTTCTATAGATAGAAAGAGGCATCAAATTTATGCTTGCTCCAAGATCACATAAAGCTCTACCAAAGAATTGATTTCCAATTGTGCATGGAATTGTGAAGCTTCCCGGATCCTTGAGCTTTGGTGGAAGTTTCTTTTGGAAGATAGCACTGTACTCCTCAGTAAGTGCAACAGTCTCAAATTCACCCAATTTCCTTTTCTTGGACAATATGTCTTTCATAAATTTGACATATTTTGGCATTTGTTCCAACACTTCAGCAAAAGATATATTAATATGGAGCTTTTTAAATACCTCAAGAAACTTTTGAAACTGCTTGTAAAGTTTGTGCTTTTGAAGACGTTGAGGAAAGGGTGGTGGGGGATAACATTGCTTCTTTTCTTCTTCTTGAGCCTTTTCAATTTCTTTTTCCCTCATAATTTTTGCTTCAAGAGGCTTGGATGGCAATTCTGGCACTTTCTTTTGAAGACGTTGAGGAAAGGGTGGTGGTGGGTAGATTGGAGGTTACTTTTCTTGAATTTTCTCATTATGCTTCTTGCTACCCACTTCTACTTCTTTTCCACTCCTGAGTGTAATTGCATTGCAATGCTCTTGTCTATCTTTCCTAGGATTAGTGTTAGTATCACTTGGAAATGATCCCCTAGGACGATTGTTAATTGCATTAGTAAGCTTGGCCCATTTGTGTCTCAAGATTTCTAAGTGTTGCCGCTTGACTCTGAAGTGTCGCTACATGAGTCTGATTTGTCACTTCTTGACTAGTCATGAACTTTGTAAACATCTCTTCCAATGATGTCTTCTTTTCTGGAACAGGAACACGGGCTTGTGATGGAAACCCAGGAGGGATTGCTGGGTTAGCAGAGGACGAACACCCTTGATTGTTATCCCACGAAAAGTTTGGGTGATTTCTCCAACCCGGATTGTAATTGTTGGAATAAGGATTGTTTTGCTGTCTATTATAGCTTTCAACATATTGCACTGATTCGGAGTCGATTGGACATCTATCACTGGTGTGTCCTTCCCCACATAATTCACACGTTACAAATGGGCTCTGGACGACATGAACACTTACAGTATCAAATTTCTTAGCTAAAGCAGCTATCTAGGCACTTATGGTACTCATTGCATCCAAGTCATGAATCCCTGCAGCTTTCCTTGGTACAAGTCTTTTCGATGACCGTTGATAATTATTAAATGCCATCTCTTCAAGTAAGTCATAGGCCTCATCAGGCAATTTTCCCATTAATGTTCCACCTGTAGCGGCATCAATAGTGGTTCTAATTTGTCCCAACAATCCATTATAAAATGTTTGCACCTGAAGCCATTTAGGTAACCCATGGTGAGGACATCTTCGAAGTAAATCCTTGAATCTCTCCTTAGCTTCATATAGCGGTTCAGATTCAAATTGCATAAATGATGTGATATCATTACGCATCTTAGCTGTCTTGGCTGGAGGAAAATATTTGACAAGAAATTTATGGGCTAAGTCATCCCATGTAGTGATAGAGCCAGCAGGAAGTGAATGTAACTAACTCTTGGCCTTATCCCGAAGTGAGAAAGGGAAGAGTTTCAGTCTAATGGCATTGTTAGAAACTCCATTGTGTTTGAAAGTGTCACAAATTTCCAGAAAATTCACAATGTGAGCATCCAGATCATTGTTAGGTAGCCCGCTAAACTGAACTGATGTTTGGATTATTTGAATAATGGCTGGCTTTATCTCAAAATTGTTAGCTTGGATGGCAGGCCTCCGGATATTGGTATGGAGTTCTTGCATGAGAGGAACAGCAAATTCTCGGAAAGTCTTTGTATCATTCTCTTCAGCCATTGTATGGTTGTGAGTTGAAGCTTGTAAATTCTCCCTTCTAAGTCGATGAAAAGTTCTTTTCGATTCCGGATCAAAAGGGAAAAGTTCCAAACTTCTAGATCTCCACATACAATAACCAAGAGCACCTAAAAATAAGAAAAAGAAAATTTGGATTAAGACTAAGAATGCTTGGTATTAATAGTAACAAAAATAATAAAATAATTCCCCGACAACGACGTCAAATCTTGTTGTCGAATTTAACTACGCAAGTGCACGTATTGTTAACAAGTAATAAAGTGAAAGTAGAGTGTCAAACCTACGAGGAATTGTTATTAAATTCGTTAAATACTAAAATTAGAACAACTTAATCTTATCCAAATAATTAATTAAAATTTGTGAATTAAAACTAAATTAAAGAAAATGCTAAACAAAGAAAGCAAATTAAAATTGGATTTAAATAAATTGAGAAAAACCTAGGATTACAATTTCCCTCAACACTTCGCTTGAACGTTTTCTAGCCTCTTAACTTGATTAATGATCTTGAGTTGTTAACCCAGAGTTCTAATCTATTTATAAGGATCTTCCGATGGTCTTATAAAAATATCCCTTTTAACCAATTAACATATTCCTATGATAATTGAATTAAAGAAGAACTCATTAAGCTTAGACTCTAAAATTGATTACACATGACACGTAAGTATATTCCCACTCTACATGCAGATCAATTCATCATAGTAAATGAATATGAAACATGTGTTATTCAATCCATGTCTAATACCAAACTCCATTTTCCAAGTTGTATCTAGGTTACCAAATCAATCTAATTGGTGGCTAAACAATTAGAAGCATTAAGCACAAGATTGAATAAACAACTCAAATATCATTAAATCAAATTAGGGAGTAAATCAATCCAAACTATATGTTGAGTTCCATTGCAATTATAGAAAACTAAATTAGTTCATACTAATTAAAGAAAACAAATAATAAAGGAGTTTCACCATCATCAATGTTACAAGAAAGTAAAGAAAGAATAAAGGAAAAGAGAAAACTAAGTTTTGCATGGACTTCAGTCTTCGATCCTCCAAACTCTCCTTTGCTTCTTGCAAATCTTTGGTGGCTACTCTCCTTAAGATAAATTAGGTTTTTAGAACTTAATTCCCCTCTATTTGAGGCTTTAAAGATCCTATTTATAGAGTTTTAGACCCTTGGAGTCAGAAACTTCGCATGCAAGCAATAGGTAAACAAACAGGTTTGTTTTTATTTTTTTCCCGCCACGACGCTGCAGCGCTGGCTTTCGAATTGTCTGGCGCTGCGGCGCCAGCCTTGCTGGTTGCTGCACTTCGACTCTGCCATATTCTCGCACTTTGTCAGCTGATTTGGATGGGCAAATCTTGTCCGATTTTGACGAGTAAATTACCTTTGGAAGTATATGGTTGGAAATATATGGAAGTCAGCTTCAAAAGTCAAGACGGAAGTTGTCCTGAATAAAGACTTTAAGATCATGTTTTCCTAGCAACCGAAGGTCAAATCTGCCTATACGTTGCTTTGCACCATTTTTCGTCTTATTGCACAGCGAAACTTCTTCTCACTTTGGACCTATAAAAATAAAAAAATACTAATTTAATAACTAATTTAAACATGAAATAAATAAATAAAATTAATATAAAAAACAATTAAAACTAATTAATTCCAAATAAAAATCTTAAGGACTTAGCCAATTTAAATGCACAAAATATGATAAAATAACTATATTTCATAGAGTTATCATCCTCCTCATATTAAAAATAAAGGAAGGAAATGAAGTTCCTATTATATCCTTCAAATGCATGTCAACAGAAAAAAACAGCTAGAGTTTTAAACGAATCGAGCTTGAATGAATGAGGTTCTATTTGTGATTGTTTGTGATCAGTTCATGTTTGTTAAGGATTTTTGAGGTGGTGTATGAGCTCAACTTGTTTAAAATGAGATATAATCGAGTTCAATTCGAGTTCGGTTCGTTTAAGTTAAATGAACTTGTTCGTTTAAGTTAAATGAACTTGTTCGTTAGTAGTAAAAATACATACTATGAACATATAATCAAACATATTCACGATCAAAAACATGTTTATAAACAATAAATAAATCATATCCAAACAAAATTAAACAAATAAGCAAGTCATTTATAAATTTCAATATATAAATAAATTTAATAAAATATAATAATATAATAATTTTATTATTGCCAAAAAATAAACGATCTTTGAATGAGTTTTAAACGATCTTTTAATCGATTTTTAAATGATTTTTTAAATATACTTGTTCATAAATATAAACGAACTAAACAAACTAATGTTCGAAGTCAGCTCATTTATTAAATGAGACATAAAATTTTATTCGAAATTATTTTGTTTAGTTTAATAAACGAACAAAAATCAAACATATTCACAAACTATTAGTTAAACATTCTATTCATTTATAGGTCCTAAAAAAAACCTACAAATTATGATTAAAGCAAAAAGGAAAAAATTAGTTGAGAAAGCAATCCTTAAATCCAGTCATCCAAGTTAGAATGTCAAGAATTGTCTAGCAAAGCAAACTGGCCTATTTACACATAAACAATTTATTATCTCCCATAGAAAGTTCATTAACTTGACTTGAAAGAGACATGTTTTTAATCAATTTTATCAATTTTTTTTGTTAATTTCTTATACAACTTGTTCAAAGTTGAAGTAAAACAGTTTAAATTTATTCTCTTATTTTAAAAATTGACTTAATTTATTTTACATATTCTAAAGTAAATTTGTTCATGGGTCGGGTTGGGTCACGATTCAAATTTTTTTATTTTTTTATCCAAGTTTGGATCGGATCAGACAGGATCGAAAATTTGTTTCACTGTTCACAAAAATTAAAATATTATTTTTATATTAATATTTATATATTTTGATAATTAAAAAATATTTTTTTATTTATAAACAATAATTAAGGTCGGGTCGGGCCGACCCGAATTAAAAAAAACTTATATCCAAATTCGATTCAATATGAATTGAACCTGTTAGACTGAACGAGTAATCTGATTTTTGGACAAATAGTAAGTTTTAATTTCATTTCTCATAATTAGTACTACTACTACACAATCCTTGCCCACTAGGCCAATATATTAATATTATTCTCCATATTTAGGAATGTCCCCACCACCTAAATTAAGAATCCAAACATACATGAATTTGTCCTTTCTAATCTGTAAAAAAAATATATCAAGGCTTCAATCAAGTTTACTTTTATTACAAATATATATATATATATATATATATATATATCATATTTATGTTTATATTTATTACAATAATCAAATTCACATATGTACACAACATAGTAACAACTCAAACTTTGTTGGAACTACCTTTGTAGCAATTTTGTTGGGAGTGTGACATAAAATATGCCACAAGTGGACACCACTAGATCTTTAACCTGTAAATTTTTTAAAATAAATTAAATTTGACACATTTATGATTAGACCTGCTCACGGGCCGGGCAGCCCGTCCGGTCCGGAACAGTGATTTTGATTATAATAATATTATTTTATTTAATTTTAATTATAAAAAAATAAAAAAAATAAAAAATTATTTTTTTATTCTAATGAACAGTGTTTCGGGCCTAAACGGGCGGGCTTGGGCTACCCAGAGCCGGGCCTGGGCAGAAAAAAAAAAAAACTGGGCCGCGGCCCGGCCCATGATCACCTCTATAATTATGATACGGTGAAAAAAATATATGATATTTTTGGAAAAAATATATTTTAAAATGAAATAAAAAGTTATGCTATAAAAATGTAGCATTTTTTTTTAAATCAGATTTTTTTTTTTAATAATGTTTTTATGAAGATAATGAAATAAAATTGCATTTTTATGGCGATAAAAAAATTATATGAATAAAAATAAGTAATTTTTTAAAATGATGGGTAGTATTTTTAAATATATATTTATAGAAAAACTAAAAGTATTAACATTTTAAATTTATTTTTAATTTTATTTTTATGTCAAATTTTAACTGTATTAATACCACTTACCTCTTTCGATCAAATTCAGCCAGAATTTTTATAAAATGCTTTGGCAACTAATAAAAATATTTTCCTTTCAGTTTTCATTTATTGTGCCTTGATGGAACTCAGGCTGAGCAGATTATTCATGATTCCAACTCCTGGATTCTCGCCTTAATTTCAGGAATTTTTATTATTTATTTATTTGTATTTTGGATTTCTAGGTGTTTGAGATTTTGTGGAGATAAGCTAAGATTTTATCTTCTTTTTTTTTTCCTGGTTTATCAGTTTGATGAATATTGATGTTGGGTGGCTTTTTTCTTTACTTTTTTGATGATTTTGAAGGTGGGGTTTTTATTAGGTTATCAAGTTTTCTTCTTTGTGAGTTTTGTTCTTAGGGGTAGAAATCTGTTAATGGATGCTCGTTTTATGTCTTGAGATTTATTAGGTTATCAAGTTTTATTAGCTTGATGAGCTGGGTATTTTGGGATTTCCTGATTGGCTTGTTTGGTAGCTGGAAATGTCTTGAAAGGGAAAAACAAGAAATGGTTATGCTTGATTTTGGTTTATTAAGTGCTTGAATCACAGATAGGAGCAAGTAATAATATTTATATACTAGGGTTAAGGGGAAATAAGTTGATGGAATGACATATAATTTTTTGCTTGAAAGAAGTAATGGAAGGCAATTTATCACAAGGAGGAATGATTCCTGGTGGGGGTTCTTATGGAGGCCTTGAGTTACAAAGTTCAATGAAAGTTCATAATCATTCACAACACCCAAATTATATACATCAACATCACCACCCTAACCCTCGCCAGGGTGCTTCTGTCCATCCTTCTATTCATGAGGGTTTTCCACTCAAAATGGGGACCATGCAAAACTGTGACCAAACCATTTCGATGACGGATTACAACAAGGGGGAGAGAGGGAAAAGTTCAGTGAGTGATGAGGATGAACCGAGCTTTACAGAAGAGGGTGGTGATGGTCACAATGATGGAACTAAAGGCAATAAGGGATCTCCATGGCAGCGTGTGAAGTGGACTGATAAAATGGTGAGGCTTCTAATTACGGCGGTGTCTTATATAGGAGAGGATGCAGCAGGGGACTGTGGTGGTGGGATGAGGAGGAAATTTGCAGTTATACAGAAGAAGGGTAAGTGGAAATCAGTGTCAAAAGTCATGGCTGAGAGGGGTTATCATGTTTCACCTCAGCAGTGTGAGGACAAGTTCAATGACCTGAATAAAAGGTATAAGAAACTAAATGATATGCTTGGTAGGGGAACTTCTTGTAAGGTTGTTGAGAACCCAGCACTTTTGGAAGTTATAGATTACTTAACAGAGAAAGAAAAGGATGATGTGAGGAAAATTTTAAGCTCAAAGCATCTTTTCTATGAGGAGATGTGTTCTTATCATAATGGGAACAGATTGCATCTACCTCATGATCCACAATTGCAGCGTTCCTTGCAGTTGGCTCTTAGAAGTAGAGATGATCATGAGAATGATGATGCAAGGAGGCATCAACACGATGATCTTGATGATGATGATATGGAAACGGATGATCATGATGAATTTGAGGAGAATCATGCTTCACATGGGGATAACAGGGGAATATATGGGGTATTAGGGGGCTCTGCAAAGAGGTCAAGACAAGGCCAGGTCCATGAAGATGCTTGTTTCCAGAATTCTTTAAACTCTCAGGACTGCAACAAAAGTTCTTTTTCTTATCCCCCAATCACCCAAGCTGATATAAATCAAGTACTACCTGACAATTCAAGAGCTGCTTGGTTACAGAAGCAGTGGATTGAGTCTCGCTCACTTCAGCTAGAAGAACAGAAACTACAAATTCAAGTCGAGATGCTAGAATTGGAGAAACAACGTTTCAAGTGGCTGAGATTTAGTAAGAAAAGGGATCGTGAACTTGAAAAGATGAGAATGGAAAATGAGAGGATGAAGCTTGAGAATGAGCGAATGGCATTAGAGTTGAAGCGAAAAGAATTGGCTGCTAAGTGACTTTTATTTCAAACTTCTTTTTTTACAGTGGCAGGCCTGGATGCAAGATTAGTTTGTTGTTGGTAAGCTGCTATTGATCTTATCCTGGATTATTGCACGTAAAATGGGCAGACTAAGTTGAAAATGATGCTGCTGCTGCCTGCTTTTATTGTGTAAACATTGGTAGTGATGATTACAATTTGTACTTTTTGTTGTTTTGCCTTTTATATTTATGCTAGAGGAGTTTTGTGCCAATGATCTCTTTTGTTTATGTATCATTGCATAAAATTGTTAGTTTGGGTATTTAGAAGAATTAAAAAAAAAAAAAGCTCGTACCTAGTGCACAAGGCTCCCACTAGAAGCAGGGTCTGGAAGGTGCTTTCCCCCTGTTTTGCATAGAGAGGCTGTTTCCAGGGTATTTAATAGAATACTCTCTTTTTTATCATGATAATGCTCAGATTGATAAGCTGTAATCTTGAAGCACATGCTGCCTAGAAAGCTCTATCTTACTCACCCCCGTTTTCTTTTTTGTGGAGATTATGTTGTAATGTTAATTGTCTTTAATTTGTGGTTAAAAAAATGCCGTTAAACAAGTTGCATTAGCAAACTTTCATATATATAAATGGGGAATGTTGGGGTTAGCAATATACATTTTTTTCCTGTTTGATTCCGTTCTTTTGTCATGCTAACATTGAGTCCCTCTTATTGCAAATTTGCAATTGCTTCCATTGTGTACTGATGAGAACCCCATATTTTTGTTTGATTTTGTATTTTACTTGCTATAGCATTTTTTTTTGGCTTTGTATTTGGTTTTTGCCCAATGATGAAAACTCATTGAACGGAGCAGTTTATATTTTTTTGAGCATTTACTATTTTCATCCGTTATCGCCATGATCATCATGTCATCAGCAACTGCATCAATTGCTCTTTCTCTCTCTCTACTTATCTATACTTTCTATCTATCTTCTTATTAACACGGCTGGTGATTGTAAATTCTTTTAATGCTAATCAGTTTATTAATACTGCAAATTACCTAACATGCTATGAGATCTGAGGGCTTTGTTGATCATTTTGTATCTCAGACTTTATCATGCTATTTTTGTTTTCTTTGCATGTGATTTGCATCTTGATCATACTCAGTGCCTACCTTTCATTGAATGCATATTAAGTAATTAGCAGTTGTCTACATTGGGAATTTTTTGGCTGTTGATTTTGTTCTTTAGTGACTACAGTGTGGAAATGTGATGCTACTGATTGGTAGTACGTTTTCTCATTGGGATGGTTTGTATGAGTTTTTTAGCTTAGTTACTCTATGTCAATCCCACTGAATATATCTTATTTGCAATTACAATATTAAAATGCATGGCCTTTTGTTGCTAGATGAAATCATTGAAGCCTATCTTAGAAAAACTGAGATACAGCTTTGTCTTTTTTAAATGCAAAATTTATTTGCTTGGGGACAGTTTAATTAAACTTTGATCAGGTCTTTTCTGATGCGCTTCATATGTCTATTTCATCAATTATAGTATCTTCCTCTTCTTGAATTGTTACTTTGAAAGCATTAAAAATTTAGTTGTCTGAGAGTCGACCTTTTCTTGTTTAACCTGAACTAGTACTTTCCATGTCTGTTATCTGCTAATACTTAAAAAAAAAGTATGTTATCTGCTAATCCGTATTGATTCAATTTGGTTCTATTGAAGCTAGCTCGTCAATCTGTCATTTCTTTTGATACCATCTGTTTAGTATATGCTTAATGAATTTCAAAGGCTTTGACATGCGCCCAATGATGAGAAGTTGTTACATGGGGTAGTTCTTTTGTTTGCTATTGTTGTTTCCTTTTATCTCTGAAGATGTAGATTGGTTTTTATGAAAAGCATGAGCTTCACTATCATTGAATTATAATACTGATGAAATCTGAGGGTATTTTGTTTTCTTTGAATTACATCTTTTAAGTTGTTGTTATAACCTTGTAGGGTTGGTATTTGAAGCTTGATTAGAGCCATTGTAATCAATGTGTTTTTTGCTTTCTTTCTCTATATATATTTTTAGTAGATCATGGTTCTTTCTTTCTAGGATGTTATGTAGGGTTTTAGATATTTGTGTCTTGGGTTTCATCTAGATCCTACTGTCTTTTGCCCAATGATGGAAAACTCATTTTTGATTGAATGGTTCTGGTTTTCAATTCATCTCTAGCTTTTGCACCCCACCTGCTTCATTCTCTCTCTCTCTCTGTCTCTCTCCATGTACACGTGTTTGTGTGTATGTATGTATATATATATATTTATATGTTTATTTATTTATTTATTTTTGGTGGTGTGTGAAAAGCTATTGATGAATGTCTTTACCGTGAACTGTTCATGATTGTGGCATAGCTATAAGATCTGAGGGCTCTTTCTAGTTGCACTTTTAGAGTTTTCAAAGTCGGATGTTGTCTTCAGCCAAAAGAGGCCTACTTAGTCAGAAGTGCAGAATGTATGTTGTTTAGATTGACTTCTATAAGCGTGCTTTCAGTCTTACAGATATCTTTTACTTTGGTCTTGAGATGACTTGCCCTGAGCAATCTTTGATATTAGTTTGCTCATCCACCTCCTTTGCTCGATGATGGGTACTTTATGTGTGGAGAGGTTGCTATGGCTTCGATGTTGGCCTCCATCCTTTCTACTACTTGTCATCATTAGTTTTGGATATTCTTCTTTGTTATTATTATTATTATTATTATTATTATTATTATTATTATTATTATTATTTGTAGTCTTATGACTATTGATGGCAGTGGTAGTAGTGGATGTGGAAAGGTTTTCAATGAAATCCCATAGCATCACCATTGATGAATTGTTAGAACTATTGAGTTCTGACCTCTGAGGGCATTGCAGGTTCTTTCACCACATGGTGTATTTGAAGATCCAGTTTTTTGATGTTCCTTAGTTGATGACATTGCTGGTTTGCTGGTTGTAGGAGTGTAAATATACTGCTTTAATTTTAATTTGACCATATCATAAGATTTAGATATTACAATCACTAAGTTCAGAAGCTCTTTTGAATCTGTCTAGAGTCGTCAGCCTGATCAAGTGCTGCACCATTCTTATTTCCTTGAACCTTCATTCCTTTATTGATAATGCATATGTGTCAAGGCCCATGCCTTGTTTTAATGTAACTTCTGAAGCAAGCAGTCCTGTGGGATTATTGGTAATTGGAATAGTGTTTGATTCTTAGTAGTAACTGTTGCAGGTAGTGGTGACTGTTAGGAAAAAGTTTGAAGTCCATTTGATACACCTGAGAAGGCTGAAGCTGATGTATCGGCCTACTTGGCTAGAGATGGGAGAATCAATCAAGAATTCAATTTTGCTTATACTAGATGCTTATAGAATATGTGTCTGATATTATATGTTCAATTTTTAAAAGTTTTTTTCATATATTTGGAGTATTATACTCTCATATTCATGTACGAATATGTGTTGCATAGAGATATCGGATATGGATACTTTAAGAAGAATGCAGAGTCTGGGTAATATAGCTTATAAATGTTTTATCTTTGGAAGTTGATATCTATCTTGGGTTTTCTTTTCTGTTTTTAATTTATAATGTTATATTATATCCTCCTAAGCATTCTTGTTCTAATGCATACTATATTTGTAATGGGTTGATAAAAAAAAAAAAATAAATAAAGTTCCTTCTATCATTTTGGGTTTAAGATGGTAGACTTGTTCTGGTTTAGCAATTTCAAGCAGTTGCCTGTTCGCCAAAAAGAAAAGAAAAGAAAAACAGTTGCCTGTTTACTAGCTTATTATTCCTTGCAGCAAGGTGATTGCATTTATATTTATATATATATTTTTTATAGTCAATTTTGATTATAAGAGCTAAAAGAGGGAAACAACAAATAATAGTGCTTGGACTTTCTCTGGGCCATTATGATTGGGTCTATCTCTCTGCAACCATTGTAAGCTTTATACCAGTCTCAGTCTCACATCTTTCTATATATAAAAAAAAAGTCTCAGTATCACATCTTACTTCTAGTTCTAGCCCACTCTTTTTTTTTTTTTTTTTCTTTCTTCTAATTATGTTATATTTAATTTTGGGTGAAAACTGAAAATGAGGAGAAAGGGAAGGCTGGGAAGCCCACTTCTTAATTTGTTCAATCTCTCTCTATCTCGCATTTGATATTCTGTTCTCCAACGATAAGAAGCCAACTAGCCAAGGGGGATGCATGTTTCAAGGTGATCATTTTCAGTTAATTTGTCCATTCTTTTTCATTGTTGATTGATTACTGTATAGAAGATCTGGGTATTTTATATTTCAAGTTTTGATGTTTAAAAACTACAACTTTTTTTTAGTTTTTTTGCAAATTCATTTTGTAGCATACTTTTTTTTTGGTTTGGCCCAATGATTGAGAACTCATTGAAATGGAACAGTTATTTCTGATTTTCATTTTGGGCATTTGCTCTCAGCAATGGCATCAACAGCATCTTTTCTTTTTCTTTTCTTTTTTTAGTTCATATGAAGAACTGCTCTTTCTCTTTCTTTCTCTCTATTTCTCTCTTTCTTCACATGGTCACGGCTGCTGATGTAGTGAAGGCTCATAATGAAAATCAGTGGGTTAAAACTGTGAATGACCAATCATAGCTATGAGATCTGAGGGCTTTTTGCATGATTCTTAATCTTTGTCTTTTATCATGCTATGCTTTAAACTTTGTTTCCTTGGCATATGATTTTCATGCAATTAAGTAATTAGCAGTAGTCTACCATAAAATTCTTTGGATTGTTGGTTTTGTTCTATGCTGACTACAGTATAGAAATATTGGTGCTGCTAATTGCCAGTAGCATGCTCATTGGGAGTTGGGACCAATAGTAGATGAAATCTTTTTTAAATGCTTAAGTTATTTGCTTGGTTAGGTTTTAATTAAACTTTAATGTGCTTTGTTGGTTGCTCTTTATATGTTTGTTCCGACAATGTGAGCGTCATCCTCTTCTTCAACCACTGCTGTGTAAAGCATGGAATTTTTAGTTGTCTGCAAGCAAGGCTTGTCAATGTTCTTTTAATCCCTGCTTGTGCTTTGTGCTGCTAATCCTTAATGCTTCATGTTTCACTTTTGGTGCTATGCAGATTATAAATTTCAATTGTTCTGTTACTATCTAATGTAATGTATGCTTAATGAATTTCACCTGCTTTGACATGTGGTCAATGATAAGAGTCATTGCCTCAGGTTAGGGGTGTAATCCAACCGAGCCGAGCTTGAGAAGCTCGAGCTCGACTCTAAGTTTGAGGCTCGAAGCTCGGCTCGGCTCGAGCTCGATCGAGTTTTATTTTTAAAGCTCGAGCTCGATTCGAGATAAAAATCGAACTGCTCGAGCTCGTTCGATTAGGCTAGTTTACTTAGTAAAAATGAGCTCGATTCCCGTGCTCAACTTCAAACTCGATTATTTGTGCTCGAGCTCGGGTTCGAATTGAGATTTTTCAATACTAATTAAAAAAAAAAAAAGTTCAATTAGGCTTGCTAGCTACTCGAGTCAAGTATTACGATACTTGAATTCGGCTCGCTCGAGTTGCTCGAGCTCGAGTTCGACTCGACAAGGACCGAGCCGAATTTGAGTTTTTTCGAGCCGAATCCGAGTAGCTTGCGAGCAAAAGTGTCTCGTTTACACCCGTACCTCAGGTAGTTGCCTTGATTTTCATTTTGAACCTCCATCATTGCATCTGCCAACCTGTTCTGTTGTTGTTGTCTATCCCTAAAGCCTAAAGGTGTGGATTGGCGTTTCTGAAAATCATGAGCTTCGCTACTGTTTGATTATGACACTAATAAGATCTGCGGGTATTACATTTTCCATAAAAAGATCACATGGTTATAAATCTTTCAACTGGGAAATTGTTTTTCCTTTTCTGAAATTTCTAGTAAAATGTTTTAGGTGCAGTGTGGATTAGAGATTAGTTGCATGCTATGAATATTTGTGGAGTGAACGTAAACTTGATTGGTTACAGTATAGATGAGCTTGGCTATTTAATTTTCCAGGTTCAATGAAGATATTCAAACTAGAGTTTCTTCCCTATGTTCTTGCATTCTATTATTTGAGTCTGAGTTTTTATTTCTAACATTTTTGTGCAAATCGTTTTGGACCTAATTTTATAACAAGCTTTTTGTATTTGGTGTTTGGCCCAATGATAGAAAACTCATTGAATTGAGCAGTTATTTCTGATTCTCATTTTGAGCATTTGCTATCATTATCTCTGTCCTTGCTATCATCATCACCAACAAACAGCAAAAACCAAAATAGCTTCTCTCTCTCTCGCTCGCTCGCTTGCTGTCTCTCGTGCTCTATATTTATCTATCTTTCTATTGGCTCAGCTGTTGAGGTGTGAAGGCTCTTAATGAGAATCAGTTACTTAATACTGCGGATGACCATACTTAGCTATGAGATCTGAGGGTTTTTTTGATCATTTCAAATCTTGTCTTGAATGTGTAACTAAATTAGCATTCTATACCATGGAAATCTTTGGGTTGTGATTTTCTTTTATAGTGACTACAGTTATGTTGCTCCGACTCTTCATTTTTCTTGAAGTATTCGTGTCCGATAATCGTATTCGATGCATAGCCGGACATGGTTATGGAGATATGATCCTTCAAGGACCTTAAAATACATGAAAAACTTTAGAAAAATTGAACATACTCGTGTCGGACATATACTTGTATGTGAGTGTGAGTCCAAATAATATAGGACTACAGTATAGAAAAGTTTATGCTGCTATCTGCTGCAATTGTCGTTATTGTTTTTTGACCTTCAATGTTTTTTGATTATGATACTAATAAGGGCATTGCCTTTTCCTGAAAAGAGTTGTTATGGGCCTTTCAGACTCAATACTGGCTGGGATTCAGTAAGATAATCTGTTCTCTGCTGAAAAACTGAATGCTGTAAGCTCTTAATGACTTCCACTGCCTAGTTACAAGATCAATATAATTTCTTCTTTTCGTTTCCTTTTATCGTTCTTCCATCATGTGGTTGTTGTTGGTATTAAGAATTACGATAATTTTGTTTAGTTCTTTTGGTGATGCTATGCTTTTTATCCTTAGCAAGTCAACCCAGATATCATTCTTTAAAATTGTAAAACATGGATGGATGTAATCTCAGAAAAGATTGCATCTTTTTACTAGGTCCCCGTTGATTTAAACTGTTTCTTGCCGGTGTTACCATTGAATGAAAGTCATTTAACTGGTCTTTCTGTCAATTGTTGCTGCAGTGCTCTAACAGGGATATACTTCATGGATGGCTCCGTGGCCGACGTTGTAGCTAAAGGAGAGTGAAAGAAGTAACCCTGAAAGGTGTTGTTAACGGATTTACCTGGTGGCAGTTCATCCGTCTTTCAAATCCATGAAATTTGCACGAGTTTGTGCTAACTTGTCCAAAGGTCGGGTAGCCGGTTCGTATTGGGTTGTATTTGGATAATTTTTTTTTTTTGGTAATTCGGCTCAGTCCGTCTTGAATTGCTATTAATTAAATAAAAAATATTTTTTATTTAAATTTAATTATAAATATATTAAAATATTAATATAAAAATAATTTTTAATAATTTATAAATAATAAAATAAGTTTATGGGTCAGTCTGGATTGGATCCGAAATGGACTTGGACAAGTGAAAAAAGATTTGAACTGTGGCCTGGTCTTGTTCGGGCGATGGACAGGTTTAGTCTGTGCATGTAAGGCAAGAATTCAGTGCACGGGATACTACTTGTAACTTGATACGATGTACAAGTTATTGATTCTACAGTAATACATTCAAAGCCTTCATCTGATTATTTGATTAATTAAGCTTTCTTAATCTGTGTTGTTCCTTATTCTTCTGAATATTTAATGCTATAAAGTCACTAATAAGAGTTGGAATTTGATGGCTTGGTCAGCAAAGACCCCCATTTGATTGTTAGCTTATTATCTATTTTTATTATATATAAAAACACCTTCAAAATTACAAATTATTAATTTTTAAAATTAATTATTTTATCTTTAATGTTGAAATTTAATTATTTTGATATTTATACCATTATTAATTTTTAAAATTAATTATTTTATCTTTAATACTAAAATATAATTATTTTATATTTAATAATAATTTTTTAATTTTTTAACTATTTTATCCTTGATAATGATTTATTATTTTTGTAAAAAAATACTTTCTTATTAAAGTTTTAATTTTTTAATTATTAAACTCTTGGACACAAACTATGACTTATAATTCTTTCCTTCCATACTCAAATACTATCCCTTATGCTTTAACTATGAATTAAAAGTTTATTTAAGGCATCTTAAAAATATCAATTAAGAACTTTACCAGTTAAAAATATTTTTCTTTTTTGTTATTAAAAAATAATTTCTTATTAAAATTTTAATTTAATTTTTTTTAATTATATTAAGGCCTAGGCCTACAATAGTATGTTTTGATGCGAACAAATTCCTCCTACAAAAGATGCTACACTTGCAGTGCATATGATGGATTCGCATATATTTTTAGCCACCATAGCGCAAGCAACATGCTTGATCGTGGCAACAACAGCTCGAACATTTGACGTTGTCAAAGCCATCCATGTCAAGTTCTAAGATTTTAATTTTTAAAATACTTATTAAAATTTTTAATTATTAGACTCCTATGCATGTTCTATGACTTATTCTTTCCTTTTCATATTCAAATATAGGCTACTACAAATCATTAATAATAATTTATTAATTTTTTTTTTAACAATTTTATTCCTGATAATGATTTGTTAATTCTTTTAATAAAAAAATTAATTTTTTATAGACTACTACAAATAATTAATTAATCATAATTATTTTAATCCTAATTATTATTTGTATTTTTTTGTTTTAGGCCTAATTCTTATATTTGAATAGTTCTGTCCAACATGTTTTGACAAATATATATTATTGGAGAAGCTAAAAAGAAAATCCAGTCCACATATTTCCTTGGTTGGTTGATGATCACTCGGTCAAGAAATGGTTTTACGATTTGAAATGGCTTTAATCGATCTGTTTTTTTTTTATATATAAAAGAAGTCGTAATCTAATTTTTTTTTTTTAAAAAAAAAGATTGTAAATATTGAGATTCGAATCATGAGATAATCGATGTTATATTATTTGTTTGTTTAAGTTTACAATCATCGTTAAAGATCCATTTTTGATTCGTGAATCCTCAATTTGAATTCATTCTCTCTATTTTCAAATACAACAATTAAATAAATAATATTACTATACCTTGCTAATTTTTAAAATTAATTATTTTATTCTTAATAATGATTTATTAATTTTTAACTATTTTATCCTTGATCATGGTTTATTAAATTTTTCCACTACAACAAAATTGGTTTTCAGTGGCGCTAATATAGCGGCGTTTGACTTAAAAACGCCGCGGAGTACCGTGTTTTTGAATACCCGGCGGCGTTTCTATAGTAAACGCCGGGAAGTTGTAAATTAGCGGCGTTTTATGTGTACAAACGCCGCTAAATCTGTGCTAATTGCGGCGTTTGAATTATACAAACGCCGCTAAACTATTATCAATTTTTATCAGTTTCTTAAAATTTCGCCAAAATTTGGGCGCCAAAATTTAGAGGCGAGACGTTGCGTTTAGGCTTTTGTTTTAGCGGCGTTTGTGGACACAAACGCCGCTAAATAATATAATAAAGCGGCGTTTTTAAATATAAACGCCTCTAAATATTTCGAGTTACAGTGGCGTTTCATTCGCGGCGTTTTTATTAAAAACGCCTTCGAGTATCGTTTTTTTAATATCTAGCGGCGTTTGTGACCCAAACGCCACTATTAATTTGTTGAGCGGCGTTTTTTACTTTAAAACGCCGCTATAAGTATTTAAATAGCGGCGTTTATATTTTTAAACGCCGCTAAATGTCTATAAAAATTTGAAAAGGTTTATTAGCGGCGTTTCTATTATTGAAACGCCGCTAAATACTACAATAGTGGCGTTTAGAGCATGCAAACGCCGCTATAGTTCATTTGAAAATAGCGGCGTTTGTAAGATACAAACGCCGCTAATGTTTTATTTCTTTCAGTCCTCCCGCTCCCTTTTTCCCCAAATCAGAAAAAACCTAATTTGCAAAATAGCACCTTTCTCTCTATTCCGCCTCTCTCCCCTGTTTCCCCATTTTTGGTTCAGACCAAAACCTAGCGATATCTACTCTGTGCTTCAATCCATTGATCTATCTCGAACCTGGCTTTTGGAAGAACCTGGCTTCAATCCACTCTGTGCTGAACTTCCCTTTAAATACCCTGGTAAATCGATTGATCTATCTCCAATTCATATTTGTTGCTTTATTCCATTGCAATGCATGCATTGGTTTCAAATTGTTTTTCGGGCTGTAGTTCATTATGCTATCTATTGATTTGTTCCAACTGCCATGATGGTTGTTTATACATGCTATCGGATTGTTGTACCTTTCACATTAGTGTCATTGCTCGTTGGTTCTGAGCCCTACTCTTCCTTGTTTTTAACAGTTGTTGAAAGTTGATTCATTAAGCTTTGCTTTGTCTATATTTTGCTGTGTGTTTTTTTATATTTCAGCTGAAATTGGGGAAGAAAACAAACACTGAAAGAACCATGCACAATTAGCACTAGAAGCCCAGAGCACAACCTGGGCTACAAACTCAAGTCTGTACCATCTATCGACTATAATCACTGAAAGAACCGAAACAATTAGTTCCTTAATTACATAAACAGCTAAATAAGCACAAGAATGGATCTTAATTCATTAAATGGATCTTAATTATATAAACAATTAGTTCCTAATGAATTTGTTGTCAATGTACTAAACGAACATGCTATTTCTAGTAAGAAAAGACAAAAGCTTCTTACCATACATTGGGCAACTTGATCTTGATAGCATGACATCAATAAGATGGTTCTTATTAAGAAAATGAGGGTTCTCTTACCTTGTTCTAGTCCTTCGACATAAATCGACATCACCTTAAATACAAGGAGGTGGAATATAGTTTGTCTTATAAATAAGGGCTATTCATACTATGAACATACCACAAAAAAAAAAGGATTGGAAAGAAGAGAAACATACAATAATCCTTCCTAACTCCAGGCAGTGCAACTCGGAAGAAGTATGCAGCTTTGCTGACACCAATGTCCAAAACACCAATAGGTGGTCCAGCTATCCCCTTTTTAGCAGTCCCCATTAAAATTATAGATGAATCTGAAAAACGTTGGTCCACACTAGGAACAGTGATGAGGGGCATCACAGCAGGTCCATCCCTTTTGCAGGTTCTCTTGGATGCTCCTTCACTGAGATGTTTTAACATAGACATGATAGGGGAGAATGCTGACATCGGCAGAGAGTCCAACTGCTGCATTCTCCTATTGTTTTCTTGAAACTTAGCTGACGCATTACCATTTCCATTGGTAATAGATCCAGAAATTCTGTCCTCACTGTTTTTCATGCTGTTCTGCTCGTAATATTCTTTGCTTTTCTGGTATCCATGTTCATATGATAAAGATTTGATTTTATCAATCTTCAAATCAGCTACAGCAGATAAATATTTGAACTTTCAACAACTTCCTTCATGTGAGATGTAACTGGATCATCAATAAGAAGAATTCCTTTGACGATCTCATTGTTGTCCGAGTATCTTTTATGCTCATGGATATTAAGTGGGAAGAAACTTGTGAACTGCTGACGGTCCTCTAATAACTCTGAGCTTGGCAAAGGTAAGTTGCCTTCTAGATATGAATGCAGCATGTTTGGTTCCAGGACCAGCTCGGGATGAGCATACCTCAGGACATAGTAGTACAAACTCTCCAATTGAGAAATGCTAATAAAGGACGCGCCCAGATTTTTTGAAGTATATGGTGGCAAACCTTCAGCCAATCTTTGTGAAGCTGAATGCCTTGGGTTATCAGAGTAGACATCAGGGCCCAAGTAAGTGCTCATGATGAAGTTAAGCAAAAAAAGCTGATCACTAGATGGCACTACCTCCTGAAGAGCGTATTGTTGTCGCAGCAAATAATGAGCAGCAGCCAATTGGTCCAGAAGCACAATTATTGGCTAGCTTTCTTGGCCTGATTGCTCGAAATGGGATGAAGTGTCCCATTCATTATGAGTCATGGCGTGACGTGCCAAATACTGAGAAAGTCGAGATGTTAAAGTTTATTGAGGTATAAGCATGTTACATTAGTATTGCATTATTTTAATAATTTTGTTGATCATCGAAACTAACGTTGTACAACTTCTCCGTTTCAGTCACGATTTTCTTTGCAGATTCCCACATCATTCGTTATGAAATCATTGGGGAAAAAATGGAAAGACTTTAAGCATGAGTTGAAGAAAAAGTATTTCGATCGAAATACTGATCCTAATGTCTTACTACGAACCATACCGCGTGGTGTGATTATGTGGCAGTATGAGAGACTGGTTAGATTCTGGTATTCAAAAAAAGGAGAGGTATCATTTATAATTTATTTTGGTCATTTACTTATAGTACTTGATATAATACAATTTTATGGAATATGTATAGTTTTATAACGTGCTTTGTCTAATGTACAGGAACGAGAAAAGATAGGGGTAAGCAGTAGACAACAACAGAAATACAGTCACACCAGTGGTTCAAAAAGTTTTGCCAGAAAAGCTAATGAAAAAGTAAGTTTACATTCATAATGTATTAATATATTAGTTCTCAATTATTTTAATACAATTTAGTATTAATTATTTTTGTTTTGTAGGAAATTGAGCGGGGTGAAAAAATTGGACGAGTTGAACTGTTTCAGTTAACTCATACTAAGAAGGATGGATCCTATTTGAACATCGAGACTCAGGAAATTGTGGTATATTTTCTTCAAACTTGTTTTCATTTACAAATATGTTTTACAAAAGATTTTATTAATTTTATTGTTTTATAGGAGAAAGCTCGAAATAAAATTGCTGAGTATCAAGTCGGAGCATCAGATGGATCATCAGCGAATATGCAAGATGTGGAGAATCAAATATTCACTGAAGTAGCTGGAAAAGAACGATATGGACGGGTTCGAGGTGTCGGAATGGGTCCAACACCATCTAGCTACTATGGACTTGGTTCTCAACGGTTTACTGCTTCTTCTTCACAAAACTCCAGTGCATATGAAGTTTAGATGCTGAGAGAAGAAATGCAAAATATGAATAAACGTTTTGAGGAGAAGGAAGCAGAGAGACAAGCTGAAAAAGAAGAACAAGATAGACGATATCAGGAGCTGCAGACACAGTTTCAGTCATTAATGAATTTAGTGCAGCAAAAGAATTTAGGAGGCTCATCTACTTCAGATTAAAGAATTTGTAAGTGGATTTGATGTGTTGAATAATACATTGTATGGTTCATATTAAATATATTTTTATATTATATATTTTTTTATAATTTGTGTTGTTTGTGTATTATTCGACAATGTTGCGCATTTCGGACCTTCAATTGTATTTTTTTAAAAAAAATATTCTGCATTTACAGCGGAAATAAATAGTATTTTTTTTAAAAAATATTCTGCATTTATAGCGGCGTTTGTGAAAAAAACGCCGCTAAATACATAAAATTCTGCAAATATAGCGGCGTTTTTTGATAGAAAACGCCGCTATATATATAAATTCCTGCAATTATAGCGGCGTTTTCTTATCAGAAAACGCCGCTAAAAGCCAGAATATAGCGGCGTTTGTGATCAGAAAACGCCGCTACAAGCCAAAATTTAGCGGCGTTTGGTATTCAAAAACGCCGCTAAAATCGAACACTTCGTGGCGTTTGAGAACAGAAAACGCCGCTAAAGTTTCAAGTATTACCATTTCGGACCTTCAATTGTGGCGTTTATAAACGCCGCTAAAGTACCTAAAAATGCCACTAATTTAGCGGCGTTTATGGTGAAAACGCCGCTAAATTTCCCGTCACTGTTTTTACCGGCGTTTGTTGCGGCGTTTTGTAAAACGCCTCTAATTTTTTTCGCGGCGTTTATAAACGCCGCTATTCCAAAAAAAAAAACGCCGCTGAAAGACCAATTTGCTGTAGTGTTCTTTAAAAAATCTATTTTCTTTTAAGGTTACTACAAATCATTAATGAATACTAATTAGTTTAGGCGTAATTGTTATTTGCATCTTCCGTTTTAGGCCTAATTATTTTATTTATTATTATTATCATTTGCATCTTAATTAAAGTAGAGAAAGCTCTTAATAGAAAAACTCTAATTAAGTCTCTGTATATAAAGATGGAAGTCATGATTAATTTATTTTGTAAACTTTTATCCGCATTAGCATTCTAATATTGCGCCATTGTTTTTTTTTTTTTTTTTTTTTACACAGTAAACTCATTATATTGATTTTATGATCTATATCTAAGTTTTAGTTTCTACTAATTTTTTAGCCTTATTTGTAATAAGCTTCTTTTACACAGTAAGCTGATTTTATGAATTGAGACACGTTACGAACACACAAAATTTATCTAAATTGAACCACTATAACAAATTATGCAAAATCTGTCATGAATTGAGACACACATGAACACATAAAATTTTCTCCAAATTAAAGTAAAATGACAAACAATGTAAAATATGAGATGAATTAAGACAGGATACGAACACAACATAGGAAAAATAATTAAAACACAACACAAAAAATAACACGAATACGACACGAATACACGAGCGTGTAAAAATATTCATAAAATGAATTATTAATATGTAAAAATTTATATAAATTTATTATACTTTAAAAATACAAAAAAATAACACGAACACGAATACGTCACGAACACACAATTTTTTCTTTAAATTGAATCATTATGAAAAAATTATGCAAAATATGTCATAAATTGAGATACGACACGAATACACAAAATTTTTTCTAAATTAATCACAATGAAAAACTAAGTAAAATATGAGATGAATTGAGACACGACATGACACGAACACAACATAGGACATGAATATATATATAAAACAAATTATTAACGTGTAAAGAATTATATAAATTATAATACTTTAAACACATAAAAATAATATGCACGAACATGTAAAAATATATAATAAAGGAATTAGTAACATTTAAAAATATATATAAATTTATAATACTTTATATAAATTATTAACGTGAAAAACTAATACACGAACATGTAAAAAATGTTCTCTTTTCTTTTTCTTCCTTCCTTTCTTTCTTTCTTTCCTTCTTTCTTCTTTCTTTCTTTCCTTCTTTCTTCTTTCTTCTCTTTTTTCTTTTTTCCTCTCTCCTTTCCTTTCTCTCTCTTTCTATTCTTCAACTGAAAAAAAGGGAGGGGGGCGACGTGGACAGCTTCTTTGGGCTGGAAAACATCCTAAATTTATGTATAGGATATTAAAGATTATTTTTGTTAAAGGAAAGCTTGAAAGTCTAAATTTTGTTTTACATGTCAAACATGATTTATTCGTTCAAAGCAATGGTTATAAATGTTATCAATAAGGACATACATATTACAATGCTTGAAACATCTACAAAAGAAAAGTTCATATTAATGATAATCAAGCACAATGCTACAAATACAAATGCTGATTAAAAATTCAAGGTAAGTAAATAAATATATCAATTCATACATAAAGTTAGGTGATACCTAATTAATTTTTTTATGCAGATATATATTGAAACTTGAAGTTAGTGATGGAATACAAGAAGTTACAGTAACTTTACTTGAAGGAGAAAAACACTTATTGATTGTCCAATCTAAGAATATATAGAATTCATTACAACTGGCGTATAAAATTATTTGTAACTTTGGTTTCAATCTAAATATAATTGAAAACTAATAAAATTATTTTTTTCATGTAGGAAAGAAAGAAAAAAGGATGGAGAACCAGACTACTACAATAACATAATTTCAAATGTAGGAAATAAATATCTATTCTTTGTGCATATGGATTTGAGATAATAATTTGAACAAACTCAAAGACGTTTGGTGGTAGAACAAATGAAGAAATTTGAAGAATTTAATTTGATATCGAGCATAAAGATAGAAAAAGAAGAAAAGGATGAGACAAAAGATGGAAAATTTATTTTCATAGAAGATGATGGACATGCATCATAGAGAAATAAAAGGATTTCAAAAAAGAAAATACAAAAGAAGAAGATGAAGAGTACGATTTATCATTAAACAAGTTGGTAAAAAAAGTGAAAAGAAAAATCAAAGTAAAAAAAGAATAGGTTTCATTTTTTTTTAATTTTCAAGTAAGATTTTTGATGCACTCAAAAAAGTATATCTTATTTAACCTTTTACTAACAAGATCAGTTGTAAAGTATAATGATTAGCAAGGGTCGAGTCCATAGGGATTGATGTTTAGTTTAAGATTATTAGTTTAAATTCAATGAAAACAAAATAAAAGGAGAGTTTTTGAAATCAGTTTAAAAATAAAGCAATCAATAAAAAGTAAGAAAGCAAATAAGTAAGAAGTGATCAGATGTGATCAGATGTGAGAAATATGGCTAAAGGTTCATTCTCCACCACTAGACATCATTAAGAATCAAATTCAGATCTATCAATATCAATTATCTATCAAAGTTAACAACCGTAGATAACAACATCCTGTGTTATCCCAATCCTTCCTTAGTTCGTTGTTAAGCAGGACGAATGCCACTACTTAATCTCTAACTATCAAATAACCTAAGATAAACATCTATAGATTCAAAGTGATAGCAGCCTTAAGATGAGAAAGATAGATTGATCTAAGCAAAAAACACAAAAAACATGGATTCATTCAACTTAGGTTATGTTCCACTTCATAATTCCTGAAAACCCAACATAATCATGAATTACAAATTGCTACTATTGAATAAGAAATCAGACAATTACACGGATCAAGATTCCTAAACTAGCATTAGAAAATTATCAAGATCTATCTAGTTTGCAACCTAAACAAATCAAGACAATATCATGAACAATTCTTGTAGAAGAACGTAAACAATTTTGATAGAAAACCAATATATGATAGAATCTGAAAATTAATTACAAAACATGTCTAGGGCTTTAAAATCACCTTTAACCAAAGAGAAGTTTAGCCTAGCATAGGTATTGTCAACATAAACATGAATATACAAAAGAAACTAAGAACAAAAATAAAATAAAACTAAGAGATTAGAAGAGAAGAAGAAGATTGATAAATAATCAAAAGCATGACTTTGGTGGCTCAAAAGATGATATTTATAGAGTCTTAAAGTCTTGGAAACCCTTTCTTGCTCTTCAAGGAAGCTAGGAGTCAAAATATGGCAATTTTGGACAATTTGCCATTTTTTGCGATTTTAGCTAATTTGGAAACAGAAACTCAGCGCCGCTGCCCCCAACTTTCTGCCTTGGGGCGTTTTTGCTTGCTGACTTTGCTTTCGAGACTGATGCATTGTATCGCACTTCGTCGGTTGATTTGGATGACCATCCGTTATCCGATTTAGACGTGTAAACTATCGTTGGAAAGGTATTCAAGTCAGCTTCAAAAGTCAAGATGAAGTTTCTTCAAATAATGTCTATAACATAATAATTTATTAGCAACAAGCTCCGGAGGTCAGATCTGCCTGATCATCAAGCACTAAAAATTTGATCTTTTTGACTCCCAAGTCTTCTTCCATCTTATGATTTTGAATTTATAAGCACTTTATCATCATAATTGACATGTTTTGACTTCATCTCATCCAAAATACCTATAATTCATAAAACTATAATAATTTGTCAAGGAACTTAAGAATTAAAGCACAAAGTGTAAGGAAATAATACATGAAAATGTATGCAATTATGCACTTATCAAATTCCCCCACACTTAGTCTTTTGCTAGTCCTCGAGCAAAATCAAATAAAAACAAAATAAAAAAACCTAATCTAATCCACTTTCAATAAAAATGAGAGATAATCATTAAACAAGTCTTATAACTAATCACTAACTTAAAGAGTTATATAGAGAACCATGCTTGATAGTAAAGGTTTTGAGTTAAACTAACATTAAAATAATTTATCTCAATCAAAATAGTGCATGTTCAAACTTAATTTCAACTTCTCACATGGAATACTCTCATTATTTTCACTCTTTAAAACAGTTCTACCATATGCTTGCTTGTCCACCTATTCTCCACTACTTAGATCATGCAACTTCATGAATCAAGAGATCTTTATTCAAGGTTGTAATGGGTCCAAGGGGTTGTAATGTGGTTAAATAATAAAAGGATAAAGATATCACAAAGGTTCCAAAGATTTCATAGAGTTTAGAGACATAATAAGATCATACAAATAAAACTTCTCAAAACTCACAAAATAACATAGGCTAAATATTCATGTTGAGCCTTTGCTTCATTCTAACCAACTTTGTAACATCTTTTTCTTTAACCAAAAGTTCAAGAGATGATTCAATTTTTTTTATGGGAATGTATTTTTATAATGTTCCTTTTTTTTTTCTCTTGACTTTTGCCTTTCTCCTTCCCCACACTTATCTTTTGTTCTAACCCAAATTTACAAAAAGTAACCCTTGTTTTTGCAATATGTCTCAAACATTCTAGTCCATCTTTAGAACAAGGGTAAACCTATAAATGTGTTTAGCCTAGGTGTAAGATATGGTTACCAAAGAAATAGCTTATTCAATGTAGGCTCAAATTGGTTCACTAGGGGGATGTTCTCTTGGAACATTAATAGGGATGGCTGTTTGGCCCTGGGTATAATCCTAATGCCTCAATCATATTCATGTTGTCACATGCATCAATATAGTCTCAAAAAGGTTTAGAGCAAGTTCTAGAGAATCATGTAATCATAAGAGCACTCAAGAAAGAAATTAGATTGATATGTATAATGTATCAATCATATAGGCTCAAAACTAACAAGGATGATTATACAAGTCAATATTAATCTAAAGATACTTCTTTCTCAATCAACATATCATATTAACATTGGCTCTTGAAAAATAGTGATATCAAGCTTAATTCTCATGAAAATCTTGCCACTAATGATCAATTTCAGACCTATTTAATTCATATCTCATCATAGTAAGGAAAGTAACTAGAACACACTAAAAACAAACTAAAACTAAAGGAAATCCTAAATTCTTACTCCCACACTTAATTCTTACATTGTCCTCCATGTAATTCTATTATCCCCAAATATAAGAATCATGTGTAAAAGAAAAGAATTACTATTCAAAACAAACTAAAGATAAATAATAAAAGATAAAATGATGGAGAGTAAAGAATAGCAAATCTGATTATAATATGTGCTCTCCATCCTTTTGGGTTGCCTCCCAAGAAGTGCTTGGTTTATTGTCCTCAGCCTGACTTAGCCCATGCTATTATCCACACCGTATTCTTGAGTAATTCAAATGATCCGGTGGTGGTTCTAAGTCCAAGGTTGGTGCCTGCAAAAGAAAAGGTAGACGTTTCTCATTAGATAAAGGGATATTAATAATTGAAACATCAAACCTTTTATTACAAGATGGCAACAGTTGCAAAGTTGCCAATGCTTCATCCACATGTTCACTTAAAACATGTTCATCTTTAGAGATCTCCATGCCAAGGTGTTTGTTTATGTCTATGTCTTCGCTACTTAACTCAAAAGTTGGATGCACTAAAGAGTCAAATGTATCAATTGCATAAACAGAATATACATCACTAGGGTATCTCATGGCTTCAAAGATATTAAAACGGATCACATCATCATCAAATTCCATAGTGAGTGTGCCATCATTAACATTAATTATTGTCTTTGCTGTTTTTAAGAATGGTTTTCCTAATAAAATAGGTGTTGGGTTGGAAGACATCTCATCTTCCATGTCAAGCACATAAAAGTCAGCTGGAAAGACCAATTCATTAACTTGCACAAGAACATTTTCTACAACTCCTATAGGATAAGTAATAGAATGATCAGCGAGTTGTAAATTAACACCGGTTTCTTTTAACGATCCTAGTTTCAAAGAAGCATAAATTGAGTATGGCATAACATTGATAGATGCTCCTAGTCTAGCATAGCATGTGCAAACCTGGTGTTTCTTATCTTACAAGGAATGGTAAACATACCTGGGTCCTTGCACTTAGATGGGAGTTTCTTTTGAAGAACAGCCGAGACATTCTCTCCCATACTTACCTTTTCATTCCCTTTCAACTTCCGTTTAGAAGTGCACAACTCTTTTAAAAATTTGGCATACCTTGGCACTTGCTTTATGGCATCTAGTAGAGGAATGTTTACCACAACTTTTCGGAAGGTCTCCAAAATTTCCTTCTCTTGTTCCTCTTTTTTGGACTTTGCTAACCTGCTTGGAAAAGGTGGAGGAGTTACATAAGAAGGAAAAGATGGTTTAGGAATTACCTTTTGTAGTGGCTCATTGGGATGTGAAGATGATGCCACGGTGTTGTCCTCCCTTTGAGCACTATCCTTTTGTAGTGTCTCAAGCTGTTTCCCACTTCTTAGAGTTATGGCATTCACATGTTCTTTGGGATTCACTATGGTTTGGGAAGGTAATTTTTCAGAATCCCTTGCTTGGTTTTGACTGATTGCTATTGCCATTTGTCCTATTTGAGTCTCTATTTGGCTCATCCTTGTTGCCATTTGTCTGTTTGTATCCTTTATATCCTATTGCATTTGCAATCGATTAGTAGTAAGGGATTTAACAAGATCTGCTAGAGACTCAACTGAATTTTGTGGTGGTGGCACTTGTTGTCGGGTTTGATATGGTTGTTGAACCCTTTGTTGATAACCCGATTGTCTGTTGTCAAATGGTGGAGGAGTAGCTTGTGATTGTTTCCTCCATAATTGAAGTTTGGATGATCCCTCCATCCTGGATTGTAAGTGTTAGAGTAGGGATCATACTTTCTTGGTTGACCCGGGAATCCACCCATAGCATTAACATGTTCATTTGGATCATTTTAAAGTGTTGGGCACATATCAGTTTGGTGCCCCATGTTTGAACATATACCACAAGCCTTCACTTGGTGTATTAGACCTACAGCCATTTGTTCCACAAGAGAAGTCAGTTTATCAAATTTTTGTTCAAGGGTTGATGTACTTACCTCATTGACTTTCTTAGGTTGTGGTGGTGGTTCATCTCTCAGGTTGAATTGTTGTGAGTTGGATGCCATGTTGGAGATGAGAAGTCTAGCAGCTTCGGGAGTTTTATCAACTAGTGCTCTCCCACTTGCTACATCTATCATGCGTCTCTCCAGGGCAAGAGACCTTCATAGAAATATTGGATGAACAGTTGTTCACTTATATGATGGTGTGGACATGATGCACAAAGTTTCTTGAACCTCTCCCAATATTCATACAAGGACTCTCCGTTGTATTGCCGAATCCCACATATTTCCTTTCTAATATTGGCAGCCTTAGATGCTGGGAAATATCTTTCCAAGAATGCTCTTTTCATCCCATTCCATGTAGTGATGGTCTCGGATGATAGATAGTAGAGCCATTCCTTTGCCGAGTCAGCTAGAGAGAATGGGAATGCTCTTAACTTTATTTGCTCTTCCGTGACTCCGGTTGGTCTCATGCTAGAACATACTACATGGAAATCCTTGAGGTGTTTATTTGGATCCTCTCTTGCAAAACCATGAAAAATTGGAAGAAGATGAATCAGGCCAGATTTTAATTCAAATGCTACCTCAAGAGTAGAATATTCTATGCACAATGGTTGTTGATCCAAGTCTGGAGTGGCTAGCTCCTTAAGAGTTTGGTTGTTTGCTGCCATCTCTCATTGCTCCTCTTGGATAGTTTGAATCAATTCTTCGTTTGTTCTTTGGTGGGCAGCTATGAATTCCCGAATTCGCCTAAGTCCAAAGTAAGGTTCTTCTTCTTCGGGAGATTGGGACATTCATTGAAAAAAAAAAGAAAAAAAGAAAATTAATTAATCAAAACAGAAAATAAGAATAAACCAAATAACTAATAAACTAAATAAAGCAATCCCTGGAGACGATGCCAAAAACTTGATGCACTCAAAAGAGTATATCTTATTTAACCTTGCACTAAAAAGATCAGTTGTAAAGTATAATGATTAGCAAGGGTCGAGTCCACAGGGATTGGTGTTTAGTTTAACAATTATTAGTTTAAACTTAAATTCAATGAAAACAAAATAAAAAGGGAGTTTTTGAAATCAGTTTAAAAATAAAGCAATCAATAAAAAGTAAGAAAGCAAATAAGTAAGAAGTGATCAGATGTCAGAAATACGACTAAAGGTTTATTCTCCTCCACTAGACATCATTAAGAATCAAATTCAGATCTATCAATATCAATTATCTATCAAAGTTAACAACCGTAGATAACAACATCCTGTGTTATCCCAATCCTTCCTTAGTTCGTTGTAAAACAGGACGAACGCCACTACTTAATCTCTAACTATCAAATAACCTAAGATAAACATCTATATATTCAAAGTGATAGCAGCCTTAAGATGAGAAAGATAGATTGATCTAAGCAACAAACACATAAACATGGATTCATTCAACTTAGGTTATGTTCCACTTCATCATTCCTGAAAAATCAAAATAATCATGAATTACAAATTGCTACTATTGAATAAGAAATCAAGACAATTACACGGATCAAGATTCCTAAACTAGCATTAGATAATTATCAAGATCTATCTAGTTTGCAACCTAAACAAATCAAGACAATATCATGAACAATTCTTGTAGAAGAACACAAACAACTTTGATAGAAAACTAATATATGATAGAATCTGAAAATTAATTACAAAACATGTCTAGGGTTTTGAAATCACCCTTAACCAAAGAGAAGTTTAGCCTAGCATAGGCATTGTCAACATAAACACGAATATTAAAAAAAAAAACTAAGAACAAAAATAAAATAAAACTAAGAGATTAGAAGAGATGAAGAAGATTGATAAATAATCAAAAGCATGACTTTGGTGGCTCAAAAGATGATATTTATAGAGCTTTAAAGCCTTGGAAACCCTTTCTTGCTCTTCATGGAAGCTAGGAGTCAAAATATGACAATTTTGGACAATTTGCAGTTTTTTGTGGTTTTAGTGGATTTGGAAACAGAAACTCGGCGCCGCGGCGTCAACTTTCTGCCTTGGGGCGTTTTTGCTTGCTGACTTCGCTTTCGCGACTGATGCACTATCTTGAACTTCGTTGGCTGATTTGGATGATCATCCGTTGTCCGATTTAGGCATGTAAACTATCGTTGGAAAGGTATTCAAGTCAGCTTCAAAAGTAAAGAAGGAAGTTTCTTCAAATAATATATTTAAGATAATGATTTATTAGCAACAAGTTACAGAGGTCAGATCTGCCTGATAATCTAGCACTAAGAATTTGATATTTTTGACTCCTAAGTTTTCTTCCATCTTATGATTATGACTTTATAAGCTCTTTATCATCATAATTGACATGTTTGACTTCATCTTATCCAAAATACCTATAATTCATAAAAATATAATTATTTGTCAAGGAACTTAAGAATTAAAGCACAAAGTATAAGAAAGTAATACATGAAAATGTATGCAATTACGCACTTATCAATTTCAATAATATGTTTCATAAAATTTAATTTAATTTTAATATTTTTTAGAGAGATAAAAATTAAATTATTATATTAATATTAATTATATGTTATTATTTTGATATATATTAATTATATAATTTATTACACAATTGCAACGCATATGTAGTTAAACCTAATAATTATGAAACAGCCAAAATCTAGAGCTCCTGAGACTTGTGCCATTCTTGGCTTTCTCCCGAGACAAATAGACAATATTTTCTGAATTCACTTTCACATTCATATGACCTCCATTTCTTTTTATAAAAGCTTTTGTCATCATACATGAAGATCATCAGGGTTTTTTATTTTTTTTATATATAAAAAAATCGTAATATGATAAGATTTTGAGAATAAAAGAAAGATATAATTGTCGAAATTCAGAGTTTCAATCTTGTTAAATATCATAGTTTAAAGGTGATTACAAAAATATTAAGTTTTGGATTTCAAGATTCTTTATAGTTATTTATTGCTCTCCTATACCCTCTATCTATTGGTCTTTGGAAACAAAGTGAAGGAACAAGTGAAATTTTGCAACTTTTTGCAGTTGGAATGGTATTTTGTAAGATTCCAAAAAAAAAAAAAAAAAAAACTCACTTTCTCATTACTTGTCAATGAAGATTTTATGGTTTCAAGTTTCAACTTTCAAGTGAATGAACAGACCATGTGGTCCTAACTTTTCTTTTCAGTAGTTGAATTTGATGAAACTTTCAAGGTCAAGGGTCAGGCTCTAGATAACTGGCAAGAGGTATCTATCAGTAGACCTGTCAATTTATGTGTTATATTATTTTTTTTTTACTATAATTGTATTTAAAATATTATTTATTTATATATTTTTTTAACATATTAATAATTTATATTATATAAATTTAAACACATTTATATATTTTTAGTTTTTTATGTGACAACATTTTTTGTTTTATATTATGTTCGTATCATATTCAAAATTATCAAATCTATTTACTAAATTTCTCTCTGTTAGAGAGCTTGAGGCTTTGTGGGTAGAGGTGTTCATGGGTCGGACCGGGTTCTAGTCGGGCCTATGTATGGTATCAATATCATATATGGTTGTCCAAACCCGGCCCGGCCCGAAATATGGGCTTAAAATTTTGCTCAAACCCGTCTATATTTATAAATGGATAGCCCAAACCCGTTTAGGTCCACCTATATTATTTTTTTCTAAAAAAAATTAAAAAATATATACATTTTTTATTAAATTTTTAGTAATTTTTTTTTCTTTTATTAAATTCTTAAACATATATAACTTAACATATATTTTTAATGTTAACAGTATAATATTATATATATTTAATTTTTATATGACATTGTACACATCTAATTTTGTCCGAACCACTAAAACAGGTATGTTTTCTTCCTAAATTGATGTTTTAGAATGTAAAAAGATTTTTTTCATCTTGCAGGTGGTACTCCAGGACTTAGTCTAAGAAGGCGAGCATAAAAAGTCAAACTTGAAAAATGTCAACCTCAAAAAGTCAACCTCGAAAAGTCAATTACTAAAAAAGTCAACCCACTTTCAAAATCAAGATTTGAAGTTCAATTGAAAAATGGCAAAAGAATTTTGATAATCCGAGGTCTACATCGAAAGATATGGAGTTCGAAAACTGGGTTATGGAGATTCAGTAGAAAGAAAACCTTAATTCGGGAAATTTAGGGAAAAGTGCTTAAACAATCGAATTGGTCAAAATTGAAAGTTCTAAATGAAAGATAAGCACTGAATATGAGTAATGGAGAAGCCACTTGAAAGAAAAACTGAAAGAAAAGTCAATCCGGAAGAAAACCGAGAATTAGAATTTTTGGTGGATTTCGGTGAAATTGAGAAGAATTACATAAATGGCCTGACTCGGTAGGATTAAATCCCCTAATGGATGAGGAGTGATTAAAAAAGGATAGCCCAAGGCTCAGTTTGAAGAAAATCTGAAAAGCGAACTTGTTTTGAGAACAACCGAGTTTCGGAGGTAAAAGGGCAAAATTGGAAAATTTGAGAAAAATAGCAAATGAACTCCAAAAATTCTGAAAAATTTAAAATCTCATTCTTAAATAATTTCGAAGAGATTGGCAAAAGAAAATCTTGATTCGGAGTTCGTTTGCAAAATGGCCAAATCCCGGGTCTCCTATGTAGAAATTCAAGAAGATAAATCCCGAAAAAATAGCAAATGAACTCCAAAAATTCTAAAAATTTGAAAATCTCATTTTTAAATTATTTGGAAGAGATTGGCGAAAGAAAATCTTGATTCGGAGTTTGTTTGCAAAATACGCAAATCCCGGGCCCCCTATGTAGTAATTCAAGCAGATAAATCCCGAAAAAAATACCAAATGAGTTCCAAAAATTATGAAAACTTCCAGATAACACTTTTAAATTATTTGGAAGAGATTGGTGAAGAAAAATCTGGATTTGGAGCTCGTTTAAAAAGTGGTAAAGTTTGGGGGCATAAAAGGGCAATTTTGGAAGAAAAAATCCAAATAAATAGCAAATGGACTCGAAAAATTTTGAAAACTTCTAGAATTCAATTTTTTATTATTTTTAAAGTATTGAAAAAATAAAATTTGAATTTGGAGTCCGTTTGCCATTTATTTATGTTTGGGGGGCAAAAAGGTTATTTTACCCAAGAAATCGAAAAGGGCTCTTCTTGCCTTTAAAAAAAAATGAAACATGGGCTGGAAGAAGGGGGTTTGGCCGGACAAGGCCCAACGATAGGTAGGAAGTTTCTGATTTTTTAATCAAAAGGCCAACAATGAAGAGAAAGTTATATTTTAATCAAGCCTTTGCAAATAAGGCACATGGACCAATGCATGAAGAGGGAGAGTGTCAACATAATGGCTTAAGATTCTTGAATAGCTGTAATTGTGGATAGCTGATGGCCTAATCTAAGGGTGATAATTTCATGTTTTAAACATCTTGGATCAATAGCCTTTGGATGAAAATTGGTTGATGGAAAAATGACAACATCCTAGCCTAGAGGGGGGGATTCGGCCACACTACAAGGGAGGACTCTCTCTTTCATTTTCAAATTATTCACTCTCTATTCTCTCTTAGTTTTGGCTGATTTTCTCTCCATTGTTGAAAAGCAAAAAGAAAAGTTTAGAAAAGAAAAGAAAGTTAGAAGAGAAAAAGCTTGAAAGGTAGCTTCTAGAGGTTGCTTTAAGCACCATACTCTTGCACTTTCTTTGATTTTCCATTCTTAATTTGCTGTTTTGATTATTATTTTGGTGAGTTTTTTTTTCTTTTTAAATAAGTGTTTTTAATGTTCTTCTTTAAGTTCCTTCTTCATCCTTTCTTGTAAAAAGTTCTTGAAATTGTTTTTTCCTTTGTTTTTGAAGATGGTCGAATGGCCTAGTTTTTTATAGAGTTGCTGTTTTGCTTTGTTATTTCATGTTATGCTTGATATTTAATAAGTTTTGATGCTTTAAATCTCCTTCTAATACATAAACTTGAAGCTTGTTTTAATTTGGTTGCTTGTTTATTTCTATTTTTGAGTCTATTATCATGTTTATATTACTATTCTTGCAATTTTGATTTTCTATTTTCAAAATGCTTAAGTTTGTTTATGTTTTATATTTTGTAATCCATGTGTTTGTGAAAATTCTTATTGGTTTTCATGCCTTTATTTTATATTTGCATGACTTGAGTGTTATTCTTTAGCTAAGCATGTTAGTTCATGTGTTTGTGAAAATGCCATGCCCATTTTAAACATGAGGCCATTCGGCCACCTTCATTTTGTTTGCTTCTTGTGTGCATTTTGTTACGTTAGTTGATAGGTTTGCATTTTCATGACATTTGGTTGAGTATTTTGTTTAAGCATGCCATTTGTTTGTGTTATTGCCATGCATATTTTAGGTGTATGATTGGTTTGTTTTGCCATGCATATTCATGAATTTTAGACCTAGGTTGCATTAAATGCCATGCAAGTTCATTTAGGTCTAGGTCTTTTTATTGATGCCATGCATTTTTCATGTCATTTAGGTTTTAAATCATGCATTTCATGCATCATATTTTCTGTATTTTTCATGCATTTCATGTCCTTGCCACTTGACTTATGACTTAGTCCAATCAATGGTTCAAAGTCATGCTCTCTTGAGCACACTTGTGGAAAATTAAAGAGTTGTCAAATTGATTATTCTACTTTTGTGATTTTTTTTACTTAGCCAATTTTTTGCCTAACTTTTCAAAAGTGTTAGTTACTCTTTGTGAGTCATTTAGAGAGTCTCTAATATTTTTTATTTGATTTTTAAATTATTCTATCAAAGGGAAAAAATGTGTTTTGACAAAAAAGTTTTTTCACCCAGTACTCGTACTTTTCTGATTTTTCTGGGCAGTCATCTTTAATAAAAAAATTAAGCTGATTTTTTTCCGTGTATTTTTACATGTTCTGAGTCTCCAGTATTTTTTTAGATTTTTTTGAATTTTTAAAAATAGGGTAAAAAATCATGCTTTAAAACTGGACAGTGGAGTGATAATTGAATTTGAAGAAAAATCATTTTTCTGTTTTGGTTAAGTTACTTAGAGGGGGCTGAGTAGGAAGTTTAGTTACTGACTTAGGGTAGTTTTTAAGCCTTTTTAAACTCTAAAAATGATTTTTTAAGTCTCGTGTTAAGGGTGGTCAAGTCCGAGATTTTAAACTTAGGAAATTAGAGCCATTTAAAAAGGGTTTAGCTAAGTTTTTATTTTTAATCTAAGCTTTTCAAAATTGGTTTCAAACAATCACAAAGTATTTTGATTTTAGAATATTTAATTTGATATATTTTTCTAAGGTAGCCGGATATCTTTTTAGATATACGAATTTCCTTAATTAAAGAAAAAAATACATTCTCATGCATTGCATTTTCCATATTCATGCATATTATATAATATGTAATTTTTGCTATGTTTAATTTTCATGATGGTGTTATTATCTTTGATTTAAATTTTTGATATTATATTATTTGTTATATGGTTTTGAATATTTCATGATATCCTATGCTTTTTATTTAGTTATTTTTGTCATATTATTTAGCATATGTAATGTTCATGCATTATTATTTTTATTTTTATTTTCATGCATATTATATGATAGCATTATTTTATATTTCATGTCATTTAGATTATATGCCATATCATTTATATTTGCCATGTCATTTAAATTATTTCATTTCATATAGAATATATTATATTACCTAGGTCATTTCATTTCATTTAGAATATATTATATCATTTAGGATATTTTATTTCATTTAGAATGTATCATATAACTTAGGATATTTCATTTCATTTAGAATATGCTAAGACATTTAAATTATATCATATCATTTAGGTCGCATTATATTATTTAGACTTTGCTATGTCATACATATTCATATTTTTTAAATGTTTTAAAAAAGGTAATGATTTTCAATAAAATAAAGATATTCCTGAGTTAAAATAATTCATGAATTCTCTGTCGGGTTTGCTGGGGAGGATATCATCAATTATCATTAATAACGGAATATCTTCTTTAAAATGAGAATGATTCGAAAAATTTTCAAACTAATAAAAATTTCTATATTTTGCCACGTTTGTTGGGGAATATAGGAAAATTTTGAATTTATAAATTTCGAATTATTTTCAATTAAAAATGGAATTATTTTTCTTTAAATTGGGAATTAACTTGAAATACCAAATTAAAAATCGACTTTTTTACCGAAATTGAAAAGATGACCAATGTGTACAAGGATTGGCATGAGATCTTGCCGTTTTCTCTTCATGCATATCGTACTTCGATCCGCACATCTACAGGGGCAACACCGTTTTCTTTGGTATACGGGATGGAAGCAGTGCTACTTATTGAAGTTGAGATCCCTTCACTTCGGGTTTTGATGGAAGTTGGTCTAGAGGAAGCAGAATGGGTTAGAGCTCGTTATGAACAGTTGAATCTCATCGAGGAGAAAAGATTGAAAGAAATTTGTCACGGGCAGTTGTATCAGAAAAGGATGATTCGAGCCCACAACAAGAAGGTTCGTCCTAGACAGTTCCGAGAGGGGGAGTTGGTATTGAGGAAAATTCTCCCTATAGTAAAAGACCCGAGAGGAAAATGGGCTCCGAATTGGGAAGGACCCTATGTGGTAAAAAGAGCTTTTTCTGGAGGAGCATTGATTTTAACTGGAATGGATGGGGAAGATTTCAGAAATCCCGTGAATGCTGATGAACTGAAGAAGTATTATGCTTGAAAAAAAAAAAAACTGTGATGCTGTGCACATGAAAATTCGAATGATTCCAAGTGTAAAAATATAAATTCTATATATCTATCTCCCCTGTGAATTGCTTTTCAAAGAAAATATTCATGCTTGATATGATGAATGGCCATCTTTCATATTCCTTTCACAAAGAAGAAATTATCCTTAGTCACCCCTTTGAGCCTGAGGAATTATTTCTTTCTTTAAACCTTGATCAAAGATCACCCTCTACACTAGAGGGCAAATGCGAGGAAAAATAATAAAAAAAATCATGGCAAAAAGAAAGCCATCGAAAAATGTGGCAAATGAAAGCCAACAAAGCAAAAAAAGAAGAAAAGAAAGTCCAAAAAGGGACAAATGTTTCAAGAATAAATTCTCCTCAGGAAATGATCCTTGATCCAATCACCCCTAAACACACTTTGGGCCTATTTTATCCTTTCTTTCTAAACCTAAACCTTGGCCTACATTACACTCTTTAAAAGCCCATTTTGATCAAGCATGGATATTTAATTTGAAAGGTTATTCTCAGAATTCATCCCATCTTTTGAATTGATATTTTTACCTTGAAAGCATTTAGAATTCTCAGATGCATGGTAGAATAAAAAAAATGGAAATGAAAAAAAGAATGTAAAAGGAGAGGTTTAAGCTGAAAACCCGTAAAGGGCGATTTAATACCGAATGGAGGACACTTGAGTTGAAAACCTACAAAGGGCGGCTCAAGTACTAATCAAAGTTTGAATCAATGCTCCATGTAAAGGGAGAGAAAGTATCTGACAATCAGAAAAAAGGAGAACAACTCAGTCTGACGTAACTACGGAAGCTAAGAGGTTATCCAAGTAAATTGCTCGTTCAAGAGAAATTTCAGATGGTTTGAAAAAGGAGGGGTCCAAGATATTCCGCATCCGGGGCATTTATAACCTATAACCTTACATTTGTTTCTTATATCCTTGATATTTATTTTTACTATTTTAAAACATTTCTTGCAATAAATTCTTGTTATCCTTTTTCATGACAAATTTTTGCTTGATTCATATTTTCTTTCATATACTTTTGAGATGCATTATGGTTGTATTAAATTGAATGATGATTAGTAATAAAAATCTTTAAATAAAGGGATTTCAAAGTATTACTAAGGAATAGTTTTAAATCTTGGGAAAGGTTTGGAAAGTTCACCAAGAAAATAAAACAGTGAACGTGGTGGGAACTCCATCACGAAGTAAAAAAATTTGTGAATTTCAGCGAAAGTCAGAAACTGAGACTGTTTGACAAGATATCTTGAGTGAAGAATTCCTTAAGTGGGTCATCAGTGAACAATTGAAGACTCTGTTATGAAGTCAGATAATCTGTGAACCTCAAAGGGTTTAGAAATCATGGCACAATCATTTGATTGCATTTATTCTTAAGAAACATACAAGCATTTGCAAAGCATGACATTCTCATCATTGCATTTAGCTAATAGTGCAGAAATCAGGAAAACTTGGACTTCCCAAAAAAGAACTCGTTCTGTTTTTCAAATGAGTCGAGTCCCGAGATCACCATCGAGGTACGTTTCCTTAAGACGAGTCAAGCCTTGAGACCGTCGTCAAGGTATTTTCAAATCACAGTTTTAAAGATCTTCGGGCATCAGTTTTAAAGACCTTCGGGCACCAATTTTAAAGACCTTCGGGCACCAGTTTTAAAGACCTTCGGGCATCAATTTTAAAGACCTTCGGGCACCAATTTTAAAGACCTTCGGGCACCAGTTTTAAAGACCTTTGGGCACCAATTTTAAAGACCTTCGGGCATCAGTTTTGAAGACTTCCGGGCACCATTTTAAAGACCTTCGAGCACCAGTTTTAAAACCTTCGGGCACTATTCTCAAGACCTTCGGGCATAATTGTTTCTTTTGAAATCGAATTCATTTCCTTAAGATGGGTCGAGCCTTGATTAGTTAGGGAATTCAATATAAGGACAAAATCTTCAATTTACAGCTTTTTAAAAAAAAATGATAGAAAGATGAAAAAAAACCCCTTTCCCTTTCCTTCACATGTGATTTCACTAATCGTATAAAATTAGTGTTGGTTTATCTTTGCCTGATTCTTGATTCTCAGCAATAGCCAAAGAGGGGCAGCTGTAGACACCTAATTTTGTCCAGATCACTAAAACAGGTACGTTTTCTTCCTAAATTGATGTTTCAGAACGTAAAAAGACTTTTTTTCGTCCTACAGGTGGTACTCCGAGACTTAGTTTAAGAGGGCGAGCATAAAAAGTGAAACTCGAAAAAGTCAACACCAGAAAAAGTCAACCCCAAAAAATCAACCTTGAAAAGTCAATTACAGAAAAAGTCAACCCACTTTCAAAATCAAGATTTGAAGCTCAATTCAAAAATGGCGAAAGAATTTTGATAATCCGAGGTCTACATTGAAAGATATGGAGTTCGGAAGTTGGGTTATGGAGGAATGTAGAAAGAAAACCCTAATCCCGGAAATTTGCGGAAAAGTGCTTAAACGATCGAATTGGTCGAAATTGAAGGTTCCAAATGAAAGATAAGCACTGACTACGGGTAATGGAGAAGCCACTTGAAAGAAAAAACTGAAAGAAAAGTCAATCAGGGAGAAAAAGAGACTGGTGAAGAAAAATCTTGATTTGGAGCTCGTTTAAAAAAGGTAAAATGTGGGGGCATGAAAGGGCATTTTTGGAAGAAAAAATCGAAATAAATAGAAAACGGACTCAGAAAATTTTGAAAACTTCCAGAATTCAATATTTAATTATTTTGAAAGTATTAAAAAAAGAAAATTTGAATTTGGAGTCCGTTTGCCATTTATTTGCATCCGGGGGGCAAAATTGTCATTTTACCCAAGCAACCGAAAAGGGCTTCTTTTGGCCTTTCAAAAATCAGACTTGGGCTGGAAAAGAGAGTGCTGGCCTGCCAAGGCCCAAAGAAAGGAGGAAGCTTCTGATTTTTCAATCAAAAGGCCAAGAATTAAGAGTTAGAGATTTTTTTGATCAAACCATTGTGATTAAGCCACATAGGCCAATGCATGAAGAGAAAGAGTGTAAACAATATTCTTGAACAGCTGTAATTATGGATAGCTGATACACTAATCTATGGGTGATAATTTCATGATTTTTCACCTTGAATCACTAGCCCTTGGATGAAAATTGGTTGGAATCAAAATGACAACATCCTAGGAGGAGAGAGAGTCCATTCGGTCAGCCTAAAGGGGGGAGGGGAATTTTCATTTTCACTACTTCATTTTCAGATTTCTTCTTGGTTTTGCTTAGTTTTTTCTCTCTTTGGTTGAAAGCAAAAAGAAAAAGTTTAGAAAAGAAAGGAAAGTTTGAAGAGATAAAGCTTGAAATATAGCTTCTTGAGGTTGCTTTTAGCACCAACTCTTGCACTTTCTTGATTTTCCATTCTTGTTTTTGCTATTTTGATTATTATTTGGTGAGTTTTCTTTTTAAATAAGTGTTTTTTTTTATGTTCTTCTTAAGTTCTTTCTTCATCTCTTTCTTAAATAATTTTTACAAATTTTTTTCCTTATTTTTCTTTAATGGCCGAATGGCCTTTTATTTATTTATTTATTATTGTTGCTGTTTTTTCTTTAATTTTTCATGTTATTTATGTTATTTTCTTTAATCTTGATGCTTTAAGTGTTCTTCTACTTCATATACTTGAATCATGTTTTAATTTGGTTGCTTTGTTTGTTGTCATTTATGAGTTAAATATCATGTTCTTGCATTTTTAATTTTTTGTTTTCATAATGTTTAAATTGATTACTCTACCTTTGTGATTTTTTTTACTTAGCCAAATTTTGTCTAACTTTTAAAAAGTCCTAGATACTATTTGTGAGTCATTTTGTGAGTCTTAAATATTTTTACTTTGATTTTTAAATGATTTTATCAAAGGCAAAAATGTATTTTGGCAAAACAGTTTTTTCACCAGTACTCGTACTTTCCCGATTTTTATGGGCATTCATATTTAATCAGAAAATTAAGATGATTTTTTCCCGTGTAGTTTTACATGTCCTAAGTCTCAAGTATTTTTTTTTTAGATTTGTTTGAATTTTGAAAAATAGGGTAAAAAATCGTGGCTTAAAACTGGACAGTGGAGTCAGAATTGAATTTAAAGAAAAATCATTTTTTCTGTTTTGGTTAAGTTACCTAGAGAAAGCTGATTAGGAAGTTTAGCTACTGACTTAGGGTAGTTTCTAAGCCTTTTTAAACTCTAAAAATGATTTTTTTAAGTCTCGAGTTAAGGGTGGTCAAATCCGGGATTTTGAACTTAGGAAATTAGAGCCATTTAAAAAAGGTTTAGCCCAGTTTTTTATTTTTAATCTATGCTTTTCAAAATTGTTTTCAAACAATCACAAAGTATTTTGGTTTTAGAATATTTAATTTGACATATTTTCCTAAGGTTGCTGGATATCTTTTTAGATATACGGATTTCCTCAATTAAAGGAAAAAAATACATTTTCATGCATTCATTTTCCATATTCATGCATTTTACATAATATGTGATTTTTGCTACGATAATTTCTATGATATTGTTATGATTTTGAGTTATGTTATATTTTTTATTATATGATTTGGAATATTTCATGATATCCTATACTTTTTATTTAGTTATTTTTGTCATATTATTTAGCATATACTATGTTCATGCATTATTATTTTCATTTTTATTTTCATGCATATTATATGATAGCATTATTTTATATTTTATGTCATTTAAATTATATGCTATATCATTCATATTTGCCATGTCATTTAAATTATTTCATCTCATATAGAATATATTATGTTACCTAGGTCATTTCATATAGAACATATTATGTTATCTAGGTCATTTCATTTAGGATATATATTATGTCATTTAGGATATTTTATTTCATTTAGAATATATCATATGACTTAGGATATTGCATCTCATATAGAATGTATTATGTTACCTAGGTCATTTGATTTAGAATATATCATATGACTTAGGATATTACATTTCTTATAGAATATATTATGTCACCTAGGTCATTTCATTTAGAATATGTCATATAACTTAGGATATTTCATTTCATTTAGAATATGCTAAGACATTTAAATCATATCATATCATTTAGGATGCATTATATTATTTAGATTTTGCTATGTCATTTTATTTATGTCATGCATATACATATTCATATCTTTTAAAATGTTTTCAAAAAGGTAATGATTTTCAATAAAATAAAGATATTCCCGAGTTAAAATAATTCATGAGTTCTCTGCCAGGTTTGCTGGGGAGGATATCATCAATTTTCATTAATAACGGAATATCTTCTATAAAAAAAAGAATGATTCGGAAAGTTTTCCAAAACTAATAAAAGTTTCTATATTTTCCCACGTTTGTTGGGGAATATAGGAAAATTTTGAATTTATAAATTCCGGATAATTTTCAATTAAAAATGGAATTATTTTTCTTTAAATTGGGAATTAACTTGAAATACTAAATTTAATACCGATTTTTTATCGAGACATGAGATAACACACGATTAATAAGGTACCGTTTTATACGGGCGTTGTGGGGGTGCTAATCCTTCCCCGCATGTAACCGAGTCCCGAACCTGTTTCTTTGATTTCTCTGGTTTAAAACGCAGACTTGAAATTGGTTTTAAAAAATGTTTTAATTATTTTTTAAACTATTTTTATAAAACCAGTTTTAATAGGTTGCCGATCACACCTAGCTAAAAAAGATTGGTGGCGACTCCATGTTTTTTTTAAGTTCATTTTCAAAACCTTCATTTTTTAGAGGAATTAAGTCGACTTTTCCTCATTTTTTTAATGTCACGCTTAACGAATAATGAAGTCTTGCGATGAGACTTGTTATTTTTTAGGTTGCGACAGCTTGGCGACTCCACTGGAGACAATTAGAGAGTCAGGCCTAGAATTAGTCGTGTGTTATCATAGTCTCGGTTTTGTTGGTTTAATTGGTATTTAATTTTAATTCCCACATTTAAAAAAAATAAGGATAGTTTCAAAAATAATAAATGTTTTTAAGTATGTCCATATTCATGTGCATACATATTATAACTGTTCTCTGGTTATTTTGGTGCATATATTCATTTATTGATTAATTAATGATTTATGTTGTTTAATCTTGTTTGGGGCATTTAGAATAAGGGATATAGAATAGGTGATTAAAGGTTTGTTATTTCTCCTCACACACTAAACGTGCATTTGCATATCATGAATCCTATACCCGGGTTTCGTCCTTTTAGATGGGAGCAAAATAACTAAGCCTTCGTGATTAACAATCCGCATGGGGTAGTGAAAAACTTCCGGAGTACTAAATTACATAAGCCTTCGTGATTAACAATCCGCATGGGCTAGGGAAATAAACTCTAACGAATTGAACCCGCTTTTATCGGGGTGCCTTACTAGCCTTCACCGGCGACAGTGAGGAACAATTCGGGGCTTTTAGAACTCATTCACCTTCATATAGTAAACACTAGGCGAAGCCATGCCGGATTTCCAATTAGAAATCCCGAAGTTAAGAACACATGGAGGAATATTTCCAATCCTTTTATCTTCTATTCTATATTTCGAATAAGTTTATTTTATTTTTTGAAAAACGGACAATGATGAACGTACATCACAATGCCCGTAAAAAATGTTGATATTTCATCCCAGAGATGTTATAATGCCGAAATTTTGTTGGCATCCTCAGGGATAATTATTGTTTTGAATTATATGTTTTTTGTATTATTCGTATTTATTCCCGTTCTAATTCATTTTCTTTTTGTTGTTGTTTTTTGTGTTTTTTGAGTTTTTTTTTTTTTTTTTTTGCATTCTTGCCATCATTTTTGCACATTTGAAGGTTATTGGTCTCGGGATATTATTCAACCAAAAGGGCTTTCATGGAGGGTCAGAGTGTCTCAATGGTCGAGAAACATTTAGAGGTTAGGAAACAGTACGAGAAAGGTCAGCAGGATAATGGGGATTGTTTGAAGATAGGATATGTGTCAGCATTGCCAGCCGAGGTTGATCTTATTATCAAGCAAAATGATCTCCGGGAATTGATTGATATATGGAATCAGTGGAACATATCGGAAAAGAAGCCTTCACTCAGACATATGGGGACATAGCACTGTTAGCTCAGGTTAACGTCAGTGGCGAGGTGATCCGGGCTGTGGTACAATTCTGAAATCCCACTTATCGGTGTTTTACCTTCAACCGAGAGGATATGACTCCAACCATAGAGGAGTATTCGACTTTGCTGCATATTGAGAATGTTATTCCCGATCGTATTTATTTGAAGGATACAAAGACGCTGGGTTTCAAGAAAAAGGTGTCTAAGATTTTGGGAGTGGAAAGAAATTGGGTAGAAAGCCATGTTGTCCGAAAAGGGGTAAGCTACTGTATATCATGGGACATTTTACGGGCTTTAATCCATAGCCATTCAAGCAAGGAGACAGTTAGGAATATTTTTGCTTTGGCTATCTATGGTTTAGTTATCTTCCCGAAAACATTAGGGTATGTGGATGTGGCGATATTTGATGTTTTTGAGAGGTTGAACAAAGGGTAAACCCAACCCCGAAAATTGTAGCAGAAACAATCCGATCCCTAAATTTCTGTAGATGAGAAGGAAAAAGGGTGTTTTCTGGGTTGTGTACAGCTTCTTTACATATGGGTTTAGAGTCATTTTTGTAAACAGGAGAATTTTCCTCTTCGCTCATATTGGAAATCTTTTGCACCAATTGGTGAATTTCTTAAGAGGGATTGGCTTGAGAATAGGACTGAGGAGCAATGGATCAATATATTCCGGAATATCAGGGCTGAGATGATAGTTTGGAGAGCTCCATGGATAGCTCCTATGCCGACATTGTATAAATGCGGAGATAAAGCTTCTGTTTCATTATTGGGAGTATGGAAAGGAGTGAGCTATGCACCACTGCTAGTACTGAGGCAATCAGAATCCCGTCAGTTTACTCCTATGATCCATGACCTTAGTAATTCGGAATTTGCTTATGGAGAAGGTGGATATTCGGGAAAGGTCCGTGAGATTGTAGTAGCATGGAAGGAAACTCATCGGGTGGAGGTAGTTAGATATGCCGATATCATCACATCGGATTACCTGACATAGAGGGTATCTAGGGTTAATGATAGGTTGTTGACATCAGATGGGGAAGAGGTTCAGCATTTGAGTTCGCCGCCCAAGGAAGTGCCATCAGAGTTAGAAATCGGGAGGGCAGAATTTGAAAAAAAAAAGGCCCAAATGAGCAAGGAAATTGCCCGATTGCAAGAAGAGCTTGAGGATATGAAAGATAAGGAAGCGGCCCGAGAAAAAGAAAAGGAAAAGATCAAGAGAGAGCGGGACACTATTCAAAGCGATCTTCAGGAATTACACTTGGAGAACAAGAGGTACCGTTTCGAGCTCAAATTCGAGGGGACTCTCAAGACTTCCGGGGAATGGGAACAAGAAGTCAGAAACCTCAAGAAGGAGAAGAACTATTGGGCAGAAAAAGCAAAACATGAGGAAGCCCGAGCAAATCAACTTGAGAAACAAGCTAGGGAAAGCTTACAAGGCGATGCTTCTGTTGACACGTCAAAGGGTCGTGAACAAGTAGGGATCAGATGGAAGAGCAAGGCAGTCAAAAGAGGACAGTGAAGAAGGTCCAGGATCCGAGGGAGTTATTATAGGACCAGTATTTTGTAATAGTTTTTTAGGAGAGACAGATTGTCATATTGTCTTAAGCAGGGATCTTTTTTTGATGTATTTAGTTCCAGGAAATCAATGAAAGATCGTTTGGTTGGAGTTATCCCGGGGCCAATACTTTTAAATGCATTCATCATTCATTTGTTCTTTCTTTTATATATTTCAATTTATTTGTTCATTCATTTATATTCATAATCATTTATTCATTTATTCTTTACAAATTGTTCATACACTTAGTCATTTATTTATTTGTCCATTCATTTATTATTTATAATTAGTCATTTAAGTTCATACACTTTGTCATTTACTTAGTTGTTCATTCACTAACATTTGTTCATTCATTCATTCATTCATTCATTCAGTTTTTATAAATAAAATAAGAACTGTGTCAATAATTTCTAATCCATGGTTTTAAAAACTAAAGATACAATTGGTCGCACTCAGAAAGAATCAGACTTTCAACTCCCTTACAATACTCGATCTCGAGCAAGAGCCATGGAAAATGATCAGCTTGCTAGAATTGAGAGGATGGAAAAAATTCAAAAAGAGCTGCAGGAACAGTTAACTAAGTCTTAAAAGGAGACACGAGAATAGATGACAAAACTCATGGAGATGATGTGTACTATGATGTGGCAGAAATGGCCAGGAGAAAATTCGGCTACCGGAATGGGGGTAGTGAACCAGGAGGATTGACCAGAAGTGGTACAGAGAAATGGCCAGACATCCCAACCTGTGGGAAATGAACTCCCAACTGGGGCAACATCCTACATTTATATCCAACCAGTAGCCGAAGCACAAAATTTCGGTCCTAAAAGGGGTAATATCGGAGTTGATCCAATTGAGGTTGAGGTTCCAGACTTCGAAGAAATGGTAGAAAAGGAAAGGGCCAAAATGACTAAATTGAAGAGGGTCGAAAATGCTGAATCTTAGAAGAAATATCAGCTGCTAGAGGAAAGGTTAAGGGCAGTTGAAGGAGCAGAGTTATTTGGCAGTCTAGATGCCAAAGAGATGAGCTTGGTATATGATCTAATAATTCCCCCAAAGTTCAAAGTACTAGACTTTGAAAAGTATAATGGGACCACCAACCCATCAGCTAATCTGACCATGTACTGCAGAAGGATGACGGGGCATGATGATAATGAGAAATTGCTTGTTCATTGCTTCCAAGATAGCTTAACAGGGTCAGCCACCCGATGGTACAATCAACTGAGTCGTACCAAGATTCGTTCATGGACGGATTTAGCCAGGGCTTTCATGGAATACTATAAGCATGTATCTGACATGGTACCTGATAGGCTGTCTTTACAGAATATGAAAAAGAGGTACAATGAGAGCTTCAAAGAATATTCGCAGAGGTGGAGGGATCTGGCCACACAAGTACAACCCCCTTTAACTAGCAAAGAAACCACAGTGCTTTTCATCAACACCTTGAAAGCACCTTATTATGACAAATTGGCGGGAAGCGCTACCAAGGACTTTGCAGATATGGTAATATCTGGGGAAATGATTGAGTCAGCTATTAAGAATGGGAAGATGGAAGGGGTGAGTCAACTACCCCAAAGAGAGTTTTTTCTGCAAAGAAGAAAGAGGAAACACATGTAGTAAGCTTCAGCCAATACCCCAATACCCCTATACACCTCCTACACCATACACACCACGAAGGCCCTATACTCCTACCACACCTTATGCACCTCCGACACCTTACACACCATACCCGGGGTATAATCTTTACTACCCAAATGTCAACCACCTTACCCAAAACCCATTCCCCTACACCAATATACCACAACAGCCATTCCCAACTCGTATATCCCCTCAAATAACCCTTCATAGAAATACTGTCCCAAACACTCAGGGTCCCGCACGCAATGATCAACGTTCACCAAGGAACGATCAAAAAACCCAATTTGATCCGATTCCTACCACCTACGTTGAGCCTTGAGACCGTCGTCAAGGTATTTTCAAATCACAGTTTTAAGGACCTTCGGGCATCAGTTTTAAAGACCTTCGGGCACAAATTTTAAAGACCTTCAGGCACCAGTTTTAAAGACCTTCGGGCACCAATTTTAAAGACCTTCGGGCACCAATTTTAAAGACCTTCAGGCACCAGTTTTAAAGACCTTCGGGGACCAATTTTAAAGACCTTCGGGCACCAATGTTTAAGACCTTCGGGCACTATTCTTAAGACCTTCGGGCACAATTTTTCTTTTGAAATTGAACTCATTTCCTTAAGACGGGTCGAGCCTTGATTAGTCAGGGAATTCAATTTAAGGACAAAATCTTCAATTTACAGCTTTTTCAAAAAAAAAAAAAATGATACAAAAAATGAAAAAGAAACCCCTTTCCCTTTCCTTCATATGTGATTTCACTAACCGTACAAAATTAGTGTTGGTTTATCTTTGCCTGATTCCTGATTCTCAGCAATAGCCAAAGAGGGGCAGCTGTAGACACCTAATTTTGTCCGGACCACTAAAACAGGTATGTTTTCTTCCTAAATTGATGTTTCAGAATGTAAAAAGACTTTTTTTCATCCTGCAGGTGGTACTCCGAGACTTAGTTTAAGAGGGCGAGCATAAAAAGTCAAACTCAAAAAGGCCAACCCGAGAAAAAGTCAACCCCAAAAAAGTCAACCCTAAAAAGTCAACTATTGAAAAAGTCAACCCACTTTCAAAATCAAGATTTGAAGCTTAATTGAAAAATGGCCAAACAATTTTGATAATCCGAGGTCTACATTGAAAGATATGGAGTTCGAAAGTTGGGTTATGGAGATTCAGTAGAAAGAAACCCTAATCCGAGAAATTTGGGGAAAAGTGCTTAAACGATCGAATTAGTCGAAATTGAAGGTTCCAAATGAAGGATAAGCACTGACTATGGGTAATGGAGAAGCCACTTGAAAGAAAAAACTGAAAGAAAAGTCAATCCGGGAGAAAATTGAGAATTAGGGTTTTTGGTGGATTTCGGTGAAATCAGGACGAATTACAGAAATGGCCCGACTTGGTAAGAAAAAAGCCCCTAATGGATGAGGAATGATTAAAAAGGGATAACCCAAGGCTCAATTTGAAGAAAATCTAAAAATCGGACTTGTTTTTGGGCAAAATCGGGTTTCGTAGGCAAAAAAGTAAAATTGGAAAAATTGGGAAAAATAGCAAATGGACTCCAAAAATTCTGAAAATTTGCAAATCTCATTCTTAAATCATATGGAAGATATTGGAAAAATAAAATCTTGATTCGGAGTTCGTTTGCAAAATGGCCAAATCCCGGGTCTCTTATGTAGAAATTCAAGAAGAAAAATCCTAAAAAAATAGCAAATGAACTCCAAATCTTCTGAAAATTTGAAAATCTCATTTTTAAATTATTTGGAAGAGATTGGAGAAAGAAAATCTTGATTCGGAGTTCGTTTGCAAAATGGCCAAATCCTAGACCTCCTATGCAATAATTCAAGAAGATAAATCCCGAAAAAATAGCAAATGGACTCCAAAAATTTTGAAAATTTGCAAATATCATTTTTAAATTATTTGGAAGAGATTAGAAAAATAAAATCTTGATTCGGAGTTCATTTGCAAAATGGACAAATCCCGAGCCCCTATGCAATAATTCAAGAAGATAAATCCTGAAAAAATACCAAATGAGTTCCAAAAATTATGAAAACTTCCAAATCATATTTTTAAATTATTTGGAAGAGATTGGTGAAGAAAAATCTTGATTTGGAGCTCGTTTAAAAAATGGTAAAATGTGGGGGCATGAAAGGGCATTTTTGGAAGAAAGAATCCAAATAAATAGCAAACGGACTCGAAATTTTTTGAAAACTTCCAGAATTCAATATTTTATTATTTTGAACGTATTAAAAAAATAAAATTTGAATTTGGAGTCCGTTTTGCCATTTATTTGCATCCGGGGGGCAAAATGGTCATTTTACCCAAGCAATCGAAAAGGGCTTCTTTTGGCCTTTCAAAAAATCAGACTTGGGCTGGAAAAGAGAGTGCTGGCCTGCCAAGGCCCAAAGGAAGGAGGAAGCTTCTGATTTTTCAATAAAAAGGCCAAGAATTAAGAGTTAGAGATTTTTTTGATCAAGCCATTGTGATTAAGCCACATAGGCCAATGCATGAAGATGGAGAATGTCAACATTATTCTTGAACAGCTATAATTATGGACAGCTGATACACTAATCTAAGGGTGATAATTTCATGATTTTTCACCTTGAATCATCAGCCCTTGGATGGAAATTGGTTGGAATCAAAATGACAACATCCTAGGAGGAGAGAGAGTCCATTCGGCCAGCCTAAAGGGGGGAGGGGAATTTTCATTTTCACTACTTCATTTTCAGATTTCTTCTTGGTTTTGCTTAGTTTTTTCTCTCTTTGGTTGAAAGCAAAAAGAAAAAGTTTAGAAAAGAAAGGAATGTTTGAAGAGATAAAGCTTGAAATATAGCTTCTTGAGGTTGCTTTTAGCACCAACTCTTGCACTTTCTTGATTTTCCATTCTTGTTTTTGCTATTTTGATTATTATTTGGTGAGTTTTCTTTTTAAATAAGTGTTTTTTTTTATGTTCTTCTTAAGTTCTTTCTTCATCTCTTTCTTAAATAATTTTTACAAATTTTTTTCCTTATTTTTCTTTAATGGCCGAATGGCCTATATTTTTTTATTATTGTTGCTGTTTTTGCTTTAATTTGTCATGTTATTTATGTTATTTTCTTTAATCTTGATGCTTTAAGTGTTCTTCTACTTCATATACTTGAATCATGTTTTAATTTGGTTGCTTTGTTTGTTGCCATTTATGAGTTAAATATCATGTTCTTGCATTTTTAATTTTCTGTTTTCATAATGTTTAAATTCGTTGATGTTTTATATTTAGTATATCAAGTGTTTGTGAAAATGCTTGATAGTTTTAATATTTCTACTTTGTGTTTGCACGATTTGAGTGTTATGTTTTAGTTGAGCATGTTAGTATATCAAGTGTTTGTGAAAATGCTTGTTAGTTTTAGTATCTCTACTTTGTGTTTGCATGATTTGAGTGTTATATTTTAGTTGAGCATGTTAGTATATCAAGTGTTTGTGAAAATGCCATGCTTGTTTGGAATCTTAGGCCATTCGGCTACCATGTTATTTTGCATTGTGTGTTGCATTTTTGCTATGTTAGTTGATAGTATTTCATTTGCATGACATTTGATTGAGTATTTAGTTTAAGTATATCAAGTGTTTGTGAAAATGCCATGTTTGTTTGGAACCTTAGGCCATTCGGCTATCATGTTATTTTGCATTTTGTGTTGCATTTTTGCTATGTTAGTTGATAGGTTGGCATTTGCATGATATTTGATTGAGTTTTTGGTTTAAGCATGCGTTGTGTTTGTGTTATTTCCATGCATATTTTAGTTGTTAGGTTTGCTTTACTTTGCCATGCATGTCCATGCATTTTAGACCTAGGTTGCATTAAATGCCATGCAAGTTCATTTAGGTCTAGGTCACTATATGGATGCCATGCATTTTTTCATGACATTTAGGTTTAAACTCATGCATTTCATGCACCATATTTGCTGTATTTTTTCATGCATTTCATGTTCATGCCACTTGACTAATGACTTAGGCCAATTAATGGTTCAAAGTCATGCTCTCTTGAGCACACTTGTGGAAAATTAAGGTTTGTCAAATTGATAATTCTACCTTTGTATTATTTTTACTTAGCCAATTTTTGTCTAACTTTTAAAAAGTCCTAGCTACTGTTTGTGAGTCATTTTGTGAGTCTTAAATATTTTTACTTTGATTTTTAAATGATTTTATCAAAGGCAAAAATGTATTTTGGCAAAACAGTTTTTTCACCAGTACTCGTACTTTCCCGATTTTTCTGGGCATTCATCTTTAATTAGAAAATTAAGCTGATTTTTTTTTCGTGTAGTTTTGCATGTCTTGAGTCTCCAGTATTTTGTTTAGATTTTTTTAATTTTTAAAAATAGGGTAAAAAATCATGGCTTAAAACTGGACAGTGGAGTCATAATTGAATTTAAAGAAAAATCATTTTTCTGTTTTGGTTAAGTTACCTAGAGGGAGCTGATTAGGAAGTTTAGCTACTGACTTAGGGTAGTTTCTAAGCCTTGTTAAACTCTAAAAAAATGATTTTTTTAAGTCTCGGGTTAAGGGTGGTCAAGTCTGAGATTTTAAACTTAAGAAATTAGAGCCATTTAAAAAAGGTTTAGCCCAGTTTTTTATTTTTAATCTAAGCTTTTCGAAATTGTTTTCAAACCATCACATAGTATTTTGGTTTTAGAATATTTAATTTGACATATTTTCCTAAGGTAGCCGGATATCTTTTTAGATATACGAATTTCCTCAATTAAAGGAAAAAAATACATTTTCATGCATTGCATTTTCCATATTCATGCATTTTACATAATATGTGATTTTTGCTACGATAATTTCTATGATATTGTTATGATTTTGAGTTATGTTATATTGTTTATTATATGATTTGGAATATTTCATGATATCCTATACTTTTTATTTAGTTATTTTTGTCATATTAGGGTTTATGCATATACTATGTTCATGCATTATTATTTTCATTTTTATTTTCATGCATATTATATGATAGCATTATTTTATATTTTATGTCATTTAAGTTATATGCCATATCATTCATATTTGCCATGTCATTTAAATTATTTCATCTCATATAGAATATATTATGTTACCTAGGTCATTTCATGTAGAATATATTATGTTACCTAGGTCATTTCATTTCATTTAGAATATATCATATGACTTAGGATATTACATTTCCTATAGAATATATTATGTCACCTATGTCATTTCATTTCATTTAGAATATGTCATATAACTTAGGATATTTCATTTCATTTAGAATATGCTAAGACATTTAAATCATATCATATCATTTAGGTGCATTATATTATTTAGATTTTGCTATGTCATTTTATTTATGTCATGCATATACATATTCATATCTTTTAAAAATTTTTCAAAAAGGTAATCATTTTTAATAAAATAAAGATATTCTAGAGTTAAAATAATTCATGAGTTCTCTGCCGGGTTTGCTGGGGAGGATATCATCAATTATCATTAATAACGGAATATCTTCTTGAAAAAAAAGAATGATTCGGAAAGTTTTCCAAAACTAATAAAAATTTCTATATTTTGCCACGTTTGTTAGGGAATATAAGAAAATTTTGAATTTATAAATTCCGAATAATTTTCAATTAAAAATTGAATTATTTTTCTTTAAATTGGGAATTAACTTGAAATACTAAATTTAAAACCGATTTTTTACCGAGACTTGAGATAACACACGATTAATAAGGTACCGTTTTATACGGGCATTGTGGGGGTGCTAATCCTTCCCCGCACGTAACCGAGTCCCGAACCCGTTTCTTTGATTTCTCTGGTTTAAAACGCAGACTTGAAATTGGTTTTAAAAAATGTTTTAATTATTTTTTAAACTATTTTTATAGAATCGGTTTTAATAGGTGGCCGATCACACCTAGCTAAAAAAGATTGGTGGCGACTCCATGTTTTTTTTAAGGTCATTTTCAAAGCCTTCATTTTTTAGAGGAATCAAGTCGACTTTTCCTCTTTTTTTTAATGTCACGCTTAACAAATAATAAAGTCTTGCTATGAGACTTGTTATTTTTTAGGTTGCGACACCATGCATATTCATGCATTTTAGACCTAGGTTGCATTAAATGCCATGCAAGTTCATTTAGGTCTAGGTCATTTTGTTGATGCCATGCATTTTTCCTGTCATTTAGGTTTTAAATCATGCATTTAATGTATCATATTTGCTGTATTTTTCATGCATTTCATGTCCTTGCCACTTGACTTATGACTTAGGCCAATCAATGGTTCAAAGTCATGCTCTTTTTGCACACTTGTGGAAAATTAAAGAGTTGTCAAATTGATTATTCTACCTTTGTGATTTTTTTTTTACTTAGCCAATTTTTTGCCTAACTTTTCAAAAGTGTTATCTACTGTTTGTGAGTCATTTAGAGAGTCTCTAATATTTTTATTTTGAATTTTAAATGATTCTATGAAAGGCAAAAAAATGTGTTTTGACATAACAATTTTCTCACCCAGTACTCATACTTTCCTGATTTTTCTGGGCAGTCATCTTTAATCAGAAAATTAAGCCTATTGTTTTCCGTGTAGTTTTACATGTTCTGAGTCTCCAGTATTTTTTTTAGATTTTTTTTGAATTTTTAAAAATAGGATAAAAATTCGTGCTTTAAAACTGGACAGTTGAGTCAGAATTGAATTTGAAAAAAAATTATTTTTCTGTTTTGGTTAAGTTACTAAGAGGAGGTTGATTAGGAAGTTTAGCTACTGACATAGGGTAGTTTTTAAGTCTTTTTAAACTCTAAAAATGATTTTTTAAGTCTTGGGTTAAGGGTGGTCAAGTTTGGGATTTTAAACTTAGGAAATTAGAGCCATTTAAAAAGGGTTTAGCTTAGTTTTTATTATTAATCTAAGCTTTTCAAAATTGTTTTCAAACAATCATAAAGTATTTTGATTTTAGAATATTTAATTTGATATATTTTCCTAAGGTAGTCGGATATCTTTTTAGATATACAGATTTCCTTAATTAAAGAAAAAAATACATTCTCATGCATTGCATTTTCCATATTCATGCATATCATATAATATGTAATTTTTGCTATGTTTAATTTTCATGATGGTGTTATTATCTTTGATTTAAATTTTTATATTATATTTTTTGTTATATGGTTTTGAATATTTCATGATATCTTATGCTTTTTATTTAGTTATTTTTGTCATATTATTTAGCATATGCTATGTTCATGCATTATTATTTTTGTTTTTATTTTCATGCAATTATATGATAGCATTATTTTATATTTCATGTCATTTGGATTATATGCCATATCATTTATATTTGCCATGTCATTTAAATTATTTCACTTCATATAGAATATATTATGTTACCTAGGTCATTTCATTTTATTTAGAATATATTATATCACTTAGGATATTTTATTTCGTTTAGAATGTATCATATAACTTAGGATATTTCATTTCATGTAGAATATGCTAAGACATTTAAATTATACCTTATCGCTTAGGTTGCATTATATAATTTAGCATTTGCTATGTCATACATATTCATATTCATATTCATATTTTTAAAATGTTTTAAAAAATGTAATGATTTTCAATAAAATAAAGATATTCCTGAGTTAAAATAATTCATGAATTCTCTGCTGGGTTTGCTGGGGAGGATATCATCAATTATCATTAATAACGGAATATTTTCTTTAAAATGAGAATGATTCGGAAAATTTTCAAACTAATAACAATTTCTATATTTTGCCACGTTTGTTGGGGAATATAAGAAAATTTTGAATTTATAAATTCCGGATTATTTTCAAGTAAAAATGGAATTATTTTTCTTTAAATTGGAAATTAACTTGAAATACCAAATTAAAAATCGACTTTTTTACCAAGACTTGAGATAACACACGATTAATAAGGTACCGTTTTATACGGGCGTTGTGGGGGTGCTAATCCTTCCCCACACATAACCAAGTCCCGAACCCGCTTCTTTGATTTCTCTGGTTTAAAGCGCAGACTTGAAATTGGTTTTAAAAATGTTTTAATTAATTTTAAAATATTTTATAAAACCGATTTTAATAGGTGGCCGATCACACCTAGCTAAAAAAGATTGGTGGCGACTCCATGTCTTTTTCAAGGTCATTTTCAAAACCTTCATTTTTCAAGAGGAATTAAGTCGACTTTTCCTCAATTTTTTTTTAATGTCACGCTTAATGAATATAAAGTCTTGCGATGAGATTTGTTATTTTTAGGTTGCGACAAACATAAATTACATAATATATATAAAAATAAAAATAAAAATAATATATTATATATTATTTAATTGGAAAAAGAGCTGGGTTGGGCCGGGTTCAGATCTTAAATGTTGGAGCCAAAACCCGATCTATTTTTTAAACGGGCCTAATGTTTTTGCCCAAATTCATTTTTCGGATCTAATATTTTCGTCCAAACCTTCTAAAATATGAAACAAACCTTCGAATTTGAACGGATAACTCGACCTTTGCACAAATCTATTTGTGAGGGAAAGGCTTGATTTTGGCAGGAGATCACAAAAAGGAGGGTCCCATCCCATGTTTTTGAGATCATCAGTTCAATCACTAGCTCGCTCACCAACTGCCATTGATTTTTTTTTTTTTTTTTTTTTTTTTTTTTTCTTTCATTTGTGGTGATAATTAGGTTTCTCCAATCTATTTTGCTGAAACAACATATCCACCTTGGAATTGAGATTTAATCAGTTGGCACTTGGCATGATGCCAAGCAAATTTTAGGATAACTTCTTTAGAAAGGAAATTTTGTTTTGAAATAATAATAATAAAAAAAAATCTTTATAAAGTTCTCTCTTTTCTATCCGTTACCCATTTCCGTGGCCTGTTTGATATAATGATATGTCATTTTACTAATATAATATATTTAATAAATATAAAAATATTATAATAAATACGATATAATATATATGTTATATTTATGTTTAAAATTTTAATAAATTTAATAATTTATATTATATTTTATATTTATACAATTGACACTAAAATAAAAAACACGAGACACTCAATTTTTTTCATATCTGATTGAAATGTGAAAATTGAATTTTCCATAATACAATTCTTTTCCCTTCTTCTGTGATATGGGCATTGGGTACCTAAATTCTGAATTTTATAACTCATCCTTATCCTTAGAACGTCGGTACCTGACTTTGGTCAACAGTTCGTGAACTGAATTCACACTTAAATTAATATTTGCTCATGGTGAACTGAATAAACCAATAATTTGATTAATATCTAAGTCTTGGCATGAAAAAGAGGAAACAAAATGATGGGAAGAAAAATTAATATTGAAGTATAATTCCATTTGCTAGGAGAGAGTGAATCTTGATCCCAAGACTCAAACCCCTATTTACTCAAAAGAAAAATAAATAAAATATTGAATACAACTTTTATTGTGAATTTATGTCAACACTCAGTATTACGGTAATTAAATTTAATAATTTGTATATTTATGTTGTATTAATATTATTTTTTGTGTTATAATTGTGTTAAGATGTTATATATTTATATAAATTTTGTCAAGTTAATAATTCTTGTTATATAAATTTTGACACACTCGTATATTCGTTTCGTGTTAGTATTATTTTTTTATATCATATTTTAATTATTTTTTGTGTCGTATAATTATATCGTATCTAAAATTACACAATAAATAATTATTTCTTTTAAAAAAAATTATAAAACAAATAAAGATACATGTTAAAAAAAAAAAAGCCAAACCTGTTAATTTCACATCTGTTTAATGGGCCATAAAAAACATTTTCATTGTTTTCAATTGAGGACCACAACTTGAGGGTGGTGGTGGGCTACAAAATAAAATAAAATAATTCTTGTTCTTGGCTGGGGACAAACAACTTGAGGCTGCGTCTAATTAAAGGTCCACATTGTGTCAAATTCATTTTTAAGTAAAGTGATGTTGATAGTTTGTTTGTAAATATTAGTATATTATTACTACTACTATTTTTTTTTTATTTTTATCAATGAGTATTTTTTAAATATTTGTTAAAATTATTGTTATATTAATTTTTTTTATTTAATATATTGAAAAGTATCAAATTAATTATCAAATTATTGTAATTAATACAAAAATATTGTTACAATATCTAATAATATATTAATTATCCTTAAAGTGTTTTTAAGGAATTCATTAGCAAAACATTTTTGTACTTTTATTAATGTTTGCTCTAGTTTGATATGCTGAATTTTTTTTCTTTGATAAACCAATGATTTAAGAGAATTGACCAAAAAATAAGAGCATTTATTAATGTATAACTCGTAAAAATATCTTTATTTATTTTTATACATTTGATTTTAAGTTATACAATGGATGATAATTTTCTTTCATCCATAACTTTCACCCTTCTTTTTTCAAGATTTGAATCCTAAAATTTTAAATTAATTTTTTGAGATTTTTAATTGTAACAGTTTATAACAATTTATTCACTTTCAATGTATTAAAAAAGATATTAATTTTGATAATAAGCTTAGCAAAATCCTTTAAAATAACAATCAAAGTGAAGATAAGGAAAACTTTGAAGTTCTTGATAGTTGAAACTAAAAAGCAAGTGGGAACATGGGCATTGCATGCTAGGTTGTCTTTCTTGGAGATGAAAAAACAACTAGGTGTTTTCAAGTCTTAACTTGATATTTTTTGGAATTTGTATCATTATCAATTATTTTGGGCATTCCAAAAAAAAGCCATTGAGTTAAGGACAATCTTTTGTTGCATATTGAAAAAAAAGTTTTGTTGATTGTTTTTAGAGTATTTTTTTAAATTAATTAATATATTATTTATAATAATGATTTTGTATTAATGTAATAATTAATTATTTTTTTATCATTTTCAATATATTGAGTGAATATATTACTATGACTTATGGGAAATATTAATTAGTACTTAGTGATATTGGTTAAAGTGATATTTATAGAAGGGTTCACTTAATTGGTGCCTAGGCACCGGTTAAAGATTATTTTTTTATTATTTTAGAATTTTAAAATTTTTTTATATTTAATACATTATTTTTATTGAATTAAAAAAAAATAATATATTAATTACACTTTTATTTTTATGGTTTGCTTATCCGGTGCCTATAGTTAATTGGTGCCTAGGCACCGAATATGCTGTAGTTAATGCTGCATAAAGCAGCAGCTATTTATGAAAAAGTTAAAAGTTATGCACCTAACTTTATGACAAAAATTATTGCTATATTTTATGATAAAAATACCCTTACATTTTTTTTTTGTTTTACAACCAATTTTACTTTCAGCTGTGAGTTAATAGCACCAATGGTCTCCAAACTATAGGGCGTATTTTATATTGGTTCCTAAACTTCAAAACGTATCAATCAAGTTCCCAATGTTATAGCTTTGTATAAATATAGTCCTTCTGTTAGTGAGCCCGTCAAATATGACGTTAAATGACAACTGTTATTTGACGTGTAAATAAAATAATTTCCAAATGCTGATGCTGGTTATTACATGTCAATTAAAACAAAAGGAATATTATGTGACAAAAAAGAAAAGAAAAAGAAAGCTGGCAAAAAACAAAAGGAATATAGCTTTTAACACAAAACTACAAAAGCAAACACTATTGTCGGCAGTGGTGGTTAGGGTTAAAACAGATAGAAAAATAAAATTGAAAAAAGAAAGAGAGAGAGATATGGATTTAAGGTTAAAACACGAATAAAAAATCGATTTAGGACCACTGTGGGACCAGAGAGAAGGCCGACCACCACCATCAAACTTGTAGGACCAGATAATTCCTTCACCTTGAAGCAAAAGAAATCAATTTGGGAATGGGAAATCGATTTGGGGTAGGGGAAATCGAAAATTTCAAATCAACAAGGGAAACGAATCTTCAATCGCAATGAGTTGATAGTTGAGAAGTCGGGATGGAGGTCTTGTTGTTTACGGTTAGTGTTTTGTTATTTAAATATATGATTTATATTTTTTAATCTTTTATTCATTTTCGGATTGACAATTTCAGACTTTTTTATTCATTTTTAAATTTTTGTTCATTTTACGATTAGTGATCTAAAAAGTGGTAAAAAAAATTTATTTGTATTTTACGTTAGTCTTAGCCTTTCTATGTTAGCATTCAATAATTTTCATTCAATTCTTGTACAGACATTCGGGCATGTTACATATGCTTTTATCTTTTATATATAATTGTTTGGCATTCGGGCATGTTAAAACAATGAAGCTTTTAAATGCAATGGCTAGTTTTTCCCAGCATATTCACCATGTTCACAAATGTATATTTTGACTTTGCAGTTTGACCATATAATAATAATATGATTTCTATGCTATATCATCTCTTTTGAAATGGTGTTCTATTCTATCTTATCCTATCATGCTAAAGTTTGCAAAGTTTATGAACGTTGACATTATTAAAATGCACACTGATGTTATTTGTGTAAATATGCATAAGGAGATTGAATGGGCTATCATACTGTGTGGTGCACGTGTTGTGGTTTTAAAATATTGTTTATCGATATATTATATAATATTGCAGTGCACGTGTTGTGGTTTATGTTATTATATTGCATATATTTTATTCTTTTTCATAGTTGCATATTGTACATGTTATCCTAGAAACGTTTTTTTATTTATGACAGATGATTCTTCTGAATACTTCACTATTGCTGTACATCATGGGGGATGTTTTTCTAGCATGCCTAACAGACAATATATACAATGGGAGATTGATTTTTTTGACTTGTGAGAGGGTGATAGGATGTCTTTAGTAGAACTTGATTGTATGGCAGCAATGTTAGGACATGTTGGGCATATAGAGTTTTATTGGAAAATCCCTGATAGAAATTTAGCAGAAGGTTTGGTTAGGATAAAGAGTGAAGATAATGTTATGCTGATATGTAATAATGTGCCTCCAACTAGGTATATGTCTATTTACCTAACCTATAAGACAAGTGATGGTTCAAATGTACATGGTAGTAGTAATAATGTAAGTATTGAGAATGTTAATGAGATTGAAGGGTTTGAGAATAAAGGTAATGATATGGATGAGGGAGAGTTTGATGAAGATGGGTATGATGAGAATGAAGCTAATGATATAGGTGAGGGAGACTTTGATGAAGATGGGTATGATGAGAATAAAGGTAATGATATGGGAATAGAACAGGATGACAATGACAGTGATAGTGATAGTGAATTTAGAGACAATGAGCATGAGATGGATGAAGATGATGATGAAATATTTGATGAAGCTGTAGACCCTAATATTGAGAGGGATGGTGGTGATACAAAATCTAATCCTAGAATGAAAGGTAAAAGAAGAATGGAAGGTTGCAGCAAGGGTAGTAGTGCAGTGGAAGATAGTGTAGAAGATGATATCGAAGTTGAGCAGAGCATTGATGGATATGTTTCTTGCTCTGATGATTTATATAGTATTGATGGATCTGACAGTGACGAAGTAGATAAACCCAAAAAGAAATGGCCTGAATTTAATGTCGTAGCTGACATGAATGACCCTATTTTTTCTGTTGGCATGATATTTGCTGATAAAAAACAAGAATGCTAGCATTAAAGATAGGGTGAATATAGTATTTAAGAAAAATGACAAAATCAGGCTTAAGGTTGTGTGCAAACAAAAGTGTGATTGGACATTATATGGTAGGAAGTTAAACAAAGATCCAAATGATATGACCTTCCAAATAAGAACTTATAAGTCCAAGCATACTTGCTGCAAAGATTATGTGAAGAGGAAAATGGATTACAAGTGGCTCTGCAATAAGTATATGCATTATTTTCTTGCTGATCCTAATTTTTCCTTGTCTTCATTTGAGATTCTGGTCTATAAGGAATATGTTTTGATTGTGCCAAGGATGAAGTTATGGAGAGCAAAACAGCTGGCTTTGGAAAGACTTCACGAAAATTACATTGATCAGTATTCTAAAGTAGGGAGGTATGTTGAAGAGATAAGAAACACTTATCCTGGATCTAGTGTTCTGTGTAAGCTAGATGCTGGTTTATTCCAAAGGATGTATGTGTGTTTGAAAGCATGTGTTCTCGGAGTCCAACATTGTAGGCCATTCATCAGTATTGATGGTTGCCATCTAAAAGGAAAGTATGGAGGACAATTGTTGACTGTTGTTGGTATTGATGTTAATGATTGTATATATCCAAGTGCTTTTGCTGTGGTGGAAACTGAAAGTACAGACACATGGACTTGGTTCATTAACCTTTTGAGTGAAGATGTCAATATCGAAAATCAATATAGTTGGAAATGGATGTCTGACAAACAAAAGGTAAATTTAGTGTAATTTCTTTATTTTGTATGTTTATTTATGTTGTAGGGATTGAAATTTGCACTGAGAAGCTTGTTTCCTGAATCAGAGGATAGATGTTGTGTGAGGCACTTGCATAACAATTTCAAAACTGATGGCCACCGAGGCAAGAGCTTAAAGGATGCTCTGTGGGTTGCAGCAAGAGCAAGCAACATGGCAGATTTCAGGACTTGCATGGATGAGTTGAAAGCAAAGAATCGAAATGCATGAGTGGCTTTCAGAAAAACCAGCACAAGAATGGTCCAGGTCTCATTTCAGCACCCTTCCAAAGTGTGATATGCTTCTCAACAACTTGTGTGAGTGCTCCAACAAGTACGTATTGGATGCAAGGGACAAGCCGATATTGACTATGGTTGAAACAATCAGATGCAAGTTGATGAATAAGTTTTATGTGAAAAGGAATGCAGTGGAAAAGTTTCCTGGTGTTCTTTGTCCTAGGATCCAAAAAAAGCTTGATAAGAATAAAGAATTGTCAGGAAGGTATTGGCCTCAACCATGAACACAAAGAAAATTTCAAATCAAATGTGTTAGTAACCAATTCACTGTGGACCTAGATGAGAAGTCATGCAGTTGTAGGATTTGGGATTTGTCTGGAATCCCTTGCCCACATGCAATTTCTGCAATTTGGTTTAACAAAGAGCAAACAGAGGCTTGTGTGGATGAGCATTACAGTGTGGAGACACAAAGGAATATTTATAAAGAAGCCATAAACCCAATCAAAGGTGAAAACTCATGGCCACCATCTAACTACATTCCTCAACCTCCTGTAGTGCAAAGAAAACAACCTGGCAGACCTAAATCCAAAAGAAGGAAAAAACCTGATGAACTTACCCCACAAATAGATAATCCAACCAAAGTTAAGAAAACTGGAGTCACAATAACATGTTCCAAGTGTGGACAAAAAGGACACAACAGAAGGTCTTGCAAGATCCTTACAACATGTCAAAACAATTCTCAACAATCAAGTAATGTAAGTGTTCTTATGATGGTTTATGTGTTTTTAGGATTAGCAACTTCTAATATTTTTTTGTTATCTCATTTAGGAAAATAGAGGATCTGTTGAGCAACCAGAACCACATGTTGAGCAGCAACAGGGAGTTCGTTCACTTTCTGATATAACCGTAAGGTAGATGCCTGATGTAAGTTTTTTAATTGTTATTTAATTATATTAATGAACTTGGTACAATCGTAGGATTTTGATTATTTTTTTATGTTCTGTGTTTAGGGTTCAAGTCAAACAATTTCTCATAATATGACTTCATTGGGTACACAAAGTTTCCAAGATGCATCTAAAATGTTTAATCCTACTCCCCCAACTGAGGTAAATGACTAATATCTATATATCTTCATTGGGTACACTGCATTTTATGGATATATCCTATATCTACATATTATAAATACTAAAGTCATCTGTCAAATGTAGGGCACTTCAACTGGAGCAAGTCAAAAGAAAGGGAAGATTGTTGCTTCAAGATACATGAATCCTCTTCCAACAACAACTGCCCCAGTTGCTCACAAGCATATTGCCCACAAGAATGCTGCCTACAAGCATGGTGCTCAAAAGAACTAACTTCAGCTGGATGAGAATGTTATACTATCTGTCCTGATACTTACTAGTTTAGCAAAATAGAGCAAAGCAAGAGTTTTTTTGTTGGCCTGATACTGTCTGTTTTAGATTCTTTTTGTGAACATCCACTTGGTTTTTTCCAAAAAGTGCTATATTGCCTAGTAAATCAGTTTCCAGGAAATACATATTTTTGGTTAAGCTTTATGTTTGTTTACTTGTAGTTTCCAGGATCTTTTTGAAGTTTGGTAATATAATCCAGGGAGGATTTCTAAATCATTGCTTCTTTAGTTACTTGCAATTTCTCTGTTTCTCCTTTAGTTGTTTAAATTTGTTTAAGTTTGGCTGAATATGGAACTCCTATAGTTGTTTAATTTTGTTTTAGTTGTTTAATTTCTTTGTTTCTCCATCTGGGAAGATTCTTAGGAAGGATCTAACAAAGTTTTGATTTTGGTCAAAGAACAGTGGTATAATGGTTATGTTTAGTTAATTTAGTAGCATAATTTTATCTTTAGTTAATTTGTAAAAATCTATAGTGAAGCCAAATAAGTCAAAATTTGCAAGAATTTAGCTCTTCTATCAACAAGGAAACTTCAAATTGTGTATAGTATTGATCTGTTGCAAATCAATTGTGTGGGTACATCATACAAACAAAAGTGTTTCAATCACTCAAGGCATCCATTTCTATCCTCTGATGTCTTTAACTACAACCAAGTCAAACAAATTACAAAATAAAGCAAATATTGTCACTACATTGAAAGTTATAAGCTTTTGGCTAACTGTGTGTGGACCATGGAGAAAGTAGCCAACAAGTTTCTTTTTCAAAATCTGGAATCATACAGCAAAATAGAGGTTGATGGACATGGAACTATTAATACATAAAGGTCAATTTTCTTTTGCTATGTAAAGAGATTACAAAGCTGAAATGCTTGATCATGTGCTTCATACAAATTGAAGTTCCTAATACTTACTGTCGTAACCTCTGTACACTAAATTTTCTACAAAGATGAACTCTAAAACCAACTTCGAAAAACAGAGGCATTACGTTGGAGGATTATCTTCATTACAATCCATTTCCAGCATTATTTTCATTTTTCCCCAACAACAGCATCACAATAACAACCAACAAAAACATTACCATCCATTTCCAGTATCCATTGTTGCGATTCTTAATGTTGTCTTCAGTGTTGGTGTTGCTACTGATATTTTCTCTGCCTGCTTCATATTGTCGCTCTAGTCGACGCAACCTCCTCAATAAACCAATGATAACCACTTTGGAATGTTCATCAGTTGGAGGATCGAACCATTGAAAATATCCACATGCTCCAATTTGCTGCAACAAAAATCATAAATTTGCTATAACACTGATGAACATACAAAATCTTCAAAAATAATTTCATACCCATAGTTACTGTAGCCAAAAAACCTTCGACCTGGATTAGAATCTGTCCACGAGGTCCTTATGGAAGCTTCATCACGACAATGGCAAATAGGCAACATTCCTCAGTTAGCCATCCCAAAGATTATAGACTCATATGATTTTTCCTAAAAAAAAATTAAAACCCTCTCCTTCTTATCCCTCTCGATTCCTTCTTATCCTTCTCGATTCCTTCTCCTCCCTCTCTTTATTTTATCCCAAATTGGTCAAACCCTAAAACCCCTCTCAATTCCTTCTTTTTTTCAGTTTTGTTTTTCTTTTTGTTTTAACCCTAGCCCCACCCCACTGGCCGACAATTGATTTTGGTAAAATAATTTTTGCTTTTGTGTTAAAAGCTATATTTCATCAACTTTTTTTTTTCTTTTTTCCACATAATATTCCTTTTGTTTTAATTGACATGTAATATCCAGCATCAACATTTAGAAATTGTTTTATTTACACGTCAAATAACAGCTGTCATTTAACGTCATATTTGACGAGCTCACTAACAGAAGGACTATATTGATACAAAGCTATAACATTGGGGGACCTGATTGATACGTTTTGAAGTTTAGGGACCAATATAAAATATGCCTATAGTTTGGGGACCATTGGTGCTATTAACTCTTTAGCTGTAGAACTAATTTTTTTACTATATTATCTTTTCTAAAAAATAATTATAAATAATGATTTTCATCTAACTAACAATCTAATTCAATTCTTCTAATGTTTTTCAAAAATCTCATAAGATTTCGATTTATTATCCATATTAATTAATTTTCAATAAAAAAAATTGAGACTCATTCGTAGAAAAAAAAAAAAACATTTTTCTATATTCGTTTATGAATATATCATTCTTAACTTGAGATTGAGTACAATAAAATAATAAACTTAAAAAAAATAGGCTTTAGCTAATTATTATAGCAATTTATTAATGCCAACTAAACTAATTATTATAGAAATTTTAATTTTCTCCAAATAAAGAAACGCAAGAAATACTTTAACATCCAAAAGTAAAATATAACTCATATAATTCAATAAAATAAAATAAAATCTCACTAAATATAAATATTAAAATATTTTTAAAATTGAACCAAAAGTAGTGAAAGATGTCTTAAAAAACTTTCAGATACATATTAAAATCTAAACAAATATATATATATATATATATATATTTTTGGTGACAGGGGAAAACATTACAAATTGAGTGAACTTTTGATAAGAAGTTACCTTTCTTGAGGAAGATTATTGAAAATGCATACTTGATAAAAAAAATATCTCAATTGTGCAAGATTACTATTTTATTTTGCTTATATGAACTCTGACAGGCTATTATTTTAAGGAAAAAAGGAGTGACTTTTAGAAGACCCTTAAGATTCAATATAAATAGAATATAAAGATTATTTTTTGAAGAAAAATAAAAAGTATGATAGTCTAAAGATATTATAATTTTAAAATAATTTTAAAAAAAATTTATTTAAATTATCGTGCATAACTTTTAACTTTTTCATAAAAGGGTACTGCTTTGCTTTATGCAACATTAATTACAGATTAACCAGTGTCTTGATAGTGGTTTACATCTCTCATTATAAAAAAAAAATGTAATTAATGTATTATTTTTTTTTAATTTAATAAAAATAATATATTAAATATAAAAATAAAATAAAATAATCTTTAATTTATGCTTATAAAAACTATATTATTATATATAGTAATCTTTAAAAAATATTTTTAAAACATTCATTAATAAAATCTATTTTAAGACTTAATTATGACATTACATTATGATTTATGAGATACTCTCTGGCGGTGGCACCCAGATAGAAATCCTGACAATAAGTTTTTTTTTCATTAATTATGGGTTAAAGACTAAGAAGATTTTTGTCTCCCACATGACTAATTTCTCTCTTTCTTATTTTGGAAAATCACATTTTTCTTAATAATTTAGCTTATGATAACTAAAATAATATTTTAATTAATCTTAATAAGTGCTTATAAATAGGATAATCCTCTCTTAATAATAATCTATCTTATGATAAACAAGCTGCCATGTTTAGCAAATCCATGCCCCAAAGAGAACAGAGCAAGCCACACGTGACGTGAAGAAGGTTTTTTCAATTAAAAACATTAAAATAATAATAAAAAAAAAACCCTTAAACTTTATTATTTTATCTAAATAAATTTTTATACTTTTATTACAATCAAATAAATCTTTAACCTTTAATTTATATCAAAATAAGCGCTTAATCTTTAATTTGTACCCAAATAAGCTCCTAACTTTTAATTAATACTTTAATAAACTCTTAACATAAATCAACTTTCCTTTAAAATAAAGTTTATTTTAGTACAAATTAAAAAATTAAAATTTATTTTAAGAAATTAAAATAATTTAGAAAGTTTTCCGTATTTTAGCCATTAAAAAAAAAACGATTCAGTTGTAACCTTTGTGATATTCTGTGTCATAATTTTTTTTTTGGATAGTTATTCCGTGTCATAATTAATTACTACTACTACATTTTTTTTAAGAAAAACAATTAATTAATTAAGATAAGATGTTAAGAAACCATTACGCTTGGCAAATTTTTTAGACATGATAATTCTGGCAAATTTATCCAAATATTGCTAAAAAAAATTATCAAACTACTTATGTTTTCAAATTATATACCAAAATACGCCTTTAAAAAATATATGGGAAGTCGCCATATCATATGGCGACTTCCCTTCTTACTTTAATATTTTTTTTTGAAATATAATGGTCAGAAGTCGCCATATGATATGTCGACTGCTGACCTTTTTTTTTTTTTTTTTTTAAATATAGTTCGGAAGTCGTCATATGATATGGCGACTTCCGAACTAATTTTTTTTTAAATTTTAAAATTCTAACATTTTAAAACGGTAAAAAATATATATATTTAAAATTGTAACCGTTTTAATTTAAAACGGTTAAAAAAATTTTAAAAATTGAAAGGCACCCCCTACCCACCCCCCACAATTCACCTATAAATACCCCCTTACATTCATTTTTTTCATACAATTTCTATTCTCTTCCTCCTATTTCATACCAAAAAAAAAAATTCTAAAATTTTTTCTTAGTGTTGATTTCAAAATGGCTTCATTGTTATTCAGATTGCAAGATAATCACATATCCGCGGTTATATATCAAGAGGTTAGTAAATTTTTTATAATTTTTTTATAATATTCTTTATAATATTCTTTATAATTTAATTAATTATCATTATAATTGTTATTAATTTTTTATTAATTTTGTTATTAATTTTTATTAAAATTATTATTTATAATAATAATTTTATAATTAGTTATATTTCAAAGAGATTGCATTATTTTTTTTATGAATTTATAATTATTTAATTTAATTAATTATGAACAGGACCATGTTCGCGTCTTACGATCGAGAAATTTTTTTTTGAAGATCCGCAGCTATCTATTATCAACCACTTAACGAGTGTCGGATTTTATTATGCAAGTCAAATTCGACAATGTATGCTTCTGCCGGATTTAACTAGTGCGTTGGTTGAATGATGGAGACCCGAGACACATACTTTTCATTTTTCATGCGGTGAATGTACGATCACTTTAGAAGATGTTGCGCTCCAACTTGGACTACCAGTGGATGGCATGCCAGTTACAGGTGCAAGTCTTCTAGATTGGAATGAAGAGTGCCAAAATTTATTGGGCGTTGTACCTCTAGAAGAGTGTCTCAAGGGCTCATTGGTGACAAAAACGTGGCTGCAGTTATTGCAAAATCTCCCCAAACACGCAAGCGAAGAAGAGGTAAAATATGCTGCTAAAGCATATGTTTTACGTTTGATTGGAGGAATGCTAATGCCCGACAAATCGAGTAGTCGGGTACATTTAATGTATCTTCCATTTCTTCGTAATTTAGAGCATGCAGCAAATTATAGTTGGGGTTCTGCGTGTTTGGCGATTTTGTATAGAGAACTGTGCCGGACTACAGTTCCCAACTACCATGACATAGGTGGACGTTTACTGCTTCTGCAGTCATGGGCTTGGCATCGACTGCCATTTATTACTCTGCTCGGGAATTTTCCGCCTGTATACCCCCTTGCAAGCATGTAATAATCTTGACTATTTTTATTAATTGTGTACGAACTTGTATTTTTATTAAGTCATCTTAAAGATTGTAGCGATATTCCGCTTGACCTTCGAACTATAAGATCACGACCAGATTGAGAAGGATATCATAAGGTAAATGTTTCGATTGTTGCATTCAAGTATTTTTGTATTTAATCCATATTAAACTAATAATTTGTAATAATTATTCACAGTTTGTGTGGATTCCATATTCTTGAAATGAAATTATGGCATGTCTCCGATCGAATACAACTAATAATTTAATATATGGATAGCAAACACAGCATTGATATGCTTTGCATATGTAGAGTGGCACACTACTGACAGGGTGTTGCGACAATTTGGGATGCAACAACCAATTTCGCAACCACTGGTGAACCTTGATAAGGTTCACAAGATTGATATGTGTGGGCGCCATGAAGTATTTTGGCCTACGAATCATCGACAATGGATCCAACTGTGAAATCTACGTTCTGAACAAATTCCGACAGATATACCCATTGTTCGTAATAATTTCAACCCATCTGCTGATTACATAAGATGGTATAAAAATGAAGGTCGGCCTTTTGTTTGTCCACCGTCGGAGTTTAAGGATATTAGGAGTATGCCATTTCCCGGACAGACTTCAAATCCAGTCCGTCCTACACACGAAATGAAAGTTCCTAGACCTAGCCGACAACGTGGGCGGATGCGTCAACCGAACTCATCACATGCGACGGAGTTCACTGCACCGAGGATGTCATTTAGTCATCCTAAACCTCAACCAGAACATGGCATAGCATCCAGTCATCGTCATGTTGGGATTCAGCTCATGCTCAAACAGAGATAATGTATAATTTAATCATCAAGTTAAACATACAACGCATCGGAATAAAATAAAAACAAAGAGAAATCGAATCCCTCTATGGATCTACCTATGAATTCAAAACGATCAGGCTGTCAAGAACAGATAACAATCAAAATCTCATACCTCTATATTGGAGATTGCCGAAACCTCAAGACAGATTCTTGATGTTCTTGTTCTTGTACACAAAGCTCGCTTATCAAAAACCAAAGCCGTCCAATTGTCCGACCTCTAATAGTAATCCACACAGGTGATTCGAAAACCTTCTCAAGGTTGAAATTATGTTTTGCCAAGACGATGCTAGTAGTCTAGGTTGTGAAAAACCTTCATCCTCTACCTTAGTTAGCCAAAAGAAACAAGAAGAATCTAATTCTCCCTTCTCTCTTGCTATTCGGTTGAATCTCACTTGTTAGTGTGAAAGGCGCCGGTTTAGGTTCATCCTTGGGGGGGGGGGAGGCGGCAACAACATAAGCATATATATATATATATTAGTGGGTTTAGTGTATGCCAACTATTTGACTAATTGCACTAAAGCCCTTATACATATTATTAAATATTCATGCTAAGCCCACAACATTTAATGAATATTTAATCTGGTCCAAACCCATTTTAATTTCATTAATCATCTTTTGTGTGTGACCCATTAGGCCCTTAACATGTTGGCAATAAATATAATTAATTCAATTAAGAATTTCCTATTTATATTTATAGATCATGAGCTGCATCTAGCAATGCATCATGACCACCCAAATGCCAAGAGAGTCATCAAGCTTCGACTAGCCTTTCATGTACAATATGTCTGTGTTATTAGATCCCTTCATCAAATATCCCGGGATAGGAAAGAGCATGATTCAGTTTCTACTCTTAATCCCATTCTATATTAGATCTGCAGCTTTAATATTAACTCCTTAAGTATTGCCTTGGCCAAGGACTTCAATAAGTTAATATAAGCCAGATACATGGGAGATATGTCCCCTCATATCACTTGGGGTGATGAATCCTCTCTGGACCACTCATTCATCTTCGTATGCTTCATGTCATACCCAATAACACTCTACCATAAGCATCCCCGTGATTGGGACCCGTTTGTGATGAAATATAAGTATGATAGTTCACATACAAGATGATTTGGTGTCACAAGTCAAAGGATTACTTACACTATTGACACATGAGAGTATTTTTCATAGACACTTGATGAAATATCAAATGGAACTCTCATAGTGGGTCATGTTCAGTGAACTTGTTCAACTAACAAGCACCCATATGTTATCCCCACGTATCTCTATACTTTCAACCTATGAGACCGGTTGCATGCATCAAGTGCATGAAGGCTTAACATATGCCAGTCTTTGAGCATTGTCAATTCCCTGTCTTGACAATACGATGACCAGGAATAGTTTTAGAAACACGGCATTGATGCATAAGGATCCTCATAATTGTAACTCCTTACAATTCCTTTGCAATGCCATTGTGTTTCATGGGCTTTATCTTCACAAGTGATTTATAACAATTATAACAAAACTTATGGATAAAGAAATACCTCAATTATAATTAATAAACTATAATGTGCAATACATGAATATATAAATAGTGTCTTACAAGCCTAACTAGATTGGCTTGTAGGGCTTACACCAACAATATCCCACTAGCACTAAAGCCTATCGCCCATGTACTTAAGCCCATATCCTTCCATGTGACAATTATGTTTCTGCTAGGACAGAACCTTAGTGGGTAACCTTTTTCATATTATTGTCACCTCTTTCAATGATTACACTAATCAGGTGAAACTACCGTAATATATGTATGGATCTATGATGAGACCTTAGTTTCTTAGCTTGCGCTATGGCTCCATTGTTATCACAGTAAAGTGATACTGGATCAACAATGCTCGGAACCAACCAAGTTCTTTAATGAACTTCTAGATCCAAACAACCTCCTTTGGTACCTCAAACGAGGAGATATACTCGGCTTTGGTTGTTGAATCTGCAGTCATCTCTAGTTTGGAAGCTTTCCAACTGACTGTACCAAGATTCAAGGTAAATATATAATTACACTACGATTTACTACCATCCTAATCAGATTAGAAGTCAGCATCTGTATAATCCCTAGCTTGGAGTTCAGCCCCTCCATAGGACAAGAAAGTATCCTTAGTTCTTCTCAAGTACTTGAGGTATTCATGACAGCAATCCAGTGACTATCACCAAGATTGCCCTTTTGTATCTGCTCATAACAGTCAGAGCGTATGATACATCTGGTCTAGTGCACAACATAGCATACACGATAGATCCAATTGCCGAAGCATATGGAATCCTATCCATCTGTGTTCTTTCTTCATAAGTTTTAGGACACATCTCTTTCGAGAGAGGTATGCTATGTAACATAGGCAAGTTTCCTCTTTGGGAGGTATCCATGCTAAACCTTTTAGCACCTTGTCTATGTAAGTGGATTAGGAGAATCCAAGCAGCCTTTTTGATCTATCTCTATAGATCTTAATTCCCAGAATAAATGCTGCTTCTCCCAAATCCATCATGGAGAATTGTTTGGATAGCCAGACCTCAATCATCTGTAGCATAGGTACAACATTTCCTATAAGCAATATGTCGTCGACATGTAGCATCAGGAAACAACTGCCAGTCTGTTTACCTTCTTATAAACACATGGATTATCAGGATTCTAGATAAAACCATATCCTTGGATCGTTTCATCAATTCTGATGTCCCAGCTCCTAGATGCTTGCATTATGCAACTCATCACATTCCAGTAGAAAACCATATTTCACTGGATCATGTCTATCCTCACTAGACATTCAGAGCACTTGTGTTTCTTGAGCATCAATCTGAGCATCTAATGCCTCGACCGATGGCTCAGGTTCCGAAGGAATGTTAGGTTGTGGTTCTTGAACTTCTTCAAGTTCTATTTTACTCCCATTAAATCCTTCTAGTAGAATCTCATTCTCTAGAAAAACAGCGTGTTTTCACACAAACACCTTTTGATCAGTAGGACTGTAAAAGTAATATCCAACAGTCTTTTTAGGATATCGCACAAACTTACATTTTTATGATCTAGCTCCCAGCTTATCAGAAGGTACTTGCTTCACATAAGCAGTACATCCCCAAATCTTTAGATAAGATTAGTATGGCTTCATGCCATACCACATCTCATATGGTACCTTATCTACCGATTTGCTTGGAACCTTATTTAGAAGGTAAGCTACAGTTTCTAAGGCATATTCCCAAAAGGATATCGGAAGGTCAGCCTTAGACATCATGGATCGAACCATGTCCAACAAGGTTCGATTTCTCCTCTCGGGCACTCTATTATGCTGAAGAATTCCAAGTGGAGTCCATTGCGATAGAATTCCATTTTCCGTCAAATGATCCAAGAAATCATGAGTTAAATATTCTCCTCCTTGGTCCGATCTAAAAGCTAGAATATTTTTCCCAGTCGGTTTCTCTACGTCAGCTTTGAACTCTTTGAATTTTTCAAAAGCTTCAGACTTGTATCTCATCAGATACACATAACCATATCTAGAATGATCATCAATAAAGGTTATGAAGTATGAGTAATTACCTCTAGCTATATTTAGTGGCCCACATACATCTGAATGTATTAAGCCCAATAAAACACCAACTCTTTCACCTTTTCCAGTAAAGGGAGTCTTGGTCATCTTACCAAGGAGACAACATTCACAAGTCCCATATGATTCATAATCAAAGGGTTCCAAATAACCAAGTTTATGCAATTTGGAAATCCTTGTCTCATTGATATAACCAAGTCTACAGTGCCAAATGTAAGTCTTACTTGGATCATCCTTTCTTGCTTTCTTGACATTTATATTGAACATAGGCATCTCTGGATCCAAAACATATAATCCATTATGTAATGTTGCCGATCCATAGTGAATGTCTTTAATAATGATGGAGCAACTATTACCCTTCATTCTTATCCCGAAATCATCATTAACAGTGAGGTATGAAACCGAAATGATGTTTCTAGACAATACTGGAACAAAGTAAAAATCTTTCGGTTCCAATTTCATGCCAGACGGCAAAGATAAAGTACATGTTCCAATGGCCAATGCTGCAACTTTTGCACCATTGCCTACTCTAAGAACTACTTCATCTTTTCTTAACTTTCTACTTTCTTTCAACATCACAATGTCATTACATAGATGTGAACCGCATCCTGAATCAATTATCCAGGAATTGGATTTAATAGTAGAAAGATTCAGTTCAATCACAAACACAGTCAACCCAGAAACTTCTATAAGTTCTTCTTGACTTGTCAAGTAAGCAACCTTCCTTTCATTGAGAACGCTTCTCAATCTTTTGTACCAATCCAAACATTTTGGACTAATGGCATTCATAATGCCTCGCAGTGCAGTTAAAGTATTAACCATTTTCAACAACCTAATATGGAAAAAGTATATATCAGTTATATTCATGCATTTATACTAATTCAAGATGAGGTATTAAATCTCTTATTGGTTCTCCCACTAATTTTTCAAGATAATAGCCCTCACTATTATTCGAAAATCTAATCAAGGTATTTCTAGTGGGTTGGGATCCCTTTCAACATGTTGCAACCTTGAGTGACTCAACAAATTACAACAAGCCTAGTTGGGTAGATAACATAGCTTATCAATTGCATCTCTATGCAACTCCCAGATCAGTTAGGTGACAACTCTTTGTCTAAGCACATCATATGTACTTCGCCTAACTATGCCTCTAACACCATGCGATCAAGTTTTACGCATTCGGACAACATGGCATTAGTTAAGTAAGACCCAACTTCATAACTCAAACATATTCGTACAGTAGTTTGACCTTGAGAGACTCAACAAGCCTCCTACTGGAAGAACTATGGTTATCTTGTTATGATGATGGAGGGCAACTTTATCATGCGAAACATGTGACTCAATATTATAAAGAGGGATTTCCTTGTTCTTTATAAGTATCATCATATCAAACATTCATAGCATTTATAATATCGCATAAAATAAATCTATAACATGCTTTCTACTTGGATGATTATGGACTTTTCTAATCTAATTTCCTTGAGCCATCAAAGAAAATTAGTTGGTCAAATTCCTAGGTGATTACATACATAGTCTTCAAAGCTTGCTTATAATCTCCTTATCTTCATGGCGCCTATCTTCATCTTCAAGTTACAAAAATTATTCCTAGCTAATCCTAATTTTACACTTTGATGTAACTAATTACATTTGTAATAAAGAAACCTCAAGTTACATTTGAGGGGAATTAGGTGAGGAAAAAAATTTTACAACTCCAGAAAATGAGAGATAAGGCAGGGCACGCAGTCCCTATTTATTAATAAAAACAATAAAATTAATTCAACCATCCACAATCATATTGGGTCTAAGTCCATAATCATCCCATACATCCACAAACAATTTATGAACATATAAATCATGCTTTAATCTCTAGTTAACATTCAATGATTATATTGATCCATAATTTAATTCAAAAAAAATAATAAACATTTATTCTAATCTCATTAGAATAAATCCTAATCCAATTAGGATTATTTCCTTTAATTAAATTATCATCCAATTAAACAATTTAATTGAATATTTATGTAAATTCTTATTTTGGTGATTTAATTAATTTAACAATATTACCATGGTTACTAATTTTTAGTGTTGTATCTCAACTAGGATACTACAACATTAGTAACTCAATATTGCTAAAATCCATAAGCTGTGAGAATCTGATAGAAGCGAAAACCCTAGCAAGGGAAGGAACAGGCTGTGGCTATCAGATGTAGCCACCACCCCTTTCTCTCTCTACAGGCTCTCTATCCGCTTTTCACAGCTTCCAACTTTTCAATGCTAAATCAGTTTTATGATTTTTCAGGCTTGCCAAAAATAATTCTAAGCAATTTTAAATCCTAAAAATCATTAAACCATGCATTAAAACCAGCCAAGAAAAATCTACAAGTTTTTCTCACTAAAATCACCAAATTTGTGCAAAGCAGGCAAAATAGTTCTCAATTGCTGCCAAACTTTCGCCAGTTGCATTAATCAGTTTAAGACAATTTTAAACCAATTAATCAACAAGAATTAACCATGATTAACTGCTGTCTTCACCGAAACACTACAAGTGCAAATTCTCACAATTTCGGTTAGTGACAATCGGATCAAAATAACTCAAAGAACAAAACGATTTTGTTAAAGATAACAATCAAAGCATAGATCGTATATGAATAACATAAGCGAGGCTCTGATACCACTGTTTGGATTTGGCTCATGCTCAAATAGAGATAATGTATAATTTAATCATCAAGTTAAACATACAACGCAGCAGAATAAAATAAAAACAAAGAGAAATCGAATCCCTCCATGGATCTGCCTATCAATTCAAAATGATCAGGCTGTCAAGAACATATAACAATAAAAATCTCATACCTCTATATTGGAGATTGCCGAAACCTCAATACAAATTCTTGATGTTCTTGTTCTTGTACACAAAGCTCGCTTGTCGAAAACCAAAGCCGTCCAATTGTTCGACCTTTAACAGTAATCCACACAAGTGATTAGAAAACCTTCTCAAGGTTGAGATTATGTTTTGCCAAGACGATGATAGTAGTCTAGGCTGTGAGAAACCTTCCTCCACTACCTTAGTTAGCCAAAAGAAACAAAAAGAATCGAATTCTCCCTTCTCTCTTCCTATTCGGCCGAATCTCACTTGTTAGTGTGAGAGGCGCCGATTCAGGTTCATCCTTGGGGGGAGGCAGCAACAACATAAGCATATATATAAGTAGGTTTAGTGTATGCCAACTATTGGACTAACTGCACTAAAGCCCTTATACATATTATTAAATATTCATGCTAAGCCTACAACACTTAATGAATATTTAATCTGGCCCAATCTCATTTTAATTTCATTAATCACCTTTTGTGTGTGACCCATTAGGCCCTTAACATGTTGGCTATAATATAATTAATTCAATTAAGAATTTCCTATTTATATTTATAGATCATGAGCGGCATCTAGCAATGCATCATGACCACCCAAATGCCAAGAGAGTCATCAAGCTTCGACTAGCCTTTTGTGTACAATATGTCTGTGTAATTCGATCCCTTCATCAAATATCCCGGGATAGGAAAGAGCATGGTTCAGTGTCTACTCTTAACCCATTCCATATTAGATCTGCAGCTTTAATATTGACTCCTTAAGTATTGCCTTGGCCAAGGACTTCAATAAGTTAATATAAGCCAGATACATGTGAGATATGTCCCCTCATATCACTTGGGGTGATGAATCCTCTTTGGACCACTCATTCATCTTCATATGCTTCATGTCATACCCAATAACACCCTACCATAAGCATCCTCGTGATTGGGACCCGTTCGTGGTGAAATCTAAGTATGACAGTTCACATACTAGATGACCTGGTGTCACAAGTCAGAGGATTACTTACACTATTGACACATGAGAGTATTTTCCATAGACATTTGAGTGAAATACCAAATGAAACTCTCATAGCGGGTCATGTTCAGTGAACTTGTTCAACTAACAAGCACCTATATGTTATCCCCAAGTATCTCTATACTTTCAACCTATGAGACTAGTTGCATGCATCAAGTGCATGAAGTCTTAACATATGCCAGTCTTTGAGCAATGTCAATGCCCTGTCTTGACAATAGGATGACCAGGAACAGTTTTAGAAACACGACATTGATGCATAAGGATCCTCATAATTGTAATTCCTTACAATTCCTTTGCAATGCCATTGTGTTTCATGGGCTTTATCTTCACAAGTGATTTATAACAATTATAACAAAACTTATGGATAAAGAAATACCTCAATTATAATTAATAAACTATAATGTGCAATACATGAATATATAAATAGTGTCTTACAAGCCCAACTAGATTGTCTTGTAGGGCTTACATCAACACGTCATTCTATCAGTCACCTCGGATTTGATGTTGATGAGTGTTACCGAACATCACCGCCAATGACGAGGATAGATGACTAGATCCTCACACCAAGTCCAAGTTCAGCATATCTAACTACAATGTATCAGTTTGGAACCCCTGCGTCAGATTTGATACTACATCATTTGTGGGTCCATCTAGTTGTGAGGTTCCCTTTACGGGTGGACTAGGTGCTGCCTCCTCGAGCTATGGGTTTTCATTTTTTGATGCAGAACATATGGGTCCCTCTAGTAGTGCGTTCGCATTGATTGATGTGGGTGAGCATGCTGATGACATACAACCAGAACCAGTGGCGGTAGGTCGAGAACGAGGTCGACAACGAATACATGCCACTGACGAGATTCAATGACGGGTGCAACCAACACGCAATAGGAGAGCTCGACATTGTTGCTCAACACCACGCGATACGAGAGCTTTTTCGTAAATAATTAGAATAAACGTACTTTTTGTATAATAATCATGTATTTTTTGTATAATTTTTTTAATAATGTACTTTTTGTATAATAATCATGTACTTTTTGTATTTTCCTTTCATTAGATGTAAAAATTAACCGTTATTTTAAAATTTTAAATTATTATTTATTTATTTTGTTATTTAAATTTTATTATTAATTTTTAAATTTATTAAAAAAATTAGTCTGGAAAACGGTATAAGTTTTTTTAATTTATTATTTAGAAATTTAATTTTGTAAAATTAAATATAAAAGTTAATTTTTTTTTACCATTTTAAAACAGTAATATAATTTAAAAATATAATTTATCTTTATATATATATTATTATATATATAATTAATTAATTATATATATAAAAATATTATTTAGGCTTTTAAAACAATTTAAAAAAAATACTTTTTTTTACAAAAATACTTTAATTATGTTAATTTTTCAAATTTAAAAAATAATTTAATTACATTTAAAATTATTTTAAAAAAATAAATATTGTTGGGAAGTCGCCATATGATAATTTTTTTTTTAACAAAATGTACTTGGAAGTCGCCATATGATATGGCGACTTCCAAGTGCTTAATTTTTTTTTAAACAATTTAAAGCTCGGAAGTCGCCATATGATATGGCGACTTCCGAGCAGAATTTAAAAAAAATAAAAATTTAAAGTTGGGAAGTCGCCATATCATATGACGACTTTCTAACTGATTTTATAATCAGCGTATTTTGGTATATAATTTGAAAATGTAGGTAGTTTGAAATTTTTCTTTTTTAGCAATATCTTAATAAATTTGCCGATAATTCTTGTATGTTGGTTAAGTATCGTATATTTTTTTTATGTCAGTTATATACATATAATAAAAATCATTAAATATATTAAAATTTTAAATATAAATATTAAACGTGTTATACTAATTGTAACACTAATTGTGTTTAAATACATTATATCATATTTATTATATTATTTTTATGTTTATTAAATATGTTATATTCATATTTATTTTTATATTGTGTTTAAAATTTTTTATTCTATTTTTTTTATTAGACAGTAGTTAGAAACTTACAATCAAAGCAGATATTGTTGCTTTCAAACTAATAATTTCATCCATCTCATTGCCTATTCATATACTTTTTAAAAGAAAAGAAAATTTTGCTATCACTTTTTAGTTTTTATTATTATTTTTTGTTCTTTTCATATCTTTTTTTGTTGTTGTACTAATTAATTTCAATAATGGACATTTGAACTTGAAGCTCCCTTTAATTTTTTTAAATATATTTTATTATGTCAATTCAATAATAAGAAAATAAGATTGAGAAGTGAGAACCCCGACTTGATAAATTTTAAATTATAATTATGGAGACATGCACTCAATCAATCCGAGAGCTATTATTTATTTTAATATAAAAATATTGAAGATTTGTTCAAAAAAATCTTATATATTTGAATTAAAATCTCTATACATATGTCATAATAGATTTTTATAAATTTTCAATGTGAGGTTGAAATTGTTAATTACAATTATTATGAAAAAAAAAATCTTTCAAATATTTGAATTGGTTTAAATTTCTTGGAAAGAAACATCATGCCAGATATATAATATATATATATATATGTATATGTACGTGTGTGTTTATTTATATAATTATATATTACATTTTTTTTACAATTTTTTTGTATAAGAAAAAATATATTTCTTAAAACAAAGACTTTAGAAGGATGCATCATCCATGTCCTACAGACTTTACAAAGACATTGATATTTTAAACCTCAACTTGCATAAAAAAAAAAAAACCTTATCCGTTTAAATTAGCATTGATTAAAACAATTATTTTAAATTTTAAAATTAAAATATTTCATTTATTTATAATAGGGCTAGGTTCAGTCAGAATCAGTCTCTTTTATCCAGTAAATATAAGTAAACAACCAAGAATCGATTAAAAAATCAATAATTGAGTCGATTTTAGATTTTTTATTACTATTTTATTATTATTTTTAAATAGTGAAATTTGAAATTTTGATCTTTTACTTATATATATTAAATAACATATCATTAAGTCAAATATATTTTTATTAAATATTTATTATATTTAATTATTTTTTAATAATAAAATTATTTATTTAGTATAATTGAGAAGTTCAACTTTCGATCTAATTTTTTATATATTGTTTTTCAAAACTGCCCATACTTGATTAGACACATTTAATTATGAGGCATCTACCAGAATTTCGAAGGGCGTAATTTAGTAGAGTTTTTTTTTTTAGGATGAAACTTAAAAAAAAAAAAAAAGAAATTTGAAAAATTTTGTTAACTTTTTAAGAAAAATAAGTATAATTAAATATGTTAAGATATATGTCCCTCAAATATGTATCCAAAGCTGTAAATAATTTGTCCCCTTATATACGCGGATCCGACATGCTAGACGCAAATAATGAAGTCGTCACTAATCATCTTTGTTAAGTTTGATTAGTCACCTATACCAATCTATCATTTTTAAAGTTATCCTAAGCTAGACTAAGGAACCTTAAAGAGAATAGGTTCCGATCTGTATTCAGAACTAGGTTCGGGAGTACAGTTACGCATGGGAAAGGATTAACATCCCCACAGCGTCTATCCAGAGATAGTACCTAATTAGCCTAATGTTGTCTAGGTCCTAAATTTAATGGTTTTTATTTCTTAGTTTAATATTTAAATATTAGAGAAATTTTCCAAAAAAAATTTCATCATGCTGGCGAAATTTTGAGAAAGATCTCCTCATCTCAGGAGTATTCAAGAAAGGCCATTTGCTTTCACTAAGAGGCTCCATCGTCGGATTCGTTTTAATATTTTATGGAAAATAAATTAGCTATCTAAATTCTATGAATTGAGGTTTCCAATCACAAATGCTTGCGAATTATTATCGAAAAATATATCTCGATCCATGATATCGAAATTTTCACTTAAATTATCCATCGTTCTGGTGGAATTTAAAAAAAAAAAATCTCACCTAGAAAATTCTTAAAAGTCAACTGTTTGCGACTCCTTCGAGTTTCATCATCGAAAAGATCTTGATTTATTTTCTTGATTAAAATATATTTAATTCCTAATCACCCTTTTTTATTATTAATTATTGATAATCAATAAAATAAATCTTGATTTATAATATTGAAATTTCAAACTAAATTCTCCATCATGCTGGTGGAATTCATAAGATTTTTCTCACCTAGGAAATTCTTAGAAGTCGACCATTTGCGACTACTTCGAGTTCCATCGTCGGATAAATCTTGATTTATTTTTATTTTAAAACATTTAATTCCTAATTATTTCTTTTATTACCAGTTATCAACGATCAACAAAATAGATCTTGATTTATTATATTGAAACTTTCAATTGAATTCTCCATCGTGCTGGTGGAATTAAAAGGATCTTTCTCACCTAGAAAACTTTTAGAAGTCGACCGTTTGCGACTTCTTCGAATTTCATCATCGGAAAAATCTTGATTTATTCTTGATTATTGTAATTTATATATGAACTAAAAATAAAATCTAGTTTAATTAAGTTAAATATCCGAATAAAAAAAAATAACATAAATAAATAAAATCATGTTAAAATAAATAATAAACAAACAAAATAAAATAAAATAAAATAAAATTCACTTTAAATAAAAGACAATTAATAAAATTAATCTACTTGCAAAAATAATATAACAATAAAAATAAAGAAAAAAGAAAATTAAAAAAATAAAAGAAAGAAAAAAATAATGCTAATGGGTCGGGTCCAAGGGCAACTCACGCGGGTCGACGCGTGGACCCTGGCGGGTAAGACCGACCCGTCATGTTAAAAAAGATTTTTTTTTATTTCATTATTACTCTTCTCCACAAAAAAAAAAAAACTTGTTTTCTCTGAACCAGCCAAGAAACCCACCCAAATTCTGGCCATCCCACCGCCGTCCACTGCTGCGCCGCCGATGGTCAAACCTAGAAAATCCCCCAAATCAACCAAATTCGTTTTGATCTCCTAAACCTCAATATCCAATTTATTTTCCCAAAATCAAACCGAAAGAGTCTAGACTACGATTTTAGTTCGCAACTTCGAACTTCCCGATCTCCTCTGACGAGCATCGGACGTTCACCAAATCCTCACCAGGCCCTCCCCTAACCTTCCTCTAGGTTTTTCCACGGTTTGATCCTCCCAAAACCGACTCAAACCCAAAATTCCCTTAAAGCTTGAATTCCCTTTCTAAAAAAAATTGATTTCTTTTGATTTTTTCTTTGTGTGATTCGACTCTCTGATCCGATCCCCCCTAGCAAATCTCTTTGGCCGAATTCCTCTGCTCTGTGTTCGTATAATCTGCCATTTTTATGGAAATGGGAAAGTAAGGAAAACGAGTGTGTCGGATGGTTGGGTGGTGAGTGTAGTAGGTATAGTGGGTGGTAGGGTTGGGAATTTTTTGGGAGATGCGGACTGGGGGAGATGGTGGCATGGGAGTGGGAGCTGGCAACGTATGCTGCCTTCCACTCCCTCATATTTTTTTAATCTTTATTTTTTTTTTCTTTTGACTAAAATTTGATCAAAAAAAGGGTGTCTACAATTGCCCCTCATTGTGTACTTGCTGTGAAACAGGAAGTGTGCAAAGACGTAGACACCCGATCCTCAAACAAACAATTGACTTTTTAGAAATACTCCTCCAACAAGGTATAAATTTAAATTTTTCCAAATGTGAAAGTGCTCCTTCCAACGAGGCATAAACTTTAAAAATTTTCCAAACGGGAAAGTGCTCTTCCCAATGAGGCATAAACTTTAAAATTTCCAAACGTGAAAGTGCTCCTCCCAACGAGGCATAAACTTTAAATTTTTTCCAAACATAAAAGCATAAACTTTAAAATTTTCCAAACAAGATAAATTATCCTCAAGAGAGGCTTTAAGAACATCCTCGTGAGCGATTTTTGTAGATGTCCTCATGAGAGGCTTTGAAAGGCTTTGAAAATTTCCTCGTGAGAGGCTTTGAAATACATCGGTCATTGAGAGAGTCTTTGCAGGTGTGCTCGTGAGAGACTTCGAAAACATCCAGGTTTTAAAATTTATCCTCAAAGGAGGCTTTGAAAATATCCTCATGAGAGGCTTTGCAAACATCCTCGTGAGAGGCTTTATAAACTATCCTCGAGAGAGGTTTTGCAGACGTCCTCATGAGAGGCTTTGTAAGCTATTTCTCTTGTGCCAGCTTCACTGTGCTTACTTCCTGTTGTGCCAGCTACATCGATAAATGCCAACTTTACTGGGCTTACTTTCTTTTGTGCCAACTACATCGATAAATGCCGACTTTACTGGGCTTACTTCCTTTTGTGCCAGCTACATCGATAAATGCCGACTTTGCTGGGCTTACTTCCTTTTGTGCCAGCTACATCGAGTTCTTAAAATTCCAACTTCACTGGGCTTACTTCCTTTTGTGCCAGCTACATCGATAAATGCCGACTTTACTGGGCTTACTTCATTTTGTGCCAGCTACATCGATAAATGCCGACTTTACTGGGCTTACTTGTGCCAGCTATATTGATAAATGCCAACTTTACTGGGCTTACTTCCTTTTGTGCCAGCTACATCGAGTTCTTAAAATTCCAACTTCACTGGGCTTACTTCCTTTTGTGCCAGCTACATTGGGCTTAATCATGATTTTTGAGGTTGGTTCCCAGAGGTTTCGAGAAATGATACCCTGAGGTTTTGAAATTTATACCCGGAGGCTTTGAAAGTTGTACCCGGAGGTTTTAAAATTATACCCGAACGCTTTGACAGTTGTACCTGGAGGTTTTGAAATTATACCCGAAGGCTCTGAAATTTGTACCCGGAGGCTTTGAGATTATACCCGGAGGCTTTGAAAACATCCTCAAGAGAGGCTTGGAATTTTCTCGAGAGAGGCTTGGAATTTCCTCGAGAGAGGCTTAGCAAGATATCCTCGAGAGAGGCTTTGCGAAATATCCTTGACAGAGGCTTTACAAGATATCCTCGAGAGAGGTTCAACGAAATATCCTCAAGAGAGGCTTAAAAACATCTTCAAGAGAGGCTTAGCAAGATATCCTTGAGAGAGGCTTTGCGAAATATCCTCGAGAGAGGTTTTGTGAAATATCCTCGAGAGAGGCTTAGCAAGATATCCTCAAGAGAGGTTTAGCGAGATATCCTCGAGAGAGGCTTGACGAAATATCCTCGAGAGAGGCTTTACAAGATATCCTCATGAGAGGTTCATCGAAGTATCCTCGAGAGCAGTTTTGCATATGTCTTTGAAAATATCCTCGAGAGAGGTTTTGCATACATCTTTGGAAATATCCTCGAGAGAGGCTTTGCATACATTTTTGAAAATATCCTCGAGAGAGGTTTTGCATACATCTTTGGAAATATCCTCGAGAGAGGTTTTTGCATAAGTCTTTGAAAATACCCTCGAGAGAGGTTTTGCATACATCTTTGGAAATATCCTAGAGAGGCTTTGCATACATCTTTGAAAATATCCTCGAGAGAGGTTTTGCATACGTCTTTGAAAATATCCTCGAGAGAGACTTTACCAATTATCCTAATGTGAAATTGCTCCTCTTGACGAGGCATAAACTTTAAAATTTTCAAATGTGATGAAAATGCCTTCCTCACTGAGGCATAAATTTTGGACAATACGGGATTCTCACCAAGATAAAAGATTTGTATCAAAACTATGAGATTCTTACCTAATCATTGGGTTTTCACCTAAATACGGAATTTGCACCAAAATTAAAGATTCTCTCTAAAACTAAGGGATTTTCATCCGAAATAAGGATTCTCACTGAAATTGAGGGATTCGCACCCCAAAATAAGGATTCTCACTGAAATTGAGGATTCACACCTGAAATAAGGATTCTCACTCAGACTAAAGGATTCACACCCGAAATAAGGATTCTCACTGAAATTGAGGGATTCACACCCGAAATAAGGATTCTCACTGAAACTAAGGATTCTCACTAAGTTAAGGTTTCACACTTGAAATAAGGATTCTCACTGAAACTAAGGATTCTCACTAAAACTAGGATTCACACTTGAACTAAGGATTTTCACTAAAACCAGGATTCTTAATAAACTTAAGGATTCTCAACTAAACTAAGGATTCTCACTTAAACTAAGGATTCTCACTTAATCTTCAAAAAAAATTATCTTGTCAAAAATTTTCAAACAAGATTTAGAAATCTTACCTTGAACAAATTTCTTCAACTGGAATTTTAATGCCTTGAAAAGAAACTTCCTTAGAGATTTCAAAATTCTTGTTTCTTCGAGAGAAAAAAATCTCAATCTTTTAATTTTTTATTTCAAGATTCATGAATCAAAACTAAAGTTTTCCTTATATGTTAAATTCCAGTGATGAATGGCATGTATGCAATGCTTGACATACAGATGTCATGAATACCATGTAATGCATGCATGAAATGTATGACATGAATACAATGCAATGCATAAAATACAAATGCTCCAAAAAAATCACGTACCTCCGATCGTGGTAACAAGGTTTCTGAAGCTCATTCTTTTCATCTTTCTTCATACGCATCTAGTTTTGGCTCTGAACTGGCCCCTTTGCAAACTTCCAAGTCTTTCTATTACAACATTTACCCCTTTCTCAAAGTGTATATTCTCAGCTTAAAAGCCCTCATGGTTCTCATCATGTCTAAACACATTCCATGGTAATGCCGTAGAAGGTGCTCATTCGGTCATTCATTTCAACAATATATCCCATCTTTCTTCTCATGAGGGAAATGAAATCCAAAAAATTTCTCAGCATTCTTCTTGCTTTTTAGAAAAACCTCAAATATACATTATTCCAAGTTTGAATATTTTTCAGTTTTTAGTTTTGAAAATTCTTTGAAAAGAAAGAATTTGTCCAAAAAGACCCCTTCTTTTTTTTTTCCTTTCAATAATACCCCTATGGTAAATGAAAATTGCCCCACATCACTATTTTTCATGTTCGAAAATCAAATCTCTATTTTCTTAAAAAAACATGCAATTTTGGATCTTTAAAAAAAAACCGGTGATTACTTCCAAGGTGAATCAACAATTTGGCTCTTTCAAGAATTTGGTTTTTCAATCTATCAAGGTTTTGATCATCAAGATAGACTTCGTCATATAAGGGAAGACCAATGTTTCTTCATCTAAACTCACAATAAAAATAAGATTTTCACAAAAAGATTTGTTTTGAAAACACAATTCATTAAGCACTCCATCTTAGTTTCTTGATTTATAGCATTTCAACAAATGTCAAGACTATCTACGAGGGGTTCAGAATTTGGAAAACAAAGGGAAAGAATTTTTCAATTCGGAATAAGCCATCCAAACAGTGTTTGGCTTATTTAGCTTTCTCAAAAGTGTTTAATACACACTGGTTGGCTCAAGGTACAATTCCTTTGATGTTCTTTTTTGAAGCCTTTGCATAATCTTGCACAAATTTTCTAGAGTTGCTTTCATATTTCCAGTTAGACCTGTCCATTAGCCAGACCACGGCCCGAAATTTTTTTTCTTCCTTGCGAAAGCCCATTCGGGCCGGCCTATATAAGCCCGTTTCACTATTCAAACATATTAAAATATTAAAAAATTATTTTTTATTAATATTTATATATATTTTATAATTAACTTTAAATAAAAAATAATATTTTAATACTTAAACAATGATCCGGGTCGGGCCGGCCTAGATCATAAAAATTCATGTCCAGGCCCGGCCCGTATCGGGCTACCCGGCCCATGGACAGGTCTATTTCCAGTCTTTGCTCTAGACTGCCCTTTTTTTTAGGTTTTCACCCTAGAGCTGCATTCCTTCATTTTTTTTTGTTTTTTTTTTGTTCTACTATGCATTTGAGAATTCAAACTTCTTTAAAAACAAGTTGACAATTCGAAAAAGTTAAATCCAAGGGGAAAAACTCTTCAACTTAAACATTCATACTTGATCAAAATGGACTTTTAAAGCACGAAATGTAGGCCAGGGTTTAGGTTTCAGAAAGAATAGATAATCAGGCCCAAAATATATGTTTAAAGGTAATCAAACCAAGGATCATTTCTTTTCATGAGGATTTCATCCTTTCAACTTCTCAAAACATTTCACCTTTTTCTCTTTTTTCTTTTTCCTCTTTTTTTTTTTCCTTTTTTTCACAGACTTTTCTATCACAAAGTGAGTTTAAAATTTTGGAACTCAATCTTTTTTAGCATTTGGCCCAATAGTACAAGGCATTCTTTTTCAAAGCTTAAAAATAAGATCCAATCACTCACATGATCTTTCTTCACACTTGCCCCCTAGTGTGGAGGGTTATCCTTGGTTAGGGTTCATTCGAAAAAGAATTTAACAGGCTCAAAAGGGGTAGCAAATGATAATTTTATTTTTTCCTGAAAAAATATGAAAGATGGCAATTTATCATATCAAGTATGAATACTTTCATTGAAAAGCAATTCTCAAAGAAATAAACAATCAGAATTTCATTTTGCCTTTCGAATCCATTTGAATATCTAATATGCATGATGTCACAATCAATTTCCCTTTCTTATTTTTTTTTTGTGCAACTCATGTAAATTTCATTACCTAAATGTGCCATCCAAGTGAAGGCTCAACCCACTTTTCTTTTTCAAGATGTCAATGCATTGATGCTCAATCACAAATGAAAAAGTTTGCATAAACATTTGGGCGATTTAGCTTCTTGGTAGTCTTGCCCCAAGATGTGGGTGAAGAAATTGGATATTGCTCGGATATTTACAGATGCTGAAAAATATGGTTTTCCGATAATGTTGCCCCATATGCAGGTAAGGGACAACATTTGGAAAGGAAAAGGTTCAGGTATGGTGGAGAAATTTAGAAGCAATATGTTTGAAGCTCTGGACTATTTTGACATTTTATTGAACTACCAAAATCAAATTCTTTTAAGATAGTGCCTTATGCATTGATTTTCAAAAATACATTCTGCGAAATAATCAGCCATTTCATTGCTCTTTGTCTAGATGAAGAACATTATCCTTTTGGAATTCATGCCAAATGGAAAGGAAATTTCATGTAGTCTCAATTTTCTACCTATCAAAGGAATCAAGCTTTTGAGTGGTTTCTACCATGAAATATTTGTTACAATTGGCTCGTACTAATCCCCAGTTCCTTAGAAATCCTCAATAGTTTTCATGGTACAAATTTTTTTTTCTTATTTTAACAAAGACAAAATTTGTTTAAAAATCATGGAAATAAGCTATATGGGTTTTTTTTTTCACCTTTCATTTTTCAAGGATCCTATAAAAAGAGATTTGAAAGAAATCAAATGCACATTTACAAATTGATATGATGCACAAGAATTGAGGCTTCCATTAAGAATCCATTCATTCCAATATCATCGGAGATTGCCCCGAATGTCATGTCCCTCTTCAATATTTTTCTCTCAAGCATTGATTCGTACTTCTACTTGATCACCCGTGCCTCCTGAATCTATTTTCCAAGTCATTCTTTTTTAGGTGATGAATGCATGAGCATCATGAAAAATGTACATGGTGAATGTATAAGCATTATGAAAAATGTGCATGAGCATTATGAGTAAAATATCTAAATGATGCAAATGGTGAAGTTATGATATACACAATGATTTTACAAAACTTGACACAAGAAAATTAAGTACAAATTACGTCGAAAAAAAAACACAAGTGATATTCACAAAAATACAAGGATTTTCCTTTATGTGTCTTATTTCGGGTTATTCTCTATGTGGTGGTTGAGATGGCTCTATCCTAAAGTTGGCCTTTTAAGTCTTGTCTATATGCTGGGTTCGGGATATTTAACTAATCTAAGAAGGTTCTCAAATTGCTCTTCACTGTCGTTCACGCGGACTAGTAAGGCACCCTGATCGTCACCCATTACAGGTTTCAAACGAAAGGGTTCAATTTGAGTGGTTGTATTTCCCAAGTTGCTGCAGAGGTTATCACCTCACGAAAATTTTGGTACTTTACACCCTGAGAGTGTTTCGCTAGCTTATGCGAAGGTTATCACCTCACGAAAGCGTAGTTACTTTACCCCCTCCTAAAAGGACGAGTTCGGGTAGAGGACTTATGTTATGCACATGCACGTGTTGTGTATGAGAAGAAACGAACAACCTTTAATTCAAACTTAAATGCCCCAATCATGGAATTAAAATAAGAACGTCAATAATAAACACACAAAAATAATCACAAAAATAAAATGAATGCAAATTAAGACCATTCATTAGGACCTAAAGTAATCACAAGGCTAATTATGACTCGACTGTTTAATATCCCCAGTGGAGTCGCCAAACTGTCATAACGTGCCAAACGCGGATCCGACATGCTAGACGCAAACAATGGAGTTGCCACTAATCATCTTTGTTAGGTGTGATTAGTCACCTATACGAATCTATCATTTCTAAAGTGATTCTAAGCTCGACTAAGGTACCTTAAAAAGAATAGGTTTCGATCTGCATTTAGAACTAGGTTTAGGAGTACGGTTACGTGTGGGGAAGGATTAGCACCCCCACAGCGCCTATCCAGAGATAGTACCTAATTAGCCTAATGTTGTCTTGTAGGTCCTAAATTTAATGGTCTTTATTTCTTAGTTTAATATTTAAATATTGGAGAAATTTTCCAAAGAATTTTCCACCATGCTGGCGAAATTCCGAAAAAGATCTCCTCACCTCAAGAGTATTCAAGAAAGATCGTTTGCTTTCTCGAAGAAGCTCCGTCGTCGGATTCATTTTAATATTTTATGGAAAAGAAATTAGCAATCTAAATTCTATGAATTGGGGTTTCTAATCACATTAAATGCTTGTGAATTATTATCGAAAAATATATCTCGATCCATGATACCGAAATTTCACTTAAATTCTCTATCACTCTGGTGGAATTTAAGAAGATTTTCCTCACCTAGAAAATTCTTAGAAGTCAACCGTTTGCGGCTCCTTCAAGTTTCTTCATCGAAAAGATCTTGATTTATTTTCTTGATTAAAATATATTTAATTCCTAATCACCCTTTTTATTATTAATTATTGATAATCAATAAAATAAATCTTGATTTATAATATTGAAATTTCTAACTAAATTCTCCATCATGCTGGTGGAATTTAGAAGATTTTTCTCACCTAGGAAATTATTAGAAGTTGACCATTTGCGACTACTTCAAGTTCCATCATCAGATAAATCTTGATTTATTTTTTTATTTTAATACATTTAATTCCTAATTATTTCTTTTATTACCAGTTATCAACGATCAATAAAATAGATCTTGATTTATTATATTGAAATTTTCAATTAAATTCTCCATCGTGCTGTTGGAATTTAAAAGGATTTATCTCACCTAGAAAATTTTTAGAAGTCGACCTTTTGCGACTTCTTCGAATTTCATCATCGGAAAAATCTTGATTTATTCTTGATTATAGTAATTTATATATGAACTAAAAATAAAATATAGTTTAATTAATTTAAATATCCGAATTAAAAAAATAACATAAATAAATAAAATCCTGTTAAAATAAATAATAAACAAACAAAAAACATAATAAAATTCACTTTAAATAAAAGACAATTAATAAAATTAATCTACTTGCAAAAATAATATGACAAAAAATAAATAAATGAAAAAATAAAATTTTAAAAATAAAAGAAAGAAAAAAATAATGCAAACGGGTCGGGTCCAAGGGCGACCCGTATAGGTCGACGCGCGGACCCTGGTGGGTCGGACCGACCCGACCCGTCATGTTACAAAAGATTTTTTTTTAATTTCATTATTACTCTTCTCCAAACAAAAAACGTAGTTTTCTCTGAACCAGCCAAGAAACCCACCCAGATTTTGGCCATCCCACCGTCGTCCACCGTCGCGCCATCGCCGTTCGTCGCCTGTGGTCAAACCCAAAAAATCCCCCAAATCAACCAAAATGTTCGTTTTGATCTCCTAAACCTCAATATCCAATTTATTTTCCCAACAAACCGAAAGAGTCTAGATCTATGATTTTAGTCTGCAACTTCGAACCTCCCGATCTCCTCCGACGAGCGTTGGACGTTCACCAAATCCCCACCAGGCCCTCCCTTAACCTTTCTCTAGGTTTTTCCACGGTTTGATCCTACCAAAACCGACTCAAACCCAAAAATCCCTTAAAGCCCGAATTCCCTTTGTAAAAAAAAAAAAATTGATTTCTTTTTATTTTTTCTTTGTGTGATTTGGCTCTCTGATCCGATCCCCCCTAGCAAATCTATTTGGCCGAATACCCCTGCTTTGTGTTCGTATAATCTGCCCTTTTATGGAAATGGGAAAGTAAGAAAAATAAGTGTGTTGGATGGTTGGGTGGTGAGTGTAATGGGTGGTAGGGTTAGTAATTTTTTTGGAGATGGGGAGTGGGGGAGATGGTGGCATGGGAGTGGGAGCTGGCAACGTATGCTGCCTTCCACTCCCTATTTTTTTTTTGCTTTTTTTGACTAAAATTTGATCAAAAAATGGGTGTCTACATATATTTTTATTGATTATATTATATGTTTATATTAAAAGTTTTGTTGATTAATACTCATGTTCAAATGTGTTTCACAAAACTAATCGTTGAGAGAAAAAGGCGATCTTATATCGATTAATCAAGATTGGATTGTGATTTTGTAAAGCAATGACCATATTTCTCCTATCGAGACGCCTTTTTTTAAATGACAAAATCGGGAGGACGGTTTTTAGATTTTTAAAGCAGACAATACCTCATAGTGGGCGTAATCCAACAATCTTTGTATCAACAATAGTGCAAACTGTGGGAAATCGTTCTGGATCCGTATAAACCCTCAGCAAAAATACAATCTACACCCTTGACTAGGGGACCTAGTGTTGAGGGGAAAAACAATCTCATATTGACTAATCAAGTATTGGACTGTGGCTTTATAATGCAGGAGCCACTTTTTCTCTATCGAGACTGTCGATACGTGATCTCGGATCGCGGGGAACTCGTTCTAGTGAGGAGCAAAACAGAAGCAGAAGAAAAGACGACTTAATTCCTCATATTGAAATAAAAGGTCGAGGGTATGAAAACGGCCTCGTAAAAAGACATGGAGTCGCCACCAATCTTTTTTAGCTAGGTGTGATCCGGCCACCTATTAAAAACGATTTTATAAAACATTCTAAAATTAATTAAAACATTTCTAAAACCAATTTCAAGTCTACGTTATAAACCAGAGAAATCAAAGAAGCGGGTTCGGGAGTCGGTTACGTGCGGGGAAGGATTAGCACCCCACAACGCCCGTATAAATCGGTACCTTATTAATCGTGTGTTATCTCAAGTCTCGGTAAAAAGTTGGTTTTTAATTTAGTATTTCAAGTTAATTCCCAATTTTAAGAAAAATAATTCCATTTTTAATTGAAAATGATCCAGAATTTATTAATTCAAAATTTTCCTCTATTCCCCGACAAAATTGGCAAAATATAGAAATTTCTATTCATTTGGAAAACTTTCCGAATCATTCTCCTTTTTTTTTTAAAGAAAGATATTCCTTTATTAATGATAATTGATGATATTCCCTCCAACAAACCCGGTAGAGAACTCATGAATTATTTTAACTCGGGAATATCTTTATTTTTATTGAAAATCATTATCTTTTTCAAAACATTTAAAAATATGAACATGAACATGTATGACATAAATAAAATGACATGGCAAATCTATATAATATAATGCAACCTAAATGATATGACATAATTCAAATGACATAGTATATTCTAGGTAAAATGAAAAAATCCTAAGCATCATGGTATATTCTAAATAAGATAAAATGATTTAAATGACATGGCAATTCTAAATGATATGGAATATTTTAAATGACATGGCATGTTATAAATAAAATAACCTAAATGACATGGAATATGATCTAAATGACAAGAAATGACATGGAATTAAAATAATGCTAACATATAATATGCATGAAAATACTAATAAAAATAATAATGCATGAACATAGTATATGCTAAACAATGTGACAAAAATAACTAAATAAAAAGCATAGGATATCATGAAACATTAAAAATCATATGGAAAACAAATATAAGATCATAAAATATGAATTAAAATAATAATAATATCATGGAAAATATCATAGCAAAAATAATACATTTAAATAAAATGCATGAACATGAAAAATGCAATGCATGAAAAATGTAAATTTTTTTCCTTTAATTAAAGAAATCCGTATATCTAAAAAGATATCCGGTTACCTTAGGAAAATATATCAAATTATATTTTCTTAAAAAAAACTTTGTGATTGTTTGAAAATAATTTTGAGGAAAACTTGAATAAAAATTAAAACCCTTACCAAACCCTTTTAAAATGGCTCTAATTTCCTAAGTTTAAAATCCTGGACTTAACTACCCTTAACCCGAGATTTATAAAATCATTTTTAAAGTTTAAAAAGTCTTAGAAAATACCCTAAGACAGTAGCTAAATCTTCTAACAAACCCCCTCTAAATGCCTTAGCCAAATTCAACCCTTATTCCTCTTTTGATTTCAAATTTGCCTTTACTGTCCAATTTTTCCCCACGATTTGTTTTCCTATTTTTAAAAATTCAAAAAAATCTAAAAAAATTCTGGAGACTCATAACATGTATATCTACACGATAAAAAATTTCTTAATTTTCTGATCAAAAATGTCTACCCATAAAAATTGGAGATGTTTGACTACTGGGTGAAAAAAGAACTGTTTGTCAAAACACATTTTTTTGCCTTTGATAAATTCATTCAAAAACCAAAGTAGAAATTGTTGGAAATTATCCTAAAGACTTAAGTACAGTAGATAATCATTTTAAAAACCTTGGACAAAATTGGCTAAGTAAAAAAAAAAATCACAAAGGTAGAATAATCAATTTGACAATTCCTTAATTTTCCACAAGTATGCTCAAGGGAGCATGACTTTGAGCCATTAATTGGCCTAAGTCACAAATCAAGTGGCAATGACATGGAATGCATGGACATACAGCAAATGAAATGTATGGAATGCATGGTCTAAAGGTCTAAATGGTAAAGGAAATGCATGACAATTCAAGACATCCTAAATGCCTAGCATGAATTTGCATGGCAATAAATGCTATCCTAAATCAATATGCATGCAATGCTTGATAATGCAAATATGACTTGGACCTAATATGTTATGAATATGCATGAAAATGCTAATATGACCTAAGACCTAAATAGCATAGTAATGCATGACAATACCAATGTTATTTAAGACTCAATATGCATGGCAATATCAATATGGCCTAGACCTGAAATATAATGAACATGCATAGCAGTACTATGAATATACTATGACCCATGAAACTAATGTAAATGCTGGAACAAACAGCAACTAATACACAATTTCAAGATTTGATAATGCAAAGCATGTTACCTAAACAAAATGCAAATGCATGACAAGGCTAGGGATACATGAAGAGGATAAATGATCACATGAGACTCTAATGCAATCCTATTTAGTAAATGACACAAGTACATGACAAATCATATTAAGATGCATAATGTCATGACATTTTCATAAGCATATAACATACTAAAATCAAAATGCACAAGCTCATGGCATGGAAATGCAAACAAGTTAAGAAACAAAAGGAAAATACACATGCAAGGCATACAAAAAGTGAAGTGCCGAATGGTCATGAAAAACAATGATGAAAATGCAAACATGTAAGACATGATACATGAAAAAAAAATGCACAACATGAGCATATGAACAACCATGGCCGAATATGCAAGGATACAATATCAAGCATGGAAATGAAATATATAAGTAAATATAGCATAGAAAATAATATAAAGAACATATATATATAAGATTTAACATAGACATGCAAAATAAATAACAAGCAAAACTAGTAAGTAAAACAAGGAAAGTTAAGCTTTGTGGTTGGTATCAAATGGGCATAGCCTCTCACCTAACCATAATCACTTAGTCTTGCCAAGATCATGAAGCCTTTCCATCTCAATAAAATAGAAAATAAACCATGCAAAACAGAAAATAAAGTGAGCTTCATGGTAGGTAAAAATGGGCATAGCCTCTCTCCTAACCATGGTCACTTGGTCTAGCCAAGATCATGTAGCCATTTCAACCTTTTTGCTTCATCTTTTGTAAAAAATCAGAACTTAGAATACTCTACAAAAAAACTTCTAAAAATCATTTTTCACAAGAACATGCAAGGAAGAAAAAAAAAAGGAAAAACCAAGGCAAGTAAATGTGCCATATTTGGCCATAACATGAAACCATAAAAAAAATTGTTTTCCACCATTTTAATGAAGAAGAAGAGATGAAAACATAAGTAAACATTAAAAAACTTTATTTCTATGAAAAACGTAGTAGGAAAACAAGATAGAAAATCAAGAAAACACCATGGAAATCAAGAAGAAAGCTAGGCTAGAGCTTGGTAGAGATGACTACCTTCAAGCTCTCTATTGAAAACCTTTTTTTTTCTTTCTTTCAAAATATTTTTCTTTGCCAAATTAGCTACTGTTTCCAGCCAAAAACACTCTGAAAAAATGAAAACATCCTCCTCCCTTTAGCCTTGGCCGAATGGCCCCCTAGCCCTTGGATGGGAATTGCACTTTTTCTCCTCCAATCTTGGCCTTTAGATTTAGATATTTTGATGACAACATAAAAATGTCATCTTTCCAATTGATAGCAGCCCTTAAGATGTGTACTCAGCCCTTGTAGTAACCTTAGCCATTAGATTGCAAAAGAGGACCAATCCCATGCACTCCCTTGCTTGCCCCTCTTGAGTGCCTACCCTTGGATGAGTTGTGCTCTTCCATTCTTGGTCATTGGATGAGGCCAACATAAAAAGACATCTTGTAGATTAAATCCAGCCCTCAACATGTGTACTCAGCCCTTGTAGATGGCCTAAGGCATTGGATGAAAAGAGATAATCCCATGCACTCCCTTGCTCAACCGAATGGATGCTCACCCTTGGATAAATTGTGCTCGTCTTTTTTCTTTCATTCTTGGCCATTAGATGAGGGTTCTTTTATGAAAAATAAAAATGTCAATTTGGCATTTAAACTTGCCCATTGGATGGTGCGTTCAACTTTCCTACAAGGCACCTAAGCCATTGGATGAAGGGGGGACCATTTGCAAGGTGTTAGTGGTAGCATGTGGCTTGATAGTGACTAGGGAATTAAATTGTTCAAGCTTCCTTCTTCTCCTCTATGTTGGCTGACCAAGGGAAGAAAAAATCCCAGCAATTCCTTCTTCTTTCATATTTTTCTCAATTACAAATTTGCCCCTTTTTGTTTCCTTGGTGAAATGACTTTTTTGCCCCCCGAACTTAAATAAATAGCAAACGGACTCCAAATTCGAATTCTCTTTTTCAATACTTCCAAAATAATAAAAAATTGAATTCTGGAAGTTTTCAAAATTTTCTGAGTCCATTTGTTATTTATTTTGGATTTATTTTCGAAATTACCCTTTTTATGCACCCGAACTTTACCATTTTCTAAACGAGCTCCGAATCCATATTTTTCTCCACCAATCTCTTCCAAATAATTTAAAAATGTGGTCTAGATTTTTTCATAATTTTTGGAGCTCATGTACTATTTTTTCGGGATTTATCTGCTTGAATTACTGCATAGGGGACCCGATATTTGGCCATTTTGCAAACGAACTCCGAATCAACATTTTCTTTTGCCAGTCTCTACCAAATAATTTAAAAATGAGATTTACAAATTTTCAAAATTTTTGGAACTCGTTTGCTATTTTTTTGGGATTTCCAATTTTGCCCTTTTGCCTCTGAAACCTGGTTTTGCTCAAAACAAGTCCGAGTTTCAGATTTTCTTCAAACTGAGCCTTGGTCTATCCTTGTTTAATCATTTCTCATCAATTAAGGGCTTTAGATCTTCCGAATCGGGCCATTTCTGTAATTTTTCCAAATTTCATCGAAATCCACCAAAAAACCTAATCCTCAGTTTTTCTTCCAAATAGCTTCTCCATTACTTGTTGTCAGTGCTTATCTTTCATTTGAGACCTTCAATTCCGACCAATTTGATCGTTTAAGCACTTTTTCTCAAATTTCCTGAATTAGGGTTTTCTTTATACTGAATCTCGTAACCCAACTTCCGAACTCTATATCTTTCAATGTAGACCTCAGATTATCAAAATTCTTTCATCGTTTTTCAATTAAACTTCAAATCTTGATTTTGAAGGTGGGTTGACTTTTTCAGTAGTAGACTTTTTTGGGGTTGAATTATTTAGAGTTGACTTTTTTTGAGGTTGACTTTTTTTGAGTTTGACTTTTTTTGTCTGCTTTCTTAGACTAAGCCTTGGAGTACCACCTGCAGGATGAGAAAAGCCTTTTAGCATTCTGAAACATCAATTTAGGAAGAAAATGTATCTAATTTAGGGGACCGGACAAAATTAGGTCTCTACAGCTGCCCCTCTTTGGCTATTGCTGAGAATCAAGAATCAGGCAAAGATAAACAAACACTAATTTTGTATGGTTAGTGAAATCACATGTGAAGGAAAGGGAAAGGGAATTTTTTCTTCTTTTTTTCATTTTCGTCATTTTCGTTATTTTTTCATTTCATTCATTTCATTTTCAATCTTTTTTTTTTTGAAAAAGCTGTAAATTGAAGATTTTGTCCTTAAATTGAATTCTTTGACTAATCAAGGCTCTACCCGTCTTAAGGAAACGAGTTCGACTTGCAAAAGAAAAAATTATGCCCGAAGGTCTTAAAAATAGTGCCCGAAGGTCTTTAAAATGGTGCCCAAAGGTCTTTAAAATGGTGCCCGAAGGTCTTTAAAATGGTTCCCGAAGGTCTTTAAAATGGTGCCCGAAGGTCTTTAAAATGGCGCCCGAAGGTCTTTAAAAATGGTGCCCGAAGGTCTTTAAAAACGATGCTCGAAGGTCTTTAAAAACGGTGTCCGAAGGTCTTTAAAATGGTGCCCGAAGGTCTTTAAAAATGGTGCCCGAAGTTCTTTAAAAATGGTGCCCGAAGGTCTTTAAAAATGTGCCCAAAGGTCTTTAAAATGGTGCCCGAAGGCCTTACCGTGATGAAAAATTATGCCCGAAGGTCTTTAAAATGGTGCCCAGAGGCCTTACCCGTGATGAAAAATTATGCCCGAAGGTCTTAAAAATGATGCCCGAAGGTCTTTAAAATGGTGCCCGGAGGTCTTTAAAATAGTGCCCGAAAGCCTTACCCTTGATGAAAAATTATGCCCAAAGTTCTTAAAAATGGTGCCCGAAGGTCTTTAAAATGGTGACCGGAGGCCTTACCCGTGATGAAAAATTATGCCCGAAGGTCTTAAAAATGGTGCTCAGAGGTCTTTAAAATGGTGCCCGGAGGCCTTACTCGTGATGAAAAATTATGCCCGAAGGTCTTAAAAATGATGCCCGAAGGTCTTTAAAATGGTGCCCGAAGGTCTTTATAATGGTGCCTAGAGGCCTTACCCATGATGAAAAATTATGCCCGAAGGTCTTAAAAAATGGTGCCCGAAGGTCTTTAAAATGGTGCTCGAAGGTCTTTAAAATGGTGCCCAGATGCCTTACCCGTGATGAAAAATTATGCCCGAAGGTCTTAAAAATGGTGCCCGAAGGTCTTTAAAATGGTGCCCGGAGGCCTTACCCGTTATGAAAAATTATGTCTGAAGGTTTTAAAAATGGTGTCTGAAGGTCTTTAAAATAATGCCTGGAGGTCTTTAAAAATGGTCTTAACAATGATCTTTGAAGAATTGTTGAAAATTAACCTAAATATTTTGAGAAGATGCGAATACTTTTTGATGCTGGGGCAAATGATTAACAGGATGCACATACCTCATATTGCATATGTAAATGTTTTGAATTGATGCAAATGTTTCTTGATGCTAATGTTGGATAAGATGCAAATGCTTCTAAATGCAACTGCAAATGCTCTCAGACTGATGCAACTACTTCATGGAATGATGCAGATGCAAAGATTGACATTATGCAAATGCTTCTAAATGATGCAAATGCGAGGATTGACAACGTGCAGAATGCTTCAACATGATGCAAATGCAAATATCGATAATGATGCAAACGCTTCATGAAAAAATGCAAAGGCCAAGATTGACATTATGCAAATGCTTGATGAAAATATGCAAATGCCCCCGATCATTTTCTAAACTTTGGCTTAGCCTTTCCAATTCGTTTTTCCTCTTCAAATCAGAGTATAACTTCTAATCATTTTGGCTATTCTCCTTGCCCCAACAGTCTTCAAATTCTTATTGACAGAAATCTGCTTGCCGGGTTCTATTTCTTCTTCTCATATTTGGAAATCAAGATTAACCCTAGTAGTTCCACACCTTTGGGTTTAAAAAAAAAACTTATCTCATGTCAACATCAAAAATGGGTATTTCAAAAAAATGTCTTTATTTGTTTTCTTATTTTGAAAACTTCTGAACAAGAATATTAACCCCACAGTGTGTAAGGTACAAATCTTTTGAAGACTTATGCTCATTGTTAAAAATTTATCTAAGTGTCAATCTGGTTTTTTTTTATTTATTGGCAAGGCTTGGTATAACAAGATTTTGGTTAATCAAAGAAAATTTCATAACAAAATGTATGTCCCTTCTAGGCTCATGAATGGAACAGGTTTTATAAATCATGAATTCCTTGAGAATCAAACAAATTCAACATTCTTTTAGTTTTCATATCAAGGCATTTTGACAAGCGTCAAGATTGGCTAGGATGTTTAGATCGAAAAGTTTAATCTTGGAAGGAAAAAGTCTCAATTTTGAAGACAATCCTCCGAATGAGAGCTAACAATTTGGGAGGTTCAGGAATTCCTAGATGTTCCTCGATGACCAGTTTTCTAAAATAACCTTCTCTTTTGTGGTATTGGTACTAACATAAATGGCATCGAAAATTCTCATTTTACTCTAGACCGCCCATTTTTGGGTTTTAGCCTTAGAGTCCCATTCTTTCCATTTTTTTTCTTTTTTCATTTTTTCATTGTTTTACCATGCACTTGAGAATTCTAAATTCTTCCTTAGTGAAATGATAATTCGATGAGATGGGATAAAACCTGAGGAAAAACCCTAAATATTCATGCTTGATCAAAATGGACTTTTAAAGCACGTAATGTAGGCCACAGTTCAGGGTTCAGAAAGAAAGGATAAATAGGCCCAAGATATGTGTTTGAGGGTAATCAGATCAAGGATCATTCCTTGAGGTGGATTTTCTTTGAAGCATTTGTCCCTTTTGGACTTTTCATTCCTTTTGACTTCTCTTTTTTGCTTTTGGCTTTCATTTGCCATACTTTTTCACACTTTTTCTTTTGCTTTTGTTTTTCCCTTGCATCTTTCTTTTGACTGAGTGGACCCATATTTATTTGGGCCTCAATTTGCTTTGTATCTGTCTTTGAGTTAGGACTCATTTCTCACTGATCTTTCCTCGCATTTGCCCCCCAGTGTAGAGGGTGATCCTTGATCAGGGTTCAAAGAAGAAAGAATTCTTTTGGCTCAAAAGGGTGACTATGGATAATTTTCTCTTTGTGGGAGGGATATAAAAGATGGCCATTTATCATATCAAGCATGAATATTCTTATTGAAAAGCGATCCCAGGGGGAATAGATAATCAAAATTTCATTTTGCACTTTGAAACCATTCGAATTCTCATATGCATGATATCACAAAATTTTTTATTTTTTTTCTCTTTTTCTCTTTTTTTTTTCCGCATGCCCCAATGATTCATGCGTTAGTCCATCCTTTTTCACCATATAACCATCATTTCCACATATGATGCCCCAGTTTGATTAACCATGAGAATTTGTATCAACGAGGAACATAGCAAGTCTAGGTCTATTTTAAAAAGGCTGAGTTTCAAATATGAGTTCTTTGAAAGGACAGGGAAAGTACGACCCAAAAATGGGTTTTATCTGAGACATTGAATAATCTAGTTTAATCATTGTGCCCTAGGGTGTCAATCATGAAGTGATGTTTGGGGTAATTAGTGTTTTGTGGTTGTTGAGAATGTCATGAATGGTTTTGGCACAACCTTGACACACACCAAATTACCAAAATCTAGATTCTTGAAAGAATGTCTCATTTGCTTGATTTTCAAGGAATTCGAAAAAATTTCAAAAAGTTTATTCCTTTGTTCATGGCCTAGACTAGGATTTACATCTTTGCTTATTCTGCAATGACAATGGTTTATGAAGTTCAATCAATCATATTCCTTGAAGCATTAGGTCTTTCAAGTGATCTTAGTTTCAGGGATTTAGACATATGGAAATCCCAAAAGAGGGAAGGTATTGGATTATTTCTAACAATGATCATCAATATTCTTGAGACTATCCATTATCAGAACCTCCTTAATGCTTTTTTTGCACATTCAAATTATTGTTAAAACACAATTAACATAAAAATTCAACATTCATTTATTTCATATGAATGTCGACATGAGACAAGTGTTTTCATCCTAATGGTCTGAAACTACATGCATCAAAATGCTCCTATTGACATCCTTCAAAGGTAGTAATTCTCCTCCTAAAACCCTGAAAGAAACTGATTTACGGCAAAGCGACCTTCCACTGATTGATAAGCTCCGGTGTCAAAATACCATTGCGGATAAGACCTTCAATCCTTTCCTTCAATTGTCTGCATTTTTCAGTTGAATGCCCAATTATCCCCAGGTGATAATCACACTTGCTGTCAGGGTCATAACTCCTTGTTGATGGATTAGGAGCTATTTTCAAAGGTACCGGGGTAAGGTACTGATTCTTTATTAGTAATGGCAGTAGGTCAAGGATTAGGATTGGAATTATTTCTTGGTTATCCCGCGGTCCTTTTTTGGAAGTAGGCCTTGTTGCAAGAACTGGTATAGGATTAGGTGTTTGGGTGGGTGGGTAAGGATAAAGGCTTGGAGATATCTCAGTAGGATAACATGATTGGTATGAGGAAAATTGGGAATATGGGACGAAATCTTCCATAGCTTGGACATTTTCCTCTTTCTTTCTAGGTACCCTATTTCTATCGACATTGGATGTTCCTTCTCCTTCAAGTTTCCCATTTATGATAGCATTCTCAATCATCTCTCCTGAGATTACCATATCAGCAAAATTCTTCAAGCCATTGCCGACGAGTCTATCATAGTACGGGGCCCGCAATATACTTACAAAATGGACGGTGATTTCTTTTTGTGTCAAAGGTGGTTGTACTTGGGTGGACATGTTCCTCCACCTCTGAGCATACTCTTTGAAGCTCTCAGTAGCTCTTTTCTGCATATTTTACAAAGTAAGACGATCAGGTGTCATGTCGGTCATATGCTTGTATTGGTTTAGAAAAGCCACAGCCAAATCATTCCAAGAGTGAATATGATCCTTCCTCAACTGACCATACCACCTAATTGCGGACCCGCTGAGGCTATCCTGAAAGTAGTGAATCAGCATTATCTATATGACTTGTCATCTTTTGGTAGAATATAGTGATGTGGGCTGACGGATCAGTCATCCCGTCATGTTTCACAAAGTCAGGGACCTTGAATTTAGGAGAAATAACTAAATCGAGGAAGAATTATTCTTTCGCGTCCATACTCCCGAACATATCTGTATTTTCTACTGCCCGAAGTGATAACTCGTATAATTATATAGTTTTTAGTTATGTTTTATTATTGTTTTGTGTCAAATACGAGTTATTATTGTTTAGTCTAATTGTGTTTATGATCTTTTATATTTTTATGTAATTTGGTGTTTTTCACAAGTTTCTTTGAGTGATTTCAGATTACTAGAATTAAGGGCAAATCCAGTTCAGTTCCAGTTCCGACAGCTTTTGCCATATCAGCTATATCTCGAGTTTCACTGAAGCAATAAGGCTGAAAGTTTAACCGTGTAAAGTTAAGAGGCATATCTATCTTTTTCATGTTTTACACTTCTTGAAACGGAGTCGTTTTGCCTAGCGAAATCAACCATCAAGTTGGCTGATGTGCAATGACGTCTGTCCTGAGCAGTTTTCGCATTTTTACCATATCATCCGATACACATCAGAAAATGAGCTGATTCCAACGGCTATGGATCACTAACTGATAGGGGAACATTTGTCTAGAAGACCATGTGATCAGATAAAGCCTCCAATATTGAAGAAATCGACCATCAAGTTGGCTGATGTGCAATGACGTCTGTGCTGACCTGTTTTCGTATTTTGCCCATATCTTCTTCTCCACATCAGCAAATGATCTGATTCCAACGGCTATGAATCAGTAACTCATAGGGGAACATTTTTCTAGAAGACCATGTGATCAGATCAGGCCTCCAAGATTGACAAAATCGACCATCAAGTTGGCTGATCAAAATTGTCATACAATATGACGAAAATTGTTAGAAAAATGCACCCACCTATTATACCTACCTTTGAAATTTGTAAAGCTTGTCTCTTGTCATTTAGCCCTCCAAAATGTGTATAAATAGAGGGCCTTGGATGATTGTAGAGGATCATATTGTACATTGGTAGGATATTAGCCATTGTAATAAAATTCTCTAAGTTTTCTTCTTCTTTCTTTTCTCTAGTTTTCTTTTTCTTTATTTTCTTCTTCTTCTTTCTTTCTTTTATTTCCTTTTTAGATTCTCTTTAATTTTATGTTTATGTTTACAATGCCTATGCTAGGCTAAACTTCTATTTGGTTAAGGGTGATTTCAAAGCCCTAGACATGTTTTGTGATTGATTTTCAGATTCTATCTATCATTAATTTTCTATCAAAGTTGCTTATGTTCTTCTACAAGAATTGTTCATGATGTTGTCTTGATTTATTTAGGTGTACAACTAGATAGATCTTGATAATTATCTATTGCTAGTCTAGGAGTCTTGATCCGTGTAATTGTCTTGATTTCCTATTCATAAGTGGCAATTTGTGATTAATGATTATGGTCAAGTTTTCAATAATTGCAAAGTGGAACATAACCTAAGTTGAACAATCCGAGCTTATGTGTTTGTTGCTTAGATCAACCTATCTTTCTCATCATAAAGCTGCCATTAAATTGAATTTAGAGAGCTTATTCTAGGTTGTTTAATGGTTAGAGATTAAATAGAGAGCTTGTTCTATTTAACGACAAACTAAGGAAAGATTGGGATAACAGAGCTTGTTGTTATCTACGGTTGTTAACTTTGATAGTTGGTTGATATTGATAGATCTGAAATTGATTCTTAATGATGTCTAGTGGTGGAGAATGAAACCTTAACCATATTTTTCATATTTGATTCTTCTTACTTACTTGTTTTCTTACTTTTCTAGTTTGCTTATTTTTAAAAGTATATTTATTTTTATTTGCTGGTTATACCGCCTAATTTGTATATTAACTTTGTTTTATTTTTATTGGCTGGTTATACCGCCTAATTTAGTATATATATTTTTATTGGCTGGTTATACCGCCTAATTTAGTATATATATTTTTATTGGCTGGTTATACCGCCTTGCATCTTTTTCTTATTATTTACTTTAATTTAAATCTGGCTTCAAAAACCCCTTTTCTTTTATTGTTCTTGAATTTAAGTTTTAAACTATTAACTTATAAACTAAAACCCAATCCCTGAGGACTCGACCCTTGCTAACTACTATACTTACAATTTATCTTTTTAGTGCAAGGTTAAATAAGATACACTCTTTTGGGTGCATCAAATTTTTGGCGCCGTTGCCGGGGATTGTTTTCTTTAGTTTATTTGTTACTTGGTTTATTCTTATTTTCAGTTCTAATTAGTTTTATTTTCTTCTACATACAAGTTTTTCTTTTCAAATTAAAAAAAAAAAAACAATGGAATTGAGCAATCTAACACTTGAAGAGTTGGTGGCATACATGAACATGGAGAATCAACAAGCCAATCTCACCTCCCCAGTTCAACAATTGGCCATGGGAGGATGTCAAGGCTATCAAGTGTTCCAAGACCAACAGTATGATCATTACTCAAACACTGACCATGAGGGATGGTGGGATCATACTAATTATGGCTACTCGAAAAATTACCAAGAAGTAGATCCTTATGCCAATTACACTCATCCATCTAGCTTCAATCAATCATGGTCTCAAGAACCAGATCTTTTTCAACCACCACATATGACTCAAAACTCAGGTACTTCTTTAGAAGATCTTGTCTATTCTCTTGTTACTGATTCTTTGCAATTTCAACAGGAAACAAGGGCAAGCATCCAGAGTTTGGAAAAGCAAATGAGCCAATTGGCTAGTAGTATGGTGGGATGGGTAGCACAAAGATCTGAAGAACTCCCAGCCCAAACGATGGTTAACCCAAAGGAGAATGCTACTATTGTGACCTTGAAGAATGAGGAACAAGATGAGGATGAAACAAAATTAGAGATGGATTCTATTCTTGAGGATAATGAAGCCAAAGATCCAAATAAGAGTATTTCGGCACCTGAGGTAACGTTTAAGGTTTCACTTTTTACTAATGTTTCTTCTCCACCTTTTCCTAGTAGATTTGCAAAGTTCAAGGAGGAAGAACATGAACAACACATGCCGGAAACCTTAAACAACTTGTTTGTGGAGGTCATTCAACAAGTATCAAAATATGCTCCATTCCTCGATGACATATGCACCACAAAGGATGATGGAATAATACTTGTAATGGAGAATGCATCCACTGTTGTGCAAAGAAAGCTTCCTCTCAAACGCATAAATTTGGGAAATTTCATGTATGAGCCTGACAAGCCTAAAATGCCAAGAAGGGGTGTTGGCTAGGCTGAAAACAATCAATCAAGTGCTAATTGGGGGAGGCAGCCTAATTAGTGAAAGCATTGCCAAACTGCCATCCTCAGATTTGCTCTCTTTTTCTTTATCTTTTTCTTATGTTTTTTTTTGCTAATTGTGTTTAGTGTTTCTAAGTTCATTTAGGCTGCATAAGTTTATTTTGTTTATTAGTTCTTTTCACTTACACATGACTCTTTAATTTGGGATTAATAGCATTACATTAATGACAATGTAAGAATTATGTGTGGGGGGAAGAATTTAGGATTTTATTTAGAGTGTTTTGTTTTTGTGTCTTTTTATGTTGTTTTTCTTTCTGATCCTTGTTTTGAAAATAACTAGATGTAAATATAATTTTTATATTTTTTTACCCCGGTTAAATGGCGGATAACGGTACTCCGTGATTATTTAAATCGGTTCCATCAGCTACCCACAAAACTGATATTGTATATAAATTTCTCTTCCAATTTCTCTTTCAATTTTTTTTCATTTTATTTTTAGGATGGATGATATTCTCACAAGATTGCAGAAACGATTTCCTCCCTTTCCTCGAAATATTTTACTGAAGCTTTACCAAGTTCGATTTGAAAGATTAAGAATGCTTATGCAGAAAGGGATTCCTGGAGACATACGTTGGATAATTGAAGCCAAGGTACGTGAAGATGAATATCTTCCTGTTTTGCATTTACCAGGTACAGGTAGAAGCACTTTTGCAAAGAAGCGACGAGCAAAGCGCATGAGTTCAAATTGCCACAAATGTGCACGATGGACGTGTAATGGTAAATGTCGTTCTATTGGGATTCCGTCCTCTAATCGAGATGATAAAATTGAATTCATTAAGGATGGACTGAGTAAGGAGAATTTGGGTAATATCCAACTTTCTCTTGAGACGCATCCTAGTGGAGACGTACAAAGAGAAATTCTTGATTTATGGCCGCAATTCCAAAGGGAATGGCAACATCTTGGGAATCTGATGTTAAAAGACCCTGTTTGCCAGCTTGTAAGAAAACTGGATGGGAAGCATATCCTCGACTCATAGAAGGCGTTTAAGCCGTTTCTGGACGTAAAACCAGAGGAAGATGTGAGCCACAATCACAACTACAATAAATGACTTCTCAGCTTTTGGTTTGATTTGCAATAACTTTATTTTGGTTTAATTTACGTGTTGTTCGATTTGTGTAATTATTCTCGTTTTTTTTTTATTTGTCTTTTACGGTTGATTTTTTCTTCTCTTTTTGATTTTCTTCCTGAAATCACGCAAAAATCTTTCGTTAGGTTAACATTTTCTTCTGACAGGTCAGATACACTTTCGGCGACATTATTACTCTTGTCTGATTCACTACTCAGTCCTCTATATATTACACCATGTACTCATTGTCTTTCAGGCACTCGAAAAAGGAAAAAAAAAATGGAAAGTACTTCGTCCCAGCGCATGAAAAAAAATTTGTGTCTTTGGAGGTGCTTATCCAGGGAAAAATAACATATTCGCTGATGAAGCCATAAGAGTTGGAGTAATACTTGCCCAACAAAAGATCCAGTTGATTTATGGAGGCGGTAGTACGGGTTTAATGGGAGCAGTCGCTACAGCAGCACACGCCGGAGGAAGTCCAGTTCTAGGAATCGTGCCAAAACTATTCACAAGTTTTTGTGGACCTACCGTGGGTAAGGAAATACAAGTCTGGAGTATCCCTGAACGGATAACAATCATGTACCATTCTGCCGATGCATTCATTGCTTTACCAGGAGGTCTGGGTACATTGGAAGAAATAGCTTGCGTGGCTTCTTGGTCATCTTTGGTCACAAATAAGAAACCCATTGGTTTGCTTAATATTAATGGTTATTTTAGTAATTTGCTTTCATATTTAGATAATGCTGTGGATAATGGATTCATGTTTTCAGAGGCAAGGAGAACCATAATTTCTGCTACAACCATTGAAGATTTACTCAAAAAGCTCCAAGCTTATGAGTGTTTATCTGCTACGGTTGTTTCGCAAACGCTCGGAAAAAGAAAAAGAGATATGGACGAGCAAGGAATGGATTGCACTTTGTCTTTGTGACATTATCTAACATTTTGCTTGTTGTGTCTCAGTTATAATAAGTGGTTAGCAACCTCTGCAGGTAATATCTCCTAAATTCTATCTTTAGTAGGGGGTAAGGGACATATTTTGCTAATTTAAAAAAATAATAATAATAATAATTTGTTGTGTTTTAAGCCATTTAGAAGTATTCATTCTGAACAAGGTCTGAGTAAGGGAGACTTGAGACATACCTTGTCAGTTTGATTTCTTCTTTTCAAAAAAAAAAATAAAATAAAATAAAAAAAGGTTGTTGTGTTTTAAGCAATTTAGAAATATTCATTCTGAACAAGGTCTGAGTAAGGGAGACTTGAGACATACCTTGTCAGTTTGATTTTAATTCTTTTATGTTTACTTGTTAATTTTTGTTTAGTATTTTAGGATTATTTAGGTTGCATGGTTTTGTTTTGTTTTGAGTCTTAGTTGTTCCTATTCTTATGTTATTAGTTCTTTTCTCTTACACATGATTCTTTCATTTGAGTTAATAGACTTACATTGAGGATAATGTAAGAATTAAGTGTGGGGGGAATGATTTAGGATTTCTTTTATTTTGTCTACTATTTTTTTTTTATGAGTCTTTATTATGATTATTATTTTTTTTTGTGAGTTTTAGTTACTTTCAATACTATGATGAGATATGAATTGCATAAGTCTAAAACAAATTTATTAGTGAGAAGATTTTCATGAGAATTGAGCTTGATATCAACCTTTTTATGAGCCAATGTTAATATGATATGTTGATTGAGAAATAAGCATGTTTAGACTTAATCTGACTTGTATAATCATCCTTGTGAGTTTTTTTAGCCTATAATGATTGATGCATTATATAAATCAATCTAATTTATTTCTTGAGTGCTCTTATGATTACATGATTCTCTAGAACTTGCTTTAGACCTTGTTGAGACTATATTGATGCATGTGACAACATGAACATGATAGAGGCATTAGGATTTTTAGCCAGGGCCAAACAGCCATCCCTTATTGATGTTCCAAGAGAACACACCCTTAGTGAACCAATTTGAGCCTACATTGAATAAGCTATCTCTTTGGTAACCATAACTTGTCCCTAACCTAAATATACTTATATCCTTACCTTTGTTCCAAAGATGAATTAGCATGTTTTGAGACAAGTTGCAAAGACAAGGAAGATCTATTGAAAATTTGGGTTAGAAACAAGAAATAAGTGTGGGGGGGGGGAAGGAAAAGAAAAGAAAAGAAAAAAAAAAGAAATGGAATACTGGCAAATACATTCAAAAAAAAAATATGAATCATTTCTTGAATTTTGGGAAAAAGAAAAAGATGTTACAAAGTTGTTTAGAATGAAGAAAAGGCCCAACATGAATATCCGGCCTAGGTTATTATGTGCTTTATAAGAGTTTTGAGAAGTTTTATTTGTATGATCTTTTTATGTCTCTACACTTTATGAACTCTTTGGAACCTTTGTGATATCTTTATCCTTTTGTTCTTCAACCACATTACAAACCCCTTGGCCCCATTACAACCTTGATTAAAGACCTCTTGATTCATGAAGTTGTATGATCTAAATAGTGGAGAATAGGTGGACAAGCAAGAATATGGTAGAAATGTTTTCATGAGATTGATTGAGTGTAAACACTTCACCACTACTTTAAAGAGTGAAAATCATGAGGGTATCCCATGTGAGTAGTTGAGATTAAGTTTGAATATGCACTATTTTGATTGAAATATGTTATGTTAATATTGGCTTAACTCAAACAATTTACATTCAAGCATGATTTTTTGTGAAATTCTTTAAGCTATTGATTAGTTTATAAGACTTGTTCAAAGATTGTCTCTAATTTGTATTGAAAGGATTAGGAATAAATATTTTTAGTATATGTAGTTTATTTATAGTTTAGTTTTTCAATGTTTGCGGGTATCGTTCTAGTAAACCCTCACGAGACTAAACTCGTCCACTAGGGACACCTAGGGGTTTAAAGGCTTGTGTCACATGCTAAGTGCCACCGTGATTTCCTACGAAAGTGGATTAGATTAGATTTTCTTATTTTATTTTTATTGAGTCGTTGCTAGGGACTAGCAACAATCTAAGTGTGGGGGTGTGATAACTCGTATAATTATATAGTTTTTAGTTATGTTTTATTATTGTTTTGTGTCAAATACGAGTTATTATTGTTTAGTCTAATTGTGTTTATGATCTTTTATATTTTTATGTAATTTGGTGTTTTTCACAAGTTTCTTTGAGTGATTTCAGATTACTAGAATTAAGGGCAAATCCAGTTCAGTTCCAGTTCCGACAGCTTTTGCCATATCAGCTATATCTCGAGTTTCACTGAAGCAATAAGGCTGAAAGTTTAACCGTGTAAAGTTAAGAGGCATATCTATCTTTTTCATGTTTTACACTTCTTGAAACGGAGTCGTTTTGCCTAGCGAAATCAACCATCAAGTTGGCTGATGTGCAATGACGTCTGTCCTGAGCAGTTTTCGCATTTTTACCATATCATCCGATACACATCAGAAAATGAGCTGATTCCAACGGCTATGGATCACTAACTGATAGGGGAACATTTGTCTAGAAGACCATGTGATCAGATAAAGCCTCCAATATTGAAGAAATCGACCATCAAGTTGGCTGATGTGCAATGACGTCTGTGCTGACCTATTTTCGTATTTTGCCCATATCTTCTTCTCCACATCAGCAAATGAGCTGATTCCAACGGCTATGAATCAGTAACTCATAGGGGAACATTTTTCTAGAAGACCATGTGATCAGATCAGGCCTCCAAGATTGACAAAATCGACCATCAAGTTGGCTGATCAAAATTGTCATACAATATGACGAAAATTGTTAGAAAAATGCACCCACCTATTATACCTACCTTTGAAATTTGTAAAGCTTGTCTCTTGTCATTTAGCCCTCCAAAATGTGTATAAATAGAGGGCCTTGGATGATTGTAGAGGATCATATTGTACATTGGTAGGATATTAGCCATTGTAATAAAATTCTCTAAGTTTTCTTCTTCTTTCTTTTCTCTAGTTTTCTTTTTCTTTATTTTCTTCTTCTTCTTTCTTTCTTTTATTTCCTTTTTAGATTCTCTTTAATTTTATGTTTATGTTTACAATGCCTATGCTAGGCTAAACTTCTATTTGGTTAAGGGTGATTTCAAAGCCCTAGACATGTTTTGTGATTGATTTTCAGATTCTATCTATCATTAATTTTCTATCAAAGTTGCTTATGTTCTTCTACAAGAATTGTTCATGATGTTGTCTTGATTTATTTAGGTGTACAACTAGATAGATCTTGATAATTATCTATTGCTAGTCTAGGAGTCTTGATCCATGTAATTGTCTTGATTTCCTATTCATAAGTGGCAATTTGTGATTAATGATTATGGTCAAGTTTTCAATAATTGCAAAGTGGAACATAACCTAAGTTGAACAATCCGAGCTTATGTGTTTGTTGCTTAGATCAACCTATCTTTCTCATCATAAAGCTGCCATTAAATTGAATTTAGAGAGCTTATTCTAGGTTGTTTAATGGTTAGAGATTAAATAGAGAGCTTGTTCTATTTAACGACAAACTAAGGAAAGATTGGGATAACAGAGCTTGTTGTTATCTACGGTTGTTAACTTTGATAGTTGGTTGATATTGATAGATCTGAAATTGATTCTTAATGATGTCTAGTGGTGGAGAATGAAACCTTAACCATATTTTTCATATTTGATTCTTCTTACTTACTTGTTTTCTTACTTTTCTAGTTTGCTTATTTTTAAAAGTATATTTATTTTTATTTGCTGGTTATACCGCCTAATTTGTATATTAACTTTGTTTTATTTTTATTGGCTGGTTATACCGCCTAATTTAGTATATATATTTTTATTGGCTGGTTATACCGCCTAATTTAGTATATATATTTTTATTGGCTGGTTATACCGCCTTGCATCTTTTTCTTATTATATACTTTAATTTAAATCTGGCTTCAAAAACCCCTTTTCTTTTATTGTTCTTGAATTTAAGTTTTAAACTATTAACTTATAAACTAAAACCCAATCCCTGAGGACTCGACCCTTGCTAACTACTATACTTACAATTTATCTTTTTAGTGCAAGGTTAAATAAGATACACTCTTTTGGGCCTTTCATCTAACAACTGATGTTTCTCTTGGGAATCTGCCAACTCTACCTCTTTTTCTGTAACCATTTTCAACTTTTCCCGTTCAGCTGGGTCGTCTAAGTTCAGGGTGTTGCTGGGGTTAACTGTGTTCTGGTCATCCATCATTATGACCTTATTCTGACCCTTTTGTGCCTTTAACCCTTCTTTGGCGGCAAAGTTTTCAGTGTATCCATTTCACTTGATTACGGCGGACATCAGCTCCATCAATTTAGTCATCTGATCTTTAGATTCTGCTTCAGATTTTGCCAACTTTTCTAGCAATTCTTCATGTGCCCTTTCCATTCTTTCCATTCAGGCAACTTGTTCATTCTCCATAGCTCTAGCCTGTATTGGAAAGGTACTTAGTAATTCTTATATCTCTGATTTGAAATGGAAATTCTTTCAAAGACTCTTAAAGCCAAACCAACTTCCATTTTATTCCCCCCAAATGTATGTCATGATGAAAGAGCCATGAATACAATTTGATGCACGCGAAGCCTAAACAATATGATGTATGAACATGTACAGTGGAAACATGCTGACTATATATGTAATAAATGCAATCACGATGCCAACATGCTGCAAGCAAAGAATAAACAAACAATGCACAGATATATGCAATGAATGACTATGTATTTTTCCAGATTACTTTCCAATGAATGATCGTATACATTATGAATGCAACATGATGTCAATTATGATGCATGTAAACAATGAATGATTGACACAGAGTATATACAACGAAACTCATTCTGACCATGTGTGTTATGAATGCGACTTAATGCTAACATGATGTATGTAGTAAGCAAATTAGTGCATAAACATATAGAAAATTCATGCTGACTATGTTTGTCATGAATACTACCTGATGCTACCAAGATGCATATATGAATGTATGGTATGATAAATAATTGATTGGATTCAAAATGCAAAGGGGAAGATACCACGGAGGAAATAAGAATCGGAGGAACTTAATCATCAACATCTCATAAATTGAAGCACAACCAATTCATTCCCAAATCAACATTCACAATGGTATAAACCATGTTTACAAAATCATGAGCAGTGGTTAAAACTATCTTTACAAGCACTTTATTCTTCCTAGCATCTTAAGTCTATAAGAGCCAGCTACTAAAAAAGTGAAATCCTACTGCATCATATCAGACCAAAGTCTTTCTACATCATTGCCGTAAATCTCCCAATCCTAATGACGCTTTCCCAGCCCTCTATCAATCAGCGTCGTTGGATCGATCCACTTGATCTCTATAAGAGATTGCATTTTCTTTTTGAATGCTATACAGTCTTCAATGCTATGGCTGGTAATTCCACAATGATAATCACAACTTGCATTTGTATTATACCACTTTATATATGGTGGTAACAGGGGTTTCAGCGGGATACAAGCAACCATGTGATTTTGGATCAGTATAGGGAGAAGCACTCGGTAGCTGAATGGAATGGGATCATACTGCTCTTGAGTCTTGTTTTTGGGTTGTTTCTTAATCACACATGGCCTAGGAGTTAGGGCACTTGGTGGTGGTACTAAGGTCCGAACCGGAGTGTTTACATAAGGAGATGGCTGAATAACAAGGCAAGGGTATGGATTAGGACATGGGACCTTTGGAGGTTGTACATAGTTTGAGGTTCCTATCTCGGATGCTTGATAAGGTGATTGATGAGGGAAATGGTATGAACTGCCAGTTGGTGGTGATGGAGTGGGATTCAGGGGTCCCGTAGTGATCATCCCAGTGGACAATTGAGCCATAGTAGGGTGGGGATACTGGTTTGGACTTAGAGCAGTTTGCAGGTATGGTACAGGATCCGTGATTTCTGTCTTTGGTATCAGGCTCTCTGGTTTAATCATTTTCATGATTTTGTCCACAATTTCATCCGGGTTGCACCCTTTGTAACACTGGCAAGCGCAAGATCTAGCAAGGATTGTATGTTCTGTACCTGAAGGTTTTGGTTGATCCGAAGACGGTGCAGAGCCCTGAGAAAGTTCCCCCTTAATCTTACCCATATCCTCAAACATTTTCAGCAATTCGGTGAGTTGTTCTTTCACTTCCCGGATTTCATGTCTAAACTCCTCTTGATTGCGTTCCAAAGCATCAAGTCGTTCCTCCGATTCATTCCTCATATCTCGAACCCCTTTCATACAAATGAAAATGTCATGAGATTTAAGAATACAATTATGAATGTACATGCTCTATTCCTATATGCATGGATATACTGATGATAAATTCATGAAGCGTTCAAAGAATTTATGATGACTATGTATGCCATGTGTGCAACCTGATACCAACATGATGCATGTAAAGATTAAACAAATTACTGCATGGATATATACAGAAAAATTATGCTAACTATGATTGTATTCTACAATGAATGAGCATACATGCTTATGACTGTAACATGATGTCAAAATGATACATGCAAAGAATAAATGAATTGGCACCATGGTATATACAAAAAAAAATCAATGGCTACACAAAAATGGTGGGTCCAAATTTTGATTATTCAAAAATCTCATTATGCAAGATTTGCCGTATTTAATCTACAATTTTTTTGAAACATGTTTTCTCTATGAAAAACCACACATATTATTTTCAAAAGAATTTCAAAACAATGGACCCTACTATGGTATAATATGCAAATGTTCATGTAACACTACCAGTTTATGAGATCACCAAATTAGATTATTAATACCAACTGTTTATTGCAAAAAATGAGATAAAAAATACAACGATAAATGTACATGCTCTATTCACACATGCATGAAATGTGCAAAAATGTTAAAAATGTTTGAAAAAGAATGTTTGTATTTTGAATTTTAAAAAGCTAGTGAACACTTCCCCAACAATATCTACTTATATAGGCATCACGGTGCCTTTGGGGCTGAGTATCACACTTATTACTGGCGATGTACGTTCATCTTTGCCCGGTTTACAAAACTTATTTGAGATGTAAAAATAGGTAATAAAAGGTTAGAAATGTCCCTCCATGTGTTCCAAACTTCGGTGTATCTAACGAAAATCCGTCATGGCTTTGCCTAGGTTCACTATATGAGGGTGAATATATTCTAAAGGCCCCGAATTGCTCCTCACTGTCACCGGTGAAGGCTAGTAAGGCACCCCGATAAAAGTGTGTTCAATTCGTTAAAGTATATTTTTCTAAGCCCAATACGGAGGATCATCACGAAGGCATTAGGTACTTTATACTCCGGAAGTGTTTCACTAGCCCATACGGAGGATCATCACGAAGGCGTAGTTACTTTACTCCCACTTAAAAGGACGGAACCTGGGTAGAGAGTTCATGTTATGCAAATGCAAGTGTGTGCGGAGGAACAAAACAAACCTATCACCACCTATTCTACACCCCTTATTCTAAATATCCCAACAATTTATTAAAACAAAGATCAAGAATAGTGTAACGCATTAACCAACAAGCAATTATAATATACAACATTAAATAACTAGAGAAAAATAATGCATGCACATGAGTATGACCATATTCAAAAACATTTTATTATTTTCAAAATTCTCCTTTATTTTAAAAACTGTGGGAATTAAAATTAAATACCAATTAAACCAACAAAACCGAGACTTTGATGACACACGACTAATTCTAAGCCTGACTCTCTAATACTCCCCAGTGGAGTCGCCAAGCTGTTGATACGTGATCTCGGATCGTGGGAAACCCGTTCGAGTGAGGGGCAAAACAGAAGCAGAGGAAAAGACAACTTAATTCCTCTAGATTGAAATAAAAGGTCGAGGGTATGAAAACGGCATCGTAAAAAGACATAGAGTCACCACCAATCTTTTTTAGCTAAGTGTGATTGGCCACCTATTAAAACCGGTTCTATAAAACATTTTAAAATTAATTAAAACATTTTTACAACCAATTTTTTTAAAACCAATTTCAAGTCTGCGTTATAAACCAGAGAAATCAAAGAAGCGGGTTCGGGACTCGGTTACGTGCGGGGAAGGATTAGCACCCCCACAACGCCCGTATAAATCGGTACCTTATTAATCGTGTGTTATCTCAAGTCTCGGTAAAAAGTTGGTTTTTAATTTAGTATTTCAAGTTAATTCTCAATTTTAAGAAAAATAATTCCATTTTTAATTGAAAATGATCCGGAATTTATTAATTCAAAATTTTCCTATATTCCCCGACAAAATCGGCAAAACATAGAAATTTTTACTCATTTGGAAAACTTTGCGAATCATTCTCGTTTTTTTTTTTGGAAAGAAAGATATTCCTTTATTAATGATAATTGATTATATTCTCTCCAGCAAACCCGGTAGAGAACTCATGAATTATTTTAACTCGGGAATATCTTTATTTTTATTGAAAATCATTATCTTTTTCAAAACATTTAAAAATATGAACATGAACATGTATGACATAAATAAAATGACATGGCAAATCTATATAATATAATGCAACCTAAATGATATGACATATTCAAATTAGGGGTGAGCAAAATCCGACTCGACTCGAAAAACCGAAAAAAATTTCAAATTTCGAATTAAATAGTTCGGTTTATTAGAGTTATTCGGATTTTCGGATCAACTCGACTAAGTAATTTGAGTTATATAGTTTATCTAGGATTTGATTTATACAACTCGAATAACTCGAAAATCCGAATAAGATATTTCTATACGACGTCGTTTTACTCATTTGAGTTTGATACTAAGCTTGAGTTTTGCGTTTTCCTTATTTCGTCTTCTCTTTTTACTCTTTAGCCCATTTTTGTTGGGTCATTTATTTTTGTTGTTTGTCACCATTCAATAGAAAAATAAATCCACATGAGCTGTTGACTGCATACTTATTGGCTTAATGTTTTATCATTCATTTTTTTCCCCTTTGAAATTGATAAGTCTAGATTGAAAGTTTACATTGAATTTTTTGAGTTTCAAAAAGGGAAGGCTATCACTCAATGCTTCATTCAGTTAAAGATTGAAGCTTTTGGTTGATATCATGCACATTACCAAGCTAACCAAACGATGAAATTCAAAATATAATGAATTCTCTTTTTTTAAAGGTCAATAGTAGGCTATTTATTTAGTATGACAAGTCTTTGATAGTTATATTTATAAGAAAAGATAGAACACACAAAAAAAAATTTGTAATTTCATAGAACTAAATTTCAAAATTATAGATATACATGCATTTACAAGATAACAGTAACATGATCTAGTCAATCAACATTTACAAGATAACATTTTAACTCGAATAAATTATTCGACTCGACTCGAATTTGTTTTAACTTGACTCGATTCGCTAAAATTTCAAATTGAATTTGGTTGACAAGATAGGACTCGTCAACTCGACTAATCCGAATTTTTTCACTCGACTCGATCGAACGCTCACCCCTAATTCAAATGACATAGTATATTCTAGGTAAAATGAAAAAATCCTAAGTATCATGGTATATTCTAAATGAGATAAAATGATTTAAATGACATGGCCATTCTAAATGATATGGCATATTTTAAATGACATGGCATGTTATAAATAAAATAACCTAAATGACATGGAATATGATCTAAATGACTAGAAATGACATGGAATTAAAATAGTGCTAACATATAATATGCATGAAAATACTAATAAAAATAATAATGCATGAACATAGTATGTTAAACAATGTGACAAAAATAACTAAATAAAAAGCATAGGATATCATGAAACATTAAAACTCATATGGAAAACAAATATAAGATCATAAAATATGAATTAAAATAATAATAATAATATCATGGAAAATATCATAGCAAAAATCATACATTTAAATAAAATGCATGAACATGGAAAATGCAATGCATGAAAAATGTATTTTTTTTTCCTTTAGTTAAAGAAACCCGTATATCTAAAAAGATATCCGGCTACCTTAGGAAAATATGTCAAATTAGATTTTCTAAAAAAACCAAAACTTTGTGATTGTTTGAAAACAATTTTGAGGAAAACTTGAATAAAAATTAAAACCCTTACCAAACCCTTTTAAAATGCATCTAATTTCCTAAGTTTAAAATCCCGAACTTAACTACCCTTAACCCGAGATTTATAAAATCATTTTTAAAGTTTAAAAAGGCTTAGAAACTACCCTAAGACAGTAGCTAAATCTTCTAACCAACCCCTTCTAAATGACTTAGCCAAATTCAACCCTTATTCCTCTTTTGATTTCAAATCTGCCTTTACTGTCCGATTTTTCCACATGATTTTTTTCCTATTTTTAAAAATTCAAAAAAATCTAAAAACAATACTGGAGACTCCTAACATGTAAAACTACACGATAAAAAATTGGATTAATTTTCTGATTAAAAATGACTGCTCAGAAAAATTGGAGATGTTCGAGTACTAGGTGAAAAAAAAAAAAAAAACTGTTTGTCAAAACACATTTTTTTGCCTTTGATAAATTCATTCAAAAACCAAAGTAGAAATTGTTGGAAATCATCCTAAAGACCTAAGGACAGTAGATAAACATTTTAAAAACCTTGGACAAAATTACCTAAGTAAAAAAAAAATTCACAAAGGTAGAATAATCAATTTGACAATTCCTTAATTTTCCACAAGTATGCTCAAGTGAGCATGACTTTGAGCCATTAATTGGCCTAAGTCACAAATTAAGTGGCAATGACATGGAATGCATGAAAATACAGAAAATGAAATGTATGGAATGCATGGTCTAAAGGTCTAAATGGTAAAGGAAATGCATGATAATTCAAGACATCCTAAATGCCTATCATGAATTTGCATGGCACTAAATGCTATCCTAACTCAATATGCATGAAATGCTTGATAATGCAAATATGACTTGGACCTAATATGTTATGAATATGCATGAAAATGCTAATATGACCTAAGACCTAAATAGCATAGTAATGCATGACAATACCAATGTTATTTAATACTCAATATGCATGGCAATACCAATATGGCCTAGACCTAAAATGTAATGAACATGCATAGCAATACTATGAACATACAATGACACATGAAACTAATGTCAATGCTGGAACAAACAGCAAATAATACACAATTTCAAGATTTGATAATGCAAAGCATGTTACCTAAACAAAATGCAAATGCATGACAAGGCAATGGGATGCATGAAGAGGCCAAATGATCACATGAGACTCTAATGCAATCCTATTTAGTAAATGACACAAGTACATGACAAATCATATTAAGATGCATAATGTCATGACATTTTCATAAGCATATAACATACTAAAATCAAAATGCACAAGCTCATGGCATGGAAATGCAAACAAGTTAAGAAACAAAAGGAAAATACACATGCAAGGCATACAAAAAGTGAAAGTGCCGAATAGTCATGAAAAACAATGATGAAAATGCAAACATGTAAGACATGATACATGAAAAAAAAATGCACAACATGAGCATATGAACAACCATGGCCGAATATGCAAGGATACAATATCAAGCATGGAAATGAAATATATAAGTAAATATAGCATAAAAAATAATGTAAAGAACATATATATAAAAGATTTAACATAGACATGCAAAATAAATAACAAGCAAAACTAGTAAGTAAAACAAGGAAAGTTAAGCTCCATGGTTGGTATCAAATGGGCATAGCCTCTCACCTAACCATAATCACTTGGTCTTGCCAGGATCATGAAGCCTTTCCATCTCAATAAAACAGAAAATAAACCATGCAAAACAGAAAATAAGGTGAGCTTCATGGTAGGTAAAAATGGGCATAGCCTCTCTCCTAACCATGGTCACTTGGTCTAGCCAAGATCATGTAGCCATTTCAACCTTTTTGCTTCATATTTTGTAAAAAATCATACCCTTAGAATACTCTAAAAAGATTTCTAAAAATCATTTTTCACAAGAACATGCAAGGAATAAAAAAAAGGAAAAACCAAGGCAAGTAAATGTGCCATATTCGGCCATAGCATGAAACCATAAAAAAATTGTTTTCCACCATTTTAATGAAGAAGAAGAGATGAAAACATAAGTAAACATTAAAAAACTTTATTTCTATGAAAAATGTAGTAGGAAAACAAGATAAAAAATAAAGAAAACACCATGGAAATCAAGAAGAAAGCTAGGCTAGAGCTTGGTAGAGATGACTACCTTCAAGATCTCTATTGAAAACCTTTTTTTTCTTTCTTTCAAAACCTTTTTCTTTGCCAAACTAGCTACTATTTCCAGCCAAAAAACCTCTGAAAAAATGAAAACATCCTCCTCCCTTTAGCCTTGGCCGAATGGCCCCCTAGCCCTTGGATGGGAATTGCACTTTTTCTCCTCCAATCTTGGCCTTTAGATTTAGATATTTTGATGACAACATAAAAATGTCATCTTGCCAATTGATAGCAGCCCTTAAGATGTGTACTTAGCCCTTGTAGTAACCTTAGCCATTAGATTGCAAAAGAGGATCAATCCCATGCACTCCCTTGCTTGCCCCTCTTGAGTGCCTACCCTTGGATGAGTTGTGCTCTTCCATTCTTGGTCATTGGATGAGGCCAACATAAAAATGACATCTTGTAGATTAAATCCAGCCCTCAACATGTGTACTCAGCCCTTGTAGATGGCCTAAGCCATTGGATGAAAAGAGATAATCCCATGCACTCTCTTGCTCAACCGAATGGATGCTCACCCTTGGATAAATTGTGCTCATCTTTTTTCTTTCATTCTTGGCCATTAGATGAGGGTTCTTTTATGAAAAATAAAATTTCATTTTGGAATTTAAACTTGGCCATTGGATGGTGCATTCAACTTTCCTACAAGGCACCTAAGCCATTGGATGAAGGGGGGACCATTTGCAAGGTGTCAGTGGTAGCATGTGGCTTGATAATGACTAGGGAATTAAATTGTTCAAGATTCCTTCTTCTCCTCTATGTTGGCTGACCAAGGGAAGAAAAAATCCCAGAAATTCCTTCTTCTTTCATATTTTCCTCAATTACAAATTTGCCCCTTTTGGTTTCCTTGGTGAAATGACTTTCTTGCCCCCTGAACTTAAATAAATACCAAACGGACTCCAAATTCGAATTTTCTTTTTTCAATACTTCCAAAATAATAAAAAATTGAATTCTGGAAGTTTTCAAAATTTTCCGAGTCCATTTTCTATTTATTTTGGATTTATTTTCGAAATTACCCCTTTTATGCACCCGAACTTTACCATTTTTTAAACGAGCTTCGAATCCAGATTTTTCTCCTCCAATCTCTTCCAAATAATTTAAAATTGTGATCTGGAATTTTTCATAATTTTTGGAGCTCATGTGCTATTTTTTCGGGATTTATCTGCTTGAATTACTACATAGGGGACCCGGTATTTGGCAATTTTGCAAACGAACTCCGAATCAAGATTTTCTTTCGCCAATCTCTTCCAAATAATTTAAAAATGAGATTTGCAAATTTTCAAAATTTTCAGAATTTTTGGAACTTGTTTGCTATTTTTTAGGGATTTTCAATTTTGCCCTTTTACCTCCGAAACCCGGTTTTGCTCAAAAGAAGTCCAATTTTCAGATTTTCTTGAAACTGAGCCTTGGGCTACCCTTGTTTAACCATTTCTCATCAATTAAGGGCTTTAGATCTTTCGAATCGGGCCATTTCTGCAATTTTTCCAAATTTCATCGAAATCCACCAAAAAACCCTAATCCTCGGTTTTCTTCAATTGACTTTTCTATCAGTTTTTCTTCCAAATGGCTTCTCCATTACCTGTAGTCAGTTCTTATCTTTCATTTGAGACCTTCAATTCTGACCAATTTGATCGTTTAAGCATTTTTCCCCAAATTTCCCGAATTAGGGTTTCCTTTCTTCTGAATCTCATAACCCAACTTCCGAACTCCATATTTTTCAATGTAGACCTCGGATTATCGAAATTCTTTCACCGTTTTTCAATTGAAATTCAAATCTTGATTTTGAAAGTGGGTTGACTTTTTCAGTACTAGACTTTTTTGGGGTTGACTTTTTTCGAGGTTGACTTTTTTTGAGTTTGACTTTTTTTGAGTTTGACTTTTTCTGTCTGCTTTCTTAAACTAAGCTTCGGAGTACCACCTGCTGGATGAGAAAAGCCTTTTAGCATTCTGAAACATTAATTTAGGAAGAAAATATACCTGATTTAGGGGTCCGGACAAAATTAGGTGTCTACAGAGACACTTTTTCTCAAAAGGCAAAACCGTGAAGACAGTCTTTAGACCTCCAAAACAGGCAATATCTCATAATGAACGCAGTCCAGCAATCCTTGCATCAACGCTCCTAAATCTAAGGTCAATAATATTAATATAATTTGTGATGACTAGGTTGAATGCAAATCATAAATTTTTTGTCACAAGATCGGATGAATATTAAAAATTATGATGTGAAATGGGTTTGTTTTTAGAGATTGTTTTAATAGATAGAGGTATAGTTAAGAAAAACATTAAACTTATTCCTTTTTATTGAAAATTTTGTAAATATATTTTAAAAGTTTTTTTATATTTATCATTTGATTTTAAGTCGAATGATAAAATATGAGAGCAGAATATGGATAAAAGTTTTAATTTTATAATGTTCTCCTTTATATTAAAAATATATTTTATTTTGAAGAGCTTGACTTTTAAATCAGTAGGGAGGTGAAAAATATGAAATATCAATTTTCTATCCAATAGATTAGAACAACATAAGAAGAAAAGAAACAGTTAAGAAAGAAATAAAGACAAATTTGTTTTCCTTAATGTCGAACTTAACTTAAAATTAAATTTTACAATTCGTGTTTCGTGTTATTTTGTACGTTATAATCGTGTTTAATGTGCTATATATTTATATAAATTTTGATGTGTTAATAATTCGTGTTATATAAATTTTAATATATTTTTATATTTATATGTATTTGTGTTTTTTTATCGTATTTAATTATTTTTTTATATCGTATTTAAAATTATAAATTTACCTAAAACATTAAAAAAAAAAAAAAAAAAGCAAACTTCCAAAAATCGAGGAATAGTTTCGTCTTTTTGGTAGACGAACAACACACGTCATCATGCTGTCTCTCCTTTCAAGAAGAACGAATCAGAGTTCAGACCAATTCCCTCTCCACAGTAACTACGCGCCAACGAAGACCCAGCTGTGCCTTCCAACGTGTAAAACTGACTCTGTCGTTTTTCCACGTGGCAAAAAGCTCCCCATCGCCCCGTTTGTTAACAAAGTTAGAAAACCCTCTTGTGGACCCAATGGATAGTATATTCATAGTAATTAGTGTCACAATCTAAAAATAACAAGTCTTATAGCAAAATTTTATTATTTGTTAAGAGTGACATTAAAAAGATGAAAAAAAGTTGATTTAATTCTTTGAAAAAAATGAAAGTTTTGAAAATAACCCTAAAAAAATAGAGTCGCCATCAATCTTTTTTTACTAGGTGTGATCGGTCACCTATTAAAACCGATTTTATAAAATATTTTAAAATTAATTAAAATATTTTTTTAAAACCAATTTCAAGTCTGCGTTTTAAACCAGAAAAATCAAATAAGCGGGTTCGGGACTCGGTTACGTGTGGGGAAGGATTAGCACCCCAACAACGCCCGTATAAAACGATACCTTATTAATCGTGTGTTATCTCAAGTCTCGATAAAAAAATCGATTTTTAATTTGGTATTTCAAGTTAATTCCCAATTTAAAGAAAAATAATTTCATTTTTTAATTGAATATGATCCGGAATTTATTAATTCAAAATTTTCCTATATTTTTCAACAAGCGTGGCAAAATATAAAAAAATTTATTATTTTGAAAAACATTTTGAACCATTCTCGTTTTAAAGAAGATATTACATTATTAATGATAATTGATGATATCTTCCTCAGCAAACCCGGCAGAGAACTCATGAATTATTTTAACTCGGGAATATCTTTATTTTATTAAAAATCATTACCTTTTTCAAAATATTTTAAAAACATGAATATGTGTGACATAAATAAAATGACATAGCAAAGGCTAAATAATATAATGCAACCTAAATGGAATGATATAATTTAAATGTCTTAGCATATTCTAAATGAAATGAAATATCCTAAATTATATGATATATTCTAAATGAAATGAAATGACCTAGGTAACATGATATCTTCTATATGAAATGTAATATCCTAAGTCATATGATATATTCTAAATGAAATAAAATATCCTAAGTGACATAATATATTCTAAATGAAATGAAATGACATAGGTAACATAATATATTCTACATGAAATGACCTAGGTAACATAATATATTCTATATGAAATGAAATGATCTAAATGACATGGCAAATATAAATGATATGACATATAATCTAAATGACATGAAACATAAAATAATGCTATCATATAATATGCATGAAAATAAAAATAAAAATAATAATGCATGAACATAATATATGCTAAATAGTATGACAAAAATAACTAAATAAAAAACATAGGATATCATGAAATATTCAAAACCATATAACAATTAATATAATATCAAAAATTTAAATCAAAGATAATAACACCATCATGAAAATTAACATAGCAAAAATCACATATTATATAGTATGAATGAATATGGAAAATGCAATGCATGAGAATGTATTTTTTCCTTTAATTAAGAAAATCCGTAGATCTAGAAAGATATCCGGCTACCTTAGGAAAATATATCAAATTAAATATTCTAAAACCAAAATACTTTGTAATTGTTTGAAAACAATTTTGAAAAGCTTAGATTAAAAATAAAAACTTAGCTAAATCCTTTTTTAAATGGCTCTAATTTCCTAAGTTTAAAATCCCGGACTTGACCACCCTTAACTCGAGATTTAAAAAATTATTTTTAGAGTTTAAAAAGGCTTAGAAACTACCCTAAGTCAGTAGCTAAACTTCCTAATCAGCCCCCTCTAAGTAACTTAACCAAAACAGAAAAATGATTTTTCTTCAAATTCAATTCTGCCTCTATTGTCCAATTTTAAAACACGATTTTTACCCTATTTTTAAAAAAAAAAAAAAAAACTAAAAAAAATACTGAAGACTCAGGACATGTAAAACTAAACAATCGGCTTAATTTTTTTTATTAAAGATGACTGCCCAGAAAAATCGGGAAAGTACGAGTACTCGGTGAAAAAACTGTTTTGCCAAAACATATTTTTTTGCCTTTGATAAAATCATTTAAAAATCAAAGTAAAAATGTTAGAGACTCTCCTAAAGACTCACAAAAAGTAGCTAAAACTTTTGAAAAGTTAGACAAAAATTGGCTATGTAAAAAAAATCACAAAGGTAGAATAATCAATTTGACAACTCTTTAATTTTCCACAAGTATACTCAAAATGAGCATGACTTTGAACCATTGATTGGTCTAAGTCATAAATCATGTGGCAATGACATGAAATGCATGAAAATACAGCAAATATGATGCATGAAATGCATGATTTAAAAACTAAATGACATGAAAAATGCATGGCATCAATAAAATGACCTAGACCTAAATGAACTTGCATGGCATTTAATGCAACTTAGGTCTAAAATGCATGAATATGCATGGCAAAGCAAACCAATCCTAAACCTAAAGAATGCATGACAATAACACAAACATATAGCATGCTTAAACAAAATACACAACCAAATATCATGAAAATGCAAACCTATCAACTAGCATAACAAAAATGCACACACAAAGCTTAAAAGAGAGGGGTGGTTGAATGGTCTCATACTTTAAAATGAGCATGGCATTTTCACAAACACATGATGTACTAACATACATAGCTAAAGAATAATACTCAAATCATGAAAATATAAAGTAAAGGCATGAAAACCAATAAGCATTTCCACAAATACATGGATTAACAAAATGTAAAACATAAACAAACTTAAATATTTTGAAAACAGAAAATGAAAAATGCAAGACAAATAAAATAAACATGACAACATGATAATAGACTCAAAAATGGAAACAAGCAAGCAACCAAATCAAAACAAGCTTGATGTTTGTGTATTTGAAGAAGATTTAGAGCATCCAAACTTGTTAAACATCACTAGAATCATGAAATAAAGAAGCAAAACAGAAACTACCAAAAATAATAGGCCATTCGGCCAACTCAAAAATAAGAGAAAAAAAAATTCAAAAGCTTTTACAAGAAAGAATCAAGAAGGAACTTAAAGAAGAATATTAAAAACACTTATTTTAAAAAGAAAAATCAAAAGAAACTCACCAAAATAGAAATCAAAACAGCAAATCAAGAATTAAAAATAAAGGAAAGTGCAAGAGTATGGTGCTTAAAGCAACCTCTAGAAACTATATTGCAAGCTTTTTCTCTTCAAACTTTCTTTTCTAAACTTTTCTTTTTGACTTTCAAAAATGGAGAGAAAATCCACCAAACAAGAGAGTGAATAGCTGAAAATGAAAGAGAGACCACCTTCCCCTTGTAGTGGCCGAATGGCCTTCTAAATGCTAGAATGTTGTCATTTTTCCACAATTACAGCTATTTAAATGCGAAATTATCACCCTTAGATTAGGTAATCAACTGTCCACAATTACAGCTGTTCAAGAAACTTAAGCCATTATGTTGACATTCTCCCTCTTCATGCATTGGTTCATGTGGATTAATTACAAAGGCTTGATCAAAAAATAACTACCTTCCTCTTCATTGTTGCCCTTTTGATTAAAAATCAAAAACTATTTGCCCACCATTGGGCCTTGGCCCGCTGACCCCTCATTCTCAGCCCATGCTTCATTTTTTAAAAGGCAAGAAAAGCCCTATTCGGTTTCTTGAGTAAAATGACCTTTTTGCCCCCGAACATAAATAAATAGAAACCCCACTCCAAATTCAAATTTTATTTTTTCAATACTTTCAAAATAATAAAAAATTGAATTCTGGAGGTTTTCAAAATTTTTCGAGCCCATTTGCTATTTATTTGGATTTTTCTTCCAAAATTGCCTTTTTGTGCTCCCAAACTTTACCATTTTTTAAACGAGCTCCAAATCCAGATTTTTCTTCACCAATATCTTCCAAATAATTTAAAAGTATGACCTGGAAGTTTTCATAATTTTTAGAACTAATTTGGTATTTTTTCGAGATTTATCTGCTTGAATTACTATATAATAGGCCCGAGATTTGGCCATTTTGCAAACGAACTCTGAATCCAAATTTTCTTTTACAAATCTCTTCCAAATAATTTAAGAATGAGATATGCAATTTTTTAGAATTTTTGGAGTTCATTTGCTATTTTTTGGGGATTTATCTTCTTGAATTTCTTCATAGGAGACCCGGGATTTGGCCATTTTGCAAATGAACTCCGAATCCGGATTTTCTTTTGCCAATCTCTTCAAAATGATTTAAGAATGAGATCTGCAAATTTTCAAAATTTTTGGAGTTCATTTGCTATTTTTCCCAAATTTTCCAATTTTGCTCTTTTGCTTCCAAAAACCCGATTTTGCTCAAAACAAGTCCGATTTTCATATTTTCTTCAAACTGAGCTTTGGGCTATCCTTGTTTAATCACTTCTCATCAATTAGGGGCTTTAATCTTACCGAATCGGGTCATTTCTGTCATTCTTCCAAATTTCATCGAAATCCACCAAAAACCCTAATTCTCGATTTTCTTCCGAATTGACTTTTCTTTCAAATTTTCTTTCAAGTAGTTTCTCCATTACCCATATTCAGTGCTTATCTTTCATTTGGAACCTTCAATTTCGACCAATTTGATCGTTTAGGCACTTTTTCCCAAATTTCCCGAACTAGGGTTTCCTTTCTACTGAATCTCCGTAACCCAACTTTCGAACTCCATATCTTTCGATGTAGACCTCGGATTATCACAATTATTTCGCCATTTTTCAATTGAATTTCAAATCTTGATTTTGAAAGTGGGTTAACTTTTTCAGTAGTTGATTTTTAGGGGTTGACTTTTTGAGGTTGACTTTTTCAAGTTTGACTTTTTATGTTCGCCTTCTTAGACTAAGTCTCGGAGTACCTCCTGCAGGATGAAAAAAGTGTTTTTACATTCTGAAACATCAATTTAGGAAGACAACATACTTGTTTTAGTGGTTAGGACAAAATTAGGTGTATACAGCTGCCCTTCTTTGGCTATTGCTGAGAATCAGGAATCAGACAAAGATAAACAAACACTAATTTTGTTCGGTTAGTGAAATCACTTGTGAAGATAAGGGAATGGGAGTTTCTTTTTTCATTTTTCATTTTTTCAATTTTTTTTTTTTGGTTGAGAAAAGCTGTAAATAGAAGATATTGTCCTTAAATTGAATTCCCTAACAAATCAAGGCTCGACCCATCTTAAGCAAACGAGTTCGATTTGCAAGAGAAGAAAAGACCTCGACGATGGTCTCGACGGCTTAACCTGTCTTGTGCTAAGCTGTGTTTTAAAATTCTGGGTATCCCCTCTAGAAGTTTCGGCTATCACCACCAAAGACTTGTTCAAGCAAATGTAAAACTCTGGATATCTCCACCAGAGGCTTTGGCTATTACCACCCAAGACTTGTTCATTTTTAAAGCTGAAAAACTCTGGATATCTCCATCAGAGGCTTTGGTTATCACCACCAAATACTTGCTCAAGCAAATATAAAACTCTAGATATCTCCACCAGAGGCTTTGGTTATCACCACCAATGACTTGTTCATTGTTTAAAACTGTAAAAACTCTGGAAACTTATGCCTAGAGGTCTTAAGAATGGTGCCTGGAGGTCTTAAAAATGGTGCCCGGAGGCGTTACCCGTGATTAAAATACCTTAACAACGGTCTCAAGGCACGACTCATCTGATAAACAGAATGAATTCGATTTAAAACAAAAGGAAATACCTCAACGATGGTCTCAAGGCTCGACTCATTTGATAAAACATAATGAATTCGATTTAAAACAAAAGGAAATACCTCGACGGTGATCTCAAGGCTCGACTCATTTGATAAAACAGAATGAATTCGATTTAAAAAAAAGGAAATACCTCGACAGTGGTCTCAAGGCTCGACTCATTTGATAAAACAGAATGAATTCGATTTAAAACAAAAGGAAATACCTCGACGATGGTCTCGGGGCTCGACTCATTTGATAAAATAGAATAAATTCGATTTAGAACAAAAGGAAATACATCGACGATGGTCTCAGGGCTCGACTCATTTGATAAAACAGAATGAATTCGATTTAAAACAAAAGAAAATACCTCCACGGTGATCTCAAGGCTCGACTCATTTGATAAAACAGAATGAATTCGATTTAAAACAAAAGGAAATACCTCGACGGTGATCTCAAGGCTCGACTCATTTGATAAAACAGAACGAATTCGATTTAAAACAAAAAGAAATACATCGACGGTGATCTGAAGGCTCGACTCATTTGATAAAACAGAATGAATTCGATTTAAAACAAAAGGAAATACCTCGACGATCGTCTCAAGGCTTGACTCATTTGAAAAGCAGAACGAGTTCACTTTGGGGAAGTCCAAGTTTTCCTGATTTCTACAATGTTAGCTAAATGCAATGATGAGAATGACATGCTTTGCAAATGCTTGTATGTTTCCTAAGAATGAATGCAATCAAATAATTGTGTCATGATTTCTAATCGATGGTTTCTTTGAGATTCATAGATTATCTGACTTCATGACGGAGTCTTCAATTGTTCACTGATGCCCCACTTAAGGAACCCTTCACTCAAGATAACTTGTCAAACAGTCTCAGTTTCTGACTTTCGCTGAAATTCACAAATTTTCTGACTTCATGATGGAGTCTCCAACACGTTCACTGTTTTCTTTTACTTGGTGGACTTTCCAAACCTTTTCCAAGATTTAAATCTATTCTTTAGTAATACTCTGAAATCCTTTTATTTAAAGATTTTTTTATTACTAATCATCATTCAATTTAAAAACAATCATGATGCATCTCAAAAATGTATGAAAGAAAATATGAATCAAGCAAAAATGTCATGAAAAGGATAACAAGAATTTATTGCAACAAATGTTTTTTTTTTTTAAATTGTAAAAGTGAATATCAAGGATATAAGAAACAAATGTAATGTTATAGGTTTTAGATGTCCCGGATGCAAAATATCTTGGACCCCTCCTTTTTCAAACCATCTGAAATTTCTCTTCAACGAGCAATTTACATGGGTAAACTCTCGGCTTTCGTAGTTACGTCAGATTGAGTTGTTCCCCTTTCCTTTGATTTTTAAATACTTTCTCCCCCTTTACACGGAGCATTGGTTCGAACTTTAATCATTACCTGAGCCGCCCTTTGTGGGTTTTCAGCTCAAGTGTCCTCTATTCGGTATTAAGTCACCCTTTGCGGGTTTTCGGCTTAAACCTCTCCTTTTACATTCTTTTTTTTTTTATTATTTTAATTTTTTTTTGTATTCTACCATGCATCGGAGAATTCTAAATGCTTCCAAGGTAAAAATATCAATTCAAAAGATGGGATGAATTCTGAGAATAACCTTTCAAATTAAATATCCATGTTTGATCAAAATAGACTTTCTAAAGCACATAATGTAAGCCAAGGTTTGGATTCAGAAAAAAAAAAGGATAAAATAGGCCCAAAATGTGTTTAAGGGTGATTGAATCAAGGATCATTTCCTGAGGAGAACTCATTATTGAAACATTTGT